>CM051007.1:13893395-13905895 GCA_027704905.1 Muraenolepis orangiensis
TATAGCGCTGTTCTAACCAGTGGCCACTCAAAGCGCTTCACAAGTCAAGCCTTACACTCGTACCATTCCTCCACTAACGGCAGAGTCAGCCATGCAAGGAGACGGCTATCTCGTCAGGAGCAGGGTTAGGGTTAGGGTGTCTTGCTCAGTGACACCTCAACACTTGGCTAGGAGGAGCCCCGGGAATCGAACCAGCAACCTTCCGGGGGGGGTTGTCATAAGACCGCTCTACCTCCTGAGCTACTGTTGAGTGTTGACTCTACTAAAAAGGCACCGACATAAACCGTGTGTGTTAGTGAGCCGCTTGCACACTCAGTATCACCATCAGAGGATCTGTGCTCACAATTTGGCGATGCTGAGCACCGCCAAATTGTGAGTACAGCGGGAGGGGCTTGCCCTTGTTCCCCCAAAAACACAAAAGATCTTCTGTACTTGTCCTCCTGCTCCTATCAAGCTCCTAGAATCCGGAAAGGAGAGGGAGCACTGAGTCTAAATGTATCGAGAACCATCGCGCACACACACGCACGCACGCACGCACGCACGCACGCACGCACGCACGCACGCACGCACGCACGCACGCACGCACGCACGCACGCACGCACGCACGCACGCACGCACACACGCACACACGCACCCATGCGCACACACTCTTTGTCTCGCTCTCTCACATTGACCAGTCTCACAAAATAAACTATCCTCAAACCAAATGGAAAAATGTTTCATCCCCCACGCTTGACTTTCTCTCTACTTTAGGCACTTCATGTGTTGATCATTCAGAGAGAGAGAGAGAGAGAGAGAGAGAGAGAGAGAGAGAGAGAGAGAGAGAGAGAGAGAGAGAGAGAGAGAGAGAGAGAGAGAGAGAGAGAGAGAGAGAGAGAGAGAGAGAGAGAGAGAGTGTACGCACAGTGCCTCCCCATCTCCACACCCTCCTCTACTCTCTCCTTTCCTCTACCTCTCCTCTCCTCTCCTCTCACTCCTCTCTCTTCTCCTCTCTCCTCTCTCCTCCAACTCCTCTCTCCTTGCCAGTCTGCTTCCCTCCTCTCTTCTCCCCTCTCACTACTCTCTCCTCCAACTCCCCTCTCCTCTCCTCTCCTCTCTCCTCCAACTCCTCTCTCCTTGCCAGTCTGCTTCCCTCCTCTCTTCTCCCCTCTCACTACTCTCTCCTCCAACTCCTCTCCTCTCCTCTCCTCTCCTCTCCTCTCCTCTCCTCTCCTCTCCTCTCCTCTCCTCTCCTCTCCTCTCCTCTCCTCTCCTCTCCTCTCCTCTCCTCTCCTTCCTCTCCTCTCCAACTCCTCTCTCCTTGCCAATCTGCTACTCTCCCCTCTCCTCTCCTCTCACTCCTCTCTCCTGTCAATTCTCTCTCCTCCCACGCCTCTCTTCTCCCCAGTCTGCTCCTCTCCTCTCCCCTCTTACTACTTTCTCCTCTCACTCCTTTCTCCAATCCTCTCTCCTCCTCCCACTCGTCTCTCCTTCCCAGTTTGCTTCTCTCCTTCTCTCTCTCTCTCTCTCTCTCTCTCTCTCTCTCTCTCTTCTCTCTCTCTCTCTCTCTCTCTCTCTCTCTCTCTCTCTCTCTCTCTCTCTCTCTCTCTCTCTCTCTCTCTCTCTCTCTCTCTCCCTCCCTCTCATGCATAACTCTCGCTCCACCTGCACCTCCTCCACCACCACTCCCGTTTTTAGACGAGGAACCAATCCATTTGGGCCTTTCCTTTCCTCTCCCTATTCTCAGTCACACACGTGTATAGTTTCCACCTCTCCTTTATAAATACCTCGCTTTCCCGTGGGGTGGAAAAACCCGAAAAAGCTCAGCAGATAACAAAATTAGGAAAACAAAACCAAGAAAACATGTACAGACCAACTGCAGCCTCCGGGGTACTCTCCACACACACACACACACACACACACACACACACACACACACACACACACACACACACACACACACACACACACACACACACACACACACACACACACACACACACACACACACACACACACACACACACACACACACACACACACCACACCACAGTCACATCGTATGCTCATATGCTGCCACTGTCCTGAACCATGTTTACGCCCCAAACACCACCCCCCCCCCCAACTAAAAAAAACACACAATGGTTTGGGGTAAAAGAAGATTCAACATTCAACATTCAACTTTTTTACGTACAATGGAATGCTTACCCTCCTCCCGCAGTATGAATTTCTAAAACACAATACTCCAAAAAATACAAAAAGAACATATATATTAAAACAACAATAAAGTGATAAATGGATTATATGTACATGTGTGAAAAGCATTTTTTTAAGTGCCAGTAGTGCAGTGTAGCATCATGAATACAGTGCAGTACAGTGCAGCACAGTGTAATGAGTCTAGAAAGTCCAGTAAAGTATGATGGTGTAATGTAAATTACAATGTTGTACACTGCCTGTTGATCAAAACTGTCCTTGAACCTGGTAGTCCGGATAGTACGGATGCTGCGGAACCGGCGTTCTGACATTCGGGGGGGGGGGGGAGAAGAGATGGTACCCAGGGTTGTTGCGGTCCAAGATGTCGTCGGAGAGACGATATTGGAACCTGGAGAGGTTATTTTGAACTGGCGGGCCTTCATATTTCATTGTGAATTATGAGCATAACTGTTTGTGTGGCTTGACTTCCCTCACATAATACCTTTTTGCCTGAAAGGCAGTGTGTGTTGTTGTTGTGACTCATGTCACTGCAGAGTCTCTCTCTCTCTCTCTTGTTTGTTGGCCTGAGTCTGAGTCTTCGAAAAGAAAAAATATCCCAAATAAATATCAAAAGACAGGAGATTGTTGTTTTACCTCTCAGGTGCCACTCAAAGGGTCTGTTATCCAGAACAGGAAAAATATTGAAATAATAGAATTGAAATATTCTTGCATCGTACGTTCAACAACACCCAGAGTTGACACACACACACATATATATATAGTTAGCAGTATTTGATAAAGGGTGGCCTTCATCATCATCATCATCATCATCATCAACAAGATCAAGATCAAGATTAAGAATGTATTGCCATTGCAAGTACAATGTACAAGTACAATGGAATGCTTACTCACCATTCCCTCCCGCAGCATGAAGCAATAATACTATACATAAAAATACTATACAGAAATATAAAAATATAAAATGAACATAAAAAGAACAATTAAGTGATTGATGGATGATATGTACATGTGTTATATTATGCTAAAATAATTTTAAGAATTTTAAATCGTCATCATCATCATCATCATCATCATCATCATCATCATAATGGAAGCATCATCATCATCGTCACCATCATAATGAAACTATGTCAAGTGTCAGGCCCATTGGAGATCTCTTTACCCTCTTTTTAACAGCAGCCAATTCCTCTCTGTTTCTGCTCAATTGGTTCATTCAGTTCCCCTTCATCTGTTCTCTACTTATAGCCAAGCTTTTGAAAAATTCCCTGCCCTTTTTTCCCTCTTTGTCCCTGCCCCCAGATTCTGGTGTCCGGTGGTTTGTGATCTCCTTCTACGACCCTCGCCTGCCTGTTCCCCATCCCTCCACTGCACCGTACTGCACTGTATTCACGATGCACTACTGGCACTTTAAAAGGCTTTTAAATGCATTTTGCATATTTCAATACCTGTATACTGTATATATCATCCATCATCCGTCACTATTTGTTCTTGTCATTGTTCTTTTTATTGTGAACAGTACTGTTATAGTATAGTGTTGTATCGTAGGACATTCATTTACATTTACATTTAGGGCATTTGGCAGACGCTTTTATCCAAAGCGACTTACAAGGTGTACATTAGTTGAAGCAGACAATAGCATAACGCTGAGGTACGCAAACATAAAAATAGAGCAGTTCACAAGTATTCATATTAACAAGATGAATAACACAATTTCGTACTATCGTACTTTCGTACATTCATACTGCGGAAGGGAATGGAGAGAAAGCATTCCATTCCATTCCATTGCACTTGTTGCTGGTGGCAAATGAAACCATCTTGAATCGTGAATGTAGAATCCTCCTACGACCTGCCTGCCGCCGATCCCGCCTGCTACAGCCCCCTGTCCCTCTGACGTCACTCCTGCCTCCGAGACAGTTCTACTTATTTACATGAAATACTTAAAGTCCTCGCTTAATGGCACCTGTCTTATTGGGTGGTGCGCTTGGGTCCAAACAGCAATCATAGCCATCACCAAGTCCGTTGAACATTAGACTGACAGTTTTTTTCGATCCTCCTCAGGGGCAGCCAATCAGTGATGCCGTGGGCTTAGTGAGTGGGCACGGACACATGAACTCTCACCCCTCCTCAAATCCATGTTTATTTCCCTGTGCGTAGACGTGTGTGCGCGTGAGTGCGTAGGCCTGTGCGCGTGCAGTTGTTTCCTTAACACTCTTATTCTGATATGCAGTCCAATATGAATCGCCATGGTTACTAATGTATATGCTAAACGTGTGTGTGTGTGTGTGTGATTGTGTGTGTGTGTGTGTGTGTGTGTGTGATTGTGCTAGTGTGTGTGTGTGTGTGTGTGTGTGTGTGTGTGTGTGATTGTGCTAGTGTGTGTGTGTGTGTGTGTGTGTGTTTGAGTGTGTGTGTGCATAGTGTGCAAACTAATTTGGAGAGTGTCAAGTAGGATTTCATCTGCAGTTGAGCTTATCATTATCATTCTGTTCCTCCCACATGCGTGTGAAAGCATCACAGGCAGAGATGAGACGGGCAGACACACAAATACACACAAACGCACGCACACACACACACACACACACACACACACACACACACACACCCCAAGCTTTCAAAGAGGCAGACAAATGCTCTCCCACACATCTTCAGGCATTCTTCTAGTCATGCATGTGCACGCACGCACGCATGCACGCTCGCACGCACACACGCCAGACACACACACACACACACACACACACACACACACACACACACACACACACACACACACACACACACACACACACACACACACACACACACACACACACACACACACACACACACAGGGTTCTAATAATGTTCGCATGTCTTTTGATCTTCTCCACATGTGATGAAAGGCTGGTGTCTAAACTGGTGGTGATATCTGTACGCAACACAAAGGTCTGTCACAGCTCAAAGAGCTTAAGACACGGGGAGAGGACTTCAGAGCGTGTCTTGCTCATGTCATGTGACACAGTGAGGGGTGGGGTTGGTCGTTAGTGAGGGACGAAAAGGAATACCACAGAATGGCGCTTTGTGCCAGAAGGGAGGGATGATATTGACGACCGATAGTATCGGTTGTACTGTAGCACTAACACGTTAATGTCAAGGGTTTATTTTTTACAAGGGCTGCCCGGGCTGACTTTGGAGGATATTTGGGTTTGAAGGCTCTTTTGTTTGAAGAGGTGAATCACATGCATGCAAGGTGAATGAGATTTCATGGTGGGTGGGCTTTGAAGCCAAGAGATCCAGATCCATTCAGCCTGCTCAGCGGGGCGGTGTGTGTGTGAGTCACCGAGGAACCGCGTCACGGTGCATGAAGCCAGCGGCGGTCCTCCTAACACCTCCTAACATGTCTTTAACATGTTGATGCGTCATCAAAAATAAATCAGGCCCATATGTTTCAGACACATTGACCTGCTCTGGACGTGGACACGCATTCCACAGCACCAGGTGAACCAGGTCCAGGTGCGGCAGTATAGCTCAGGAGGTAGAGCGGTCGCCTCACAACCAGAAGGTTGCTGGTTTCGATCCCCCGGCTCCTCCTAAAAACTCGCAAAAACTGTCGAGGTGTCCTTGAGCAAGACAACCCTAACTGCCTTCCCGGGCCGCTGTATAAATAGCTGCCCACTGCTCCTAATACTAGGATGGGTTAAATGCACAATTTCCCCATTTCCCTGTATGTTTGTACATGTGTGTGACCAATAAAGAGGATTCAATCCTCCAGATTTAGATTTAGGTAGTAGGAGCGGGGTAAGATGTGTTCGATTCCCATCCGAAAGGTGCTCGGGTTCGATCCCCCCCCCAATGTCTACCTGTAGGCGTCCTTGAGCAAGGTGACCTAACCTTACCTGCTCCCGAGTGGGACAGACTAAAACTCGGAGGTTTGTGTTTGGATAAAAGCATCTTAAAAGCATCAAAATAGCAGATGTGTAGAATTCTCTCTCCCTCTCTCCTTGTCCTTTTGTGAACGCTATACCACTCTGTTAAATGGCCATTATCAGTGCATATGACCCCCACATGTGACACCCCCACAGCCTAAACGCATCTAGTCGTCTTTCTAAATGAAGCAACATGAAGCGATCCGAGGTACTGATAGATAGACAGCGTGCAGGTCACTCGCCCCCCACCCACCCCCACCCCCCAGCGGTCCACTCAGAAACACGCCGAGCAGCACGGAGAGGGTCTGGATCAATGTGTGTGTGAGTGGGTAAATATAGAGACGGTAGTCTGTGAGGTACAGAGGGAGTGGGGCGGAAGGAAGCCAAGGAAGGAAGGAAGGAAGGAAGGGAGGAAGCTGTAGACATAATGAGTGGGACGGAAGGAAGCAAGGAAGGAAGGAAGGAAGGGAGGAAGCTATAGACAGAATGAGTAGGATGGAAGGAAGCAAGGAAGGGAGGAAGGAAGGGAGCAAGCTGTAGACAGAATGAGTGGGATGGAAGGAAGCAAGGAAGGGAGGAAGGAAGGGAGCAAGCTGTAGACAGAATGAGTGGGACGAAAGGAAGCAAGGAAGGGAGGAAGCTGTGGGCAGAATGAGTGGGACGGAAGGGAGATAGGGAGAAAGGAAGGAAGCTGTATACATAATGAGTGGGATGAAAGGAAGCAAGGAAGGGAGGAAGCTGTAGACAGAATGAGTGGGACGGAAGGAAGGAAGGGAAGAAGGGGAGATGAGGAAGATGATGAGGGAGGAGGGGCTGCTTTGACTTTGCCACAGGTGGTAGTCGCTCCTAGTCAAGGAAGGAGAGGTGTGATAGATAAGGCAGTTGGTCCTGAGGGGAGTGGTGGGGAGGGAGGGAGGTTATCTGGAGGTGACTTTGATCCATCAGTAGAGAGAGAGAGAGAGAGAGAGAGAGAGAGAGAGAGAGAGAGAGAGAGAGAGAGAGAGAGAGAGAGAGAGAGAGAGAGAGAGAGAGAGAGAGAGAGAGAGAGAGAGAGAGAGAGAGAGAGAGAGAGAGAGAGAGAGAGAGAGAGAGAGAGAGAGAGAGAGAGAGAGGCGGATGAATGCATGCTGGGAGTCCAGAGAGAAGCAGATGGACGGTCAAAGCGTCCTGCGATGGGAGGTTGTGAGGGTCACACTGATGCCTGGAGGTGTGGAAGAGAGAGAGAGAGAGAGAGAGAGAGAGAGAGAGAGAGAGAGAGAGAGAGAGAGAGAGAGAGAGAGAGAGAGAGAGAGAGAGAGAGAGAGAGAGAGAGAGAGAGAGAGAGAGAGAGAGAGAGGGGGAATAGTATAGGAACTACTAAGGCTAAGCAACAAATCAAATATGGTAGATAAGATCAGTAGGAATATTGCATTTTGATCATTAGATATTTTGATGTTGTCATTGTTAATAATATATGTTAATCAAGTAATTGCCTTTTTGCCTTGCATGTTGGCTGTATGTGTGTCCCATATATAGCCCTGACTCTACCAGTTTATCTTTCAGCCCCTATGTCTTATAGCAGTGGTTTCCAAACTTTTTCTGCATGGCCCCTCCTTTTGTCACGCCCCCACCCACATAAAGACGCTCTCAGACACATTCTTTGCTTGCATACACACATTTCATTCCTTTAGAATTGATTCAAAACATTGTCTGTAATTATTAAAGAACTGCAACGGCAAATCTAAATAGGAACAACTCACCTTTTTTTTACGATGTTGCATCATTTCTATTTAGATTTAGCCTCAGGCCCCCCATTGGGGCCGCCCCCCACCAGTTTGGGAACCACTGTCTTATAGAAGGCTTTAATGAACTCCTCAATGTCTACTGGCCTTGTGGTTAAACAGCTCAGGAGGAGGAGAGACGATATAGAATATCACTGTGCAGTGTACTGTAAAGATCAAAGCCTGACTAGAACAGACTGAGACCTTACAGGGAGACACGCTCCCATGCACCACGCACGCACGCGCGCGCGCGCACACACACACACACACACACACACACACACACACACACACACACACACACACACACAACACACACACACACACACACACACACACAGACACAGACACAGACACACACACATAGACACACACAAACACACACACACACACTCCCGTGCACACACACAGACAAACACACACACACACACACACACACACACACACACACACACACACACACACGCGCACACTCGTGTGCACACATACACACACACAAACACACACACACACACAAACACACTGTCTCTATTTGCGGTATTACTGTTCATTGTGAATCAAATTACAGCAATATGTACTGTAGCTTCGACATACATAGAGATTCATTGCAACTGGATGCAGAGATCAGATCAGTGGCTGGGGAAGCGACGTACGGCTGTATAAATAGAGCCCAGTGTTATCTAACACTATAGGGTTTGTATCCTAAGGGAATCCCAATGCGTTGTTTGATAGTCAAAGCCCGCCGCTCCTATAACACTGACCGTTTGAATTCCACCTGCTCCCTCTCACACCCAAGGCCACTTACTTTGATGTCCTTCACCCACAACAAGTGTGTGTGAACCAGTTTTCATCCAATTTCAACCTTGCCTGAACTTATAGAAACAGTTTTCAAACGTATGCAAATGTATTCCAGCCGTCTTGTTGTCAGTTTCCACTCAATGTATTATAATCAAACCCTGCTGGCTTGTTTTTAACGGTTCCATGTCAAATAGTTGTGGCCTTGATTATCGTGTATGTTTCTGATATATATATATATACAGTATATATATACATATATATATATATATATATATATATTAGCTATCCTTTCTTTTATCTTATCTCCAAGCAATTTCTCTCTGCACTGGAAAGTAGCAACATCACAGAAGCATCACAGCACTGGGACCGCCCTGCTCAAGGTTACCAACAACCTCTGAATGGTCATGCTCATGATAGCCTGTGATCAGCCCATGTACTTCTGAACCTCAGCCTTTGATTGATTGATCAATAGCATCCTGTGAGATAGACTGAGGCACTGGGTGGGGATATCTGGTACAGCTTTAGAATGGTTGTACCTCGAATAGTCGAATAGGACCTTCTGTGTCTCTGTGACCAACTGTGTCTCCCCATTGTCTTCTGTTAAGTTTGGTGTGCCTCAAGATACAAGATTTGTATTGGCCATTTGCAAAGTACAATGGAATGCTTACTCACCATTCCTCCCGCAGTATACAATACTATAAAAATACTATACTCAATTAAAATGAACATAAAAATAACAATAAAGTGACTGAAGGATGATATGTGCAAGTGTTGAATTGTGCAAAAAGCATTTAAAAGCATTTTAAAGTGCCAGTAGTGCAGCAGCATCATGAATACAGTGCAGTACAGTGCAGTACAGTGTAATGAGTCCAGAAAGTCCACACAAAGTATGATAGTGTAATGTGAATGACACAATGTGATGATGGTGGCAGCACTCCTAGCAGTTCAGTATAGGGGGGGTCGGGCGTTGGGTTGGGTACCAATGTTATTTTATTCATACATGCATTCCCCTTGGGCACATCATTCAAATACATGGTGTCTTTTTCGTCTTTTTTTGCTGATGATAGATGACAGATATATCCCTGTTCGTTAGATCCACAGACGCTGGAATGCTGAGTTCCATGCATGGCTGCCTTTGTGAAGTCAAAAGATGGAAGTCAAAAACAAGTCTCCAGCTGAACTCAAACAAATCAGAGAACCTACCAAACAAATTCTTCCTTTAGGCAGGTCCCCTGTTGGATCTTATAAAGCCTGTTGCAATAACTCTTGGCATCTGGTTTTAACAGTAATTTCACTTTGTACAGTAATGCTTTAATCGTCTTAGACAAAAGAACAATCTATCTTAACTAAAGACACAGAGAGCTTTTCAAAAGCCCCCCATCTCATCAGGGTCTGGAATACTGCAACAGAGTTTTAACTCGTCTGAACTCAGAAAACAAAGAAAATGACTGATTGACTCCAGACCGTACAGAACCCAGCTGCCAGGCCTTTAACCAGAACCACGACCTGACAGATCACTCATGTTTTAGCCCTCTTTACACCATCTTAAACTCATATCTTAAACACTGTAATGGGTTCATTCTGGGTATGTTTACCAATAGAGTTTAAGATTGTACTGATTACTTTGAAGGCTCTTCATGGCCTCTCTCTTCCTGCTATGTCTCTGACCCTCTTGTCTACCGCACACGCCGGTATGCGCCGGTCTGTCCCCCCTTTGGGAACAGAGTAGGGCCTCGGGGACAGAGTAGGGCCTGAGGCCGTCAGGGCCCCCGAGGCTCTGGAGCGATGTGCCCCGAGGACATCAGTCGGCCCGAGGCAGTGATCTCCTTAAAGTCCCTTGTTCAAACATTCTTTTATCAAAGAGCCTTTCCTGATTTTACTTGAGTTTTAATTTCTTTTGATGCATCTTCCTTTTAAAAAAAAATATATATATAATACATTCTTTTTACAAATTTGGTATCCTATTCTTAAGCTTTTACAACACTGAATTGGATTTCATGCACCAAATGTAAACCGCTTTTCTTTAAAAAACCTGTTGACTTAATAACTTGTCTGTTTTATTTTGCTGCCTTTGTATAAAGCCCTTCATAACGATTGGTACTCAACATTTTTCTCATATGATCTAAGCCTTAAACCGCACACCAGTAGTACCATGTTCTGGTAATACTGTATACCTGTGCTGCCACTATCATAACATTGTCATTAACATTACACTTTCATACTTTGCTAGACTCATCATAGTTACTGCACTGTATTCATGATGCTGCTGCACTTCTGCCACTTTAATGGTAATGATAATGGACTGCCTTTTAAATAGCGCTTTTATCCAATGCGCTTTACAAGTCATGCTTCACATTCACCCATTCATCCACCGACGGCAGAGTCAGCCATGCAAGGAGACAGCCATTAGGGTTAGGGTGTCTTGCTCAGGGACACCTTGACAGTTTTTGCTAGGAGGAGCCAGGGATCGAACCAGCAACCTTCTGGTTTTGAGGCAACCGCGACTTTAAATGCTTTTAAACATTTTTGCACAATTCAACACATGTACATATCATCTATCAGTCACTTTGCTGTTCTTTTTTTGTATATATAATTTTGGAGATTCATACTGCTGGAGGGAATGGGGAATTTATGGCCAATAAATATCTTATATTTCCTAGTATGAGGAGCAGTGGGCAGCTATTGTATATACAGCGCCTGGGGGGGGGGGGGCAGTGTAGGGTGTCTTGCTCAAGGGCACCTCTCCAGTGAGGCGAGTACTTACCAGTACCAGTTCTCACTCTGTACTTGGTCCGGGGTTTCGGGGACTTGAACCGGCGGTGGACCCTCCGGTTCCCAAGCCCGAGTCCCAACAGACTGAGCTATCCTGCCGCCCCCACTAACTGACCTGACCCCTGACCCCACAGACGGAAGAAGCCCTACTGATGCCCGGTGTGATGCTCAGCGCGCCCCTAAAGAGGAGACACAGTTCCTGCGGCGTCTGCAGACTCAAGTTCAACTCCGAGGTGGGTTATAGGGCTGGTTAGAGGCCTCTTGTACTACCTACCGTAGGTCCCCTTTTTCATGCTGATGCTGTTTTTTTTTTAACGTGGACAGATTCTACGGGCAGGGAGCCTATTGTGTGTGTTTGACTGGGTGTCACAAGTGTATAGTTTGGTGGGACCAAGAACGCAGACCAAGACACAGTGAGGCGATAACGTGAAGCTTTATTTATATATTGATTTAACTCAACACAAGAGTGATCGGGGACAGGCCAGGGGTCTGGAAACCGGAGGTCGGAGTACCGACAGGTATAGACCGGCGAGTGACGCGGGACAGGCGATGAATCTGGGTACCGGGAACATCGGCGTAACGATTCCGTCCAGAATGTACAAAGTACGACCTAGCCCCGAAGTGACGGGACGGCAGGGTATACGTACCCCCACAGGGTGACGTGACTAACATAATCACCATCGGCAATTGCCGGCAGGTGTGTGTGTGTGTGTGCGCCGCCAAAGCCCGCGGCTTGGCCACGCCCCCTGTTAACCACCGTAACCGTGACACTGGGGCTGTGTTTAATGTTCTCAACTCAGAGAAAAGTCATTTTGTTTAGCTCTGAGCAAACACTGAGCCACTGTTGTGGGAATGTGCAGTCAAATGTCACAGTTTAATTTATTTTTTTCCTATTTTTTTTTTTATAACCATATTGTTGTGAAATGGTGTCGCAATAAGCCTCCAGAAGCAATATGTTGACGCCAGTAGCGCGTTTGGGAAACATCGTCTTATCTGACTTTCATTAACAACGTTTGTTTGCAGCATCCGGGCAAAATTGCCTCTTGACAAATCCAGTTCATAGCCGCTGCTAAAT
>CM051007.1:13915895-13925895 GCA_027704905.1 Muraenolepis orangiensis
CTTGGGCAGCCTTAAGACGGGTAGATCCCAGGTGTTTGTTAGCCTCAGCCGGCCTGATTATGATGGGCAACACCTGGGATTGATTAGAGCGTGGGGGCACAACATGCAGTCCATTTACCAGTGACGATGGTTGAATATTTATGGCTCTATTCTAGTTTTACGGATAGGACAGGCCAATATGGATTTAATTGTGCATGAAGTACATTCCAAACTAACCAACATTTAAATGAGCTCATTCCAGGTGAGTTGCCATCACAGCATAATATCACAGTATAATGTGTTGCCAGATCACACAACACCTCAAGGACTTTTCCCCCTATGTTGAGTTAGGTTCAGGTTCAGTAAATTATAATAGATATAACAAAAATAGTTATTTTCCCCTGTTGCTTTTTTTTTATAGCATAACACAACACAACACCATAATAAATAAATAAATATGGTGCTGCTTTAGCAGCTGTTTATTATGGCTGAGTGTGAAACCATGTCAAAGCACTTGCCAAAAAGATCTCGTCTGCATTTCACAAACTTTATAGCACCAATGTGCAAATGTTTTCAGGATTCTTTTCATGTACGGAACCATCAAACCTCCACATGGTTCTACAATTCTCCAAGTAGCTTTTTATTTTTGTGTACAAATTAAACGTCCCTCTCTCGCGTCTATATTGTGTGTTTTTAAAAGCATTCCAACTATAGACTCTCTCTCTCTCTCTCTCTCTCTCTCTCTCTCTCTCTCTCTCTCTCTCTCTCTCTCTCTCTCTCTTTGTCTCTCTCTCTCTCTCTTTGTCTCTCTCTCTCTCTCTCTCTTTGTCTCTCGCTCTCTAGGTACCAAACACAAGACCATGCTGGAGGCCAGGAGAGGGGGCGGAGCCATCAAGTCCTTCCCCAGGTCAGGGGTCAAGGCCAAGTACGCGGCCGCTGCCGCCGCCACCGCTAACGCCACCGCCGGCGCCGGCACTGCCGGTGCTGCTGCGGACCCGTCCACCGGACTGCAGAACAAGACGTTCCACTGCGAGATCTGCGACGTGCACGTCAACTCTGAGACGCAGCTCAAACAGGTCAGTGGTAGAACACCGTGTGTGGAACCAGAGGGCCCCTCAGTAGAGACCTCCACCACACCAGAACCCAATGTGGATCTAGAGGGCCCCTCAGTGGAGACCTCCACCACACCAGAACCCAATGTGGAACCAGAGTGCCCCTCAGTGGAGACCTCCACCACACCAGAACCCAATGTGGAACCAGAGGGCCCCTCAGTGGAGACCTCCACCACACCAGAACCCAATGTGGAACCAGAGGGCCCCTCAGTAGAGACCTCCACCACACCAGAACCCAATGTGGAACCAGAGGGCCCCTCAGTGGAGACCTCCACCACACCAGAACCCAATGTGGAACCAGAGGGCCCCTCAGTAGAGACCTCCACCACACCAGAACCCAATGTGGAACCAGAGGGCCCCTCAGTGGAGACCTCCACCACACCAGAACCCAATGTGGAACCAGAGGGCCCCTCAGTGGAGACCTCCACCACACCAGAACCCAATGTGGAACTAGAGGGCCCCTCAGTAGAGACCTCCACCACACCAGAACCCAATGTGGAACCAGAGGGCCCCTCAGTGGAGACCTCCACCACACCAGAACCCAATGTGGAACTAGAGGGCCCCTCAGTAGAGACCTCCACCACACCAGAACCCAATGTGGAACTAGAGGGCCCCTCAGTAGAGACCTCCACCACACCAGAACCCAATGTGGAACTAGAGGGCCCCTCAGTAGAGACCTTCACCATACCACACAAAGTCTCCTGGATCCCAGACAGCCACAGCTAAACCTATTCAGTGCTTCATTGGCTCAAGTACAAAGAAAAAGCTTTTGAAGACTGGATCTGCGCCAAAATCAAATCAGCCGTTCAATAAGTGATCAAACCACCAAATTCTGTCCAATTACGTCCGTTGCTTTTTGAGTTATCCTGCAAACAGACAGAAAAACCAACAAGCCGGGCGGAGGCAACCAAACTAAAGCTCACACAACCAAACGAGGACGAGCTCGTTCATATTCATTGGGCAACACAACCAGGAATAAACTATCAGCAACTGTGTCAAGATCCAAGTCAGGTTTATATCTATTGGGAGACGGGGGGGGGGGGTGTGAATCATGGATGCTGATGAACCGAAAACAGCATGAGGAGCAGTTTGTCCTTTTGTTTATTTCAGCGTCAACACAGGTTGTGTTTACTTGTACTGCCGTCAAAACCCCCCCGTTACCGCCTCAAAGAGCTGGAACAGCCTTAAACAACCTTAAAACTCTCTGAAGCAGGGTGTGGAAATACACAACAAACACAGTGGAGGCATTGCACATTGTCAATTTATTTTGCATGGTTTTATTTGCACTTCACTGCCAAATAGAAGAGGCCCAACTTCCAAGATAGGAGTACATACTGGGTATATTACCCAGTATATTCCTTGTGAAAACCGAATATTGTGGAGTATGTATGGATGGTGGCTGTGCCTCGTCCTTGTCGGCAAGGTCCCTGTTCAGGCACCAGTGTAGCAGACAACGCTGCCATCAGCCATTAAAATGGCTACTAGAGTGCTTCCCCCGAAGACAAGGACATGAGGTGATGAGGAATCCGGTTTATTGCAAGAGTTTGAATCATGGTGAACAGAGCAGACGGAACATGCTGGGACTCTTCTTCAAGTGTGTGTGGTGGAGGCTGCTTTAACCTGTGGGCCTTGATGAACAATGACCCACAGGTGTGCAGCCTCACCAGCCTTAGAGTAATCAGTCTAACTCAGGTCAGGTGAGGCTGCTTAAACCAGCCACCAACCACACACACACACTCCACAGCGTTCTAGTAATTGTAGTCATGACAGATGACCTTTTGTTTAAAGAACCTCGTCGTCACGAGATCATTTATCAAACCTTGACCGAGATATTACTTTCTCAGCCACAGATATGTTCGTGTTTTTCCTGGTCTTCTGTCCCCACCGAGAAACCAATCGGCCACCTGTTACTGCAGGTGTAGCACCCGCCCGTGTTCTCTAAACCTACAGCGCACCTGTTAGATGACAACCAACGTTGCACTTTTCGCTGCACTCCCAGGGTAGTTTAGAAGTGGCAATGTTTGAGCCAGGTGCTCATGAATATTCAACCGTTCAGCAGGACCCCCGGGGGAAGAGACCTGAGAACGGTTCTATAGGGACGGCCATCTGTCAATCTAAAACGGTTCAAACTCATGGCCTGACGAATATCCTGACATCGATAAATGGAGGAAAACACCAGCGTTCCACCAGAGAGTCTCAAAGGAGAATTTTGATTGCGTGTTCCTCCATTTCCTCCGGTCCCCTGATTGCCCGCCCTGCTATGCAAACAGAGCAACTTTATCTCGGGTTTGTTTTTCCACTCTGGCGCCGGGCCTGTTGACATCTGTCTGTCCTTCTCTCCATCGCGCTCTCTGTATAATCGTCCTCTCTCTTCTTCCCCTCCATCTCCATCTCTGTCTTTCTTCCTCTCTTCATCTGTTTTTCTTCCTCTCATCTCTCTCTCTTTCTTTTTCCTTCCTTCCTTCCTTCCTTCCTCTCTCTCTCTCTCTCTCTCTCTCTCTCTCTCTCTCTCTCTCTCTCTCTCTCTCTCTCTCTCTCTCTCTCTCTCTCTCTCTCTCTCTCTCTCTCTCTCTCTCTCTCTCTCTCTCTCTCTTTCTGTTTGTAACTCCCCAGCACATCAGCAGCAGGAGACATAAAGACCGGGCGGCAGGCAAGCCGGCCAAGCCCAAGTTCAGCCCCTACCCCCCCACCCCGCGGCATCACGGAATCCAGGCTGTAAGTACACCCCCCCCCCCCCCCTTCCCCGATCCCTGCTTCATGTGGTTTGAAATCCTGTGAGAGTGTGTGTGTGTGCATGTGTGTGCATGTGTGCATGTGTGTGTGCGTGTGTGTTTGTGTGCGTACGTTAGTGTGTGTGCGCGTGTGTGTGTGTGTGCGTGCATGTGCGCATGCACGTGTGTGTGTGTTTGTGTGTGTGCATATGTGTGCATGTGTGCGTGTGTGCGCGTGCTTCTGTGTGTGTGTGTGTGTGTGTGTGTGTGTGTTGCGCGTGCCTGATTTATGTTTGGTGTGTTTTAAACTTTCCCTGTAGTGCCCTTAAGATGGGAGGGCTGGAAGGAACACATGGTAGGAAGAAGTGCGGAAGAAGGTTGAGTGAATGCTCAACTATAACCTAACTATAAACTATCACCTTCCAGCAACCGATGGGGTTTAAGGCTCTGTGTTAGAATAGAGCTTCCCTTTAGGATCACGTGGTCTCCCTGAGTTCCCTCTCCTCCACTTTATCACTGCTGTCGGGGCTTCACTCGGCCACTTGCGAGCTATGTTCACCGTAATGGTTTGCACACTTTCCTCTCAGGATCTGAGCTTTTCTCCTCCCCCCCGGGCGGAGGGGGGGCGGGGGGGGGGGGGGGGGGTGGCTATGGTTTGCGAGGCCCTTCATGCTGTCTGTTTGAGTGTGAAAAGAACTAAGATCTTTGCTTATCTTTGAGAAAAGTGTGGTCTGTGTGGTGTAATCCAGGATCCAAGAGTCCTGCTGTGTTATAGCAGAACTTTTTACTGGGGAGACGGGCACAGCTTGACTCCCGTTTCGATTGCGGAGGTGCTCTACGGGAAAGAAATCATTTTCAGCTTTCAGAAGGTGGGGATTTTAATGAGTGTAGATCGACAGTGGCCAGACTACACAGTGTTGATCTCAAACTTTTACGGACCCTTTTCTTTTTACAGTTGACTACTCTTGGCCGAGTTTGTGTCCGCAGGTGACGTGCTTACAGATCTCCCCGTTAACAAAACATGAAGCAATGTCCCTTTGATTTGATCTGAACTTGTCTGCCAGACTTTAGACCAGGGGTCGGCAAGTAAGTTTGGCCCTGGGCCAATAATTTTTTTCTGAGCCACTAGATGGCGGGCCAGAACATAATCAAAGGCTAATTGAAGTAATTGATTGTTAAAACATGTGACACGTTCTAATGCTTAGACTTTTTTTTCAAAGCATTTTAATACATTTCCGCGTTGCACGTCGGAAATGTCGCTAGTCAACTAACAGTTTGTTTTGTGAGCCTGCTAACAATGTAAAGTAGTGTTGTAGTTAACTAGGTAGCAGTGGGGGTTACTAGTGTTGTAGTTAACTAGGTAGCAGTGGGGGTTACTAGTGTTGTAGTTAACTAGGTAGCAGTGGGGGTTACTAGTGTTCTAGTTAACTAGGTAGCAGTGGGGGTTACTAGTGTTGTAGTTAACTAGGTAGCAGTGGGGGTTACTAGTGTTCTAGTTAACTAGGTAGCAGTGGGGGTTACTAGTGTTGTAGTTAGCTAGGTAGCAGTGGGGGTTACTAGTGTTGTAGTTAACTAGGTAGCAGTGGGGATTACTAGTGTTCTAGTTAACTAGGTAGCAGTGGGGATTACTAGTGTTCTAGTTAACTAGGTAGCAGTGGGGGTTACTAGTGTTCTAGTTAACTAGGTAGCAGTGGGGGTTACTAGTGTTCTAGTTAACTAGGTAGCAGTGGGGATTACTAGTGTTCTAGTTAACTAGGTAGCAGTGGGGGTACTAGTGTTCTAGTTAACTAGGTAGCAGTGGGGATTACTAGTGTTCTAGTTAACTAGGTAGCAGTGGGGGTTACTAGTGTTCTAGTTAACTCAGTGGGGGTTACTAGAGTTCTCGTTAACTAGGTAGCAGTGGGGGTTACTAGTGTTCTAGTTAACTAGGTAGCAGTGGGGGTTACTAGTGTTCTAGTTAACTAGGTAGCAGTGGGGGTTACTAGTGTTCTAGTTAACTAGGTAGCAGTGGGGGTTACTAGTGTTCTAGTTAACTCAGTGGGGGTTACTAGAGTTCTCGTTAACTAGGTAGCAGTGGGGGTTACTAGTGTTATAGTTAACTAGGTAGCAGTGGGGATTACTAGTGTTCTAGTTAACTAGGTAGCAGTGGGGATTACTAGTGTTCTAGTTAACTAGGTAGCAGTGGGGATTACTCACCCAATCCATTGCACTGACCAGCGAGTTTGTGTTGTGATTCTCAACAACGTTGAAACGTATTTCCGTGTTTCAAAAGAAAAGTCAGAACACCAAAGCACTAGAACTATCAAAGCTGTCAAAGTTAACGCGTTAATGCATGTGATTAATCGAGACTTCGACCACACTATTTTTCCGTTTTTAACTCAAATTAATCATAGAATCCGGTTTGGACTGAGGAGATGCAATGCGCGTGCTGGGGGGGGGGGGGGGGTCCTGCATATCACCTCGTAGAAAAATACCAATGGTCCGATCTACCTGTTTTATGGGCTGGACCGATCAGACAAGACAAACAAGTTGTGTCGGCCCACGGTATGCCAGATGGCCAGTTCAGCCCTGGTGGGAAATGTCACTGCATTCTCGATTCGGACATTATAGCCGATATGTGCGACTGTCGGTCCGATATTGTAAAAAAATTAAAATAAAAATCTCTAAATAATATATATTTTTTATTCTCTAAATAATCTTCCGGGCCAAATATTTTTGCTGGCGGGCCACCAATGGCCCGCGGGCCGCCTGTTGCCGACCCATGCTTTAGACTCTAGATCTAAAGTCTAAAGTGTGATTTTTGAGACTATCTGGGGCTTGACAACGTCTGTGTGTTCCCCCGTCGTCGTCAGGTCCGTCTGGCGCTGAGGAAAGATCCGGACCCGAGCAAACCCCTGACCTCCTCCACCTGTCTCCTCCACCGTCACCTCACCGCCGCGGCCGCTGCTGCTGCCGCCGCCGTGGCAACCATGGCGCCCTTCCACCTGCGGCCTGCCCCCAGCCCCGCCCTCTTTCAGAACCAGCAGCTCCCACAGGCTCTGCTGCACCCGGCCGCCACGCCCATCTGCTCCTCACACGCGCACATGCCCCTTCTGTTCGCTCCCTTCTGACCCGGACTACTACAACTCAATCAGCAATAAAAGATCAACACCACGACCTGTACCACATGTGATTATTATAATTAGTATTATTATTTGTATAATTATTATTAGTCTTATAATTATAATTATTATAGCTGGTGTTTGCTCTAATTCCACAAACTGAATGAGTCATGGGTGAAGATCTTGAAGTCACTTTGTGGATTTGTTTTGCTTATTCCTGTTCGGTTTTCTTTTGTTTTGGGAGCTTATGTCATATTTGCGTGGGTTTTCGAGGCCCCGGACCCTCAGACAATAACCGCCCACACGTGCACACAGAATTTCCTAGAGGCCGTTCCGATTGTGATGGACTGATCTTCAACGGAACCCATCTCAAAATTTAGCCTAGACTGCATGCCTTCGGCGTATTGTGTGAGTGTGAGCTGCGGAGAGCGTACAGCGTGGATTGCGTTCGGAGCAGACCAGACGGTATGTGCGGGTAGGAGGTCCTGGCAAGGGGGAGCGAGTCCGAGTGTCCTGAGCTGCCGGGATGAAGGAGCCGGCATACCAACGTGAAGACCATCTCTCATGGACTCGGAGCATCCTTTGATCCTATGGAGCCATCCGCTGAACTAGAACCACATGTGGGGGACTACTTTGGTATGTGTGTGTGTTTATGTGTGTGTGTGTGTGTGTGTGTGTGTGTGTGTGTGTGTGTGTGTGTGTGTGTGTGTGTGTGCGCGCATACACGTGTCTGGTGTGTGTATGTGCTAGTGTGTGCATGCATGTGTGTGCGTGGGTTTGTGTGTGTGTGTGCCTAATGTGTGTGTGTGTGTGTGTGTGTGTGTGTGTGTGCGCATACACATGTCTGGTGTGTGTGTGTGTGTGTGTGTGTGTGTGTGTGTTTGTGCGTGTGTGTGTGTGTTTTTTGGAGCCACATTTTGACTGCATGGTTGCTGTGCATTTCAGACCAAAAAATATGTTCCTCTTTTTTTGGGCTTATCAGACAAGCTGCTGTGATCCCCAGTTGTTTGTATTTGGTATGACTCCATCAGTATCTCCATGCCCCTGGTGGTCAGCCCTGGTCTTGACGTGGGGCTACGGGTTGTATACACAGCACATTGAAAGCGGATGTGAGGCCTAGTAGTTGCTGCTGAGGCAGCTGTGTTTCCCAGATGTGTGTGTGACTAAAACCTAAGCATGCAGGATTTTTTTGATTTATATTCTTTTCTAATAAACGCGCTGAAGGCAGAATCCTACTGACAACCCTCGCAGCTGTGTGTGTGTGTGTGTGTGTGTGTGTGTGTGTGTCTGTCTGTCTGTCTGTCTGTCTGTCTGTCTGTCTGTCTGTCTGTCTGTCTGTCTGTCTGTCTGTCTGTCTGTCTGTGTACCTCGAAACAGGGATCTGCCTCCTTAATGTACATTTTTTGGCAGTTTGTAAAATGTCCTTGTTTTGGTTGTAAGATATATTAATAATGAATATCTTAATATTTATATACTGTATATATATATATATATACAGTGAATTACATTGAAGGCCCCTCTTCTGTCTCGCTCTAGTAGTGTGTGTGTGTGTGTACGTGTCCTTCCAGTCATGGTCAGGAACCCAGGGAGGAAAAAGAAAAAAAGAAAAAACCTCATCCAGATCCAAGTAAACATCTCTTTCCATATCTCTCCAAAAGCCATTACTCTGCCTCCCCTCCATCCTCAGCCTCTCTCTCTCTCGTCCTCTGGGCTCTGGGCTACACGTGTGCACCCCGAACCAGAACCAGAACGACACGCATGCAGCCCCGCCATGGTTCCTCCGCAGAGGACATCCAGATGAACACTTTCCACGACTTAGACGAAAAAAAACCGTTGTAGATCATCTCCTTATCCTCAACCCCCCCCCCCCCCCTTTCTTTTGTCTAGGATTCCTCCTCGAAAGCCCCGCCAGCCACGCTTAGCGCTGGTTTATACCCCTGTCCTGTATATCTCTCTGTCTGATTATGAGTCTGTAGCCTCGGGCGGCTGCGGGTTCGTCGGGAAGAAAGAGGATCTATATACTGTACTGATGGGCCGCCCGGGGGATGTTTACATGTACCTCTGTGTGAATACATCTGTGTGAATACAGCTCTATTGTTCTGTTTGTGTGTGTGTGTGTGTGTGTGTGTGTTTGTGTTGTCGCGGGTGCGGATATTAGAGACGGTAATCCGGCCGCACGGCCGAATATAGTTGTTTAGAATTGGCGAGACGCACACACACACAAGGACATTTTAGATGTCTTTGTCTCTGTGTGTCTCTCGCTCTCTTCCATCACACAGCGCATTGAATCAGCCGCAAGAATTAAACAAGAATGCCTTGCTTAATAGTCAGACATAAGCACAGCGATATTCACCTCCCGGCCTCTGTATAGTTTGGGCATGGCAGACAGAATATATATATAGTTTTATATATTTAGTTATAGATATAGTTTGGACTGGATAGTCAGTGGGGTGTCAAGGTTATGAGGAATATTCATATCATTCATATCAACACAAGTATTTACAGTTGTGTAACTGTATCTATTTGTCCATTGGAATTCCATGCGTTTTTTGTTCAAGTAAGAGGTCATTCCATGCATTCTACGATTAAACTTTCCACATTTTTTAAAATCGCTTTGTATTTATCTCCATGGAAACGTCACCTGTCTCCTGAGTAACATGTTCAAACCCCCCTGTACTAAATTGATGTGATGGGTCGATTAATCCGTTACATTAATTCCTTAGCACGGACCTGCTCTCAGCTGCTCTCAGCTGCCTGTATGACATCAGTCAAAGCCTGAGCGTGTGTGTGTATGTGCATGTGTATGTGCGTGTGTGTGCGTGCGTGCGTGTGTGTGTGCGTGTGTGCAGGGAACATCTGTGTGTGGGATTCCTCTGTGTAACATGTATAATTTAACGGGCTGTCAGACCGCAGGAGCAGGAGCAGAAGCCACCCTCTGGCCTCCTCCGAGCTCAGTTCAGCTCCCTGGCCCTACTTTGCTCCTGTTTCCACCTTCCCCTCACTCTCCTCCTCCTCCCAATACATTCTAAGGGGATTCTACAGGTCTCTCTCTCCTCTCTCTCTCTCTCTCTCTCTCTCTCTCTCTCTCTCTCTGTCT
>CM051007.1:13930895-13975895 GCA_027704905.1 Muraenolepis orangiensis
ATAGCAAAATAACATCATTTTCTGGAGGCCATCTGTATGCGGAGCACACGCAGTCATTATACAGAAGCTCACAGCAAATGAGCCGCTATCTTTGGGAGTCATGTCATGAATCTGTAGCAAGCGGATGAGGAGCATTAGTTCAGGTGACAGGAACACCTGTGTGCCGTTTAGGACGGTGCAGATGAATGCGAGAATGGCGAACTGTGGACTGTGGGATTTGACAGGTTGCCAGTAACAGGTGGCCTGTGTCAGGGTCATCACATCTTTTTTTGGAAGACTTAGGAACATGTAAGACATACAATTATATAAGTGTGTGTTGATATTTCTGTATAATTATAATTATGAGTCATATATTTCCTTCTAATGTTTTTGTTTTTGTTTTCCCCCAGAGGGTTTTTGGATTATCCTCGACCTTTAGACAGGGTTTGGATTCTGTAACCCTTTGAGACGTCTCTGTCCATCCATCCATCCATCCATCCAGGTACCGGGCAACCGTAGGTTTAGTGGCGTATCGCGGTATTTAGCGCCACCCCGTGGCGAACAGTCGGTAAGTACAGGGGAAGTGACGTCACGCGCTGTTGTCTGCCAACCAGCGACGGCAGCGGACAATTTTGAATGTGAGTTTACCAACAGGAAGGAACGGGTGAGTAAAAAAGTATTCAAATATAGTGCTACACGCTCATTTTGGATGTTAATTCCCACCACATAAAACGCTAATAAATCTATTTTGCGTTGAAGGTAACGTGAGTGTTGCGTCATAGCGAGTTAGTTAGTCGGCGAGACAGTTCACTTTAGCAGGCTAACGTTTACGAGGAGGAGCCAGGAGTCTGCAATTCAGATCCATTTAGAACAACGACGTTCACGACTGATCCCGACATTTGATCTGTATTACCAGATATATATACACACACACACCAGATATGGCGAGGGAGCGGGGGCAGAAGAAGTCCTTCCAGCAAAGTCTGGACGACATAAAGGAGAAAATGAAGGAGAAGAGGACTAAGAGGCTCGCTAGCGCCTCGGCGCCCAGAGGCCGTTCAAAGATCATCAACAAAACAAACGGTGAGTCGTGACGCTGTTTTTATATCATACATAGGATACGTTATACGTCACTTTAAATAGCGCATAGTACGCTAGTAGTACATGTGTATACACCCTGTTTGCGTCTGCAGCCCAGACGTCTATAAGTTATATGTAATATGCTTACAGTTATGCTCACAGCAGCTCAAATCATGCAATCCCTTAAACATGACAGCCCTTATAGTGATTGAAATCAAATTGCTCATGTATATATCATTTTATCCCCCCCCCCCCCCCCCCCCCCCCCTCCCAAACAATTCACGATCCTAGCGAGTAACTCGAACCACACCATCCTAAAGGGGGTCCAGCAGAACAACCAGGCGCTGGCCCTGGCCCTGCAGGAGGAGAAGGGGAAGGTGAGGCAGGGCAACTGTGTCATCCTGCAGCTGAAGAGGGAGCAGCAGGCGCTGTTCCTCCACCTGCTCCTGCTCAAGAGGAGGCTCAAGGAGCAGGAAGCCCTGGTCAAGAAGGTGAGCGTTGGAGATGGACACCCTGGTGTGTGTTTTTTTTATTTTTATTTTTTCTCGAGTAGAGTTGTTGTGCTAAAAATAGATTATTTGAACGTGATCGTTCCTAGAACCTCGAAGACCAATGCTTAGTAGTTCGTTAGATAGACCTCCCACAAGGTCACGGGAGTGCGAGGGAGCAGCCTTACGCCGCTGAGGCTGTTTCCCCCCCCCCCCCCCCCCCCCCCGATCTGGGGCCCCGTTATCGTTGGCCCATCATTCTCTGTTGTATTTGTTGTGTTTGTAATTCCTTCATGATTGCGATTATCTTCTTTTTTAGAGTGACGCCACAGCTGCCTCCCACAATCCTTCGGAATTGTCGGGGTAAATGTCTTGATTGAAATGATTATTAATTAATAAGTTGTTTACATATAGGGACCATATTCATGCAATATGTGTTGTTGTTTTTACGATATTACAGACAAGCGCAGATTATTTCTGACAAATCTACGCTAGCGTTGCTTGAAGACCCAACTCTCAGTCCAGGTATTCACAAAATGAGTACTAACGATTTAACCGCAACTCATACCGCATATTCCACAGTTATGCAAGGTCCTTCAGGTGCCCTCCAAATGACACCCATGTGTTCGTCCCACAGGCGCTCCGGCTCCAGAGGAGACGGGGAGATGTGAGACGGAGGTCCAGTGGGCCCCCCTACCCTCCACCGTTGGTGTGAGGCGCCAACGGTGCAGGGAGAGCTGCACCCGGAGGCGGTCCGAGCGGACGTCCGAGGGCTGGCGGTCGTCGATTAGCGACGCCGGCTCTGTGAACGCTATGGTAGAGGGCAGGGTGGCGGAGTCCGGGTCGTCCACGGCGAGCCCCGTACACGGTGACAGTAACGCACAGAACCCCAAAGCCACGCGGCCAAGAGAAGCGACGGCCATGCCCGCGGATCTCAGCGGTTCCGACAGGATCCAACACCCCGTCCCCGAGCCCGCCCCCGCCACATCCACCAATCGGCCACAGCCTCGCCGGAAATACACCCAGCGGCAGCAGCAGCCCCGGGCCAAACCCGAGCCGCCCGCCCAGAAACCCGAGCCGCCCGCCCGGAAACCCGAGCGGGGTCGCAAGGCGGACCGGACCCCCTTGAAGAAACCCTGGGAGAACACCAAACCCACCAGGACCCGCTCCAAGAGCCGGGACCGCTCGGCCACCAGGGGTCGGCCCGTGGCGGCGTCGCAGCAGACCGACAGGCTCAACACCTCCCTGGGCTTCAACGACACGTTCGACTTCGACTGCGAGGAGGCGGTGCACCTCACCCCCTTCAAGGCCAAGGTCGAGGCCGAGGGGGCCGGCCACGAGGATGGACCGGTAGAAAGTCCTCTGGCGACGACGCCGCACGAGAGGCCTTCCCCCCCGGCGTCCCCACCCCCGTCCTCGTCCGAGTCGGAGGGGGATTTGTACGTCCCTTGGAGGGGCCGGAGGAGACGGAGCTCCCCAGAGAACATCAGGACGCTGCCGGGTCGCAGGGCCCAACGGACCACCAGTGTGGAGAACCTTCCAACGCAACAGGCAGTGTCCGGTGAGCAGTTAATAATATTATAAGAAGAATTGTTATTAATAATTATCATCAATAATTGTCAATAATGACTTTAGGTCGCCCATGTCTCGAGACGCTACCCGACAAATTTGGAGTCTGTCGGATAAAGTCCCTAGGAGGAGTTTGTTACAGTGCGGCGGACGAAAAACGCGATAAATGGCGTTTTTTCCAACGCCGAATTCAAAATGGCCGACTTCCTGTATGTAATTTTATATCCCTCCAAGAGCGTTTTTTGTTTGTCTCCGCACCCTAGATATGCGTAGCGAGTTTCGTTAGTTTACGTGAAAGTTAAAGTGTTGTGGAGTTAACGTTAAAAATGGAAGTGGGCGTGGCCTACGCAATTTTGGACGCAAAGTTCCGGAAGCAATTACACATCTAAGTTGCGACACTTCTGACGCGCGTGCAAAATTTGGTGAGTTTTCACATAAAAACGCGATAAATCATGTTTTTCCGACGCCAAATTCAAAATGGCCGACTTCCTGTACGTAATTTTATATCCCTCCGAGCGTTTTTTGTTTGTCTCCACACCCTAGATATGCGTAGCGAGTTTCGTTCATTTACGTGAAAGTTAAAGTGTTGGGGAGTTAACGTTAAAAACGGAAGTGGGCGTTACCATGGTAACGCCACATTAAGTAACATCGGATTTGATGTAGAGCTGTTCAGGGCGTCAGTGTTAACCATCGTGGAAGTTTGGTGGCGTTCTGAGCATGTCAGTTTGAGTTATGACATCATCGTGTTCCATGGCGAGGGATTGCCTAAAATCGAGGGAACGCGAAATTTGGCGCCAAATCACGGCTACGGCGTGCGAAAGAAAAAAATTTCCTGGATAACTTTAGGTCGCCCATGTCTCGAGACGCTACCCGACAAATTTGGAGTCTGTCGGATAAAGTCCCTAGGAGGAGTTGTTAAAGTGCGGAGGACGAAAACGCGATAAATCGCGTTTTCCGATGCCGAATTCAAAATGGCTGACTTCCTGTACGTAATTTTAAATCCCTCCAAGAGCGTTTTTTGTTTGTCTCCGCACCCTAGATATGCGTCGCGAGTTTCGTTCGTTTAGGGGAAAGTTAAAGTGTTGTGGACTTAACGTTAAAAACGGAAGTGGGCGTGGCCTACGCAATTTTTGGACGCAAAGTTCGGGAAGCAATTACACATCTAAGTTGCGACACTTCTGACGCGCGTGCAAAATTTGGTGAGTTTTCACATATGTTGCGGGGGTCAAAAGTGCGCGCAAAATACTAAAATACGATTTCAAAAGGGTCTTCGACGACCTCGGTCTCAGACCCTAATAATAATATTTATCAATAATTATTATTAACTTTTCTTTTATTATTATTTTTATCATTGATGATAATTATTATTATTTATAATGATTATTGTTGATAATTATTATTATCAATAATAATAGATGATAATGATTATTATTGAACCAATCATTGTATTCATAAAGCGCTTTTCATTTAAGCAATCTCAAATATGCTGTTCTACAAGAGAACATGCAAGTAAAGCTAAAACAATAAAACGCTAACTCATGTCCAAAAAAAGTAAAAGGTTAGCCTTGTTTGCTTGTCATTAGGATGTCTATGGATATTGGAATATTTTCAGACTTTTCATTTAAAAAAAGCCAACACAATCCTCCTGTTCCGCACTTAATCCTATGTAAAAAGAACGTGTGTGTGTGTGTGTGTGTGTGTGTGTGTGTGTGTGTGTGTGTGTGTGTGTGTGTGTGTGTGTGTGTGTGTGTGTGTGTGTGTGGTGTGTGTGTGTGTGTGTGTGTGTGTGTGTGTGTGTGTGTGTGTGTGTGTGTGTGTGTGTGTGTGTGTGTGTGTGTGGTGTGTGTGTGTGTGTGTAGTCTTTAGCCACGAAGATGACAATAAGGCTGTGGTTCCGGAGAGGGAGGAGCTGCCTTGCCCTGAGTCCCCTGATTGGATGTTTGCCAGCAGCCCCGCCCCCATGACAGCCAACCAGGAAAGCCCATTAGGTAAACCTCGCCGGGTGGCCCTTTGTATCCTGAGGGCACCACTACTCGTTAACATCCACTGATGGATATAGATAGACGCATAATATTTAGATAGGTGTGCACTTCATTCATCCCGGAGGGGAAATTGAGGCATAACGACAAAACAACAGACGCTAAGAATAAAAAATAAAAGGAATTTATTGTAGTCCTAAAAAAAGAAAAAATCTATCAACAATAAAAATCGACATCGATATTGTATAAGCATTTGTAGCAAAGCAATAACCTTATCACGGAAATACAAAAAAGATAAAGACAATAATATGAAATATTGTGTGTGTGTGTGTGTGTGTGTGTTATAGCGTGTGTGTTGGCAGAGCCCGACATGCTGGCGGTCACCCCCGGCATGGAGGCTGAGATGATGAGGATAGACAGCGTCCTCTCCGGCTACGGGGCGCACTCTACGGAGGCCACGCCCCCCATCGCCCCCCCCAGCAAGCCCACCCGCAAGACCACCATGGGCAAGAAACGTAAGCCCCGCCCTGTTCTCCCTGTGCACAAACGTCCCTCCACTCTCACTCCACTGGTGTACTGTACGTGACACTTCTAACGAGCACCCTCTCTCTCTCTCTCTCTCACGTCTTCACCCTCCAGGTGTCAGGGCACACAGTGTCGCGGCGGTGGGGCGGGGCTTGAGTCTGTGTGATGTGACCAATATGTCCCCCGCAGCCTATCGCAAGGTCGCCGGCGCGGGGCCCCGCCCCTCTGACGGCCGGTGCTCCACCCCCGTCCGCAAGAGGCGCTGCACCATGACCGTGGACTACAAGGAGCCGTCGCTGAACGGGTGAGTGGTGCTGACGTGGTGGAGGGTGGTGCTGACGTGGTGGAGGGTGGTGCTGACGTTGAGGAGGGTGGTGCTGACGTGGAGGAGGGTGGTGCTGACGTGGTGGAGGGTGGTGCTGACATCGTGGAGGGTGGTGCTGACGTGGTGGAGGGTGGTGCTGACATGGTGGAGGGTGGTGCTGACGTCGAGGCACCTACAAAAAAGACATACTAATGGATTGACCACATAAAGAGCGGCGACTTAAAGCAGACGTCTCTCCTCCCCCCCCCCCCCCCCCCCCTTCTGTAGCAAACTGCGGCGCGGCGACAAGTTCACCGACCTGCAGTTCCTGCGGTCCCCGGTCTTCAAGCCCAAGCCTGGGGCCCGGCGCTCGGCGCAGGGGGGCGGGGCCCCCAGGAAGAGCCAGCAGCCCCCCCTCCACAAGTACAACGAGTCCTTTGTGGGATGCCGCTGACGCAGCGTTATTCCTGCCTCTGGACTCCTCGTTCCTCTTCACTCGTGACGCTAGCTAATGTTCTGTTGTTGAGGAGTTATATTGGAACATGTTTTTGTTTTAATGTGATTTTACAGTGGCTGTGATTTTATTATACTGTACATTTCTTTGTTTTGATGTTATTTTAATTTTTGTTCTTGTTTTAAGAAGCTGAATCTCTTTTTTAGTGCTTTTTTAGGGCGCCAGCAAGGAGGGAGTTGCAGTAGTCCAGCCTGGATGAGCACCTGCGCACTGTATTTAGTCCCTTATTTAATTTCAGATTTCTGTATGTTATTGTCTGACGATAATAAAAATGTATATTATGTTCAGTATGTCAGGACTGGTAATCTCTCGAAGGTAAAGTCCAGATTATTATATCCCGAAAGAAAGGTTTTCGGGAGATTATGGTTTCACCGCGAGAGCAGCAGCGTCCACTCGCCCCTTCCTGTGAACGTGATAACTCCAAACTAAATTTACAATTTTTGATTCTGATATTTAGGATTACCCATTTATTGTCCAAGGAGGAAGAACCCTATCGTTTTTCAGAATTGTTTGGATTCTAGCATTTGCCACTAGGGGGTGTTTTAAAACGTGAAATTCCATTTTCAGCTGTGTTTCTGGAACCCTTGACCTCAAGCTGACCTATTGACCTCAAGTTAAGCTAAAATGAAAGGTCTGGACCTGAGGATGTCACCTACCGGTGTTGACCTGCTTCTCAGGTTCCACATTCTGCCACCAGGTGGAGCTTTATAACTAAACAATTGGATGAAATAAGCACAAACTATTTACATATGACCAAAGGTAAGGTCTTTATCTGAATAATGTTGGAGGTTTGGGGTTATACCGTCGCTTCTGAAAGTGTAAGCCTCGTTTAAAAATTGGTGTTGAGCCAAAATCACTCAAACCACACACGGAGGACACATTAGTTTCACTTCTATTTATTCGGTCTAGAAAATAAGCTAGTGCTATTTCATCGAAGCAAGTAGTAAAAGAGCATGAAATATCTTTTCAGACGATACAAAATTCAGATCTTTTTGTCTTTTTAAGTTCAAAAAGTACAAACATTTTCTTTTATACAAAACAGCAAAACTACATAGTATTGCACAATCTTTCATTTATCTCCAAGTGTACAAAGGTAGCAATCTCCGTCTGCAGAACAAAAAATATATATAAATTAAGACCTTTTCATAAGCACTATTCCTTTTAAATTACATAACATAAATAATAATAAAACTCTAGATACTTAAATTAGCTGTTAGTCAACAGCGATTGCTTTTTTTTGTTTGTTTTTAACTCACTAAAACTGGTGGAAAAGTGTTTGCCTTGTTAAAGAATGCTTGTTATAAAAACTTAAAAGTGCTTTTAAATATTCAAAAGTTGCCTGACGCAGCTTATCTGGAAGGGGGGGGGGCTTTGAGCTCTGAAAGGAAAATATACACATTTGAAATCTATATACACACACACAGGCGAAGTGGTTAAAATGATTAAAACGTATACACATTTAAAAATGTTCTCCATTTTCATGTTTTGGCAGGATTAAAATCGGCGTGAACATGTGATTGGTTTTCTGATTGCCGTCAAACCCGCACACGCACACGCACAATCAGCTTTAGTTAGTTAAAAAAAAAAAACCGAACAGGAATAAAATGCAACAGAAAATCCTCATCTTTAAAAGTTTTTTTCTCCAGTTCTTCACAGGCAACACTAAGCTGAGCGACGGATTGCGATGGAAGGTAGAAGGTGTGGTTAGCGATCTCTATACCTGAGTCAACACCGAGAAGGGGCCGGGGGGGTATGGGGGAGGGACGTCACACCGAGAAGGGGCCGGGGGTATGGGGGAGGGACGTCACACCGAGAAGGGGCCGGGGGTATGGGGGAGGGACGTCACACCGAGAAGGGGCCGGGGGTATGGGGGAGGGACGTCACACCGAGAAGGGGCCGGGGGTATGGGGGAGGGACGTCACACTGGGACGGCGCCGCGAAAAGCGATGGACTGACGAGAAACCGAAGAGAGAGAGAGATAGAGCGTCCGTAAGGTGCGTCCGTGCGAACCGTGAATTATTAGTTAATTCGTTAGTCTTCCGGAGTTTCGGCGTCTCTAAACTACTAACAAGAAGGCGGGCAAGCGGAGCGCCTTATGCAAACAGCAGTTGCTATTAAAGTTAAAAGTATTAAAGTTATTTTCTTTCATTTTTTTTTTAAGGAGGGAAAGGCTGGTTGGATTCTCCACAACTTCACATGGCTGAAATGCATTCCACTTAAAGCCACTCTTTTTACTCACTTTCTGCGAGATGGAAAGTACTACAAGCTGCACGGGTCATCCATCCCCGCGTCACGCTTAATCGTCCTATTCCCATTTGTTCTGGGGGGGGGGGGGGGGGTCACATGGCATTTGGCACTCATCCCAGCCTATCAGAGACAGCCGTCGCAACAACCTCAGTTCCCCCCTTCCCCCAGAGAGGGCGCTGTCCCCGCTGTAGGATTTTCTTTTAGTGTCCGGCTCCTCTTTAGCGTAAATGTCCACTTATTAGAAGTTACTGCTTCTGCATCTGGTGCACAACAACAGCATGCATGTGACGTTTTGCCATAAGCACCCCCCCCCCCCCCCCCACAGAGACCCCGATCCCAATCTCTCAATCTGGATCGACGAATACCATGTGTAACCGTTTGGAACACCCCCCCCCCCCCACATCGGAGAGTGTCCATGAGTTCTTCAGTCTCCGGATACAAACCCAGTTCCTGCGGTTGGGTTTCGGGGGAGCTTGGTCTCGAGTTCCTTCTAGAAAGTCAGTCTTTTTTAGCGTCTTTTTTTTTTCTTCATTTTTCTTCACTTCTCCAGGAGACCTGCGTCTTTCAGTTTGATGTAGAAGAACTTCTCCAGCAGGTTGGCACACTTGTAGTACTCGCTCTCCGGCGGGTTGTACTCCCGGCAGTTGGTGAAGATGCGCTGCATGTCGGCCATGAAGAGCTTGCGCGTGGCGTAGTAGCGGCTCTTCAGGCGCTCGCTCATCGTCTTCAGGTCTGGGGACGGAAAAACAAACCAAAAAACACCGCAGATGGTCTCACTGGCTAATGAGCGTCTCAAGGCCAACACTTGGTTGGTGGTTTTGTTTGTTTGTTGTTGTGGTTGTTGTGAGAAATGGGTGCGTTATACCTGCTGCCAGAGGGAAAGTCATTAATGTATACTTTGTATGCACACATGATGTTCATGCATAATTGTTCATACATAATTGATCAGGTTTGAATACGTGAAATGCATATGTATGTTTAATTTAAGATGGATTTAGGCAGTGAGTGGTTCCCAAACTTTTTCTGCAGAACCCCCCCCCCCCCCCTGTCAGCCCCGTGTGTGTGTGTGTGTGTGTGTGTGTAATGCTGTCGCTATACGTACCCATGGGGAAGCGGATGACCTGGTAGTATCCAGGAGCCTCGGTCTTCTTCACAGGCTCCATGAAGGGCCAGGCGTTCTGGTGACTCTAAAACACGACAGAGGAGATAGCCCTTGAATCAATACCGTTCCCAGTCAATAAGTACTTTTGAATGTCTGCAAACGACCTACAGCAAGCAGATCCAACCGTGAAGCTCCCTCACCTTCACATGCTGCAGGATGGTCTTCAGAGTGCTGTACAGTTGATCGGGATCCTTCAGCTCTTTGCTACAAAACCAAAGCAAGTTCGCAAAATGTGAGTCACGTGAGACAAGACCTGCTACATATATGGAAACGGTGATCTCTACAAGCAGATCTAAAACGAACAAACAGACAAACAAAGGAAAAAATTAACAAAAATAACATTTACCCTTGACCTTTGCCCACTGGTTTCCATCCCGTTTCACCTGTTGGTGAAAATCATTTACTTCCACACACTATCGCAGCATTCAATAGAACCCAGAGCAGTCTGGGTCACAACGCGGTCGGACAGAATGGAGAGGAGAGGAACGGGGCGAGATCTTACGTATTCCTGGGATGCTCTCTATGGGGATCTGCCTGACGCCTTCCTTAAAACAGGAGAGGCCCGGGTACACCTTCCTGATCTGCACCTGTTTCCTCTCCACCAGCTTTTTGATGATCTGAGAGAGAGAGAGAGAGAGAGAGAGAGACCAGAGAGAGCGAGAGAGAGACCAGAGAGAACGAGAGCGAGAGCGAGACCAGAGAGAGAGCGAGACCAGAGAGAGAGAGCGAGACCAGAGAGAGAGAGCGAGACCAGAGAGAGCGAGAGAGAGAGAGAGAGAGAGAGAGACCAGAGAAAGGGAGAGACCAGAGAGAGAGGGAGATCAGAGAGCGAGAGACAAAGACCAGAGAGAGAGAGACAGAGAGAGAGACCAGAGAGAGAGAGAGAGAGACAGAGAGAGAGACCAGAGAGAGAGAGAGAGAGACCAGAGAGAGAGAGACAGAGAGAGAGACCAGAAAGAGACAAAAGAGAGAGACCGGAGAGAGACAAGAAGAGTTAATAAAACAAAGCCGACCAAAAGGTCCATCCACGGAGGAATAGTAGCAGCAGAGAACAGTGGGTTTGTTGTGGAACCTCTTTCTGTTTCTTGATGATGACGGAGAACTCCGTGTAGGGAATGCTGGGGTTCAGCTCACACCCCATGAGCGTGGCTCCCTCATAGTCCTTGATGTAGCCCACGTACTTGGCCTTGGGAACCTTGATTTCTTTCGAGAAACCCTGAAGAGAGAGAGACAGAGATAGAGAGAAAGAGACACAGAGAGAGACAGAGATAGAGAGAAAGAGACACAGAGAGAGACAGAGACACAGAGACAGAGAGAGAGAGAGAGAGACAGAGACAGAGACAGAGACAGAGAGAGAGAGAGAGAGAGAGACAGAGATAGAGAGAAAGAGACACAGAGAGAGACAGAGACAGAGAGAGAGAGAGAGAGAGAGAGAGAGAGAGAGAGAGAGAGAGAGAGAGAGAGAGAGAGAGAGAGACAAAGAGAGAGAGACAAAGAGAGAGAGAAAGAAACAGAGACAGAGAGAGAGAGAGAGACAGTGAGCGAGAGAGCGTGACAGACAGAGGTGTTTTCGGTCTTGGCTGAGCAGACAGTGTGTGTGTGTGTGTGTGTGTGTGTGTGTGTGTGTGTGTTTTTAGACACACTCTTTACTCCTCCTATGTTTTATTAATATGCAGGTCCACAAGACGGGAACCGACCTGCTTCTTGAAGTAGCCGATGGCGTACTCATCGGCATAGGTGAGGAAGTTGAGGATTTCGTGCTTGATGTGGTATTCCTTCAGGTGGTTCATCAAGTGGGTCCCGTAGCCCTGTGACAAACAGACCGGCGAGACTATCAGCCACCAATCAGAGGACTTATCACAGGGAGAGAAAAAAAAAAAAAGGGGGCGGGGCTTGGCCTCACCTTGACCTGCTCATTGGACGTGACGGCGCAGAAGACGATCTCGGTGAAGCCCTGCGAGGGAAACATCCGGAAGCAGATCCCTCCGATCACTCGGCCGTCCTTGATCAGCGAGAGTGTCTTGTGCTTCCTGTCGCAAGAGGAAGTTGAAGGGGTTTCCTCTTTATCATGTCAACACATTACGGTTACATTACATTACAACACTACTCAAGGTATATCAAAAAATAACTGTATAACTGCATGGACATGAATCCCCATTTCCTGTTTCATGACCGTGGAATTAGATAAGCGGGTTTTAGAAATGAAACAGCCGATAGATAAATAGTATACCGTTCTTCAAAGACAAAATATAGCGGGTCGGACTGAGAAAAACGTCTAAAATGTTTGACGGTTTGCCATCCAAATTCCCTTTATGTAGATCAATGTGAATGTGGCAGTTAATATTCTTATCTTATTTAATGTACACATTAATCCTGAACTCAAAGCTGACTTTAACCCTAATTTGGAAGTTAAGGTGCTTTGCCTTTTGGTGGAGTGTGTGTGGTTGGTGGTTGAAGCAGCCTCATCTGGCCCCAGTCAGACTGATTAGAGTCTGGTTTAAGCAGCCTCATCTGGCCCCAGTCAGACTGATTAGAGTCTGGTTGAAGCAGCCTCATCTGGCCCCAGTCAGACTGATTAGAGTCTGGTTGAAGCAGCCTCATCTGGCCCCAGTCAGACTGATTAGAGTCTGGTTGAAGCAGCCTCATCTGGCCCTAGTCAGACTGATTAGAGTCTAGTTGAAGCAGCCTCACCTGGCCCCAGTCAGACTGATTAGAGTCTGGTTGAAGCAGCCTCACCTGGCCCCAGTCAGACTGATTAGAGTCTGGTTGAAGCAGCCTCACCTGGCCCCAGTCAGACTGATTAGAGTCTGGTTGAAGCAGCCTCACCTGGCCCCCAGTCACACTGATTAGAGTCTGGTTGAAGCAGCCTCACCTGGCCCCAGTCAGACTGATTAGAGTCTGGTTGAAGCAGCCTCACCTGGCCCCGTCAGACTGATTAGAGTCTGGTTGAAGCAGCCTCACCTGGCCCCCAGTCACACTGATTAGAGTCTGGTTGAAGCAGCCTCACCTGGCCCCCATGTCAGACTGAATAGAGTCTAAGGCTGCCGGGGGAGGCTGCACACCTGGACATGTCAGCACTTACCACCGGGCTCAGCCTGCAAAACTACCAAAGCTTCACAATAAACCGGTTGAGTCGTCTGCTGCCTTTGTGTTGGAGCCACTTCAATGGTGTGTGGTAAGGGTTTACTTCAATGGTGTGTGGTAAGGGTTTACTTCAATGGTGTGTGGTAAGGGTTTACTTCAATGGTGTGTGGTAAGGGTTCACTTCAATGGTGTGTGGTAAGGGTTCACTTCAATGGTGTGTGGTAAGGGTTTACTTCAATGGTGTGTGGTAAGGGTTTACTTCAATGGTGTGTGGTAAGGGTTCACTTCAATGGTGTGTGGTAAGGGTTTACTTCAATGGTGTGTGGTAAGGGTTCACTTCAATGGTGTGTGGTAAGGGTTTACTTCAATGGTGTGTGGTAAGGGTTTACTTCAATGGTGTGTGGTAAGGGTTTACTTCAATGGTGTGTGGTAAGGGTTTACTTCAATGGTGTGTGGTAAGGGTTTACTTCAATGGTGTGTGGTAAGGGTTCACTTCAATGGTGTGTGGTAAGGGTTTACTTCAATGGTGTGTGGTAAGGGTTTACTTCAATGGTGTGTGGTAAGGGTTCACTTCAATGGTGTGTGGTAAGGGTTTACTTCAATGGTGTGTGGTAAGGGTTTACTTCAATGGTGTGTGGTAAGGGTTTACTTCAATGGTGTGTGGTAAGGGTTTACTTCAATGGTGTGTGGTAAGGGTTTACTTCAATGGTGTGTGGTAAGGGTTTACTTCAATGGTGTGTGGTAAGGGTTTACTTCAATGGTGTGTGGTAAGGGTTTACTTCAATGGTGTGTGGTAAGGGTTTACTTCAATGGTGTGTGGTAAGGGTTTACTTCAATGGTGTGTGGTAAGGGTTTACTTCAATGGTGTGTGGTAAGGGTTTACTTCAATGGTGTGTGGTAAGGGTTTACTTCAATGGTGTGTGGTAAGGGTTTACTTCAATGGTGTGTGGTAAGGGTTTACTTCAATGGTGTGTGGTAAGGGTTTACTTCAATGGTGTGTGGTAAGGGTTTACTTCAATGGTGTGTGGTAAGGGTTTACTTCAATGGTGTGTGGTAAGGGTTCACTTCAATGGTGTGTGGTAAGGGTTTACTTCAATGGTGTGTGGTAAGGGTTTAGCGCCACACCTTTGACTAGTCTACTGAACAATAAGGCTCCATGCCAAGGGGAAAGACAGGAACTTCCATTTCATCTCACCTGTTTACGACGATAATAATAACATCTCGATTCAATCGAGTGGTCACTAATGAGACTGTCCACTAATATATATTATATATATATATATATATATATATATATATATATATATAAAATATGAACACACAGGCACGCACAACACGCACACACCGAGTGTTCCCGTGAGCTGTGACTAAAGAACCATCCTGTCTGGTCGTCTCACATGGGTTAGTTCCGCGGGGGGGGGGGGGGGACTACCCGCCAGGCGGGTCCACTCACGGGTCGAACACCAGCCGGGTGATGTACTCCTTGGGCATGCGGGGCAGCTGGTGGGAGAAGACGTTCTGGAGGCCCACCAGCCACATCAGGATCCTCTTGTTGGGCTTCTGGTTCAGCGAGTTGCCGATGACGTGGAACTCGATCACCCCGCGGCGCTCCTCCAGCCGCGCCGCCTCGTCGCGCGCTGAGTGAGCCGACAGCAGGTTGGTCTGGAGGAGGAGGAGGAGGAGAACGAGGAGGAGGAGGAGAACGAGGAGGAGGAGGAGGAAGAGAAGAACAAGGAGGAGGAGAACGAGGAGGAGAAGGAGGAGGAGGAGGAGAAGGAGGAGGAGAACGAGGAGGAGGAGGAGGAGAAGGAGAAGGAGGAGGACGAGGAGGAGGAGGAGGAGAAGAACGAGGAGGAGGAGGAGGAGAACGAGGAGAACGAGGAGGAGAACGAGGAGGAGGAGAACGAGGAGGAGAACAGAAGGGTTCCCCATAAATCAGAACCGTCTATAACTCTCTCATCCACTGTTCTTCCACACCAATCATGGCGTTTACAACGTCAACAACACATGTATATATCATCCATCAGTGACCTTATTGTTCTTTTTATGTTCATTTTTAATGTTTATAGTATTTTTATAGTATACTTTTAGAAATTCATACTGTGGGAGGGGATGGGGAGTGAGCATTTCATTGTACGAGTTGCATATGGCAAATATAAATCTTGTAATGTTATTCACGTTTGTATTGTAGGCCCATATTGGTATTTTTCTTTTTAACATCACAAAACAATGACTAGAAAAACGAATAGGTAATTAAGTTTGGGTTGGAAGTAGCAAGGCAATCCTAAAAGTATCCAAAAATATTAAAGGATAAGTTTTACTGGAAGAGAAATGTATCATGGCTTAGCAAGGAATCGCCGCCAAATTGCTTTAATTGAATTCAAATTAAACCAATCGAATGCAGTTCAGTGGACAGCATGTATTGCTCTCCACTGAACTGCATTAAATTGGTTTAAATTAGAATTAAATTAAAGCTAATTGAGCGGCGATTCCAAACATGACCAAAAACAAAACAAGGGATTCGGTTGACAAATGTCCTTCTCAAGGTCGGCACAGAGGTCAAGGTGTCCCTGACTCAGCCGGATTACCCTGTCCCCGATTGGCTACCTCTGGAATGGCGGCGGGGTCAGCGATGGTTGCCATGACTTCGTTGATTAGCTCCAGGGGGATGTCGCCCACGACTCTCTGTCTCTTGGCGTCCTCGTGGGGGAGGGGCTCGGCCGGCTTACGCTTCTCCCCAACTACACGCATACCGAGACACACACACACACACACACACACAGGAGCGATGATGGAGGAAGACAAACGGTATGTTCTGTGAAGTTGGAGGAGGACATATGCTCTGTGAAGGTGGAGGAGGACATATGTTCCTTCTGGAGACAATAGTCTAAGAGCTACCAAACAAAAATGTGGTGAGAGGGTGAGAAATGTATCTGTTTCGCAAAAAATGACTGACGGAAAAGAACTTGAAGTGTTAAATGTTAAACATTAATATTATGGATATATATTAGATTTAGAGATACTTGATTTAGAGTTGTGCCCACATTTCAGATCAGATTTTGGTTTATTTGTATAAAGGTACAATGTACGGTGAAATGTTATCGCCAGCTTAGAAGATGGGCAAAAAGTACAATATTTTACAAGTTACAAATTAGAAAAATTACAAAATTTACAGAAATACAAAATATACAGGAGAATACACAAAGTTCCTGTACATATTTACATAATCACGGAAAATACGAATGTGACACTATAAACTATAACCTAATTATATTTTTGCAAATTTTATTATTTTAACTTCTTGCGTCCATGTGGGCCTTAGTTAAGGGTCCTCGTGATTACCTGTGCCCGTCTCAAGTACCGGCGCGATCTTCCTCGCCGGACTGACGCTGCCACAGCTTGCAATCTCCACCTGGATGGGACTGGGACTGTAGTACAGTGGTCTGGCCACCGGGGGCGCACTGATGACTGAAACGCAAGATAAGTCTGTTGACGTAAAGGACAAAATTCTCTTCTGCTTTTCCACACTTATCTCTGACCCTTTCCATCCGCATTGGTTGTGTCCAACATCTTATTTACAGTATATCCCCACCAAAATACAAAGAACAGTTTAGTATTCACAATGAAACTTGGTCTTTTTTTTGATTACCGTTTACAGTCTGTTGTGGCCGTTTGTGGCCTGGGCCAGGGTGGGTGCAGGTCTTACCTGTGTGGATAGGGATCTGTCCTCCTGTTGATCCTGACAGAAAATCTTGGCTCCAGATGGGGGAACTGTGGCTGTACACCTCCTCTTCCAGCATGGACAGAAACCTGGGCCACACACACACACACACACACACACAACACAAGAATGTCATGGCAGCTCCACAATGCAAGCTCTTGTTCTGGTATTAAAAAAGTGTTACTGTGCTAAAGTTACCTAAGAGTGACCTAAACCAAAGCTGAAAGCGGGCTTGCCGTACTAGAAGTGGGTTATATTTGGTCCACGGGTATTACATGTTTACATTTTTAAATACTGCTAAGTGAAGGAAGAATGATTGAGATCCATACAGGTCACATGTATCATGTTAATAAACAACATGACCAGGGTTGGCTGGATCAACCATGAGCTAACCAGGTTGTGTTTTAAAGCCCTGTCTACTTCAAAGAGGGTTGAGCATCGCAATAACAGTGTGTTTGATCGCCTACAAAGTGAAAGTGTAAGTGTGTGTGTGTGTGTGTGTGTATGATCCCCTATATGTAAATGTGTGTGTGTGTGTGTGTGTGTGTGATCTCCTACATGCGGATGTGTGTGTGTGTGTGTGTGTGTGTGTGTGTGTGTGTGTGTGTGTGTGTGTGTGTGATATCCTACATGGGGATGTGTGTGTGTGTGTGTTTGTGTGAAATCACCTTCTTGTGGACATGTGTGAGGATGTGTGTGTGTGTGTGTGAGTGCAATCTCCTACTTTGTGAGTGAGTGAGTGAGTGAGTGAGTGAGTGAGTGAGTGAGTGAGTGAGTGAGTGAGTGAGTGAGTGAGTGAGTGAGTGAGAGTGAGTGAGTGAGTGAGTGAGTGAGTGAGTGAGTGAGTGAGTGAGTGAGTGAGTGAGAGAGAGAGAGAGAGAGAGAGAGAGAGCCCATCAGCCATCTCCTACTTGGGGAAGTGTGTGAGGATGAGGGTGCGCTTCTCCGGGGGCAGCTTGTCCTTCTCCTGCCTGGCCTGCTCCAGCAGCTGCTTCCTCATGACGGTGAAGACGGAGCGCAGCAGCGTGCGGCCAAACACCTGCGTGGTCTCATGGCGGGGTAGCGAGTCACAGAACTGAGGCACGTTGCAGTAGCACAGCCACCTGCGAGGGACAGGGGGACCACATGGGGACCACATGGGGACCACACGGGGACCACATGGGGACCACATGGGGACCACACGGGGACCACATGGGGACCACATGGGGACCACACGGGGACCACACGGGGACCACATGGGGACCACATGGGGACCACACGGGGACCACACGGGGACCACACGGGGACCACATGGGGACCACACGGGGACCACACGGGGACCACATGGGGACCACATGGGGACCACACGGGGACCACACGGGGACCACACGGGGACCACACGGGGACCACACGGGGCTTTCTGATAAGACTTTCATCGGTTCATGATAAAAAAAGGGTGGCAGTATAGCCCAGGAGGTACTAGGATGGGTTAAATGCAGAGAAATTATTTTGCTTTACAGTACTACAGTACATTTAAATTATTATTATTATTATTATAAATACACATTGATTAAAAATATTTTTTATAGAATTACATGACTGCATTTATCATTTAATAATTTATATTAAATAGAAAATATATATACATACATTTTTTTTTATGTTTATGTATTCATCTCTCTATTTATAATAATAATAATTGATATATCTATATAGAATATAGATATATATATATATATACACACAGTATATATATTTTTGTTTAAGGTTTATATATTTATCTCTCTATCTCTGTATTTATAATCAGAATCATTTATATTTATCTATACTATCTATCTATCTATATGCAGTATGTATAATATATATTTTTATGTTCATATATTTATCTCTCAATCGCTCTATTTATAATAATAAAAGTTTATATGTATCTTTATATATATTTCTCTCTATCTCATATATATATATATATATATATATATATATATATATATATATATACATATGTACATTTAACTCAAATTGAAAGACAAGTCATTAATGAGCTGGTGACGCTTGCAACTCAACTGGGAGTCAAACAACCAAGACAACCTGACCCCATTTTCCCGAAAGGTCAGAGAATTCTTGAGACCCCAACCGGGTCTCTCTCTCTCACACACACACACACACCACACACACACACACACACACACACACACACACACACACACACACACACACACACACACACACACACACACACACACACACACACACACACACACACACACACACACACACACACACACACACACACACACACACACACACACACACACACACACACACACACACACACAGTAGTGCATCTGATTTCCCCACAGCGTTGTCATTCCAGACCCAACCCCAACATCTGCCTGGAAGCTTACCCTCCCGAAGTGTGTGTATAAGGGACACGTAACTGTTTATAAACCCTAAATGTATAGTCAAATATCTTTAGCGTACAGACACTGTAGTCTCCAATGCATTTCAGTCATTTCAGCCTCCCTGGACATTTTCCCTCAAGAACCCTCAAAACTCTTCTGTTCAACCGTGGCCTTTGACCTCTAACCCATCCCTTTCAGTGCTACTTTTATTTATTAACATTATTCATTTTTGAATTTGCCTCAGCTGTTTGCTCGTTTGTTTTTGTTTTGTTTTTGACGAAACCTCTGTAAAGCGGCCCTTGAAAGAAGCTAGGTAAATGTAAGTTATTATTATATTATTATTATTCTAGGACCAGTGTGTGTTTAGGAACAACCCGGTCCCCTACTACCCTACCTCATGGATAAACGATAGTCTCTATGGGTGCAGGGAGGTGTGTGTGTGTGTGTGTGTGTGTGTGTGTGTGTGTGTGTGTGTGTGTGTGTGTGTGTGTGTGTGTGTGTGTGTGTGTGTGTGTGTGTCTACCTGGTATAGTTGGCTTTGTATCCAGCAATGTCTTCATTGGGCACCCTCTGTCGCCTCTGAGACGGTGTCTCCAGCTGCCAGTAGTTGATCTGGTTCAGGAACATCTTGGCCAGCTCCACGATGGTCTGACGCTCCTTAGACGGCAGGTGGCTGAACTTGTATTGCACAAAGTTGTTCACGCCCTGGACAAGACATGCCACGGAGGTACAAGCGTAAGACAACTTGAGATCAAGTTAGGCACAACCGTGGGTGTGTGTGTGTGTTCTTGCCTGCTCTATGCTGGTTCTCTCGAAGGGGGGGCTGTCTTGTGCCTCCAACATGGGCTTACCCATCTGGAGAATGGACTTCCTCAGAAGCTGAGAGACAGCAGACCAGAGAGTGAAAGTGAAAGTGAGAGAGGAGAAAAAAAGCAGGAAGCAGGGGTGAGTTCCAGTCTCTGGGACTGGCAGGATTGATTGGATGGATATTTTTGTTGTGGCTTTAAATTGTCGCCCGGTGTGACAGACATGCTTTGCTGGACTTTCCGGACCCAGTTACTGCACTGTTCTGCACTGTACTGCACTGTATTCATGATGCTGCTGCACTACTGGCACTTTAAAACGCTTTTACAATTGCACAATTCAAAACATGTACATATCATCCATCAGTCACTTAATTGTCCTTTTTCTTATTTGTATTGTGTATAGTATATATATATATATATTTTTTTTTTTTTATAGTATTGTTTTAGAAATTCAGACTGTGGGAGGGAATGAGGAGTAAGCATTCCATTGTACTTGTTGCAAATGGACAATAAAACAAATCTTGTATCTTGTAGATCCCTCACCTTGAAGAGGGAGAAGTACACTTGTTTGGTGTCGGCGTCTTCCTCCTTGTGCACGCAGGTGTAGAGGTACTCCACGTCCAGGACGATGCCCAGCAGTCGGTTCATCTCCTCCTCCGACACGTTCTCCAGGTGAGTGACGTGGTCGCCTTTGTTGAAACATCAATACAAAACATTGACACCCGTACCCATATCCATCAATCACTTTATTGTTCTTTTTATGTTCATCGTTTTATTCTATTGTGTATAGTATCCTTATATATATATATATATATATATACATACATACATACATATACATATATATATATATATATATATATATATATATATATATATATCCTATAGTATTGTGTCCTAGAATGTCATACTGCTGGAGGGAATGGGGAGTAAGCATTCCATTGTACTTGTTGCAAATGGCTAATACAATTCTTGAATCTATCTTAAAGATAACCACCTTGCAATAGCTAGTAGTTCGAGGTCAATTGAGGCCATGTTTTGTAGGTCTATGTAGAAACGTTACCCAGAGTGTGTGAGCAGCTCCGACAGGGGTCCTGCAGGCTGACGGCGTTGGACTGCTGGTCGGTTCTGGGTGGTGTAGGGGGAGGGTTCTGACTTTTCCAGCCATTGCACTTGCAAGCCCCTTCAGCCTGCGCATGGGCAGAAGGATGAGAAGGAGGAAGATGTATAAACACCACAACGTTTTAGTAGTGAATTCTTCTTGGAGGAAGCGCCGTCGTATCGTTTTAGGAGTGACTCTTTGGAGGTGGATGAGGTGGAGGTGACGGAGGGCGCAGCGCCATAGGCTGCCTGGACTGGCCTCTGGCCTGCCGCACGGAGGAGCGTGCGCCTTCAAACATCAACAAACTCCTCCCCTCCCCCCCCCCCCCCCCCACCCCTCCTCCTCCTCCTCCTCCCAGCTGTCACCCTGTCAAAACAAAGACGCTATCTCTAATCTGCAGATGATTTACAAAATGCGCTTATGGTTTACTGACATGGGTTGACGAGGTGATACAACAACGCCGCGCTTTAGCTCTATCAGAAAAGCCTTAGCACACAAACACTGGCGGTGAGCGCTACTCCCAAGACGCTTGGATTTGACAGAGCGCCAACCAATGTTTACGTTCACCGACCCCCCCCCCCCCCCCCCATCTCGAAAAGAAACACTGTAATCACTAGGAAAGGGTTAAGCTTATTGGCTGCTGCTAAAAGAGTAAAACATCCGACATCGGGATTGCAATGCATAACCCATATATATGTTTTACCAATTGTCCATGTAAGGCTCAATGAGAATATGAAATCGTGCGCCAATGGCTTCCTTTGGCTGCTGCGTTTGCAATTTGCAAACTATTGCTACCCAGCATGGACATTGGGATACATTAAAAAAAAAAAAAATACTTCCAAAAGATCTACCAAAAAATGGCGTATCGTCCAGAATCACATACTTTGCAGGAGGAATACACTCCGAGTTTTTCCAGTTTTTTCGGCCGAGGTGAGGAACGGAGCTGCGCCTTCTTCACGGCGATACGTGCGGATCCTACAGCGGCGCCCGAGCCCTCCGTCCCCGCTGCTCCCGGGGCGGCCGGGGCCGAGCCTGCAGCCCCGACAGCGGGAGAACCTTGTTGTATTCCCGCACTCTCGGCCATCCTTTACATCGATTCCCCCACCGGGGAGGGAGGGGGGGGGGGGTGGGAAGAAGAGTTACGGTGCCTCTGGTTGTCTATTACACAACCGGAGGATCAGACATGGCGCTCATCCTTATTTTTAATTTCTCAACTGCACGGCCCTTTTCGTCCACTAGGGGGCGAATAAAAATGGGATCGGCCTATTCCACTAGTATAATTCAGGGGGAGAGGTCAGACAAATGTAAGCGTTTGTTACAGGAATTCAAGGTCAAATGTAATGGATAGAAATAACTGAATTATTGTTCTGCAGCAAAACAACCCACATCGACAAATCAATTCAGATCATGTAACCAAACGGTTAGAGTGGCCTTAAATGAGGCAAATTAGGGTTCATATTCAATTATAAATCATGTTAGACACCGTCATCGACCTCTCTGAGACATGACTCAAGAAAGATAAAAAGTCATAATATTAATCAAGATATTAAGACATCGTTCTTCAACTCAAGGACAAATGATTTGTTCTACTAGTATTTTTTTCTAAGCACAAGGAGATAATTCACTTTGCTGGCTCACAAACTTCCAAAGACCAAAAAAAAACTAAAAAACCCTAAACTCAATAATAAATGATCAAATTTATTTCAGTATTTATTTGGTCATTACATAACAGTTTTGTAAAACGCTTGCATTTTTAATGTTTTTCAGCTGAAATTAATTGTCCACAGCAAAAAAATAAAAAATAATACGTATAACGTATATTTATATATATATATCTATATATATATATATATCCCCCTACTACATGTTAATTTAATTCCCCATGATGCACCAGTAGTGGGCCGTCTTATGGCTCTCACTTCCAAGACTGTTCCAACCAACAGTGTCACACATTATGGCTGAACTGTTCCCCAACTATACCAACAACCTCAGCCCCTGGAAGTTGAGCTTCACCTTCAAGGTCTCTTTGCAGGCCTGATTACCAATAAAAAGGGAGGGGAGGGGGGGGACAATATTAGTGAAAAGTGAGAGAGATGTTAAACAAAGAAAACCAAAAAGTTCAAATATAATCTCTTTTTTGTTTGCTTGATGTTGTTGTCGTTAAGAAAAAGTACAAGACGGACCATAAAAGCGATGTCATTGTTTTTGTTATTAACAACAGGAAAGACATTTATAAGACCAACACTGATTATAATTTAACCATTTTTGTGTGAGAGAAAAGAAAAGAGCAACAAAACTCCATACCCAGACAAAAGACGTTTTGTTTTGTTTTAAACCGTCAAACTGTACAAGTATTTTTGTTTCAATGATTATCCGGAACGACTCCCTAGCAAGCGTTAGTCAATTATCAATTGCAAATCGGAAAGAAAGACAAAAAAAAAAAGTAGACTACATTGCAACACCCTATTTACAGTATATTATTTATATATTTATATATATATTTATATCACACTGGCTGTAATTATGACAAGATATATCCATGAGCGTCATTAGTGCAAGGCATGAGTAAGACAAACCGGTCAACAAGGTTATCGACTGGATATTTTGTGTCTAATGTAACAGTAAGGTGGGGGGGGGATGGGGACAAATGCAGGTTTGTGCACAACTTATATATATATGACAGTGAGTGTGTTTGTTTACGCACTTGATGTTTGTGGTGTGATGAGCGGGTGGGACTCTACCATCTCCGAGTTGGCTCTCTGTGTGTGCGCGCGTGTGTATGTTGACATGGGCACAGAAGGACCATATGAACAACCCAGGTCACCCCTGTGCAGATGGTGGCACACAGCAGTGTGTAAAGCACTTTCTAGAGGAACAAAACAAAAAACTTCGGTCTGTGTCTCCACCACTACCACCACCACCACCACCATCATCATCCTCATCATCATCATCATCATACCAGGCAGCAAAGATATATGAACACACACAAGCAGGCCTTCAGGGAACTCGTACGGAAGCGGTCACGGTGTGCCTAAATAGACACCACGGTGCAAAGAAACGGACCTGTTAGCAGAACAGCCTGACCTCCATTACAGAACCTGTCTGGAAGAGGAGATCTATGGAAGGAGGTCGGTGCAAGGTGTGTGTGTGTGTGTGTGTGTGTGTGTGTTCTTTCCTAACTTCCAGTGAAAAGAGGGGTTGCATAATAAGGAGAGAAGCAGATGTCGTCACTGCTGGGGTGCGAGATTCAAGGACTCGGTGTGTGTGTGTGTGTGTGTGTGTGTGTGTGTGTGTGTGTGTGTGTGCATGAGAGATGTATCCGAGGAGAAGGTGGTGTGTGGTGGTTTGGGGGGGTTCCTTGCAGACACTGAAGTCAGAGTGGAAAAACACAGTAAGACATTGCACAACGCCTCAGGACAGTGGAAGCAGACACTGGGTGGATGGATCCTTCTGGATGGGGCAGTGAAGGCATTACGGAGGAAGGGCCGGGACCCTTGTGCTACGTCAGCTCTTGGTGGGTGGAACAGGAGAACCTGTCCAGACGGTGGGGGGGCAGGGGGGATGATAGGTCTTGCTTCATTTTCTCTTGGTTACGGTTACTTTCTGTTGTACTTTCTGTCGAGAACACGTTAACGCCAAGGAGAGCTATCCCACCATTTTGTATTCTTCCTTCCTCATTTCTCTGATGTACAGTACTTCTCTCCTCCGGTAGATCTTTTTTTTCCTTCTGCACAGAGTTCAAAGATGTTCAATTTTCCTTTTAGCGCTCCTAAATACACATGCGTTGACTAGTCTGACAAAGACAGGAAGTGTACAAAAATAATGGGAATCGTGGAGGAGGAGGAGGAGGGGACGACCAATCAGAGAACAAGAAGGGCTCTGCCTCTCGGCTCCGCTGGGGACAACAAACAAGACGAGTGAGAGAGAGAGAGAGAGAGAGAGGAAGAGAAGAGAAGAGAAGAGAGAGAGAGAAGGCAATTCGGGGGGGGGGGGGCGGGGATGGGAGCCAATATCCATTAGCCACAGTCAAAACAATAGAAAGACACTGATGAGTGATGGGGAAAGGCGGGGGGGTGGGGGGCTGAACCGGCAGGGCAGAAAAGAGATGGGGAAATGGGGGTTTACGACGGAGGAGGTTTTTTGAATTCACGGTCAGGCCATTGGCGTGGTTACTGCAGAGTAGGGGTTGGAAGGGCTTGTGTTGTGCAGACCTGGTGTGCCGGATGGACCGGGTCGTGTTGGGAAAGTGTGCGGCGGCGGCGTTTAGGATCAGCGGATGGATGGAAGAATGGATAGGGGAGATGGGGGTCGCATTTGAGACAAGAGAGGAGTCTGGGGGGGGGGGGGGGGGGTGTGTTGGGGGACGGCCAGGTTGGGGTTAGGGGACAGCGCTCCCCCCCCCAACACGTTAGGTATTGCAGCACGGGGCCTTGGCGGGCTGCGCGGCCTCCGTCAGGTCCACGCCGCGGTTCCGCCCGCTGCTCGCACCCACTGGCTGAGGCTCGCTCTTGGGCAATCGCTTAGCTGAGGAGCGCACACACACACACACACACACACACACACAAACTAATGAGAATGCTCACAACAAGTGTTGTGTTCTTTGCGATATGGAAAATTGTGTAATTGTTCACATTTGCACTTGATATGCAGTACATGTGTCACCGCATTCTTATGATAATAAGATATATAATATATAAATAGTCCACTGGTTGAGCGTTTTATATACATATGGTAAATGAAAAGGTAAGGTAACACTTTTTATCTGCCGTCAAACATCATATTTGTATATAGACCATTAACCGTCAGATTAGATAATTACCCCTAGGTTACAACAGCCATTACGGTAATCAGTGTTCAAGGTTCAAGGCATAAGCTGAATACATACACTATAAAGGGGTTGGGAGATCTTTTTGGATGCAACTTTCGTAATTTTACTTCCGGCAAATTAAAAGGGTACACTTCCTCGAAATAATAAATAATTAACCATATATATATAAACAGTGACAATGTGTGCATCCGCTCATGCCAGTGCCTACATTCAATTTGGCAGAAAATATAGGCTTCTATAAGTCATAAATAATATACTACATTATCGGAAAAAATATAATACACCGTTATAATACAATACAGCTATGAAATCAAACCCACATCCGATCATGACTAACCCCCCCCCCCCCCCAGGATAAAGACAAAGTAGAAGAAGCCTTTGACTTTAGCTTTTGAATTGATCAGAACAATAACGGACCAATAATTAGGGGGTGGCCATAGCTCAATGCTTGGAACCGGAGGGTCACCGGTTCAAGTCCCACGAAACGGACCGAGTACGCAGTGAGAACTGGTACTTGGAAAAAGGGGTGCCAGTTCGCCTTTTAGGGCACTGCTGGGGTTTCCCTTGAGCAAGGCACCAGACCCCTACACTGCTCCCCAGGCAGCTGTATAGAAAATATACTCCCAATACTAGAAATGGGCTAAATACGGAGAGACAAATTTTCACTGTGTGTGTACACATGTATGCGACCAATAAATAAAAAAATGAAGACATTTAGATTAAGAGTTAGAACAGCAAAATGCACTTTGAGAAGGCCTACTGGCAGAGAATCATTCCCAACCGGAGCGTGTGTGTGTGTGTGTGTGTGCGTGTGCGCGCTTAATCACTGCCTGCCATGATTAGTGTTTGTTTCAGTGTTGACACTACTGCAAGATGATTGGTCCAGTTCTGTGGTGAAGTTGCTTCTTTGTTAAATTGTTCATTTGGTTTGATTGATTTTGACAGGCTGGACAACTGTCATACTTTGCTGGCCTTTCCGGACTCATAACTGTTCTGCACTGTATTATACATGATGCTGCTGCACTACTGGCACTTTAAAATGCTTTTTGCACAATATAACACATGACTTGATTGTTCTTTTTATGTTCATTCTTTATTTAATTGTGTATAGTATTGTTATAGTATTTGGTTCTACAATTTCATACTGCGGAAGGGAATGGGAGTAAGCGTTCCATTGTACGTTGCAAACGGCGAAGAAAACATATCGAATCTTGAACAGAAACCAATGCAAGGTTTTTGTTAAAGATCTCTCATAAGAACCCAACATGAAATGTTCTGACCCCTGGTTTATATATAAATGGCATGGGACACGGCAGATGTATCGGCAACTGCTGATTGTGGGAAACACCCAACCCTGGTGTGTATTCAGCGATATACGCACCTATAGCCATGAAGATCTCGTTCACATTCATAGAGGTCTTGGCTGACGTCTCCATAAACAGTAAACTGTTGTCATCTGCATACGATTGGGCGTCCTGTCAAAACACACCAATTATCCATTTGATTAAGAGCCACACACACACACACACACACACACACACACACACACACACACACACACACACACACACACACACACACACACACACACACACACACACACACACACACACACACACACACACACACACACACACACACACACACACACACACACACACACACACACACACACACACACACACACACACACACACACACACACACAGAGAGACAGAGAGAGGGGCCATATTTGTTCAGACCTGGAAGTCTACGGCTCTCTTGCTGGCGAGGTCCGCCTTGTTGCCCGACAGGGCGATCACGATGTTGGGGCTGGCTTGCCTCTGTAGCTCCTTCACCCAGTTCTTAGCTCGGGCAAAGGACTCCTAGACACAAGAGAGAGAGAGAGATGGAGAGAGAGAGAAAGAAAGAGACCAGTGAATCTCCCACACAGTTGTTCCTTGCAAAGACCTACAACATGTTTCCTACTAAACCCTAATCACTAGGACTGCTACTACTAATAAGTAAAGCTTATAGCAGCAAAAATGCTGCAGGTCAAGTGACCTGGAGCGCTGGAACCACATAACTCCATAACTTTGTTAAGGAGACATGTGGGAAGAATCTGAGAAATTTCACGTCGTCAATCATTTTCCGCTGTTCTTTACTTCTTCCCCCATCCCAGATACAAAGGCCCCCATTTAACCGTTGTTCCAACACTCGGAACGAGGACAAGCAAACACTAAGTATAGAAATCGACAGAAACTAAAAAAAGTGAGAAGGCGTGAAGAGACGTGCCTCGTTGGTGATGTCATAGACCACGATGGCAGCCTGCGCGCCCCGGTAGTACATGGGCGCCAGGCTGTGGTAGCGCTCCTGGCCCGCCGTGTCCCAGATCTCAAACTTCACCGTTGTGTCGTCCAGACACACGGTCTGGGTCAGAAACGCAGCTGGAAAGGAGAGGAGATGGAGATGATGATGATGGGGGGGCAACCAATGAGAAGGCATGATCGATCGCTAGGACAGCTCAGAATCATTAAAAAAAAAAAAGGTGGTTAAATATACATAATTATAGAACATCACCCCTACATGAAGATTCAAGATGTGTTTAATTGCCATTTGCAACAAGTACAATATAATGCTTACTCCCCATTCCATCCCACAGTTGCATGTGCCACCCGCGCATAGTTGCTATGCTAGCGTAGTTGCAAGGCTCACCTCCTATTGTGCTTTCCTGAAATTCATGGAACTGGCCTTTGACAAAGCGGAGAACCAGACTGGACTTGCCCACCGCCGACTCGCCCAGCAGTACCAGCTTGAACTGGCAAATCTTGTTGGTTGAATTGGGCCCATTGGGTCTCGTGGCTCCACTGCGATTGGCCATCTATTCAGATCACCTCGTGTCCTTGTATCAGACTGGGGTCCACCGCCAAGGAAAACGAGAAAGAAAATAACCTTCTGTTATTCTGAACGCATTGGAACACCTTCCTCCATAGGAACTGGTAGAACGTGTAGAATCAACATTTAAATGGAGACATGGAGAAAAACTAAAAAGGCAAACACTAAACAAATAGGTCCTTTTTTTTTTGCCTCATCTCTAGCTAAACCTTCAATAGGGAAGGTTGTTTTTTTGTCTTTGTTTCAAAATAAACAAGAATCGAAATAATCAATTTTCTAATGGATTATCTAAAAACTGACTGCAAATGCAATGCAAACCATAGCATAAAGTAATGTGTGTGATCGATCTCATTTTAGCCATTGCTCAATAACTAGTGACTCATTTGTAGAGTGACAGTAACACAACTTAAAAAATTATATGAAGAAGAAAAAGATAAAAAATGGCATAACTGCTTATACAACCAATCACATCATCTATGGATCGAAGACAGAAGCCTCATGGTATTGATTACCAACACAGAATGTTAACTTGTTATGCAGATTTCTGGCAACTACAGATTAGCTGTGCCAACAGCAGAGCTGAATGAGTTTGAGAATGATTATGTTTCCTTCACATGTTATTGCTTCATTTGTAGTGAACGATAAGGAACAATCTGATAATGAAGCAGTAATTCTCCTGAATCGTTTTGTGAGGATGAGTAAGGCCTCATGAAAAATATTTGCCGTTAGCATTTTAAACAGTTCCAGCTACAGTACTTCAGCACCTCTGCTAAAACATGAATTTAATTGACTCTCGGCCAGTTTACAGTGAATACGTGTCTGGCACAAGCACTAGCAGTACCTGTGGTGTCAATGAGAGTGCAACCAGTGGCAGGTGTGAAAGTGTGGTTTTATTTTGGCCTGAGTTATCGAAACTATAAAATAAAACAAAAAAATAAAACCATAGCCTATGTGACATACACCACGTGCTCACATGACTGATGAACTGCGTGGCTGTGGAAAATGTACCTCAAGTATTAAAGTAAGCCACACTTAAAAATAATGCAACTGATCTGCTGAATATGTTATAGAACACACACACACACACCCTCTCTTGTCAATGGCAATAGGCCATTCATGTGGATAGAAAGTTGACTGACCATAACTTTATTTGTGACAGCCCAAACCAATGAGAAAACAACAAGTAAACAAATGTAAGCAACAAAAAAAGGCATATACTGACAACTGTCAAATAAAATAATAAATCAATGCTTTACAACGTTGATCAAAATAACATCTAAACAGGAGGTTTAGACGAACACACTGGTATAAAACACACCAACCCGCTGGATGCTGCAAGTACGTTGGAAGTTATACAGGACGCCATTTTCCAATTGTGTTTTGTTGTCTAGCTAGCTAGGCTAGACAGCTAGCTATTAGCTCCGTAGCCTAGCTGTGGTTATTCCGCTACGTAACACACGTTCACCGTACACCGATCTACACACTGTGGATCTACAACGTTATTGCATGGAAAAGCTGTGTGTGTGTGTGTGTGCCAGTCTCTCTCCCCGTCAGATCAGCACCTGAGTCTTAAGTGTCTTCGGTAGGGTGTCTAAACCCCCCACCAACCCACCCCAACACTGACGCTAGCCCTGTTAGCTTTAGGCGTTAGCATTCCACCCACTGACCTGATTACATACAACCACCAGCCCAGCATAGATGACTAAAAAAGGCGAACACAACCATGGTAGTAGTAGTAGTAGTAGTAGTAGTAGCTACGTGTCACTCACACGCTTAGCTCCTCATCTCCTTAGATGGCACAACATTATATATATATTGTTATATAGCGTTATATATATTTATATATCCACCAGTGTTAGTCGGGAAATTCAACAAGGCAGTGACAGCCCGAGAACCCTCATCGTAACGCTAGCTAACAACACATCAGCTGGGGATGCGCTTCAAAACGGTTGGAACTTTACCTGAAAAGGTTGGGAGTTCGATCACCGCCCACGGGTTACTTGACAACGCGGGGTCAAAGATGTCGACGAATCGAACACATACAATGATGAACGTCGTCTCGTCTCCTCTTCCTCTCTATCCTATCCTATCCTATCCTATCCTAGCCTCTCTCTCACGCTCTCTCTCTCTCTGGTTCTTGTCTCTGTTGTTCCCTTTAGAACCAAAACACTGCCGCTCGTCTTCCGGCCTGGCGCCACGTCACACAGCGCGTAGTGGATCATACGCTCTCGAAGAACCACCACCACTCACTCACACACACACACTGCACGTCCAACGGATGGAATAATACTTTAGATTACATTTAAATGTATTGTCATTGCACTTGTACACAAGTACAGTACAGCGGAAGTCATTTGGCATCTTAACCAGAGTGCAGTGTGACTGAGTGTGACTCAGAGTGAGTTCATGGGTTCCATGGTCATTTATTTGTTGACAGTGGTTAAATAAGATGTAAACATACAAGATACAATATTTTGATTTGCTATTTATAACAAGTACATAGAACGCTTACTCCCCCCCCCCCCCCCCCCCCCGCAGTATAAATCTCAAAAACAACTGCATACAAATTAAAATGATATATACAATAAAACAAACAAAAAAGATCAGCAAAGTGACTTGAATGATATGTCATGTTTTTTTTCATTTTTTTTACAAAAATATTTCGCAAGCATTTAAAGTGCCAGTAGTGCAGCAGCATCATGAATACAGTGCGGTACAGAGCAGTAATTGTGATAAGCCCTGTAAAGACAGTCTAAACAGGTATACAATAACTTATAGAGTATGTATGGAATATGTGCAGAATTATAGGTGTGTATATATATATATATATATATATATATATATATATATATATATATATATATATACAGGTACGTATACAAGTATTCAACAGGTAGTGATTTGTGATTCTTTGTTCAAATTAATTAATAATGCAATTTAGATTATAGACATGGCGTAGGCGTGACACGGTGAGAACTACTGTTGCAACATTCCAAAAATAATATCCAGTAATATATCAGAAGGCCTTTTTGTCATTGGACGAGTACATGACACTGTCTGGAAATCCTCACTCCTACAAACGACAGTTGAAATGTAGAAGTCATTAAAAAAAATAAAAAACTAAACTAAAGAAAATTCAAGATTCAAGATTTGTATTATTATTTGCAACACGTACAATGAAATGCTTATACTCCCCATTCCCTCCTGCAGTATGAATTTATGAACAACTATTATGCTATACTATGTACTATACTCCGCTATACTATATATATACTATACTATATGTACTATACTATAAATCGCCATATAACATTAGTGTAATTAGTGCAGAAGTGCAATTGGAAATGTATATACGTACACAAGGTGCAGTGTGGTGTAACAAGGTGATGTAGTATTGATACAATACACAGTATTAGTTAGTAGTAACACAGAACAGTCAGTGTTTGGCACACAAACTAAAACAACATTATGTTTTTATTATTATGATTGACATTATATGGGGACTAGGCATGCACTGATTATGTTATTCATTACAGCACTATGGGTTAAAGGCCAGATTCAAGATTATATATTTAGCCATGGGTAACAATGTTACATTACTTACAGTATAACACAACAATTACTGTACTCTATTATATTTATGTAAGGCACAGCCACTTTAATTTAACTGGTCATCCTGCATGTGTATGTGGCAAATCAAGTTATTGAATCTTGAGTACAAAGTACAATGGAATGCTTCCTCGCAGTATTAATTAGTTAGTTATATTTTACAATTAACAATTAATTTGTAGAAAGACACAGATAAACAACAAGACACGGATAAACAATGGAACGTTGTATGATCACCTACTCTTTATATAGCACACTAAACACACTGGATGATGGGTGAACACACACGTTCATCCATCACCTGTTAACCAGCAGGAGGCAGCATTAGCGCGTCAGAGAGCATCATAGGAAAGAGGAAGAAGAAGAAGAAGAAGAAGTGTCTCCTCCCCTTTTGTGAAGGCTCTTCCGGGGAAGCCCGCCTCCATCAGCATGCCTTTAGAAACATTGGATGAACATTTGATTTGTTTGTAAGCATTTTAGAAGCAACATAGACACTTCGGTCTTATTTTATTTGAACACGATAAAAAGCCGACATGGAAGAGGATATTTTAGACACCCCAGAGGAGCTTCTGGCAAAGCAGCATCGCAGGGAAAAGAAAGAGCTGCAAGGTTTTTCATTCATACTGACAGGACATTGCTGATGAGTGATGTCTGTTTTGTCTATTCTGTTTATTTTCCACTATCCATAATCATAATTCACATGTGTGTGCTATACCAGACTATACCAGTATGTCCATGGAAAAACTAACATGCAATAAATACATATACATGTGTGTCTAGGTAAAATCCAAGGCATGAAGAATGCGGTACCCAAGAACGACAAAAAGAGAAGGAAACAGTTGACGGAGGACATTGCCAAGCTAGAGGCAGACCTGAACGAGAAACAGGAGGAGGATCTCCTGCAGCTCCCATCTACAGAAGACACGCAAGTAATATGATAACATGCGACATGTCATGCAGAATGTCCGTTTATGTACTGTACCTCCATGCCACAATAAGACATGTTTGTGTGTCTTCTACATTTTCATTATTTTGACAGGCCACTTGTGATTATTACGTTGTTATTATTGTTATTATTATTATTATTATTATTCATTGTTATCATTACATTGGTTAACGTTTGCCTTCCGTCCTCTAGGAGGAGAAGGAGGTGGTGAAGGTGGAGGAGGTGGTAAATGGGGTGGAGGTTCTCAGGGTGGATGGCGATGAAGAGAAAGACGAAGAGAAGCAGCCTCGCGTTACCAAGGCACAGAAGAGAAGGGTGAGACTCATTCAACACATGTATTATATTATATAGTGTATTGTTGTAGCATCCGTCTTTCATTATTTTAAAAGAGCTGTACACTATTTGAAAACAGCTGTAGAGCTTGTAATGTATCAAATAAAAGGTTCCATCTTTCCGCATCTTACCTACCGCTGTATGGGGTTAGAAACCGAGAACCTTTTGGGTGAAACAAACCCAAACCTCTACCCTTCCAGGATAAGAAGGCTGCCCAGGAGAAGGAGCGTGAGAGCCGGATAGCCGTGGCAGCGGTGGACAACCTGCTGGGGGTCCGGCATCAGGAGGGCTTGAAGCTGGCCAAGAAGCTCTCCCAGCGCCAGCTCCAGATCAAGGAGATCGCCTCCGACGGACACTGCATGTACCGTGCAGTGGAGGACCAGCTGGCGCAACGTGCGTTGGTACGTAGCGTAGCCGGAGGAGATCGATGCTCTGGTGGTTCTCCGTGTGAAGCTGGGTGTCTCTTTGAAAAGATTCAACATTCAAGATGTTTTTATTTGCCATGTTTAACTACAATGGAATGCTTACTCCCCCATTCCCTCCCGCAGTATGAATTACAACGACAATACTATACTATACTATACTATGCTATGCTAAACTATGGAGTACTATTCAATACTATACTATACTATGCTAAACTATAGAGTACTATTCAATACTATACTATAATCAACACTATATACTACCTACTATATACTACAAACAACACTATATACTACCTACTATATACTATACTATAAACAACACTATATACTACCCATTATATTTTATACTATAAACAACACTATAAGTAACATACTTTACAAAAAGCATTTAAAAGTGACAGTAGTGCAGCAGCATCATGAATCCAGTGCAGTGCAGTGCAGGACAGGACAGGACAGTGCAGAAGAAGTGGGTAATGTGTGGGTAATCATGTGCATTGAATAATAGTGTTGTTATACTGTTAATAACGCAGATGTTCTGCTATTGTTATCCGTAATGTTATATCCAACATATTGTGATACGGTTGTTATTATTGTATTATATGATGTACCGCCATTAGTGATGTGTTGCTGCCATTGTAAATGACGAGAATCTCTCAAATTCCTTGTCCAAATGAAGTGTTCTTTTGAGACGCGGTTTTTCGATTGTCTCCGTCTTGTCTTGAAGCCAGGGTTGACCCTGAGCCTGAAGGGACTGCGGTCGCTCACCGCCGAGCACATGAGAGACCACGCTGACGACTTCCTCCCGTTCCTCACCCACTCCAGCACGGGGGACATGTACAGCGCAGGTACACCACTGCTTTAACACCTGCTGCTTTAACACGGTCCTTGGTTAAGGAAACCCCCGTTTGTGTGTTAGAGGCATGTGGGGGATACGCAGAGACTAAACCGTTGAGAGTGATCACTAAAGTGTGTGTGTGTGCGCGTGTGCGCGCGTGTGCGTGCGTGTGCGTGTGTGCGTGCGTGTGTCTCTCTCTCTGTCTCTCTCTCCCCCCCCCCCCCAGAGGATTTTGAGAAGTACTGCAATGAGGTCGATCACACTGCAGCTTGGGGCGGACAGCTGGAGGTATGAGCTCTTCTCGGTGCGTAATGCACACGTATCATCCCGAGTGTATTGGAAGTAATGCTTAATGCTTATGTCTTCTTGGTTGTGTTTCGCCACCAGCTGCGAGCGCTAACGGAAGTCCTCAAGCGTCCGATAGAAGTGATCCAGGCGGATGCATCCGATATCAAAATTGGAGAGGAGTACGACGGTGCCGCCATCACGCTTGTGTAAGTTTAATATGAGTTGGGTGTTGGTTTGTTTACTGGTTGAATTGATGGATGTCATATGGGGGGGGGGGAGGGAGGGAGGGGGCTTATTTACCATCTTGGTTTTAAAACACTAGCTGAGTGCGGGAACTGAACGCAGCAGAGTTCTTCAGTCGGTTTCCGCACCCAACTACCGTTTAGGACCAAGATGAACCAAGATGGCCACCGGGTGAATCAGGCCCATGGATGACGAATATATTTCATGTTTAAATGCATATTATTATATATAATAAGTTGGACTAGTGTTTGACATGCATACAGAGACAAGAACAAAGGGATGTAATGGCTGATACAAGTGTTTTGGCATAGTTAAAAAAAATTATATATAATTTCTGGGCTGTAATATTGCATTTAGTTATTAGTTGGTAATTCTATCAAGGTCAACAAGAATCTTCCCTTCCACCATCCCCTTCCACCTCGTCAATTTGCTGTGGTAATTGTTGCATGTGATTCTCCAAATCCTTTTCCTTTCAAATGTCAGGTTTAATGGGTTCCCTGAATAATAGCAGAGAGAATGGGCAAGCATGTTCCCTTGTTTTTCCCCCCTTTTTAAAACGACGTGGTTAATATCTTTCTTAATATTAATATTATTATGTTCATATTTTTGGAATGTTGCAACAGTAGTTCTCACCATGTCACGCCTACGGCATGTCTATAATCTAAATGGCATTATTAATGTTTGAACAAAGAATCACAAATCGCTATCTTAGAACAAGCGTTGGTGTACTGTTCGTCACATTGTGGTAGTGTGGTAGTTTTTGATCCGGTTCTTTTTTGTGTTGAACTCCAGCTACATGCGACACGCCTACGGCCTGGGGGAGCACTACAACTCTGTGGAGTGCCTCAAGGAGCCTGCCAACGAAGAGGACGGCTCAGCCACAAATGAATCACCGTTTAGCGATTGATCCACCGTGTCACTGTCGCGTCACGTTGGGAGGAATTGTGTCTCAATGCAGCGTGTGCTTAAAAAGTCAAGCCAAGCCAAGCCAAGTGTGTGTGTGTGTGTGTGTGTTGGCTTAAGGAGGATAAAAGTGTATCTGCTTGGTATGAAGTGAAAAATAGTTTGCTTTTCCAGGTTTGATTGACTGAGTGTGAACTTAGCTCCGGCTCGAGATTAAACACAGCAGTCGATTTATATCCTATACAACTCCTATAAAAAATCTCATCAAAAATATTACCATTGTACTGTTATGACAGACAAGTGTGAGGTAGGTAGGCAGTTTGGATTTATACAAGGCATTGACGGATATGTAGTTTATCATTAAACCATACTAAGGTCAATACTTGAGGTTTTTTTGTTCAAGGTCAGAAGATACTGTAAGTGAATGTGTGTGCACAACGATGTTGTAAAATCCTTCAGTGTTGCGAATAAAATGTGACTGACACTGGCATAACTTTGACTACTATTGATCTGTTGAATGAAGTCCCAGGCTAATTAATGTGAGCAGGTGTACATAATACATAATAATAAGGTACATAATGGTACGGCGTCGTTATACCGAGAACGCACCACTAGAGGCCGCCAATGTCAACGCCAGATGAAAATCGCATCGCCCGTATCCATGGGAACGTGACACTCTTAACGCCCAGCTAAACTGACCGATGGCTCAATGGCTGATCGCATGGTTATTAGAGGTTTGCGAGGAAATGCGAAGTCTTTTGATTTAAGTTGTAGGAAGATCACCAGCGTGCCGACATCGGTTTCTCAGATACGAAATCTGTGTGTACTCCGCCTCAACCATAACTTAATTACGGCCCTGCCCGATGAGCTGTCTGCCTTACTCAACGTAAGTTAGTTGTGTTTGTCCTTAAATTACAAAACTAGAACTTTTACATTCATGTCTCAACTTTCGTAAAATGAACCGTAGGCATACATTGCGTATTATGTGTTTGTGTACTGTGCAGTGGCGGCTCGTCCATAGGGGCGCAGGGGCGCCGCCCCACCTGGTTGAGAGAGGAAAAAAATAAAAATAAATTAAAATTATAATAATTGTGTTTTTTTATTTTTTATTTTTTTGACCCCTAAAAATAAACTAAACATGTTTAAAATGAATAATAATTACTCATTTTATGTATGTTTGTGTTTAAAATGCACAATAACGTTAATATAGCAAATATAAATCATTGTTGTGCGTGCTATTCTCCCCCCTCGTTTGTCATTGACGTCACTCTCATAGAAATTTGGTACCTACCTCCAAACCTGGGCGCACGGCAGTGCGCCCAGGTTTGGAGGTAGGTACCAGATTTGATAGGCAATGTAGCCTATCAAGGGTCAAGGTTTGGAGGTAGGTACCTAATTTGAGGGGCAAATGTAGCCTATCAAGGGTCCTGAATACGATCTCTGGGAGCGCATTTCATTGCGCCCGAACAAGGAAACCAGTCACGCATGCGCGACTCAAATTGAGTGGCGCATGCGTGAGCAAATTGAGTGGCGCATGCGTGAATGCGTGAGCAAAGAAAACCAGTCACGCATGCGCAATTCATAGCCTAGTTGAACCTAGTTATTTGTAAAGCCTGTACTGCTCTGCTCTCAGTTCGCGTCTTGCTGTCTGAGGAAAGGTACGTTGTTGTTTGTTTTTGTCCCGATTATAGTTTTACATTTATTTTTATTGTGGACGATGTAAACGTAAAGTAAAGGGGATAAGAAATGTTGGTCTTGCTGTATAAACATGCAGCTTGTGTCATTTGTATGTAAACGGTGTGGATTGGGGTTTTGTAAGTTTATCGTGGACACGTGCTTCCCCAATGCTAGCTACAGGGTCCTCCGTGTGTTTGTCTGCTAATATAGGCTGTGGTCGAATGTATTAAGCATTTGTATTCTATTTAATTAGTTAAATTCAGAAGCATTTGTTAATGAGTCAGTTCGCGTCTTGCTGTCTGAGGAGAGGAGATTGAGACCCGTGTGTGTGGGAGAGACCTCATGTTGTAAGTTTGTTCTTTTTTTGTTCTGTACAGGACACAGCCATTACACTAGCTACTATGGAGAATTCTGTCAAATCCCTCAAAGCAACACCATTTGAAAGACGAACACTGCAAGAAAAACTCAGAGTGAAAGAGTTTGGACCTCATCAGCCTGACATCAGCAACCAGCAACAGACAGAGGAAGGCTATATATTCAGTCGTTTTCCAGAACCTGGTTTGCTAAGTGGTTCTTGTATAGTTAGTATAGCATAGGTACATAGATTAAACTGTATATTGTATAGTAGTGTAGTGTACATAGGACCCAGTACCTTTTAATTTGTAAGCTTAACATTGTATTGGATTTTATCTCAGGACTTGTATCAGGTCTATTTTATTATCTTCTATTTTGTTCTAATTACTTTTGCACAATCGAATGTAAGACCATATTTAGGTATTATTTTTGATGGCACACTGGGTAGTCTTTCTAATATAAGACCAAATTTTTTTCTTATGTTTATTTTCTACTAGGCACCATATAATAAATGTTCTTTCACCATAAGTTTCAAGTTTGTTTATTATTTGTCACAACAAAATACAGAATACTGATTGATTGTGCTACATACAGTAAAAATAAAGTAAGTAAAAAAAGAAATTAAGCAGTAAGTAAAGGAATGTTCAGTCAATATACATATATACAATACAGAGTAGAATGAGTAACGGTGAGGTTTATATTATGTATAGTTTTTTATTTTTAATTAGCCCTCTCGGTCGTTTACATGGTGAAATGGCGCCACCGTCTGGGCAAATCCGGTATTGCACAGCAGATATGATTAAAACAATTTTTTTTTACCCCTGCGCCCCTCCTACTTCGGATGTCACCGGCCGCCACTGGTACTGTGTGTCTTTAAGCTGACTGAAATACATTTGGGAAATAATGCCCTCGGAGAGATTCCGGCAGTTTTGGGCCACATTGTGTCGTTGAAAAGACTCTATCTCTTCGGTAACCAAATAACGACTGTGTCCCCACAAGTCATCGGTGGGTAAACAGTTTAACAGTATACTGCTTTGCTCTCATGTCTCACAGTTAAGACAGATACTAAAGATTTGTTATCACATATCTACCTAGGTGGTTTGCCAAATCTGGTGGTCCTCAATTTGAACCACAACCGGATTCAACATCTCCCACCTGAGATTAAAAGGTAGTTAAGTGTCAGCAGATCTCCATTCTAATGACGTCACGATCCATTCCTTCCTAAAAAAAACAAAAAAAACCCGATGAACCCTAACGCTAAACGGTGTTTGTTGTTGGTGTTCAAGTTTGGCTAAACTCGAGCTTCTCAGCCTGACCGACAACCGCCTGGAGGACGTTCCTCCGGAGCTGGGCCAGCTGTCCCACCTGGTGGAGTTGAACCTGACCAGGAACCTCCTGTCCTCACTGCCTCGGCAGCTGGACGGCTGCCTGCAGCTGGCCAGGTTGTATGTGGCCAGAAACCGAATCACGGATCTTCCGGTGGGTATATACTATATATATATATATATATATATATATACGTATATATATATATATATATCCTTTTTTGTGTTTTTTTTCTTCTCTACTTGAATGTAAAAAAAACCAAACAAAGCAAAGGCTTTATCCCTGAATTTATTAGATTAGATTAGATTAGTACATCGAAAGGAATTTGGCATCTAACCAGAGTGCAAATGTTGCAGTAAAAAGTGCATGGTAATATATCATTTACATGTGTTGAATAATATGTAAAATATGTAAAAACAGTCTACTAAAAAAAACAGGTATAAAATAGAGTAGAAAATAAAGTAAACGTTTTGAGTAGGTATGAGATATGTGCAGTTATAAATGTATAACAGGTAGTGAGCAGAGGTATTCTTCTCGAGCACTTCTCCATGAACCCTCCTTCTCTTCTTTGTGAACCCCTAACTTGCTCAAGTCCTGACATGAATAGCTCTTAGCATGTCGTATATTCTAGCAAGTGTATATCCTTAATGTTGATAACACGCTCTTATCACAGCTACTTAAGCAGGTGACCTGGCAGTACCAAATTGTGTTATTCATCATAAAAGCGTCTGCCAAATGCCCTAAATGTAAATGTAAATGAAAGTTGTATCAAAAGATAAATCTAAATGTATATATATATATATATATATAGGTATATAAACAATAAATATGTAAACTATAAATATGTAACTATAGTAGAGAGTTATGATACAGTGCAAGGCCGTTAAAGACATTGATGGTGAACGAGTATGAAAGAGTGTCAGCAGGGTTCAGAGTGGGTATGTATGTCGTGTATATATATATATTTATATACATATATATGACGTCCACTACAGGGAATTAGGGCATTAGCGAAGCTCAAGATCCTAGACGTGGCTGGAAACCGACTGTCCATGTTTCCTGTTGAGGTACAGGCCTTTGTCCTCTTATTCATTTCATGATGTAGAAAGATGTGTGGGCCATCATTAAAAGAGTATTGTAAAGTATAGGCTGACATGTGTCATTGTTTTGGTTACAGTTTCATATGTTGCCACTGCAAGAGCTTTATTGTGAAGGGAACCCGTTTGTCCGCCCTCAGCCAATAAGGTCTGTGCAGGTTGCATCCGTTCTTACACTAAAGGTGAGGCAATATTCTTCGTAATTAAGCTAAATCGGTACGTCGGTCTCTTTCCTTGTCTGTTTGTCTGTTGTTTATTATTTAATGTGTACATGTCCCTAGGTGACATGATGATTAGATATATGATTAGATTAGATTAAAATCTATTGTCATTGCACAGCACACAGCGAGAATAATTAGGCTATCCAGTGAGTGCAAATGTTGCACAGTAAAGTGCATGGTAATATACAATGTACAGTGGTTAAATCAGATGCAAAAACCGTCTACTAAAAAACTACTACTAAAAACAGGTATAAAATAACTTATAGAGTAGGTATGAGATATGTGCAGAATTATAGGTATATATATTTACAAAGGTAACTATACAAGCATAAACAGGTAGTGAGCAGGGGTATGCAGTTGTATCAACAAGATAAACATATATACATGTATGTATATACAGTATATACAGCAGGTGGTGAGCAGGGGTTATGTAGTTCCATATGTGTGTATATGCAGTTATGTAGTTATAGTTATGATCCTACTTATAGTTATAGTCATGACGATGAAGATTATAGAAGTACTTTACTGTCATTCCCGTACTGGAGTATAGGAGCTGGCTGCCAGATTGGTGCTGAGAGAGGACAGAAACCAGTATTCCGAGGTCCACAGGGCGCTCCCTCTCTACCCCTGCCTGGATGGCGTGTTAGCTGGCGCGGGCCACTGCTCGCTCTGCCTGGGCCCCATCCTCAACACCTGGTTGGAGTGTGTGCACTTTGCCCGCCTGAGGAAGGTAAGAAGAACCCCCCCCTCGCTAAACCACTTATTAATGTATGCATAAAGCAAAAAATAGGGGCAAGGTTTTCTTCTATATACTTTGTCTGGGTTCTCCCCCCCCCCCCCGGGGGCTGGTACGTTTTGGGACTAATGGCTTTTTCAAAAGACTATTAACTCCATTTATGTCTTTTTGTTGTGTGTGTGTGTGTGTGTGCCTGTGTGTGTGTGTGTGCCTGTGTGTGTGTGTGTGTGTGTGTGTGTGTGTGTGTGTGTGTGTGTGTGTGTGTGTGTGTGTGTGTGTGTGTGTGTGTGTGTGTGTGTGTGTGTGTGTGTGTGTGTGTGCCTGTGTGTGTGTGTGTGACACTACCCGGGTCCTTCATCCTAGCGCATCCTCTTATCACTATTTACTAGTGTACTAGCATCTTTCTAAGTAGATTGTTAGGTAGATATTGTTCTATATTGTTTGCCAACTTATTGGACTTTGACCTGAACACCGGTTCAGTTATTGGAGACGTGTTAGGAATGAAATGCACTTTTGACTTCTGGTGACCAGTTGTTCTCTTACCTTCCCTTTGTTGAAACACACTATTGTAAGTCGCTTTGGACAAAAGCGTCTGCTAAATGACTGTACTGTAATGTAATGTAATGTGATGTAATGTAATGTAATGTGTGTGTGTGTCTGTCATGTGTTCAGGACATGAAAACACAGGGTTTGCGGACCCTTCCGGTGAGAGCTGTGCTGTGTTCCTACGTGTGCTTCAACAGGAGCGCCCACTCCTACTATGGTGTTGCTCTTGTGTCGTGATGAGCCCCAATAAAATGGAATGTGGAGAACATATCGGGTTGGTTTGGTACTACTCAGACTTCTTTATGACGCGTACACATCGCAACGCCTAGCGTCTGCCCCCAGTTTTAGCAAATTACCGGTAATATACCTTAGAATTCTTATAATTACCGGTAATATACCTTAGAATTCTTATAAGTCTGTTCTGCACACAGAACAGTCTGGCTTTTATAACGTACAAGATCCAACAAGATCCAAATTATTTCCCCTGTACTGTACGTTATACCGACAATACATTTTTAATCTTAACTCATCTAATCTGATCTAACATGTTCTCTACACTTTTGGTTTCGCTGTTGAGTATCTTCTTGTAAATTTGTTTATTTTTCATAAAACATACATTTTAGTATTATCCACATTTGCAAATTGTACTACTGAAACTAAGGGAAGCATTTAATGATCTCAGCACTTTCTCTGCAAACATATGCAGAGATGGTCACTAGAGGACAGTAGATAACCATCGCATGTTCCTCATCGGGCGGGAAAACGCTTCTATGTCAACATAGAATGCAGTTTAGCATTACAGCATATATATATATATATATATATATAATATATATATATATATATATATATACCACTTTTATCATAGGCCTCTCCCTAATTTTTAGTTTTTTTTATCCTGGCATGATTATTTTATGATTACTATTTAAATAATTATGATAATTATTATTTATGTATATTTTTTCTATGTTAGGTTATGATATGCTGTAGGATAGTTAAACGGGAGTTTAGTAGCAACCCACAATAAATATTTCAGATTTAATTGGAATTATAATGGCCTGGTTTGACCTATTGTAACAAAAAGCTAATGAGAGCTCAACTAGAGTTCAACACATTTTCTTTTACGTGGTTTAATCGTCAGAGAATGGAGTCAATTGTCAAAATGTGAAATAAAGTATAGCTCCTAGTGTGTGAAGGGAGGGATCCTTCCTCCTCCAGTTCTGATCGAGCTCCACCGAGGACCCAGAGCCAACCCAGAGCCAACCCTCCATCTTAGCCAGGAGCATCTGTTTCTACGGGCCAATGAGAGAGAGACATAGCCAGAGGGAGAGGGGGACAGAGAGAGAGAGAGAGAGAGAGAGAGAGAGAGAGAGAGAGAGAGAGAGAGAGAGAGAGAGAGAGAGAGAGAGAGAGAGAGGAGAGAGAGAGAGAGAGAGAGAGAGAGAGAGAGAGAGAGAGAGAGAGAGAGAACGGGAGTGAGATAAGAGTAAAAAAGAGTGAGACTATATGTGTGTGTGTGTGTGTGTGTGTGTGTGTGGGGGGGGGGGGGTGGGAGGAAGGGAGGAACGAAGAGAGGGAGGGGCAAAGGATGCGAGGGAGCGTGAGGGGAAGGGAGACAGAGGGAGGAAGCAAGGGAGAGAGAGAGAGAGAGAGAGAGAGAGAGAGAGAGAGAGAGAGAGAGAGGGAGAGAACTTCATTTCAGCAAATTAATTTCCCATCCACGCCTCTGGAGCTTGCGAAGCCTCGTTCCGTAGCCGTGGCCATGGCCGCCGCAGAGAGCGCCGGAGCCTCATGCATTATGCATCAGGTTTAATTGCAAACCCAGAAACTAATGACTTTGGACTGGTTAACAGCAGGGGATCCATACATCTCAGGCAAACTGAATGAAAAATCAGCTCGGAGGAGAGAGAGAGGCAGTGAGAGAGAGAGAGAGAGAGAGAGAGAGAGAGAGAGAGAGAGAGAGAGAGAGAGAGAGAGAGAGAGAGAGAGAGAGAGAGAGAGAGAGAGAGAGAGAGAGAGAGGGAGAGGGGCAATGAGAGACAGATAGAGAGAGGGGGAGAGGAGGGAGGGAGGGAGGGAGGGAGGGAGAGGAGAAAAAGAGACTAGCCCCTAATTGATGAATAATTGAAGCGAAGCTACAGGGCATAATTGTGACATTTTGTTTCTATCAATTTCCAAGTGGTGGGCGAAAGAGCACTTAGCGGGAGACAGAGAGGGGGAGATAGGGTGGAGCGTCCCGTGATGGAAGGGTACATCGGGGTCCTCCGTCACGCTAATGACACGTTCTGAGGTGGGGGGGGTGGGGGTGGGGGGGAGATGGAGGGGGGAGGACAACAGGCCCCTCGTTTAAACCCTCTCCGTCTTCCTTTAGCATCACGTCGATCGAACGAAAACTCCTCTCAGACCAAGTCCCAGACCAAGTTTGTGTTTTCTAGTATATATATCCGACATAATATGTATTGAACGAACAAAGTGGTTTCGCTAAGGGCTTGACTTGAGGGTTTCCCCCCCCCCCTTCCATAATGGGACCAGATTGATACCAGATTGATACCAGATTGATACCAGGTTCAATGATTGTTGTTATCCACTGAACTGAAAGTTGTTTGTAATAGTAAAACATTTTTTGTAAATGGAAAATGGAACAAAAAATCTAAATATTTTTCTAAACTATACTGAATCCACTACTGAACTGCTAGGAGTGCTGCCGCTATCATCGCATTGTGTCATTCACATTACACTATCATACTTTGTGTGGACTTTCTGGACTCATTACACTGTACTGCACTGTACTGCACTGTATTCATGATGCTGCTGCACT
>CM051007.1:13985895-13993395 GCA_027704905.1 Muraenolepis orangiensis
CTGTATTTAATCATGAAACCTCACAGTTCCCCCAGCTCTTGTCAGGCTATGGAGTGCATTGGTTCCCCCTATGTGTGTATATTAGGCTGTCTAAATGTAGCCCCTGCAAGCAGCAACAAGTACCCTTTTGTCACTGCTGTTTTTAAATTCATGGCATTATATGTACAGTATAGATACAATTATATTTACATATATTAGATTAGATTAGATTAGATTAAAATGTATTGTCAGTGTACACCACAAGTACAGTACAGCGAAAATAATTTGGCATCTAACCAGAGCATGGTAAAAGCTGTGTCCAGAATAATATGTAAAAACTGTCTACTAAAAAAACTTCTAAAAACAGGTATAAAAAAACCTTATAGAGTAGGTATGTGATATGTGCAGAATTATAGGTATATATATATATATATATATATATATATACAAGGTAAGTATACAAGTATAAACAGGTATTGAGCAGGGGTATGCAGTTGTATCGGCAGTTGAAGATTAATATATATATATATATATGGTAAGTACAGTAAAAATGTACATGACTATCATAAAGGTATGTTAGTTTTTGGACCCCCAGTTGTGCAAGTATGGCGATTAATTATTTCAGTGAGACAATTTTACACAGCATGAACGGTGACACCACTAATGCTAACAGGCGCGCTGCTAAAGGGTAAGGATTTGACTCATATATACCGCATTACTCACCTCAAAACGGCCTTTTGCCAGAACTTTTTCTCTCTTGCTGTATTTAATCATGAAACCTCACAGTTCCCCCAGCTCTTGTCAGGCTATGGAGTGCATTGGTTCCCCCTATGTGTGTATATTAGGCTGTCTAAATGTAGCCCCTGCAAGCAGCAACAAGTACCCTTTTGTCACTGCTGTTTTTAAATTCATGGCATTATATGTACAGTATAGATACAATTATATTTACATATATTAGATTAGATTAGATTAGATTAAAATGTATTGTCAGTGTACACCACAAGTACAGTACAGCGAAAATAATTTGGCATCTAACCAGAGCATGGTAAAAGCTGTGTCCAGAATAATATGTAAAAACTGTCTACTAAAAAAACTTCTAAAAACAGGTATAAAAAAACCTTATAGAGTAGGTATGTGATATGTGCAGAATTATAGGTATATATATATATATATATATATATACAAGGTAAGTATACAAGTATAAACAGGTATTGAGCAGGGGTATGCAGTTGTATCGGCAGTTGAAGATTAATATATATATATATATATGGTAAGTACAGTAAAAATGTACATGACTATCATAAAGGTATGTTAACAATAAATATGTAAACTATAAATCACCACTATATGTTTACCACCCTCTGCAGTGCTTTCCGGGCGGAGACAGTGCAGTGCAGTGCAGTCCACACTGTGATGCAGTTGGTGAGGATGCTTTTCGATGGCACACCGGTAAAAGTTCACCAGAATCTGAGGTGACAGGTGGGCTTTCCTCAGTCTGCTCAGGAAGAAGAGACGCTGGTGAGCCTTCTTTACCAGTGAGGCAGTGTTGATGGACCAAGAGAGGTCCTCGGAGATGTGGACCCCCAGGAATTTGAAGCTGGAGACACACTCAACCTCCGCCCCGTTGATGAGGATGGGGGCGTGTGTGCGCCCAGCTCTGGTCTTCCTGAAGTCCACCATGAGCTCCTTGGTCTTCTAGCTGTTGAGGGCCAGGTTGTTGTCAGCGCACCACGCCACCAGGTGCTGGACCTCCTCCCTGTAGGCTGCCTCATCGCTTTTTTTGATGAGGTCCACCATCGTTGTGTCGTCTGCAAACTTGATAATGGTGTTTGTACCATGTACAGGAGAGCAGTCGTGGGTGAAGAGGGAGTAGAGGAGAGGGCTCAGCACACAGCCCTGGGGGACGCCGGTGTTCAGGGTGAGGGCAGAGGAGGGGAGACTGTCTAACCTGACTGAATGGGGTCTGTTGGTTAGGAAGTCCAATAACCAGTTACAAACAGATATACAATATGTACCCTGTACCCAATATATATGTAAGATCTGGTCATAGGGGTCAACGATCCACGACCAGTACACACCTAAGTAAGTATACAATATATACACATTATGTGTATGAGATATGTGCAGAATTATAGGTATATATATATATATGTATATATATATATATACACACAGGTAAGTATATATATATATATATATATATATATATTATATATATATATAATATATATATACTTACCTGTGTGTATTTATATATATATACATATATATATATATACCTAATTTTGCACATATGTCATACCTACTCTATAAGTAATTTAGACTTGTTTTTAGTAGTCATTTTTCAGTAGACAGTTTTTTTACATCTTATTAAACCACTCTTATTAAACCATTATATATGACTATGCACTTTACTGCAACATTTGCACTCTGGTTAGATGCCAAATTATTTTCGCTGTACTGTGCTGTGCAATGACAATACATTAGAATCTAATCTAATCTAATCTAATCTAATCTATTAATTATATTATTTGAATGTGAGGTATCGTTAATGGCTCTGTAATTGCCTTTCTGTAATTGTGGCTTCTCCCCGCTTTACCGCCCTGAAATACCTTTTTTTAACGTCTCCTTTAAACTCGTACTCTTACACCGAGATATGGCGGCTACAGCCGTAGAGTGTCCATAAACCCCTCTTAGGGCTCCCACCAAAGCTATTAGCGTCACTATATTTCACCTCGATTCGCACTTCATTATATTTGGGCTGCGTTTCAAGGGTCCAGGTCCGGGTCTATCGTAGTCTAGCTGTAGCGTATCGACTGGACGAGGTGAGCCGGTGGAATCGGGCCAGGTTAAAGCAGCATTAAAAGCACTAAACAGCTCACTACCTGTTGAATACTTGTATACTTACCTGTGTATATGCAATACAAGACACAAGATATTTATTGGCCATTTGCAACAAAAAGTACATTGGAATGCTTACTCTCCTCTCCCTCCTGCAGTATTAATCTCCAAAATACCATACAATTAATATATACGATAAAAATGAACAAAAAATGAACAAGAAAGTGACTGATAGATAATATGTGTAGAATTGTGCAAAACTATTTAAAAGCATTTAAAGTGCCAGTAGTGCAGCAGCATCGTGAATACAGTGCAGTAACTCTGATGAGTCCAGAAAGTCCAGCAAAGTATGTAAGTGTAATGTTAATGACAATGTTTCATAAGTCCTTTTATACCAGTTTTTATACCTAGTAGACTGTTTTTACATCTTATTTAACCACTGTACATTATACAAAACCATGCACTTTGCTGCACACTTGCACTCTTTACATTTTTTTGCTGCACTCCCAAAATTATTTTCACTGTACTGTACTGTACTTGTGCTGTGCAATGACAATACATTTTAATCTAATCTAATCTAATCTAAAGTCAGCGTTAGCGCTGTGTTTGCGTACGCTAGTTCAGGACAGCTTACTTTAGGAATGCACTGGAGCCTCTGCGACATACATAGCGGCACAACACCTCTACTAACGCTAGCAGAAATGAGCAGCTTGATGCCTCATGCCCACTTGCCCTTTCCAATCCAGCCCCGGTACCACAACAGATGGTCGTCTCTCTCTCCCACAATGCCGTGCGGCGTATATAGCGCAGATGCCAACAGAAGAGGTGACAAACACTCTGCAGGTGTCTGTCCCCTCGCGTCCGCTGGGTGTCGGTGTGTGTGTCTGTGTGTGTGTGTGTGTGTGTGTGTGTGTGTGTGTGTGTGCGTGTCGGTGTGTGTGCGTGTCGGTGTGTGTGTGTGTGTGTGTGTGTGCATGTGCGTGCGTGTGTGTGTGTGTACACAGCACCTGTGTAGCTTTGTCTTGATGTGTGTGTGTGGTGTGTGTGTGTGTGTGTGTGTGTGTGTGTGTGTGTGTGTGTGTGTGTGATGGAGTACAAAGAGCACCTTTCTTGCAGGGAGAAAAAGAGTGTAATTGATAGCAGAGGACAAGCTGGCGTCATGTGCCAAGTGCATCGTCTGCCCGCCCGCCTCAGACTGGCGCAAGCTGGCATGGAGCGGGGAAGCTGGCAGCGCTGGGCATTCTGCATTGTGGATTATAGTGTGATTATGGTGAGAGTTAATCTCTCACCTGATGCAAAATTCAAAGCCTGGGACAGAGTTTAGTATGGAAATAGATGAACTGTTGGCAAAGTCCTCTTTTCGTCATTTCATTCCGACGAGCCTCTCGTGTGTCCGGAAACGCGTCCAAGCGATCTTGTACCCGGCGCTTTACACTCTCCTTTATTACCCTTTATTACTATCCCCAGTGTTGCGGTGTATATATGGACTTCAATCCTCCTACAAAAGTCTACCAGGGTTGGATTTCACACAAACAACAGACACACAACAACCAAAAAAAAAGAAAAGAAAAAGCAGTTCTTTAGTTTGTCTTTTTAGTGTCTCACACCGTAACCACGGGTTACGGCATTGTTGCTGTTGCTGTTGTCCCCTGCAATCTGTTTCCCTTGGCTGTGAGCTGGGCCGGGCCAGGTGTGGGGGCTGGCAGGGGGGGGGCCCCCTGTGGAGGCCAGGTGAGCAAGCTGCTGGCCAGGTGCCCTCCAGAGGCCAGCGAGGCTGACCAGATACCAGATGGTGGGGGTGGCGGTGAGGGGAGCAGAGAGAGCGCCGTGCAGCAGGCCCATGAATACACTGACATGCATATGCATACACATTCACACAAGCCAGCGAAACACACTGATGCACGCGCACACACACGCACATGCACACTCCCACACACACACGCACGCACATACACTCATGCACGAGCGCACACACACACACACGCGCACACACGCACACACGCACCACACACGCACACACACACACACACACACACACACACACACACACACACACACACACACACACACACACACACACAAGCAGACTTTCTTGTATTCTGTGAAACACATAGAAACACATAGAAGTATTGACACACACATGCATGCGCACACACATGCATACTCACACACACACACACACACACACACACACACACACACACACACACACACACACACACACACACACACACACACACACACACACACACACACACACACACACACACATACACACACACACACACACACACACACACACACACACACTCAGTCAAAGTTATTCCAAAGGCAACATGAGCATGAATACGTAATGGCACATTGCATGAAAAAGGAAACGTTTGCATCTCTCTCTTTAAAACGACCAAACGATCAAACATGTCCTCGACTCTGATCAGTCTTTCTCCACAGCCATCCTTCTTCACGTGGTCCACGGTGCGGCCGTAGCGTAGCGCGTGCGTGGCGCTCATTAGTGCTCATCTGTATACAACCCCATCAGGACGGATGCTGAGGGTCTGCATGTGGGCCCCCCCAACGCTCCAGCATCCACCGCGTCCCCTATCAGTCACAGCAAGCAAACATCCGCTCACCACAGTGCAATTGTTGCAGTAAAGTGCACGGTGATATACAATGTACAGTGGTTAAATGAGATGTAAAGACAGTGTACTAGGCATACAAACTGGCATACAATAACTTATAGAGTTATAGAGTAGGTATGAGATATGTGCAGAATTATAGGTGTATACTGTATATACAGCAGTATACACAGGTAAGTATACACGTATCAACAGATAGTGAGCAGGGGTATGCAGTTAATATATATTATATATATATATATATATATATATAAATATAGAAATATATATTTATGATGAGCAGGTTTGAAAGAAACCATGTCCATGTGACAAAACGTACACACACACACACACACACACACACACACACACACACACACACACAGACCCACCCACCCTTCCTTCCTTGTTTCCTTCCTTCCTCCTTCCTTCTACTTATCTGCCAATACAATCAATCAATCAATCATCAAGAACTACTCAATGAAATCTCACTCTTGGACAACCTGGAGGGGGGTCCAGGGGGGGGGGGTCACCAGGTGGACACTAGTGGAGTCACGGGGGTTCCCGTGTGCGTCCAGCCTCCGTACCAACACGGTGACAGACGCTTCAGAGGGAAACTCACCACCAGGGGGGGGGGGTGGTGTCTCGGGAGGAAGACGGATCGGCCATCTGTAAATATTTATCCAGCATCTCTATAATTAAACACAGCCAATGCATCACGTCAGGCAAGACACGGCCGACGGACGACCAGGAAGCTGCATCACACAGTGTGGGGAACAGCTTGGTCAGACAGTTGTGCGGTGGATTGGAGAGAGAGAGAGAGAGAGAGAGAGAGAGAGAGAGAGAGAGAGAGAGAGAGAGAGAGAGAGAGACGAGAGAGAGAGAGAGAGAGAGAGAGAGAGAGAGAGAGAGAGAGAGAGAGAGAGAGAGAGAGGAGAGAGAGAGAGAGAGAGAGAGAGAGAGAGAGAGAGAGAGAGAGAGAGAAATTGAGAGAGAGAGTATCCAGGCAGAGTGAGAGAGAGACGGATAAATCCGACATGGTGGAAAAAGACAGACAAGAGACTTTTATGGAACCGAGTTGCCATCCGACAAGAGAGAGAGAGAGAGTGAGATAGCAGGAATTACATTCAGCAGGTAGACAAAAGATTCAAGATCAATGAGAAGAGCAGTGAGAGAGGGGGGGGGGGGGGGAGGAGAGAGAGAGAGAGAGAGAGAGAGAGAGGAGAGAGAGAGAGAGGAGAGAGAGAGGAGAGAGAGAGAGAGAGAGAGAGAGAGAGAGAGAGAGAGAGAGAGAGGAGGGATAGGAAGATACAGAGAGAGAGGAAAAGAGAGGGAGAGAGAGAGACAGAGATAGATAGGGAGAGTGAGAGAGAGGGAGGGAGAGGGAGGGAGAGGGAGATAGAGAGACATAGAGAGAGAGGGAAGAAAGAGGGAGAGAGAGAGAGAAAAATATCAGCTACACTGACAGATGAATTCAACATGTCAGAAGAGAGAGAAGAGAAAGAGAAAGAGAGAGAGAGAGAGAGAGAGAGAGAGAGAGAGAGGAGAGAGAGAGAGAGAGAGAGAGAGAGAGAGAGAGAGAGAGAGAGAGAGGTGGGGGAGGAATAGAGGAAATAGCGGGATGACGTTCTGTCAGTAGCCAGTTGACCCTCTGCAGCCCATCAGCGGAGGAGGAGTCACGGCCCTCACTGAGAGCCTACAGGATGGGGGCGGAGCCGCGGGGCGGGATGGGATAGAGCACAATCAAACACACGTCTCTTCCTTTGGAGTCGCGAGTCAGCCGCGCTGACAGCACGTTCCACTGGTGGTGGTGGTGGTGGTGGTGGTGGATGAGATACGTCTACCAGATACCAGCTTTGTGTATCTGAAAGGGTGTGTGTGTGTTTTCGCTTGATGGTTTCAATGATATGAATACTCCTCTCCTCCCTATACATACACACACACACACACACACACACACACACAAGCATGCACGCACACAAGCACGCACGCACACGCGCACACGCACACACACACACACACCCACACACACTTTCTATTCGCATTGGGGAGGGTATTTCCCACA
>CM051007.1:14003395-14005895 GCA_027704905.1 Muraenolepis orangiensis
AAAATGTAGAGAAGTAAAAAGGCTTTTAACTTTTAGTAAAAAGTACAATTGTGAAAAGCGTCCAGATGTGAAGATGCACCAGCTGAGCTCACAGCAGGTTCCTAGTTTTCCTATTTTTCCTTTGTGGCCTCATGTTCTTCTCACACAATTTATCATTGAGAAAAAGGACTATATATATGGAATAGCCAGCCTCCATTCAGAAGACTCTATCCATTCACGTGGGCTACAAATAGGTGTTGTACTTACAAGCGCCTACGATTTGACTCACGATTGACTTTAAACATTTTCTTATAAAAGGATTGTATTAATTAAGGTTTCGTGATTGAGTGTGAGTGGGTGTGACACAGGGCTATGTGTCTTTGATAAAAAAATCTTATGTTATAATGGCCCTAAAAGCGTATACACATGGGAAATATCTCAGACTATGAGACCAGGGATTTGTACCTTTTAAAGTTTTTACTGGCCGCCAGCAAAATCAAATCAATCACTCCATTATGCTCCAATGAATCTCTTAAAACACGGCAGAATGGCTCAGCATAGTGAAGGGTTAGTAAGAGATATAGGCAATGGAAAAGATGACTTATGCTTTAAGACTTCAGCTACCTGTTTTCTTTGGGAGGAGGAATGGCTCGTCGATGTTTGGAAAGCATGAAGTGTTCATAAATATTGTTTAGCTGAAAGGGGCAGAATGACCTAATAGGGCTGGTGTGATACTATGCTTTGTTCACTTATGTTCGTCATGTTTTTATTTGATTCACACTAATAAAGACATCAAATAATAAGAGAACATCAAATATTGATTTGAATAAGATTCATGAATGTTTGAAAGATTCACGAGTGTGTTGAAGTATTGTTATAGTATAGTGTTGTATAGTATAGTACTTTGGCGCACCGTTGTAACCAAAAGAGAGCTGAGCCAGAAGGCAAAGCTCTCGATCTACCAATCAGTCTTCGTTCCTACCCTCACCTATGGCCATGAGCAATGGGTAATGACCGAAAGGACGAGATTGCGAATACAAGCGGCCGAAATGAGTTTCCTCAGGAGGGTGGCTGGTATCTCCCTGAGGGATAGGGTGAGAAGCTCAGTCACTCGTGAGAGACTCGGAGTAGAGCCGCTGCTCCTTCGCGTAGAAAGGAGCCAGTTGAGGTGGTTCGGGCATCTAGTAAGGATGCTTCCTGGTCGCCTCCCGAGGGAGGTTTTCCAGGCACATCCAACTGGGAAGAGACCACGAGGCAGACCGAGGTACAGGTGGGAAGAGACCACGGGGCAGACCGAGGTACAGGTGGGGTGATTACATCTCCACACTGGCCTGGGAACGCCTCGGGATCCCCCAGTCAGAGCTTGTTGATGTTGCCAGGGAGAGGGAAGTTTGGAGTCCCCTGCTGAAGCTGCTACCTCCGCGACCCGATTACGGATAAGCGGGAGAAGATGGATGGATGGATGTATAGTATAGTAAGTATAGTAAGTACATAGTTTAGTATATAGTGTTCAATTGTAGGGAATTCATACATGTGGGAGGAAATAGGGAGTAAGTATTCCATGTTGCAAATGGCAAATAAAAACATCTTGAATCATGAACCTCCTTGAATCTAAATAGCTAAAATATGCTAGTGACTACTATTGATGGAGGGGCTAGCTTGCTACCGGGGGTAGCCTAGAGTCGTACGGTATAGCAGCTGCAGACTGTCGTCTTCAGCTAAATCTCAGCCTAGCCTAGCTCAAACTAAATCTACGTTTGAGCTATGAACAGGTTGGTTATTTACGGACAAGACCTCAGGCTAACGCTACCTGGTGATACCATCACATATGTATACATACAGTATGTCTGGATAAGCCCTATCACAAGAGAGGGCTTATCCTGATTTGACGGGGATTTGATCGTCAACCTTCATTTATCAAGGCATTATCATTTTAATAAAATCTTATAAGAGAAAAGGTTTAATTATGAATGTATGGTTTGTTTCATACAAAAGTAAACTTGTCCCAGTTGTAATCCAAACACACGGCAATTGCAGTGACAGCTATAGCCTCTTCCGTCAGGCAGGCGATACCGCAGTGTCAAGTGCCGTACAAATAGACTCAGAGATAGCTTCCACAGTCAGGCCATCAGGCTGCTGAACAAGGGCGTATAGCATATAACAATGTATATTTTATTACATTGATTTATACATACATATTGCTCTTTTTCTGTGCCGATATATTGCATTTTATAAATTGCATTTTTATTTATATTTTTTTACTTCTTTTATTCTATTCTGTTTTTATTCTATTTTATCTCATTTTTATAACTGCTGTCTGTCGTCGGGTATTGCACATAAGATTTTCAGTCACTGCTTTATACTTGTATACTTGTGTAAACTGTGAAGTGACATTAAACTTGACTTGACTTGACTTGACTTCCTCAAATCTTCGTTCAAGTGTTCGTGACAGCCTCTTGAAGTTCTCTCACATCAAACATATATTACATACATAACACATAACAGATATTTCACAGTTCAC
>CM051007.1:14013395-14028395 GCA_027704905.1 Muraenolepis orangiensis
CTCGCTGATGGGCCCTCTTTCAGGGCCTGGCTCCGGAAAGGGGCCCCGGGCTTCCTCCGGGCAGGGTATCCTCACTTCTTCTTGTTTGTTTGTCCATTAGGGTCTTTAAACCATTCCTAGTCTGGCCGCTCCTCTGAGACCAATCTGCCATGGGAGACCCTACCAGGAGCACTAGGCTCCAGACAACACAACTCTCAGGTTTACAGGGACTCCCAAACCGCTCCACCACGATAAGGTGATGGTTCCCGGAGAGGCTCCTCAAGGCAGTTCTAAGTTTTTTATTTGACGTACTTTTGTATATATATATATATATATATATATATATATATAATATATATATATATATAACATGCACTTAATAAAGTAACTGATTACTTTCATGGATAAGAGTAACTGACTTTTAGGAGCACACTGGGGGATCCAAATAAGTCCTTCAACCAAGTCCTTCAGTCCTTCAATAAGACTTCAACCAGGTCCCACCACCTCACCATCAGGCTCCTCCATCAGGGGGGGGAGGGGATCTCATCCTTCAGCTCATCTCCTCCATCTCTTCATCCCACAAAGAAGAAAGAAGGACGACGGGGTCTCGTCAGCCATTAATAAGCACTTTTGTGTATTGTCGCTCCTCGTCGGAAATCTGTTGAGAACATCCCCCGATTCTCCTCCCCTACACAAAGGCCTCATATGCCTCATTTCCACCGACACAAACCTAGTTGTAGCTCTGGGCTGGTGCTAGAACCGGTTTGCAGTTGGTTCAACTGGCGAACCGTCTAAGAACCGGTTTGCGTTTCCACCGACTCCAGCCATGTCATTAAGTCACTGTTAACGTCTGGATACGTCTCTGCTTTCCCAGTAACACGAGTGCCATCTTCCACAATAGTGGTGGACTACATGATGTATGTAAAAGTGTTGCTCATGGCTTTGAGGCTACATTGGAATAAACACGGCTGGTACAACGCGTTGAGCTGCTCGTCTTTAGTGCTATGGACACGATTTCATTAGAGCTGCATTAATGGAGTACTTCAACAGAAGGGACCATTGGCCTTTTATTCTTCAAAACTGTCATATTGTATTATGTTTCTCGGTTGATAAAGCATAATGAAGCAGACATTTATATTTAGAAATTTGTTTTATTAAAAAAATATTAAATACACAATATACAAAAATCACAAAATGTAAAAGTGTAGAGTGCAGTGCAATACGTCAATGTCAATAAAGCAGGCTCCGGGGAGGCTCCTGGGCGAGCTGCAGCCCAGTAATGTCGGTAGCTCCACATCGACATCGTCGAGGGCAGACGACTCCATAAACAACTAAAACTAAAGAAAAGTGCATTAAAACATGTCTCCACTACCCTTCACTGTTTTTAGAACGTAGCATTCTGACGTTAGCTATTTTTACCAAGGCTATGCTAGCGGCTAACAGAAACCTAGCAATCATAGCCACTAATTTCTGATGATACGAACATAACATTGATGTGAGAAATGAGTAGCTCGCTAAACAGCTAAACAGCAAAGCTGGTTGGCAACACGGGAAAGATTTATGAAGTAAAACGTACGTAAGGACCAGTGTGAAAGCAGTGGATCATCCAGTTTGTTATTGATCTGCTCCTTGGTTCTGTCGTCCCGCTGAAGACATCTTACGCTGTAATTTTTCTAATTGCGGTTTGTTCTAGAAGCTCCTCGAGTTTATTCTGTGGAGGACCACCATGAAGGAGGCCGTTTGTTTCCTCCACGGACCACTGCTGCTTCGCCTTCACTTCCATAGCAAATTCTTAGTGAAAAAAATGGCCGTTACAAATTTTGAGTGGGTCTGTTGGTCACGATAAGCCCCGCCTCTAGCCCCTGACATAGCGGTTCTTGTTGGGCTAGCCTAGCCCAGCTTCGATTTGGGCCACTCTGGAACCAGTTTTCCGAAATACGTCGAGATAATGTCTAGCGTACCCAAAACTTATTTCTAACCTATGAGTAACGTGCTTTGAACCTATGTGTAACTTATATCAAACTTATCTCCAACGCATATTGACATATGTAGACGCATTTGTCATGTTCCGGACGACCACAGAACTTACTGAACGTGTTTCTAACTTACAGCTAACGTATAATGGCGTATTGGCAGCGTTATTCGATGTTTTCTTTGGCATGACGGTGATGTTGATACGGTGATGTTGATACGGTGATGTTGATACGGTGATGTTGATACTGCAACGGTGATGTTGATACTGCGATGTCTAGTGCGGTTATGATTTGAATCGTCGAGTGGCAGCCTTTTATAGGCTATGACACAGGATCATCGGTGATGCATAAATTACACTATCGTTGGGCATACGTTGTGAACGCCGGCAACACGCTAAGCATTCGTTGGTATAAGTTATCGATAACGAAACGTTCTATATAAGTTACTAATATGTTATGTATATGTCCAACTCGTTATGATTACACTATGTATACGCCCAAAATTAAAAAAAACATTGACAGTTCAGCGTATGCCAGCGTTTTAGAGAATTTTTGATACGTTGGCATACGCTGGCTAAATAGTCAAGGTGTGACAGGGCCATAACATTTAAGATTTCAATTGAAGGATGTTTATATATATATATATATATCAGTGGCGGCTGGTGGTTGTAAAAGTAGGGGATGAAGGAAGGTGCTCTTTTGACAGTGTATTAGTGGGTCATTTTAGCAGACAAGCCAAACAGAATTGAAACCGATTGTGATGGGGGAAAGAAGCATTGTTTTGATGAAAAATTGCTTTTTAGAGATTACTTCATTAATGATGAAAATCAGAAAAATCTGAATAGAAGTTCTATGCACAATGGCTTGTTCTACCAAACAAACCTAATGGAATTGAAATGTAGTAAGATTTGAGGGAGATACTTTCATATAGGAAAGTCAGTTATGCACGTTGTCTAATCGCGAGCCAAAGAAACACCGCCTTGTCACAGTCAGCCATGCTTTCTCTCTGAAATATCCGACTTAGGAGTTTTCTGAAACGCGGAATTAATGAATGACACAAGATAGATCCTTGCATGATGATAACCCGCCCCCCAAAACTCTGATTGGGTATTCACCAGCGCAGTGAGCTCTGCTGATTGGTTCACAGAGCCTCTGGCTAGACCCGCCCTAAGGGAGGATGGTCCTCCCTTACTGCCCTACACGCTCACGTTAAACACCAGGACTCACCGGCCACTCGGGTCCGGCAGTTTTATAATGGACTTCAATGGGGAGCCTGGAGGAGGACGCTCCTCCGTACAGTAATTTCCAATTGTGGTAGGGGGCGCTGTTGGTACTTTGACACGGGGACATGATTGTTGTGCCTTCGAAGTGTTAAAATAGTAATATTATCAGTATTTTGACAGATTAATCTGATAAATGTAGGTCCGTTTATTTTTCACTGAAATTTTAGGGAGGATGGTCTTCCCTTTCCCCAATGAACAAGCCTACATATATATAATCTGAAAATGTAAATGTTTTACTCTACCAGTGTGTCCCATAGAGCTAAACACATAACAATCTTAAAAAATTAACTCAATCTGTTTACACATTTAGCTCACTTCCTTTTAAGCTGCTTGAATTTAAGATTCTTAATTTTAAGCGTCTTAAACGTAACATCGAAAGCGTCTCCTTGTGTGCACTCAGGTCCGTGACTGGCTCATGTGGCTTGTACAGGTCTCTGTGTAGCGTTGGGACGGACGTGAAGTTATTCATGAAAATATGAAAATATGAAAACATATATATTTTTCTCGACAAGCAAACTCAATCGACCTATAATAACACTGAATAAAACAGTCTCGCAGGCTCCAAGGCAGGTATTAACATATTTATTACACCGTAAAGAGAACAATACCAGAATTATACTGCAAAGATTCACAGACCGACAGACCATAGTTTACAGCCCAAAAGGAAATCGAAAAATTAAAATTAAAAAGAGAAAGAAAATATCAACAAGAAACCACAGCTCTGACATATCCGTCCGGAGACGCTGTGGACGAGAGAGACGCCGCGCCCCGTTTCACGTTATTTAAGTATTGCACACAACAACTTCAAATCATCAAATCATTTGAGTTTTCTTGTTTTTTTTTCTTTTTTCCACTCTCCACGAAAACATACTTCTTCTCAAGAGCCCCCCCCCCGTCCCCCCAACCCCCCCCCCCCCCCCCTCCCTCCCAATACGACCTATAGTGAAGCACTACTATCGTATCACTGCTTGCGGTTGAACACCAATGTCCAATTCACAAACTCCGACACGGATGCAAAAGTGAAAATACACAACAGGTCCCGCCCATCCCCCATCCTCAGTGAGGGGGGAGAAATGTCGAATGCTTAAATTCATTATAGCATTCTTTGTTTGTTTTAGTTTTTAAGTTTTTTACAAGCATGGTCTTTTTAAAAGCCTTCCCCGCCATCGCCCCCCCCCCCCCCCCACACACACACACACACACACTTACTTTGAATCACTTCACCAACAAGTGAACAAGCACTAAAGCGTGTCTTCACAAACAGAGCAATAAATGTGAACAGAAACGGGCGAAGGGGGGGAAAAAAAATTAAAATAAAAAGATTTCTCTATTTCGTGACCCTTTTGCTTGTCGACGGGACTGAATCTGAATCGGACAGCTCTTCTCTCCACAGTCGACGCACCTGTTTTTACACAATTTAAAACGTTTTGATGTATCTTAGAAACGCCACAAAAGTCTTAAAGGAACCCAACAAAAGTATTTTTTTCATTTCGCTTTTTTAAAATCTTTTTTGTTTTTGTGTAAGTTGTATTTATCTACTTCTGTTTTGTATCCGTCCGTGAGGTCTGCATTGTTACCAAGTAGTGATATGGTTTTGCAGCTGTATGAGCTTTGACTTTGGATTATTATTTTATTTTTATTTTTATTTTTATTTTTTTTATTTTCCTGTTTCTCTTGTTGCCCATTTGGTTTTCGACTAGACCAGCATCAGCGTTGGCGACTGCTCTTATCGTGCTGTAAGAGGTAGACTTCAGACGGGCTTACCACCGAGGAATTGGCAGCAAAACACACACACACATATAGGAGGAAAGAAAGAAAATTGAAAAAAAACCAGGTTTTTTTTGAAAGAATTATGTGAGCAATACCGCTTGTCATCTTCTGGTTGTTTTTCGTTTTTTTTTACCTTTTCGATAAGCCAGGTTTTTGAGCCCTGATGAACGATTAAACGTACGTTTATTGGTTGGTGAATTTTTTTTTTAAATGCGCTGATGTGAAAAAACAGCTTGGCTATCTCTTCACAGCTTCTGAGGAGTGGTGAGTATTTATTTATTTTTGGTTACCCTTTTTAGGACAAAACAAAGAGAAGCAGGTGTTTGTTTTGGTGGATTTTAGACAACAGGGGAGAAGATGAGGACGAGAAGGACGGAGAAGGACACCCCCCCCCCCCCCCCCAGGAACCTTTGATTCAGGCCTCCCTGTGTTCCTTGAGGTCAGAATTCAGTGACGCGCTTCCGTGTAGCACCAAGGTGAGAAAAGGAGCTGTTTGTGTGTGTGTGTGTGTGTGTGTGTGTGTGTGTGTGTGTGTGTGTGTGTGTGTGTGCGTCAGGTGTGTCAGGTTTAAGTGCACTCTCACTGCATGTCAACAGAAAAAAACCTTGTTTGATTTTAAACAACCGGGAATAATCGTTCCATCTTCACACCAAAAAGATTAAAAAAACCAGAATAAATACAGAATTAAACTGTCCCATTTTCCCATATTTGTTTAAGGATGACAAACTTTACTGCTTTACAGCTGAAATGAACACATAAGATGGATCATTGAAGTCAAACGGAAAGAATTCAGAAATCATTAGTGAGTGTGTGTGTGTGTGTGTGTGTGTGTGTGTGTGTGTGGTAATTATTGCTCCGGTTCAAATTTAACACTGCTGCAAAAAAACGTTTTTCTTTCTATAATTTCTTTCATTCACATCATTTTGTAACAGCCTAAGATGTCGACCACTGGCTGGCACCCATCCAGAACCTGTTCTGATAGTCACTTACTAACTAATAATGGTGTTTTTTTGTTTTTTCCTGCCTCTGTATGAATAAAGCCACGTTTTTGTTAACTATTATCATGGAATTAAATCAAAACCGGCAAACACTGGCGAGTGAATCTTAACTCTCTTCTTTTGTAATAATACATAATCCAAGTCAGGGATTTTGGTTCCTTGGTGTGTGTGTGTGTGTGTGTGTGTGTGTGTGTGTGTGTGTGTGTGTGTGTGTGTGTGTGTGTGTGTGTGTGTGTGTGGTGTGTGTGTGTGGGGGGGTCTTTGGCTCTGGTCTTCTGTGTTAATTGTGTGTGTTTTCCTCCTCTCTCTCCTCTCTCTCTGTTCATATACTGTGTGGTGTGTGGTGTGTGTGTGTGACCTGGTGCAGTGTTTAATTAAAGCTGTGTGTCTCAGATCTACTGCTGTCTTTACATTTGGAAAAGTTCAATGTTTTTTTTATTTTTTTTTTATTAAAGTTTAAGTTTCGACTTTTCTGCAATTTTTTTTGTGTTGTGTTTTTTTTGTGTTGTTTTTTTCTTAAAAAATAACATATATTTAGCCAACGTTCATCATCATCATCATCATCATCATCATCATCATCTTAATGTGCATGCACGGTCTGTTTTACTACAAAACAAATCAAATCAAAACGGAGCCTCTGTGACTTCAGCGTCACCAGCATGTGGTGGAAGAGAATTATGTTGCTTTTTTTTTACGATATTAACTGAAATGTCGTGATTTTTTTTTGATTTTTTTTACACTTTTCACCCAACTGTACAAATAAATGAAACTCAAAATTCACAGAACAGATATATATATATATATATATATATACGCGAGCACTATGTACACCAACAACAACAACAACAATAACAATAACAAAACAAAATCAAATTGGTCTGTGGGAGAAAGAAAACACGGCTCTTCATATTAGCGACAAACCCCCCCCCCCCCCCCCCCCCCCCCCCAAAAAAACGCTCAAAGCATCAAAAAAACAAAAGCATGCTGAAATGTGTCCTCTCGGTGACCAGTGCAAAAAACATTGACGGAATACAAAACATTTAGCTTAGCATTCTGCGTGAAACATGCTGCCGTCTCTTGAGAGAGAAAGAGAGAGAGAGAGAGAGAGAGAGAGAGGAGAGAGAGAGAGAGAGAGAGAGAGAGAGAGAGAGAGAGAGAGAGAGAGAGAGAGAGAGAGAGAGAGAGAGAGAGAGAGAGAGACGTGGGACCCCCCGACTCAAATAGCAGCTCTGAGATACAGCTCGTCTCTCCTGCCTCCCTCCCTCATCCTCCCTCAGGGAGGGAGGGAGAGATGGGGAGGGGGAGGGGCACTGGATAAAACATGGACACCAAGCCGAGGGATCCACCCACCTAGACACAGAATAGAAAAACGTTCTCCCCCCTTTGTTATTTATTCTCACACTGGCTAGAGAGAGAGAAAGAGAGAAAGAGATAGAGAGAGAGAGAGAGAGAGAGCGAAATAATTAGAGAAAGAGAGAGAGAGAAAGAGTGAGTGAGAGGTTGAGAAAGAGAGATAGAGAGAGTGAGAGAGAGAGAGAGAGAGAGAGAGAGAGAGAGAGAGGAGAGAGAGAGAGAGAGAGAGAGAGAGAGAGAGAGAGAGAGAGAGAGAGAAGGGAATTCCTCGTGACTAGGTGGAGCGCTATGCGTGGTCACAAATAATCCAACACAGACACAGGCGATAACCATTTGGTGACACCACGGTGACAGAAGTGTTCAACCACCATGACATCTACAGAGGAAAAAGAGGGGGTGAAAGTAGATGAACAGAAAACAATAAATCCAAATCAGTTTCCAGGGCAACCAGGGACGTGACCGGACCGTGAGAGAGAGGAGAAGAGACACTTCCTGTTGTTCCTGACTTGAGGAACTGAGAAAAGTTCTGGTCTGAAGTCCGGTGCCAAAGTGAGCACTTTTTAGATCCTTAGAACCCCTCGGAACCCCTTCCATCACCCACACCATCGCTGTACGTACGTCCAAGAAATTGTTCCTTTTTGTTTTTGTTGACATTGTTCCAATCCAAGCAGACTCCGAGCTTTGTATTTCCCCCCCCGGCCAACACTGACCTGGATGTGACTCGGATGAGTCCAAAAAGTGGAAATCCCATCGCGGTGGCGAAAACATCTGGATTCGCCCGCAATATGCTGCACATCTGCCCATCCTTTGGCAGGTCTCTCTGTCTGGGTGAGAGAGATCGAGTTCGAGCTTTGTATCCGTCGTATCCGTCCCGTCCCGTCCCGTCCCGTCTGGTTCCGGCATGCTTATTTGTCTTGGCGGGGGAGGGGGGGGGGGGGGGGGCGGGGGGGTATGGTATTTTGAAGTTCTTAATATCTCTCGTAACATTACAATGTCAGTCGCTAACGGATCTGCTCTATAGCGCTTAGTTAGTCCTAAGTAACTCCTTGGTATATGGTTTGGTAAAGTGTCTTCTTGAGGTCAACATGTTTCATGTCCCAAGTTTCCCAAGAGGGGAAATTATAGAGAGAGAGAGAGAGAGAGAGAGAGAGAGAGAGAGAGAGAGAGAGAGAGAGAGAGACAGAGAGAGAGAGAGAGAGAGAGAGAGAGAGAGAGAGAGAGAGAGAGAGAGAGAGAGAGAGAGAGAGAGAGAGAACAAATCAAAACTGAAAATAAAAATAAAAGAAAAAAAGGTTACGTTATGCTTTGTCTCGAGGGGTCCGAGGCTCCCTCAGCCTTGTATGTTTCCATATTTACACCACAACACAAGGGTTAAGATAAGCTACAAGGGACGTCAACCAGAACCAGAACCAGAACCAGAACCAGAACCAGAACCAGAACCAGAACCAGAACCAGAACGGCCACCACCACCACAAACCACAAACAAACAAACAAACAAACAAAACAAACAAACAAACAAACAAACAGGACAACCATCATCACCACGGTAATACAATTCAAAAGGGACACCGATAATAAGGAATTCATTTTAAAAACAAAGAATATCTTTGTGTGTTTTCTGGTAAAGTCAATATGACCCGAGTATGGACCGTCTCCTCCTGCAAAAAACAAAATCTGCCCTTCCTATAATTCCTCGTTTCCCACCACGCTTGTTCAGCATCTTTAGTTGAGAGAGAGGGGGGGGGGGGGGGGGGGGTCGCCGGGGGGTCGCCACAGTCAAGAGGACAGGATGTCATTGGGGGTTATATTTCTTCTTTTTTTTGTGGGGGGGAGGCTGTCCGTCTGTCCATCTGTCCTCCCCGTCTCGTCCTCTATTAGCGCGGCGTTCCGTCCAGGGCGGCCGTCAAAGGGGGCCCTCCGACCGGAGGGCCCGAGCACAGGGCCGCTGCGGAGGCGGAGGCGGAGGAGACGGAGGAGGAGGCGGAGGAGGAGGAGGAGGAGGCGACGGAGGCGGCGGCGGAAGGCGGGGTGGCGGCTGCCGGGCTCCCGGCCCCGCTGCTGGGGGTGCAGGCGGAGGAGCTGAGCGGGGCGGGGGTCTCCGGCCCGGCGGGGCCGCCCGGCACCCCACCTACGCCTGGCTGCTGGTTGGCCTGGTGCTGTTGCTGCTGGTGCTGCTGCTGTCTCTGCTGCTGCTGCTGCTGCTGCTGCTGCTGCTGCTGCTGCTGCTGCTGCTGCTGCTGCTGCTGCTGCTGCTGGGCCTGCAGGGTCTGGCCGCACACGTGGTGGTGCTTCTCCCAGTCCTTGTGCTGGCAGAAGGAGCCGCAGTAGCGCGCCGTGTTGCAGCCGCTGCACGTCTCGCTGGCTTTGCGGCCGCAGTTCCAGCAGCTCTGCAGCGGGGAGGGGAGGGGAGGGGAGGGGAGGGGAGGGGGAAAAAATGGGGGGGGAAAAGATACAAGATACAAGATGCTTTATTGGCCATTTGCAATTGCAAGTGCAATGGAATGCTTCCCTCCCCCGCAGTATGAATCTCCAAAACAATACTGTAAAAATACTGTTTACAATAGGAATTAACACAAAAAGAACAATTAACTGACTGATGGATGATATATTCATAAAAAAAGCATTTAAGTGCCAGTCGTGCAGCAGCATCACGGACCGGATCATGGAGTTAATTGTGCCCACGAGTCAATGGCCTTGGATGGGTCTATCTGTTTAATGAATCTATTGTGTATATATATACTGTATACAGTCTGTTGGTTTTTGCTATGGATGTGTGTGTTCACCTTTGAGAGAAATACAAAAATGTGCTCACGCAAAGAATGAATGAATGAATGAATGAAAGCCGCTATGTGACACAGCGCGGGGGGGTTAGCGTGGCGTATCGAGCTGGACGTGGAGGACATTTCAGATCCAAACAAACGACCCCAGATCTGAGGAAAGCCATCTTGAATTACACTTAGGGCCTCTTTAAAAATAGATCCCTGAAACCACACGAGAAAGAGAGAGAGAGAGAGAGAGAGAGAGAGAGAGAGAGAGAGAGAGACTGTGGCGGGGCAACTGCATACATATCCCCCAGGAAACAGGAGTCCGATTGGCTCAGAAATCCTGCTTCTTTCTCTCCTTCATTCATTCCAGGGCTTCCTTTTCCTCCATCCCATAAACATCCCCCCCCCCACCCCCCCCCCCTTCTGCAATTAATGTCAGATGTGAGCCAGCCCCCCCCCCACCCCAGCCATCACTTTACTGATTAAACGTCAAGGCTTGGCGTCGTGATTAGCAACCCAAAGCTCCTTCCCTAGTTTCCTCCCGACTGGAGCGCTAACACCTCTGTAAACATGCGAGCGGATCCTAGTCTACGGCAAGACAAGAGGGCCAAAGGTGACCACTTTGATCACATGACGCCTGGCAGGACTGAGGGGGGGGGGGGGGAGGGGGCTGTAGACTGTTTTTTGTATAATTTTCTTATTAGCTGCAGCAATGTGTGGTGACCAAGGATGCAGTATGGTCTATACTATTATTGAGGAGACAATAACAGCTTTCTATACATTTTACTTGCCATAACAAACTGCATTTGACTTATAATTTGACTTATTTGAAATATGTGCGCGCATGTGTTGTTTGTTTGTACGTGTATGTGTATTTTTACATTTGTATGTGTCTATCTTTGTGTGTGTGTGTGTGGGGGTGTTTGAGTGTTTGTTTGCATGCATGTGTTTATTTGAACGCATGTGTATCTACGCGTGTGTGTGTGTGTGGGTGTGTATCTATCTGTATTTGTATCTGTGTTTGTGTATCTGTATGTGTGTGTGTGTGTCTCTCTCTCTCTTTATCTGTATGTCTGCATATGTATCTGAGTGTGTGTGTGTATCTGTGTGTATGTGTGTTTGTGTGTGTCTCTATCTGTGTGTGTCTAACTGTGTCTGTGTGTCTACCTGTATGTGTGGTTGTGTGTGTGTGTGTATCTGTGTGTGAGTGTGTGTGTGTCTCTAGCTGTATGTGTGTGTATCTGTGTGTGTGCGTGTGTGTGTGTGTTTATGTCTCTATCTGTATGTGTACTTGTGTGTGTGCGTGTGTGTGTTTGTGTGTGTGGGTATATCTTTATGTGTATCTGGATGTGAATTTGTGTGTGCATGCATGCGTGTGTGTGTGTGTGGGGGGGGGGGGGTGTATCTGTATGTGTATGTGTACCTATATGTGTGTGTGTGTGTGTGTGTATGGATCTGTATATATATAAGTGTGTGTGCGTATGGATCTGTATATGTATAAGTGTGTGTGTGTGTGTGTCTGTATATGTACGTGTGTGTATGTGTGTGTGTATCTGTAACTGTGTTTATGTGTGTGTGTGTGTGTGTGTGTGTGTGTGTGTGTGTGTGTGTGTGTGTGTATCTGTATATGCACATGTGTGTGTATGTGTGTGTGTGTGTGTATCTGTATATGCACATGTGTGTGTGTATATCTGTGTGTGTGTGTGTGTTTGTATATGTATATCTGTATCTGTATGTATGCATGCATGCGTGTGTGTGTGTGTGTGTGTGTGTGTCTCACCTCGCTGGAGTCCTCCTGCTGGTTGATGACGGTCAGGGCCTCCTCGGCCGCCTGCCTCTTGGCCTCGGCCACGGTGTGCTCCATCTTGGCCCGCTCGGTGCTGATCATGTCGTGGGCCTTGCGCTCCGCCTCCGACACGGCCTTCTGGAGCTCCGACATGGCCTGCCGCTTCACCTCGTTCACGGCCTCTTCTGGAGAGAGTGGGGCAGCGGAAGGCGTCAGCAACTGGCTGTCTAATGGGGCGATGGAGAGTGTTACCGTCCCGTCGAACACAGGACACAGGGCCGAGGCTAAACACAGGGCCGAGGCTAAACACAGGACCGAGGCTAGACACAGGACCGAGGCTAGACACAGGACCGAGGCTAAACACAGGACCGAGGACGAGGCTAAACACAGGGCCGAGGACCGAGGCTAACACAGGACCGAGGCTAAACACAGGGCCGAGGCTAAACACAGGACCGAGGCTAAACACAGGACCGAGGCTAAACACAGGGCCGAGGCTAAACACAGGACCGAGGCTAAACACAGGGTCAGGGCTAAACACAGGACCGAGGCTAAACACAGGACCGAGGCTAAACACAGGGTCAGGGCTAAACACAGGACCGAGGCTAAACACAGGGCCGAGGCTAAACACAGGACCGAGGCTAAACACAGGGTCAGGGCTAAACACAGGACGAGGCTAAACACAGGGCCGAGTATTTTTTTAATAAATACTCGATAACGATGACCTAAGATGTGTTTTACAAAAAAACAAAAACAATTAAGTGCTAATGATCTAAATAACATGACGACTGACATGACCGTGGCTCTTAATAAAACCAGAACAGAAGACGCGAACTACGACAATATTGTGAAATGTGAAATGTGTGAAATGTGCGTCATCTCCATCTCAGCGGGGGGGGGGGGGGGGGGGGGGGGGGGGGTGAGGCCTCTGCCAACACTCCTATAGAAACACTGCTGTCATCCTCCTCCTCCTCCTCATCATCCCCATCATCATCATCATCATCATCATCACACCTGCAATTAAACCCCCATGTACACCACCCCCCCCCCTATAGACGCCAGCGGGGGCACACACCTGCCTCACCCGTCTTCCGTCGTCCCTCCCTCCCTCCCTCCTCCCTCCCTCCCTCCCTCCCCTCCCCTCCCCCCCCGACTTGATTTACGGAGGGTATCCTGGAAGTAATATTTATCGCGGCGGCGAAAAAAAGGCTAAATCCACCGCAATTATACCGCCTTAGTCCCCACCCACTCCCCCCCCCCCCCCCCCCGAACTAATTAGTGGCCTTTCATGTCAGTGATTGTGACACGTTTAATTGGTTACATCTACGGTAAAGGAGGGAGGGAGGGAGGGAGGGAGAGAGGGAGAGAGGGAGGGAGGGAGGAGGGAGGGAGGGAGGGAGGGAGGGAGGGAGGGAGGACGCAACAAGTCAGCCCAGCCGTGGGCTAATTGTAATGGAAAAAAAAAAGGGGCCTTTATTTAATTGACGACGACCGACGCTGCTGGATTGGTCTCTTGGTATCGGAGAGTGCCGTGTGCTCTCCTCTGTCTCTCCTCTGTCTCTCTCTTGTCTCTCTCTCTCTCTCTCTCTCTTGCTCTCTCTCTTCTCTCACATCTCTCTCTCTCTCTCTCTCTCGCACTCTCTCCTCTCTCTCTCTCTGCCTCATCTCTCTCTCCTCTCCTCTCTCCTCCTTCTCTCTCTCTCTCCTCTCTCCTCTTCCAAGACGGCGAATAAAATTATAACAAACAATCATCATCATTCATTCAAGGTTGCTTCTTCCTGTTTTCCTTTTTTTTTAAGAGGGCGGGGGGGGGGGGGTCCTTAAGTTATTCATTTTTATTTTATTTTTATTTTTACATTTTTACATTTTTACATTTTTACATTTTTACATTTTTATTTATTTTATTATTTATTATTCGAATAAAATAAAAACAATAATAAAAATATCAAAAAATAACTTGACGTAAAAACAAAGCAATTAATGGCAAATTAATTAGTATATAAATATATATATATATATATATATTTATTAAACCTCTTGAGATCAGGGCGTAGAGCCCTGAACGGCGTCACCGCGTTGTCAAAGCTTTTGTCTTTGCTCCCCAGCAGCCTGTAACTTCGCTAATTGGGTATGCAAATCAGGCAATTTATATTTAAAATTATGCTTTTTTTTTTTGCACAGTGATCCCAGAGGCCTCTGTGCGACAAGGGGGGGGCGGGGGGGTGGGGTGGAGGGGGGGGAGAGTGTGGGGGGGGGTAGGGGGATTGGAGGGGTGGAGGCAGGACACTGTGCAAGGTGCTTATTTGAATATTTATATCATTTCACTGTAAACATTTTGCCCGTTTTATTCAAACCGACCTATTCAACACCCCCACACACACACACACACACACACACACACACACACACACACGCACACAACACACAACACACACACACACACACACACACACACACACACACACACACACCACACACACACACACAACACACACACACACACACACACACACACAGACACACAGCACACAACACACACACACAGCACACAGCATTCCCCCTTTTTTTTGGGTGGGAATCAAAGAGAGAAACTTATTTAGCAAAATCTCCCTCCTGGGCTTCATTTATAGACCCAGAAACCAAGTGACAATAACACTCAACACAGGGAGGAGACGCACGCCAAGGGAATGGAGAATAGTGAAAAGATGAACCCGGTTGTTAAGCCTCTCCTAATGTGCTTCATTGTCTTCCAGGAGCGTCCTGAGTGTTGTTCTCGTCACCGCGGGGACGCCCCCCGGTCCCGTGTCTGCGCTACTGAAGCCCGTACGCTTGGAATCCTCTGTGTTATTTATTATTATTAATATTCTTTTTTTTTTTCTTCAGTATTTGCCAAATCACAAGCTCTACCTCAAGGCTAAGATATGTCTCCCAAGCCATTTCTCCCCCTCCCTCTCTCTCTCTCTCTCTCTCTCTCTCTCTCTCTCTCTCTCTCTCTCTCTCTGTCTCTCTCCTCTCTCTCTTCTCAGTCTCTCTCTCCCCTCCCTCTCTCTCTCTCTCTCTGTCTCTCTGTCTCTCAGTCTCTCTCTCCCCCTCCCT
>CM051007.1:14043395-14045895 GCA_027704905.1 Muraenolepis orangiensis
ATCACAGTTACTGCACTGTACTGCACTGTGTTCATGATGCTGCTGCACTACTGGCACTTTAAATGTTTTAGAATTTTTTTTGTAAAAAAAAACAAAAACCAAAAAAACCTATCATTATTACATTATTACATATCATTTATGTCACTTTGCTGCTCTTTTTGGTTTATTTTATTGTATATATAATTGTTATTTTTATGGTGTTGTTTTTAAGATTTATACTGCGGGAGGGAATGGGGAGTAAGAGTTCCTATGTGCTTGTTACAAATGGCAAATAAAAAATCTTGTATCTTGTATCTTGTTCTGTATCTTTGTAATGTATTTGTGCGTTTATTTATCGGACGGCTTTGTTTCGACTCCATTCATTTCGCTGCGAAAAGAAGAACCCGCAAAACGAGACAAACGAGAACAAAACATAATTGAACAACTGAAGCAAAAAAAACAAAGCCCTGAGCCCATCACAACAAGACAACTAGACAACTAGACAACTAGACAACAAGACAACAAGACAACTAGACAACTAGACGACAAGACGACAAGACGACAAGACGACAAGACGACAAGACGACAAGACAACAAGACAACAAGACAACAAGACATGAAGATTCAAGATTCAAGAATTGTATTAGCCATTTTGGCAACAAGTACAATGGAATGCTTACTCCCCATTGCCTCCCGCAGTATAACAAGTCTAGAGCACAATACTATAAGAATACTATACACAATGAAATACTTAAAATGAACATAAAAAGAACAATAACAGTGATCGGTGGACGACGTGTACATGTGTTATATGAAGCCTAGCCTTCCGAAAACACACCCTGTCCTTACCCCCCACATAGAGCCACCCTTTTTAGAAGTGTAAAAACTATTCCGTTTCTTCCCGGGGCCCAACCCTAACCCTAACCCTATCTATCCCAGGCTCTCAGAGGGAAGGGCCCTAAGTAGCACTCTGATGAGGGGTGCAGCGGGCCACCTTCAAAGACACATAGACACATATATATATATATTTATATATATTTATTACAAAATGTTGTTTTCTTGCAATTTTTCTCCAATTTTGGGGAGGGGGGGACGGGGGGGGGACGTCCGTCGCACTTCAAAAGACACCTGATTGGCTGAGTGTTTTGAGGGAGATGATGAAAGTGTTACAGCGGGTGGATGAGAGGGGCGAGAGGCCTCGGTGATTCACAGAGGGGCCGTCTGGGGTCGTAAAGACCGTCAAGACGTCTGTCCCTTCAGAAACCATCTTCTCTTACTCTCCTGTGCTTTATCAGCCCCGCTCCGTCGCTTGCATCACTCAGGAATCTTCTGTGCTTTTATCTTTGTTCGTTCTTTTGTTCTTTCTGTTCTTTCTGTTCTTTCTTTCTTTCTTTCTTTCTTTCTTTCTTTCTTTCTTTCTTTCTTTCTTTCTTTCTTTCTTTCTTCCTTCCTTCCTTCCTTCCTTCCTTCCTTCCTTCCTTCCTTCCATCCTTCCTTCCTTCCTTCCTTCCCTCCCTGTTTCCTTCCCACCTTTATGTCTTCATGTATTCGAATCCGAAACAAATGTCCAATCAATACGTGATCAAAAGCACGACATGCTGGTTATAGCTGGTTATAGTTGGTTATAGTTGGTTATAGTTGGTTATGGTTGGTTATAGTTGGTTATGGTTGGTTATAGTTGGTTATAGTTGGTTATAGTTGGTTATGGTTGGTTATAGTTGGTTATAGTTGGTTATAGTTGGTTATAGTTGGTTATGGTTGGTTATAGTTGGTTATGGTTGGTTATAGTTGGTTATAGTTGGTTATAGTTGGTTATAGTTGGTTATAGTTGGTTATAGCTGGTTATAGTTGGTTATAGTTGGTTATAGCTGGTTATAGCTGGTTATAGTTGGTTATAGTTGGTTATAGCTGGTTATGGTTGGTTATAGTTGGTTATAGTTGGTTATAGCTGGTTATAGTTGGTTATAGTTGGTTATAGTTGGTTATAGTTGGTTATAGTTGGTTATGGTTGGTTATAGCTGGTTATAGTTGGTTATAGTTGGTTATAGTTGGTTATGGTTGGTTATGGTTGGTTATAGTTGGTTATAGTTGGTTATGGTTGGTTATAGTTGGTTATGGTTGGTTATAGTTGGTTATAGTTGGTTATGGTTGGTTATAGTTGGTTATAGCTGGTTATGGTTGGTTATAGCTGGTTATAGTTGGTTATAGTTGGTTATAGTTGGTTATAGTTGGTTATAGCTGGTTATAGTTGGTTATAGTTGGTTATAGCTGGTAATAGTTGGTTATAGTTGGTTATAGCTGGTTATAGTTGGTTATAGTTGGTTATAGTTGGTCGACACCCTGGTGACGTGATGAAGGGGAAGAAGGGAGAGAGAGAGACGCGACCCCTGACTTCACCTTCATCGTTATGATCATAATTAGCCGTGCTTTGACCCACCCCCCCCCCCCCCCTGATCCATCCATCTTTCATTAATTGCACCGTCGTCCTAATTCCCACATGAGATCGGGGAGGCTTTTTAAA
>CM051007.1:14060506-14070506 GCA_027704905.1 Muraenolepis orangiensis
GGTGTCATGTCCGCCAACTCCTCCCCAGCCCAGATGGAGCTCCTTGACATCTTCAAGCCACCAGCTCCTGTACTAAATGGTGTGGTTTGTTTTCTCTCCCTCGTTCCTCCGTCCAACCGTCGCTATGATAATTAGGTAGCAGCTGCACCGTGCGTGTAGGTGGCCCGCTGGAAGCCATGTGACGAACACCATAATCATAATTACCATGCCTCCGACATTTCATACCCACAATTTGAAAGGGGATCTAAGTATTGTCTTTATATGAAATTCAAATGGCTAACTTAACAGGACATATTAAAATAGCAACGTAGCCGATTGCACAGCTGTTTGGGTATCCAGATGGCGGTTATCCGTGTAATGAAATGGAACCACAGGCAGGTTGTGTCATAATAGTGGGCTATTATAATGGCTGGGTTTCATAACGTCATCGATGCAACCCAAACCAAACCAAACTGTCTAATAGTCATCCAGCTCCCTGTGCTCTGTCACCTTGTGAACTACAGTAGTTGTTGTTGATGATCTTTTGATGCTAATACCATGATGTAGGCGTATGTCCACTAGGGCACCCATAGCAACTTACAATATGTGTGTTTTAACAAAGGAAGGCAAGAGAACAACTCCTCACCAGAAGTCAAAAGTGCATTTCATTCCTAACAAGTCTCCAATAACCGAGCCAGTGCTCAGCTAAGAGTACAATCAGTTTAGGTAAAAGTACAATAAGGTAAAAGTACAATAAGTTGGCAAACAATAGAACAATATCTACCTAACAATCTACTTAGAAATACGCTCGTAATGCTAGTAAAAAGTGATAAGAGGATGTGGTAGGAGGAAGGATCCGGGTGTTGAGAGAGAGGTGAGTTTTCAGCCTGCGGTGGAAGATGAGCAGTGACTCTGCAGTCCTGACATCCGTGTCATACATATTCGGTCTGTGAAGCCATTTGAGACTGTAACTGTGATTATTGGCTATACCAATAACATTGACTTGACTGAACACTTGACAAGAGATGAGCAGGTTGTTGGTATATAAACATGGTTGTCTCTGCATTAACCCCTCGCTTATTTCTTGATGATTTATCATGGCTATAAGCTCACACTGAATGTGGGAAGCGGTTGCCAGGCAACTCAACAAAGGTTTTCGGGCGCTTCTTTTTTTTAATCTCACACGAGAAATGGTTTATTACCTGAATCACAGGATCAACCCAGCGCCGGTGTTTGTACCGCCACACGGCCACACAGCCTAATGGCCCTTAGGTGGAGTTCAGATGAAAACAAGGCGCTGGCCCTTAAATGTAAGACATCCAAGAGGATGGATGATACAACAGTGGGGGTGCAGTGCAGTCGTACCATGTTAAAAACCCAACAATCCACCCACTGGCTGGGATCCCAGCCCAGTACATCACCAAGGCAACCGCTTTTAATTTTTTTTTATTATTATTCAATAATTTAGAAAGTAATATTGATGCTATGTTTTTTGTTTGATACGTGACAAGAGTGTATCCGGAGGAAGGACCACCCGGAGAGACATCACATAACACATATCACATGTCATCCGAGTGCCACTTAAGCTGCATCGTGATGTCTTCAACTAGACGCCTTCTGTCAAATCACAGCCTTCTCTGTGTGTGTATGTGTCGGTGTGTGTATGTGTCGGTGTGTGGTGTGTGTGTGTGTGTGTGGTGTGTGTGTGCGTGCGTGTGCGTGTGTGTGTGTGTGTGTGCGTGTGTGTGTGCAAACATACACACTGGCCACACAACATGTGCACACACGACTGAGAGAAAAGTGTGGAAAGGCAGCAGATGCGATGTTATCCTCAATGTCTCTCTCTCTCTCTCTCTCTTTCTCTCTCTCTCTCTCTCTCTCTCTCTCGTTTTCATATACTTCTGTCACTCATCTCAACAGGACTGCCACAGTGTCTCTGCATGTGGGTGGGGTCAGGGGGTCATCGTGACTCTAATACAATAAGACATGTTGTTGAACAACACCACAAGCTAATCGCTGGTCCATCACAGGGAATCTGTCTCAGTCCTGCCAGAGTCCACCGGTAAGATAGAAACAATGGATTCTCAAGATCAAGATTCCATGTGCTGTTTATTTAGTGTTCCCTGCCTGCAGTGTGAACAGTGTGACCTTCAAACTGGCTTCTCGCCAGGTTTATAATAGTTTGGGATTTTCCATTTTCTTTTGTTTTGAGTTCAGCTAGTTTGTGTTCAGTTTAGTTTTAGTCTTTATAGTTTAAGTTTCAGTTGTAGTTTTAGGCTATAGGCCCGCTATATATTTAAGAATATACCCGTGTTTCTCCAATGAAGTTAGTGAGCCAGCAGTCATCAATCCATACAGGCATGCGTCAGAATTGACAGAAATGTTCTTGTCAATGTGTGAGGTAAAGTAGGTGTGGTCATATAGCAGTGATTAATAGCCAAGGGTTGCCCATTCACGCTAAGGACCCCCACACGAATGTGGACTGGTTGTTGATCACTGGTACATTACATTACATTACATTACAGTCATTTAGCAGAAGCTTTTATCCAAAGCGACTTACAATAGTGTGTTTCAACAAAGGTAGGAAAGAGAACAACTCGTCACCAGAAGTCAAAAGTGCATTTCATTCCTAACAAGTCTCCAACAATTAAGTCAGGTAAAAGTACAATAAGTTCAGGTAAAAGTACAATAAGCTAAAAGTACAATAAGTTGGCAAACAATAGAACAATATCTAGCTAACAACCTACTTAGATAATCTTCTTAGTAAGACACTAGTAAAAAGTGATAAGAGGACGTGCTAGGAGGAAGGATCCGGGTGTTGTTTTCTGGAGAGATGAGTTTTCAGCCTGTAGCGGAAGATGAGCAGTGACTCTGCAGTCCTGACATCCGTGGGGAGGAGTAGTAGTAATAGTAGTAGTAGTAGTAGTAGTGGCCTAGTAGGCCTACGTAGATAACTGCACATTCGATAATAAAACACTTTTACTTTGATAGGTTTCCAGAAAGGAAGGTATTTCTTTGCAGAGTTCTGTGTGTATAACATAACGTTGCTGCCGTGATAATTTCTAAAACATTTAGGGCTTCGTTAAATAAACATGCTGCATGGTGATTGGCCCCATTTTCCATATTATCTAAATGCAAATTAGAAATGCAGAATAACTCACAAGCTCTTGAGAGAACTGAGTAATGCCTCTGACTTAACATCAGATAAAGTCAAACGATGAGCTGAACTGAATAATGACTCCCAAGCTGAAAGATGTGAATGAATGTGCCTGCTTTATGGCTAATGGACAGCAATTTTCCTGCCTTTATATTTGATGCCGTGGTTATCCACTAGTCCGCTCCGTTATGCAAGCAAATACACGCATTCCTCTTGAGAAGAAATTCTGTGTGGCTAAGTGTTATGATGGCAGTTTACAAAACACCATTTATTCTGTCTAGTAGCTGTAGGCCGATCTGTAAATACAATATTAGAGCATGTTTTTTCAAGGCACGCATTTCTAGCTAGCTAAACCAACTCAAACGGGAGTCTGAAGTTACCTTGTTCGGTTTTTCCTTTTGTGCTTTGCTTCGTGCGAGGAACAAGATACAAGATACCAAATGTTTTATTGCCCATTTTCAACAAGTACAATGGAATTCTTACTCACCATTCCCTCCCACAGTATGGGTTTTTTGAAACAATACTATAAAAATACTATACACAATAAAAAATGTACATAATATTATGATATTTACCATGTGTCAGTAGTGCAGCAGCATCATCCATACAGCGCAGTAACTATGATGAGACCAGAAAGTCCAGCAAAGTATGATAGTGTAATGTTAATGATAATGACAATGTTATGATAGTGGCAGCACTCCTAGCAGTTCAGTAGGCGCACTGCATGTGGATAAAAACGATCCTTAAACCTGATAGTCCTTGTACGGATGCTGCGCAACCGCCGACCAGACGGTAGGGGGAGAAGAGATGGTGTCCAGGGTGGTTGCAGTCCTTTATGATGGACATGGCCTTCTTCCGACATCTGGTCCTACAGATCTCCTAAATACATCAAGTCAAGTCAAGTCAAGTTTATTGTCACTTCACAGTTTACACAAGTAAAGTGAGTGCACACACATGGAAGTGCACACCCAAATTATCTTCTCTGCCGTCCTCAAGACCCTCTGGATGGCTTTCTTGTCCTGTGCAGTGGTGTTGCCGTACCACACAGTGACACCACTCGTCAGGACTCTCTACGGTGCCACGGTAGAAGTTCACTAGCCACCGTTTGCCTATTCCGCTTTTCCTGAGGCACCGCAGGGCATAGAGGCGCTGGTGTGCCTTCTTCAGCATGACCTCCGTGTTGCGGGTTCACGCCAGGTCGTCGGAAATCTGAAGCCCAAGGAAACGGAAGCAGCTGACGACTTCCAGTGGTGTCCCAAGATGTTGTTCCCAATCTTCACCACTTGAGGCCTTCCCGTCAGAAAGTCCATAATCCAGTTACAGATGGGGGTGCCCAGACCTAGGTCCCTCAGTTTCAGGACCAACTTGGAGGGAACGATGGTGTTGAACGCCAAGCTGTAGTCAATGAACAGCAGTCTAACGTAGGTGTCCTTCCTGTCTAGGTGCTCCAGGGCCGTGTGTAGTGCCAGGGAAATGGTGTCGTCTACAGACCTGTTTGGTCTGTATGCAAACTGAAGTAGGTCTAGGGACTCAGGAATGGAAAAGTTAATATGCAACATTACAAGTTTCTCCAGGCACTTTTTGGGTAACGGCGGTAATGGTTGTCTCTTTGAAGCACACTGGGATGACAGCCGTGATGCGTTGTAGATGTCCTTGAACACAGGAGCCAGCTGGTCAGCGCAGGCCTTGAAGACACGGGATGGAACTCTGTCTGGGCCGACTGCCTTCCCTGCCTTCACCCTCCTGAAGGTTCTGCGGACCTCGGACTCGGACAGCAGAAGAACGTAGTCCTCTGGGTGGATGTTCAATTTGTTGGTCGGCTCAGAGCTCAACACATTGAACACACATAAACTAACAACACATTGAGTATTTGTGGTATTATGTTTAGCTGTAAATACTACAACTAGATATACTGCTGGGAATTTGTGGATGTATTAAAACACTGGTGGAAATACAATGAGATGTTGGAGAAGGCATAGTAATAAACCTTATTATCATATGGACTTATGACGAAAAATGATATTCTATATACCCTCCTCAGAAAGAGATTAAACCAAAGTGGATTAGAATTGTAAAATAAAATAAAAACATTTGCACTCGTTAGCCCTTTGGTTATTGTACATTACCAGCTATTTATATTGTGCAGTGGTGTCATTTAACCTTGCGGTGAAACAATGATTAACGCAATAACCTAATGGCCAACTACTCCTGGAGAGAGAGAGAGAGAGAGAGAGAGAGAGAGAGAGAGAGAGAGAGAGAGAGAGAGAGAGAGAGAGAGAGAGAGAGAGAGAGAGAGAGAGAGAGAGAGAGAGAGAGAGAGAGAGAGAGAGAGAGAGAGAGAGAGAGAGAGAGAGAGAGAGAGAGAGAGAGAGAGAGAGAGAGAGAGAGAGAGAGAGAGAGAGAGAGAGAGAGAGAGGCTGTGAGATGTAATGCAGATGATGGTAGTATAATAGTATATGAAAGAGTACTTGAAGAAGAGAGAGAGAGACATAAGAGGGGGGAAAGTATCTGGTGTAGCCTCTTGACTGTGGCTGCTTTTCAACAGAGATGAGAAAAGAAAAGAAAAGTACATCCGTGATCAAGCGCTTACAACCACGTGACTGACTGGGGGCGAGAGAGAGGAACCACGTGTTTTGGCCTCGACTCATTCATTTTCAACATCAGAAGTATTTTTGTGTCAGCAAGAACAATTAGACCATGTTAACGATCTCACTCACAGGCAAGGCGACAGGCATCCTGACCATCTGGTGTGCACAGAAACGTGGCTTAGAAAAAGCACAACTCAAGTGTGATGGTGTAGGTATCAATTGTGTGAAGGAGAGTGTGCTGTCCTCCGATCTGATCATCTGATTTGTATATCACTACATCGGGGGATTAGCGGGAGTAATTTACCAATCGATAGTGTTTGCAGATATGGCTTAAATCCGTTTTGGCATGTTGGCATCAGCGCTCATTTAGAGCTCCCTCTAGTGGAAGGTGTCGCTTACACGTCACGACCAATCACACACACACATAAACACACGCACGCACACACACACACACACACACACACAATTTGACTATTGCTGCTTAAACTTCAGTACATTCAGCGAGATACGAAGTGTGAATACCAAACAGGAAGAAATGGATGTTTGCCTGCAAGTTGTTCTTTTAATTGTTATTGAGTCAGCTGCCAGCTGCTCTGTGACCAACGTGTTACCAACGTTTTAAACACATTTCTAACTAGTGTTATGATCGGGTGTGAAGGGATACGGCTGGGCATGATGCCATTGATAAATGTGTCCTATGTTGTAGGCCTACTGTCAGAGATGCTGTCTACGTTTTGCTTGTTTGTGGTTGATCTAAACAATGTTGGACAATTATAGGCCTACTTTTGACCTTCATTCAAATCAGCCCAGTTTCCAGCTAAGATTTTTATTTTAGGATATAGAAATGGTGTTTTGTTTGCTGGAATGTAGCAGATGTAGCATTGTTGTTTGTTTATAATTTATTATTATTATTATTATTATTATATTTATTTTATTCATTGCGTTATTTTAATTTAAATTATTCACTCGTTAGGAAATGTTTATTGTAGCTCCTCCCCTTTTCGAACCTTTTCCGGTCCGTTTTGTCCCTTTTCTACCACCACCTCTGTTTACCGCTATTAGGCCTATATCACGTCACAGTTGAAAGCCAGAAGTACCCGTTAAAAATCGCTGAAGTAGTGTATCCCAAGTTCCGGTTAATGCATTCAGCTTGGCATTCACCATGGCGGACAGTTATCGCTGGACAACATCGCTGCTTAACCTTCCAAAAGTCGGTCAAGACGAGTCTAAATCCGAATCATACAATTCCCTGACATTGTGTGGCTCTATCTGGATGAGAGATGGAGTGTGTGTGGGGGTCAGGACCAGTGCTTTTAATCACACACTTACCCAACATTATGTGACTCTATTCGGATGAGAGATGGAGTGTGTGGAGGTCAGGACCAGTGCTTTTAATCACACACATACCCGACATTGTGTGTCTATATTCAGATGAGAGATGGAGTGTGTGTGGGGGTCAGGACCAGTGCTTTTAATCACACACTTACCCGACATTGTGTGTCTATATTCAGATGAGAGATGGAGTGTGTGTGGGGGTCAGGACCAGTGCTTTTAATCACACACTTACCCGACATTATTAGCCTATTTCGCCCACTTTTTGAGACGTATATGCTCTCCTTGTCAAAGTGCAAACTGCAGACATACGCGCTACCCTTGAGAACATGAAACGAGGGACCTTCATCCTCCTTATCAGCCTCACACAAGACTTGCGGAGGAGTTTGTCTTTGGGGAAATGGTGTAAACTGAGGTAGGGCTGTCTTTGTTTAGACGTTGAGCAGCCCGGTACACTACAATAACAGAGAGGAGAGGAGGCAGCCGTAGTTTGTCACGTACCTGGGGTAACTACCGGAAGTAGAAGTACACTGCTCTGCGATTTTTAATGTTCCGGAAGCAGGATGTGTGACATAAGCCTAATAGGCCTATGTCACACTTCCTGCTTCCGGAACGTTTAAAATGTATCCATCCCTAATATGTCTGTATTATATGTTTTGTCATACGTGAGTTGAATTGATTTTGTCATTGTCAGATGAATATATATAATACCATATACAGAAAACAAGAGAAGTTTACACAACGCAGAACATCACCGGTCACACGGATACTGTACGAGGGCATGGGTCATGTGAGCTGGTGGCGCCACCTTGCGGCTGGATGGTGTAACAGGATGTGTGTCGAGAAAACGAAATGCTTTAATATTATGTATTATAGGCTAGTCATTTGGAGTACACTGATAGTGAAAAAGTAAGCGATACTAGCCTTTATTATACGAATAGCACAAATGTAAAAGTTCTGACATTGTGAGAGGATAGAGAAAATTTAACAAAAGCAAATGATGCATTAATGGATTGTTAAGTTCAAATAATTGTTGATGAAACCTTTAACGTTGAAGCTCTGCAGAGAGTGAGAAGAACATTACTATGATGTATTCTATCAAAATGTGTTCAGTATATTTCAGAACAGCGTCCAAAAGAAGGTGCTGTATCAAGCTTTACCCTGATGATGGCAGCAACTGGTCGTCTGTTCTCTGAATAGACGTCCATCGCCTATCGGTAATGACAGCGTAACATCATTCAGACCATTATTATGCATAAGGACTGCACAATGCGCAATAGCCAAAGTGGCAGTGTTGGAATACGGTGGTAAACCTTGGGTAAAATAGGTTCAGGTTAAAGGTCAGGTTAAAGGTCTTCACAAAAAATGGTAAAGTTTACTTTGTTTACTTGCCCATGGTCGGATTATTTCTCAGAGAAGGTGTGGTGAGATCGGTGTCCATCCACACCCACATGTCCACATGTCTCAGCCACCATAAAGGTCAGTATCGAGTCCGAGCAAAGCGGGAAGAACCATTATAGCTCTTACAGTTCTTGCGTAAGCAAGAACTGTAAGAGCTACTATCTAGCTGAGAGATCTATCTAGCTGCTTTATATATATACTCTATATATCTATATAGATATAGATATACAGTAAATATATATATAGATTTACTGTACAAAATTATTTAAAACAATCTAAACAAAATAAACAGGTTATGTTTATGTTTATGTATGTATGTATGTATGTATGTATGTATGTATGTATGTATGTATGTATGTATGTATGTATGTATGTATGTATGTATGTATGTATGTGTTGGATCAGAACAAATAGGAAGGTATACACATCTCAAGGCAGTACAAAATAAGGGGAGGGCACAGCAGCATAATACATAATGTAAACACCAATGTGACTGTACTAGGATAGACTAGTGGTTACAGATGACATTCAATGGAGCCTATCTACTTACCTGATCAGTTTATTGATCTCGTTCCTATCCTCTGATCTTAGGCCACCCCCCCCCCCCCAACAGACCACAGCATAACATAGAACACTTGCTGAAATGCTTTGATAACCCATGTGCCAGGAGTGACCTGCTGACATCAAAAGATGGAAAAGGAAAATAAAAATAAAAATTGACTGAGCCCATATGAAGAAGGCCCTTTGTGTTCCTGTTCAGCCACATGGCCTCCCCTTTAATCGGGACGTTGGTCTTCCTTATATTTAAAAGTGGTTGCCGTCACAATCGTCGAGGATGTAGCGAACGAGTGCAGGACCATCACTACGTTGTCTCCTGTCATTTGGTTGAATATGGACCTCCCCTTTAAATTCCCTATTTACTGAATGAAACATTTAGACGGTCAAAAGTAGTGCAAAGTAGTCATGAATAAGAGATGGAATGTAAATCAAGGACACGTTTTTTCTCTGTGTAACTGTCAGATAACCTTGATCTTAAACAAGAGATGAATCTCTCTCTCTCGTTCCCTCTCTCTCATTCCCTCTCTCTCTCTCTCTCCATCCATGCTTCCCGAGGCCAATGAGAAATAATCAAATAAAGCTTGGCGAGAAAAGCCGATTCTTAGCTTAGAGACACGGGGCCAGGCCACCATCTTTCACTCGCCCGGAGCAACCCGCTATTTATAATTTATGTATTTTTTGACCAAATCATCTTTACCCTCAATTGATTTGCGGCAGAGCGTGACACATAGATAGACAACAAACAGCTGGGAATGATTGGGGAGGTTCAAGGGTATGATGCTGTTTAGGAGGAGAGAGAGAGTGAGAGAGTGAGAGAGAGAGATGTGGAGAGAGAGAGAGTGAGAGGGAGAGAGAGAGAGAGAGAGAGAGAGAGAGAGAGAGAGAGAGAGAGAGAGAGAGAGAGAGAGAGAGAGAGAGAGAGAGAGAGAGATGTGGAAAGAGAGGGAGGGAGAAAGAGAGCAGGAGAGAGACTTAGAGGGAGAGA
>CM051007.1:14075506-14079702 GCA_027704905.1 Muraenolepis orangiensis
AGACCGAATTTCCCTTTGACCGTGTAGTATGGATAAGATACATTTGTGAATTGTGTCAAAATGCCTCGTCGAAATCATTGACCTGTCACTACTAATCACTCAAGCAGTGATTTAACAAAAGAAGCGGGTCAGGTTGATGGCTTAAGTAATCAATGAATTAACTGAACTGTGTTCATGACCTAAATGTTATATATATATATATATATAACAAGGTCATGTATATGGTTGCCTAATATAGTGTCCTCGGTTTTTACAGAAACGTACAAATAGTACGTTTTCCTCTGGTGACTGGGTTGCATACAGACATGCATTCTCTCTCACACACACACCCACACACACCCACCCCCCCCCCCCCCCCCCCCCCCAAACACACACACACACGATTATGATTCATTTCCACCCACAGCGTCCGGGCCTTGAGGGCAGCCTTTACAGATAAACCACAAACCTCTATCACTATACAACCATTCAAACTGCTACATATATACTTTTAAGTTTTTGAAGTCAAGAGAAAATAAGCCAAGACCTTCTTATGGTCGACACTTTATCTGACCAGGGCCGTTTGTTCTGATGAGGTTCTGGTAAAGAGAGTTAGCATACACACAAGACGGATATTTCGCATGGCACACCTGGACTAATGAGCTTGCTTTACCCCTTTGTCAGCAGTGTGTGCGTGTGCGTGTGTGCATGTGTGTGTGTGTGTGTGTGTGTGTGTGTGTGTGTGCGCGTACCTGCACCCCATTCCAGTTGGATATCACAATCCCTTACTCACTGTACACAGGTGCAGATGTGGTTACCAAACAATGTCGTAATACTAGTGTCTCTAGTACCATAGTTTAGCCACGCACACCAGCAGCTCCACACCTGCCGGACGCTATGACATGTGATCCCTGTGTGGCCCAATCAGAAGAAGTGTGCATTACGTAATGCTTTAACGAACTTGACTAGCTTTTACCGTTCCCATGCACACACTACATGTTGAAAGGCAGACATGAGGCAGCATTACAGGAGCATGTCCTGACACGCCCCCAGGTAGGCCTGCTCAGTACATACCGCGGACAGACAGACAGACAGACAGACAGACAGACAGACGGAGACAGACACGCCCTGACAGGACAAGTCAGGGCAGAGTCCTGAACCAGCCTGAGTAAACAGAGGAAACTTGAAGCATGTCTGAACACGTGACAAGCAGAAGAACGGGTCTCTTATGAGGAGCAGGTGGCAGGTGCTGCTCAATTGTTGTTATGCTGTTGTAGAGGCTGTAGCTCTATCACGGCAGTCTGATGTCTGTTAGCACAAAATTGAAAGTTTGCAGATTTTGGATTTCATTACTCGTCCTCTTGTCCCTTTTTGGCCCTACTGTGCTCATTGTTAGTTAGGTTTTGTTGAAACACACTACTGTAAGTCGCTTTGGATAAAAGCGTCTGCTAAATGACTGTAATGTAATGTAAAGGTAAGGACTCCCTCTCTCCCTCTCTCCCTCTCCCCCTCTCCCTCTCCCTCCCTCTCCCTCTCCCTCTCCCTCTCCCTCTCCCTCTCCCACTCCCTCTCTCCCTCTCACTCCCACTCCCTCTCCCACTCCCTCTCTCCCTCTCACTCCCTCTCCCTCTCCCTCTCCCTCTCCCTCTCCCTCTCCCTCTCCCTCTCCCTCTCCCTCTCCCTCTCCCTCTCTCACTCCCTCTTTAAGACATACAACACGGTGTCAGTCTCTCTCGATCTCTTTATCTTTCTCGCTCGTTCTCTCTGACACAAACAACAGTCACACAAACCCATTACAGGGGACCATTGAAGACATTCAAGTCCATCTTCTCCAAATGACCCCCCCTTCTGGCTTTGACCTGAACAAGTACTCAATTGAACTGTAACGGCTGACCATCACGGGTTAACCCAGGCCCATTTCCTTAAGAAAAGAACCACTTGACCTCCGCCTGAAAACCTCCACTCCGTTAGAGAAAACTATTTCTGTTTCTTTTTGTGTTTTTTTCTCGAAACACTCAACCAGAAAATCCCAATACAAACACAATCTTGTGGATTTTTAAAGCGATGGCCATCGGTTTTGTCGTGCACTCTCTGAGTGGCTTGCAAACCCCTTTATCTTGAAACATTTAGAGATGAAAAGAGAGGTAAGGAAATTGCTTTGGGATGAGCAATGTAGAATTAGGACGGCCCACTTCAATACTCACACACATCTGATGGTAGACTGAACCACTGGGCCCAACACAAGAAATTCAAGATTCAAGATGTTTTAATTGCCATTTTCATATATATTAAACAATACTATAAACAAAACAATATACTACCTATGATATACTATACACTCAAAACAAAACAACAACACTATGAAGCGTGAATCACATCATGAATCTTGACACACACACACACACACACACACACACACACACACACACACACACACACTCGCACCTATTTCAACACACTACGTCCAATCCTGTGGATTGGAAGTGTCCTCTGATTTAAAATAGGCTAAGCGTGTTACAATGTGGGTTATAATGTTATATGGCGTTGAATGTTATTGCATGTTTGTTCAGAGACTAAAGGGTCACATATCTATCTGGCTTTATTCAGTACATTTCCATGTGGTCACATCTGCCTTTGGTGACTGTGAGTCCTTTGACAGGATTCAGGACTCCTTGTTATGTAACATGTCTTCAGACAGGCCAGCGGCGGCTGGCATTATACAAACACAAAGAAGAAATGTCCAGGGAACTTAAACCTCTTTGCTCAAAGACAGACCAAGTGGGTCCATCTCTCACTTTGTGTCGCTCTCCATTTCCCGCTCTTTTTTTCATCTGTCGGTCAATCAATACACAGCCTTTTTGTATTCAGTTGTCTCTCCTCTTTCTGTTCTTAAATGTGCCGTTAATAACGGATGGTGAAGCCCAAATATTGAGGTATGGATCAAATAAAAAAAAAATAATAATAATAATAAAAATAACAATAATAATAAAAGTGTTATAAACCATCCTCAGTCTGGTCCCTCTCCTGAGACCAATCTGCCAGGAGCACTAGGCCCCAGACAACACAGCTCTCAGGTTCACAGGGTACACCCAAACCTCTCCACCAGGGTAAGGTCATGGTTCCCGGAGAGATGGTTAATTGAAAAGAGAAAGAAACACTCCCTGTTGCTCATATATGCATTACATTTGTTGCCGGTTTGATTTGTTTTCATTATGTCAAGATAAAGAGCGTGTGTTAAGAGAACAAGTCAAACAGCACTCACATTTGTCAGTGATTGAGTAGAGCAAGCTGAACTAAGTAATGGATATTAACAAGTGTTGAATGATTTTGGATCCAAATGGTTTTGGTTTGTGTGTGTGTGTGTGTGTGTGTGTGTGTGTGTGTGTGTGTGTGTGTGTGACTTTGCAGTGTGTTTTGGAAGTAGAACTGGGTTGGTGTGTTGGTTGTTAAATAACTCATTCTCAGTCATATTATCATGTCATGTTGTTAATTGCCTCGGAATTACCCTAATGGCTCCTGATTCGATTTGTTCTGAGGCCGACTGATTAGTATGTAATGTGAAAAATAATGAGAGATAAATAGAAATATCTGCTATGCAAAGTTACATTTGAACAGCCCCATTTTAACAACGGCTGTCTAAAACACACTTTCTTACTTACTAGCCCTGGCCTACAATATACATTAAAACAACCGAGATGTGACTTTAGACGAATTCTATAGCCTTGAAGTCACCCTCATTCACCCTATGAGGAGCAGCTCATCAGCAAAGAGACCCCCCCCCCCAGCTCGGCCCCTGTCGTCCGGTACAAACGCACCCTCACTTCATACGCGGCCGGTCTTTCTTTATACACTGCTATTTATTCATTCCCTTGTGGTGACCCACAGAAACTCACTGGACACTATGAGATGGAGCTATGGCTCCTTTAAGAGCATTCAACCCAGAAGCTTTCTGGGTTGTTTAGAGCGGGAGATTTGAATGTACCGGTTCTGATTTGTTCGTATGTCATTACTGTTGCTGTTGCAAGCCTGATTACTGCCGCTGTTATCACTGTTCATGTTGGGGAGTAAACGTTTCGACTCGACAACCTGTCTACCGTCTCCTCGTTCACTCACCTCCTCACCATGGTGGACAGGACGACCAGGTGGCCAGAGGTGATTCCACTGTCATCGACCACGTCCGCTGACAGTGGCTCGGGCGTTTGTCGGATCCTGGGTGG
>CM051007.1:14090702-14105702 GCA_027704905.1 Muraenolepis orangiensis
TTATGATGAACACTGAGTCAATCACATCCTTCCGTCCCACGTCAGCATGTCTGGAATGGTTCCTTATTGGTTGTGTGGCGATGGGTTGTGACTTTTGAATTACACTCCCTAACCGCTGTTAACGTAAATTCTAACACAAAACTGCCTGTCCAAGTCACATTAACCTCCGTTTTCGGCATCCACCAGAAACTGACGAAACGCAGAGAAACCCCCGAACACAAAAAAAAAGAAAAAAAGAAACTTTTTATTATATTTTATTTTTTACGGCCCCCGAAATAAAGCGCTGCGTCTGAGTTTTTTAATAAAGCCACATTTGGCTTTCATCACCCTCTTGTGAGTTGTAACGCAATCTAACTAGTTAAACAGTCGCCACTGCGTCGTTTTGGAGAGGGGGGGGGGGGGGGGCAGGAGTGACAGGTTGTGAACGCCGGAGGAGGAGGAGGAGGAGGAGGAGGAGGAGGAGCGAAGAGCATGTGTGCCACATGATGCCACACTGTGTGTGTGTGTGTGTGTGTGTGTGTGTGTGTGTGTGTGTGTGTGTGTGTGTGTGTGTGTGTGTGTGTGTGTGTGTGTGTGTGTGTGTGTGTGTGTGTGTGTGTGTGTGTGTGCGTCTGTCTGTGTGTGTGTGTGTGCGTGCGTGCGTGTGTGCGGGTGTGTGTGCGGGTGTGTATGTGTGTCTCTGTGTCTGTGTGTGTCTGTCTGTCTATGTGTGTGGGTCTGTCTATGTGTGTCTGTGGGTGTGTGTGTGTGTGTGTGTGGGTGTGGGTGTGTGTACAGTACACAAAATAGAAAAACGCCAAAACCCCCACCACCGCCCCCCCCACCACCCCCCCCCCCCCCCCCTCCCCCCCCGCCCAGCTCTGGTTCTCTCGCTGCATTCCAGCGCATGTGAGAAATGATTGCCGATGCCTTTCATCACTGGATTATGAGGGGGGCTAAATCTAGTGCTGCTAAGAGTCGGTGAAATCCTGTTACATGGGGTATTATCCTGCAATTAATTGCTTTTTTTTTTTCCTTTTACGAATGTTAAGCCTCACACACACACACATACACACACACACACGCACGCACACACACACACACACACACACACACACAGACACACACACACACACACACACACACACACACACACACACACACACACACACACACACACACACACACACACACACACACACACACACACACACACACACACACACCCGTTGCCTACTTGCCTTGGCACACTTTGTTGGACCCGGTGCCGTAAAGAGGGTGGGGGCCGTGGGACCCTCTGCAGAGGGCATAGCTACAAAGTGATGGCTCATTTTGGACCCCCCACCACCACCCACCACCACCACCACCACCACCGCCACCACCACCGCCATCACCACCGCCACCACCACCGCCATCACCACCGCCACCACCACCGCCACCGCCACCACCACCGCCACCACCATCGCTACCACCACCGCCACCACCACCACCACCACCACCGCCACCATCACCGCCACCACCACCGCCATCACCACCGCCACCACCACCGCCACCACCATCGCTACCACCACCGCCACCACCACCACCACCATCACCACCACCACCCACCACCACCACCACCACTACCATCACCATCGCTACCACCACCACCACCATCGCTACCACCACCACCACCACCATCATCACTACCACCACCACCACCACCACCCACCACCACCGCCACCATCACCGCCACCACCACCGCCATCACCACCGCCACCACCACCGCCACCACCATCGCTACCACCACCGCCACCACCACCACCACCACCACCACCACCATCACCACCACCACCCACCACCACCACCACTACCATCACCATCGCTACCACCACCACCATCGCTACCACCACCACCACCATCATCACTACCACCACCACCACCATCACCAGCACCACCACCACCACCACCATCGCTACCACCACCACCACCACCACATCCACCACCACCACCACCACCATCACCACCATCACCACCACCGCCACCACCACCGCCACCACCATCGCTACCACCACCACCACCACCACCCACCACCACATCCATCACCACCCACCACCACCACCATCACCACCACCGCCACCGCCACCACCACCGCCACCGCCACCGCCACCGCCACCGCCACCGCCACCGCCACCGCCACCGCCACCACCATCACCACCACCACCATCGCTACCACCACCACCACCACCACCACCACCATCGCTACCACCACCACCACCATCACCAGCACCACCACCACCACCATCACCACCACATCCACAACCACCACCACCACCACGATCCACCACCACCAGCCCCACCCCCAACACCACCACATCCAACACCAGACAGCCAACATCATTCTCCCCCCCCCCCCCCCCCCCCCCCTCTCTCTCTCTCTCTCTCTCTCTCTCTCTCTCTCTCTCTCTCTCTCTCTCCATGTCTTTAATGTTGATCCCACCACACAATGTTTTGGCGTTCCAACGTTCCATTCGCCTCGATGTCAATCAGAGTGGGCGGGGCTTCCGAGCGGCTGTTGCATCCTGTAAGTGTCCATCCCTTAGGAGGGTAAAGGCTATCCTGTGCGGGCGTATGTACTCTATGTAGGCACACGTCTTTAAATACGTGTGGAATACGTATAGAAAATGAAACTTTGAGGCAATTACTTTGAGGGACACGATGGGATGATTCTTTTCAGAGATGTACGCCGCTGTTTCTCTTTTCTCCTGTGAGTTGGTGGTTTGTCCTTCACCGACTCGGTCGTGACAAAAAGGCCTGACGACGATGAGCTCCCCCTCACAGACTCATCTCCTGTTTAACCCCTCGACGGAGGGGGGGGGGGGGGGAGAGAGTCATCTCTCCCTGGCTTCCTCTGCTCTTTCAGGTCCGTCTTCTCCTCTTCCTCCTCTTCCTCCTCTTCCTCCTCCTCCTCCTCCTCCTCCTCCTCCTCCTCCTCCTCCTCCTGGGGGAGAGTGTCATCATCGGAGACGTGCCGTCTGACTGGCGACATCTTGTTGTGTAACCCCTCGCTGATGGCTTGGTGACAGTGTGATGGCGGTGACGTGTGCGTCTGAAACGCCCGCAACACACATGCACGCACGCACACACACACACGCACGCACGCACACACACCACCACACACACACACACACACATACATACATACATACACAGTGAGACATGCATTGCACACACACACACGATTGTCATCCACTTCCCATTAGCAACAGGAAACCCCTTGAGTCATCTCGGAGCACAGCGCTGATTGTAAGGCAAGCTGTTTCAATGAAATCCCCGGCTGATGCGTGACAGATGGCCAGGCTCGGTCAGCGCAATTCAAAACACTGTGTTTTTTTTATTTATTTATTAAAAGGACGCTAGGCCATTGACAAAGAATGAGAAGTGGTGGCGACATATTTGAAGAAAGGGAGAGGAAAAGGAAGAATGACAGTTTCGGTGACATGTTTTTTGTGTGCGTTTTTTTAATTTAAAATTGGACGGCCAGACAAATCAGGAGGAATGCGTGTTTACTGCGGGACGGAGAAGGCCCAGAACCAGACAGCAGGACGCGAGTGGACAAGCTTTTTCCTTCTTAGGGAAAGCTGTACGACTGTGAGTGTTGAATATATGTTCAAAAACAACAATCATTAGCATGAGAAGAGTCATAAAAACGCTACACTGTGTTTGGGGGACGGGGATTGTGAAACGGGAACTGCTTGCCTTGAACACAAAAACAAAAACAAAAAGCCAGTTTAGCATGAGAAGTAAGGGCTTTTAGGTCTGTTTAAGTGTTTCCAGTGTACTATCCAGTGAACTGGAAACACACTGAATGCTGCTGAGGTTTTCATATTTACGACCAGCGAGTCTTAAAGAGCAGAGCTGCTGCTGCTACACCTTCCATTCAAACACGTCCAGAGAACAAGTCCAAAAAGAGGGGAAGCCCTTTGGAAATTTCATATAGCTATCAGTGACCACGTTTGACCAATGGAAAGATTCTCAAGGAAAACCCACACACACACACACACACACACACACACACACACACACACACACACACACACACTGGCTTTGTTTAGAAAAGTCAGAATTGAATTGTGGGCAAGCTGTCCGGCAACCTTCAAACCGTAAGACTGTCGGAAAAGTCCTGTCAGTTCTATCTATGATGTCACCCGCTGGTTTCCGAGGGGACTTTTTTGAAGCAATTGGAATTTTTTTGGGTTTTATGCCTGCCGCCATATCAACCAAAGAATGAAACAGCCAGATATGGATAGTTTGTGAGCAGGGCTGAGGTGAGGTGAGGTGAGGTGAGGTGAGGGACACGGGCACAGCGCCAAGAGAGAGTGTCAATCAAGGCTAACAAGCCCCCTTTAACATGTCCCTCGCTAAGCCTCTTTATCTCCCCAGTGGAACACTTCTCTACCACCAGGGATCTTAGCTGTTGCTGTTTTTGGGAGACACATCGATGACTGATAGACTTGTTCGTTGCTCAAACTAAATCCAACGCGCTCTTCCTTCTTTTTCGTGATAAGAAACGTGCGTTCAATTCACGGAAAGACAATTTCATAGCATCGGAAAAAAGACGATAAACGAATGAAAAGGGCACAAAAAACTTGTGATTCTTCTCTTTCTGAGAATAGAGGAACATAGAGAGGAGAGGAGATCTATAATCCGTAAAGGTATTATGTAAGCAAGTTTAAAAAATTCTCACACATTTTTAGAGAAGTCTACAAGCTGTGCATTTGGCAATGCCAGAACTTTTTGTTCAGCAAAAAAAAGGAAAAGTATGATGAAGAAAAAAACGAAACCACCAAAAAAAAACCCATGCTAAATATATAATTGATTGCACAATCCTAAATGTACGATCCTCTGGATTGTATAATCAATAGAATTATAACACCGGGGATTCCAAAACCCTTTCTCACCCAAACTAAACTTAAATAATGACGATGGGCAGCTTGGGAGCGCCGAAAAAAGGGGGGAGGAATTTCAGCTCCAGACCAGAGTATGGAGTCAGCTCACGTAAAACAATACACATCTCACAGCAGCGTCTGGTCCCATTGATTCTCTCACAGTTCTGCCTGGGCTGTAAAAACACTTGGTTTGGTTTTTTTTTTAGGAGAGGTGGTTGTGGTCGGCCCCATGACTAATCTCGGAGGATTCAGACTTTTGGGGGTTCAACAAGTTCACGCTTCAACTGCTAACTTCACTTAAGTTGAGTGTGGCCAGGAGAGGACTACTCTACTAAAGTATTTTTAAAAAGCATCTAGATACATTTGACCAAAATCTTTATGCTATGCTCGGCATCTCTTCTTTCCCTGATTTGTTTTCTTCAGTTTTTATTGCCTTTCCTTGGTTTCTCCCCACAGCCCCATCTATCTTGCTGTGGCTGAGGACATTTACTCTGGCTCTGAATCTGAACACTGGGTCCATTCCATTCCATTACACTGTTATTGTTAACTGTAACCGTTCCAATACACTGTTACTGTAACTGTAAACATTCCATTACACTGTAACTGTAACTAACCGTAACCGTTCCATTACACTGTACCTTTAACTGTAAACATTCCATTACACTGTAACTGTAACTGTAACTGTAATTGTCCATTACACTGTAGCTTTAACTGTAACCATTCCATTACACTGTAACTGTAACCGTTCCATTACACTGTAACCATAACTGTAACTGTAACCATTCCATTACACTGTAACCGTAACTGTAACTGTAACGGTTCCATTAGGCTGTTACCGTACCTGTAACTGTAACTGTTCCATTACACTGTAACCGTAACTGTAACTTTAACCGTTGTATTAACTGTAACATCTGCTGGGAAAACGTTGAATGAATTCCAATGTATGTATTCATCCGTAACAGAAAATTGTTTGACAACGATCCAGGAAGTCCATGTTTAATATTCAGTATATTTAAGGCAACAACAAGATATAGGCCACAGTGTGTCCCTACAGCCACAGCAGCAACCTGTTTTGGCCTGTGACCCTGTTCTTAGGTCACTCTCTTCGTCATACATTCTTGGGAATCCGGTTCGCCTGTAACGCCTGCCCATGACAACAATGTCCAATCGTCTTGACTTTTACCCTACCTAATATGTAAATCAAATAAGTACCGTCAAATGTCTATCATTTATAAGCCGTGTCCCTATATGCATCGGAGACCCAAAGTGAGGTCCCGACCCACAGGTTGGGGAACACTGGGCTACAGCCACCCTGCATAGATTTATTGGTTGTTTGTGTGAGCTTTTATCATCAGGTCCTCGACTACCAGGGGTCAACGGGTCGAGCTAAATTTACCATCAGGAAGTCTCAGGCTGTGGGCACACATCCGTGTGGTGGCGTGTGTGTTTGTACGTGTGTGTGTGTGTTTGTCTGTGTGTGTGTGTGCATTTGTTAACGCCTTGAGTCTGTGTGTACACAGACAGAGACAGAGCGACAGAGAGACAGAGACAGAGACAGAGACAGAGACAGAGACAGAGACAGAAACAGAAACAGAGACAGAGACAGAGTGACAGAGTGACAGAGTGACAGAGTGACAGAGTGACAGAGTGACAGGGACAGAGTGACATAGACAGAGACACAGAGACAGAGAGAGAGAGAGAGACACACACACACACACAGTATAACTCAAGGGTGGAGGGAGAATCATTAGACTGGTAGCCGGCCAATAGTCCAATCAGATTGGCCCATTCTCACATGTGTGATCAATTCCCAGCTTGACTGAGTGAGTCATTCTCCCTTTCGGGGACCGTGTCCTGAATACACTTGACCCTGGACGCACCGACCCTGGGGCCACGCTGCACACAAGCAAGGAACAATCCGGTAGTGGGGGGTAGGTACTGGGTTCGATCTCCATGTCCACAGTTGACCTGTATAGGTGTCCTAAAGCACTTCCTACTTCTTAATGATGTGTGTCAGAATTCACTGTTAGTCGCTTTGAATAAAAGTGTCCATTACAAAAAGTGTCTATTACTATATAATAAATGATTATATAGTAATATAAATGCAATTACAAAATGCTATGAAAGTGCTGCAAAAGAATCCAAACACAAATGATGAAATGGAAAAAGTGAAATCTCCGATCTATCTCTAATCCTCACCCGCGCAGTGTAAGAGACACAAACCCTCTGAAGCTGTACGATAACCATAACCTAGATCTAAAAAAAATATAACACAGTGTATATACCATAATTAGCGTCGACGGCGACAGCGTTTCCCAGCATGCACTCTGACACAAAAGAAACAACAAAGGAGCCACCATGTGATGCATGACACGCTGACTCACCTGAACACACTGTACAGTTTACCCTGTAAAACAAACCTGGCCACAACATGAACACACACACACACACACACACTCACTCACTCACCACCATACCTCATGCCCAAAACACGCACACACACACACACACACACACACACAAAGACGCAGAGCCAACACCGAAACTTTGCCCCAGAAAGTCACATGCGTCTCGTTCCGATCATTCATTGTAAGGCAGACAAAGAACGGCGCTGAGCTCTCTCTAGTCCCAACATCCTTTCCCACACTAAAGGCTCATCCTGCCTCTCTAACTGCTTCTGAAAAGAACAGACAAGGGAGAGAAAGAGAGCAACAGACAGACAGAGAGATAGAAAGAGAGAGAGGGAGTTAAGTCATAAAAGGGAAACCTGTTTCTACTCGGTTACTCGACAAACACACACACACACACACACACACACACACACACAGTAACACACGCGAGTCAGTGAGCGCGGTGAGTCACCTTATTCTTAGGACAGCTATTGCACAGAGAAGGAATGCAAAGGGGTCTAAATATATCAGCCACCATTCCAGCCGGGGGTTGTCTGCTCCTGATCATCCTTGTCCCGTCCCCGTCCCCCCCTCCTCCCGGAGCACGGGAGACACACGTCTCCGCATAACCTTTTAGAGTCCGGCAGAGAAGAGCCAGGGACGACCCGGTGGTGCTGGTGATGGTGGTGGTGGTGGTGGAGTTGGTGGTGGTGGAGTTGGTGGTGGCTGGTGGTGGAGGTGGTGGTGGCTGGTGGTGGAGGTGGTGGTGGTGGCTGGTGGTGGAGGTGGTGGCTGGTGGTGGCTGGTGGTGGAGGTGGTGGTGGTGGCTGGTGGTGGAGGTGGTGGCTGGTGGTGGCTGGTGGTGGAGGTGGTGGAGGTGGTGGTGGTGGTGGTGGTGGTGCAGGAGGTGGGTTGCGGTGGAGGTTAGATTACCGCCGGGGAGGTTAAATAGGAACTACGGAGAGAAATGGAAGCCTGCATGAAACTTTGGAGAACACATGAGCCCTCCCTGGGACCTTCCTATGTCCTAAATCAGCTTGGCAAACAAACGTAACGGAAGCCAGCCGTTAGTGCTGTGTGCAGTGAGTAAACCTCCACCCCCCCCCCCCCCCCCCCCCCACCTCCCCGGACACCTAAAAAGACGTCCTAGAGATGAAGCCAGAGCCCGTGGGGTTTTTTAGCTTCCCCTTGTTAGAGCATCTGGCTCTCATGCCGAAAGGGTCGTGAGTTCGAAGCCCAGTGCGGGACACTCACTGTTACACAAAAAGAAAATGAATTGCAATAGTTGGTCTTTACCTCATGAAGAGGTTACTTTGTATTTCTGTGTACATTTGTATATGAATTTAATTGATTTAATTAAATAAAGTCACATATAGGCCATGAAGACACGTGAAGCTCCTTCAGTTCCGAACCCTTTCCAACAGGGGTTGTTGTCTACATGGAAAGAGGAACGGCGTTTTGTTCACCTTCTCACTGATTTTCTTTGAACTTGACTATCTCCACTGACACACACCTCCGAGCCCAGGATAAAGGGTGAGTCTTTTTAAAGCGGCAATTAAGGTGTTGTTTTTCAACCGTGTCTAACGGTGCTCTTAGGTGTGAGAATATATTTAACCAAAGATCTGTTTCTTTTTCTTTTTTTGGCCTTGTTAAGCTGTCACACCTTTTATTTGGGAGATCCGCGCTCCTGTTTGACAGGAAGAGGCCTTGGGGAGAAAGAAGAAATAAAGAGTTCAGTTATAGTTTCTTGTGCAGGAGCCCGTGCATGGCTATACACACACACACACACACACAGAAGGAGCGAGAGAGAGAGAGAGAGAGAGAGAGAGAGAGAGAGAGAGAGAGAGAGAGAGAGAGAGAGAGGAGAGAGAGAGAGAGAGAGAGAGAGAGAGAGGAATAGAGAGAGAGAGACCAGTTACATGCTCTGGGCTTTGATTAGCAAGCGGCAAGTTGCTGTCACTGTGCTTGTTCAGCTTATTGCAATAGCAGCGATTGGCCAACTCTTGTGCAACGAACAGTCACATGTGGCCACACACGCACACACGCACACGCACACGCACACACACACTGACACACACGCACACTGACACACGCACACTTTACATGTACACTCATTATTACAGCATATACTGTCATCCAGGGCTATCATCATTATCACTTGTGTCAGTTGGGAATGTTTTATTTTATTTTATTTCAGCATGACTTTCACTTTAAGTCTAACTTGTTCGGGCCTCTTATACTTCACCTTGAGAGGTGAAGAAGGACCGCTTGGTTTACTTGAGTCCCTGGTCTCGAACCGAGATGATATTGTTTACGGAACCACGTACGGTGTGTTTTATGTGAATGCTTATAGGCTGGTCTCAGCCGCGGCTTTATGGGGGTGACTCATATCCACATAACAAACACACGGCATGGGAAGATATGGGGTTTGAAGGAGCCAGTGCTTACGTTCACATACACACACTGTTGTCTGTTGCCCGGCATTAGGTTAGTTTACGCACACCCTCCCTGTGCGTGCGTGTGTGTGTTTGCGTGTGTTTGTTTGCGTGTGTGTGTGTGTGCGTGTGTGTGTATGTGTGTTTGTTTGCGTGTGTGTGTGTATGTGTGTGTGTGTGTGTGTGTGTGTGTGTGTGTGTGTGTGTGTGTGTGTGTGTGTGTGTGTGTGTGTGTGTGTGTGTGTGTGTGTGTGTGTATACGTTCTGAAGGTTATATTCCTTTTTAAGTCACTTACTGAGAACTGAGGACTGAGGACGGTTCGGTGTAATTGCAAATACAAACAAAAACAACTGCAATATCCTGGACGGGAAAGGATCAACACGCATGCAAGCTGCATGGCGGTTAATGATTGTCTAAAACCAAGTGGATGGTGAACCTGTACATCCTTTTATTCTCCCATGGTTTCTCAATATCAGCAATGGAAAAACTCAGCCGTTTAGTCATAAACGCTGAGTGAGCACTGATGATAAATGACCTGAGGTGACAAATGAATTTCCACGACAAGCAAATTATGTCGTTTTGATTGGCGATTGTGTATTAGATTAGATGAGATTAGATTTGATTAAAATGTATTGTCACTGTACAGCACAAGTATAGTACAGAGAAAATAATTTGGCATCTAACCAATTAGTGCAAATGTTGCAGTAAAGTGCATGGTGATATATACTTACACTTATACAGTTTACAGTTGCTAAAAGACAGTGTACTAGGTATAAAAACAGTTATAAGATTACTTATAGAGTATGTGTGAGATATGTGCATAATAATAGGTATATATATATACACACAGGAGGTAAGGTAGAATACAAGTATTCAACAGGTAGTGTGATCAGGGGTATGCAATTATGAAAAACAGGATCAATATATATATAAATGTATATATAGCAGGTAGTGAAATGATATTATAAATGAGAAAAAGAAAACGATGGGGTTTTTTGTTTTGTTTTTGTTTTTGTTTTTAACGCCTATGAATGTCAGATGGTTTCTTATAAAGCAGGTTGTTGAACTTGATCGTATGCTCTCAAGTATTGCTCAACTGACTGTTGTGTCACCGAGGAGGCTGGCCGGGTCCCGGGCGGAGCTCCGGGCCGGGCGGTGTTTGAGCTCCGGAGGAGCCACAGCAGCAGCAGCAGCAGCAGCATCATCATCATCATCATCATCAGATCAGAGCACTCTCTCACTCCCCCTCGCGAGACGGTCTCGCACTCTATCACCCACTCTCTCTCTCTCTCTCTCTCTCTCTCTCTCTCTCTCTCTCTCTCTCTCTCTCTCTCTCTCTCTCTCTCTCTCTCTCTCTCTCTCTCTCTCTCTCCCTCTTTCTGTGTGTGTGTGTGTGTGTGTGTGTGTGTGTGTGTGTGTGTGTGTGTTTCTCTCTTTCTCCTTCAGTCTCCCTCTCACTCCCTGCGAGAAGGTCTCTCTCTCTCTCTCTCTCTCTCTCTCTCTCTCTCTCTCCTTCTTTCTCTGTGTCTCTCACTCACACTCTCACTCCCTGCGAGACGGTCTGGTCTCTCTCTTTCTCTCTCTCTCTCCAACCCGACGCCCAAGGATAAGGAATTCGTCACCCCCCCACTCTCCCACTCCCCCCCCCCAAAAAAAAGAGACGAACAAGACGAGAGGCGCCCTTTAACGTCCAGGTCGGGTCGGGTCCAGATTGAAAAAACAACACAAACTAATCGACTCGTCGGAAAAGAAAGGAGGTTGTTTTTATCATCTTTTTTTTGGAGAAGTTTCCCCGTCAAGTACGAGTAGTTCTACGAGTCATGTACCACGGACTGGACCGCGCGTTGGGTCATCGCTTCTTCTAGCCAGCCAGCCAACCACCTCCTACAGACCACAGTTCCATCGAGGAGGAGGAGGAGTGGGGAGGTCAGAGAGAGGGTCGTGAATTGACGTCCTGGTGACTGACTGACTGGTGGGGCTGCTACTACTACTACTACTACTACTACTACTACTACTACTACTACTACAGTCCAATTTTTCATTTTCAAGTCTCGACATGATGATGAACGTGCAGTCGAGAAGCATCCGCATCCGCAGCACGACCAGGGTCGGACACAACAAGAGACTCGACTCCTCGGACGACCAGCCGGTGGTCAAATGCGCCAGGCTGAGCATCTCCACCACCACTACCACCACCACCACCACCGACGCGACGGCGGCGGGGGATGCCCGGCAGCAGCAGCAGCAAATAGCGGTGCTGGGGACGACTCCTCCGCCCGGGTCCTCCTCCCCTCCTCCGCCTGGAGGAGCCTCTAGGAGCCCCGTGTCCGCCGCCGCCGGCAGCGTCCCCGTCGGGGGGAGCCACCACCACCAGGGACCGTCCAGGATAGGTCCGTTCCTGCTCCTGCCCCTGGCGGACCGGGACGGCGTGCACAGCGCGTTCAACACGGACACCGGGGATGAGCTAGTGTGCAAGGTATGTGCAAAATCCACATTGTGCAATTTTTTTTGTCTCTCTCTATCTATCTCTCTCTCTCTCTATCTCTATCTCTCTCTCTCTCTCTCTCTCTCTCTGAATGAATGAATGGCGTTACGAGAGAGCGGACGTGTGTTGCTCAATCCCTGCCCTGGCTATCTGACATGTCATCAGCCGTTCGCACGACATGTTTTTTTGTTGCAGCGAAAATTGCAAAATAGCCCCATAGATAGGAATCGTCATTGAATGGGTATCGACATGATGATTCATACGGATGCATTCCGCTGGGATGAGTTATGATAGGCCTGGCCTGAGCTGCTGCACAGTTTGATCAAGGTTTCAGAGATCGATGCAGAACGTGTGTTTTAATGACGCTTTACACGTTGCCGTGATGTGTGTGTGACCAGTGTCAGTTGTGTGGAGGAATCCTAATCGAATATATATATATATATAGCAATCAATCAATCAATCAATCAATCAATGGTAAGAGTAGCTGGCGCCCCGTCACCTTACTGTGCTCATTTGCATATACGTCACTGCGATACGGACAGCGTGAGAGCCAGAGCCGCTGTCTTCCTTCCTTTCTCCTCCTTCTTCTTCTTCTTCTTCTTCCTCTTCTTCTTCTTCTTCTTCTTCTTCTTCTTCTTCTTCTTCTTCCTTCTTTTTTTTGTGTTGCTTTCTGTTTGGCTGAGCCTGTAGCCTATCACAGATCCCCCAGTCCGTACGCGTTGCATTTTGCTGATAAACAAAAACACAGCGGAATGGAATGTCTGAAGCCATTCAAACTATGTTGTTGTGCTAGTGACGCTGAGAGGTACATTAAGACACAGTCAGATAGATGTCTTTCCAGTAGTAGTAGGTGTAGTAGTAGTAGTAGTAGGCCTACCATCTATCTGTTGATCGGTTGACCGGGAGTAACACACACACACATATCAACTCATAGCTACACATAGTAACACACACACACACATATCAGCTCATAGCTCACTCATATTCACACATACACACACATACACACAAACACAGGCATATATACACGCATACACACTCAATAATTCACAAATAATTATAGTTAAATAGTCATTTAAACACAAATAAAAACCCTAATAAACCCTTAGATTATGCATATACATACAATATAATACAATAATAATACAATAATAATCCATTTCCTCCTCATTTTCAATATTTGACAAGTGTACATCAATATTAATTTTTCCTCCCTGGCTCTCCCTCCTCTCTCACCCTCCTCTCTCTCTCCCTCCTCTCCTCCCTCCTCTCTCTCCCCTCCTCTCTCTTCCTCCTCTCTCCCCCTCCTCTCTCTCACCCTCCTCTCTCTCACCCTCCTCTCTCTCCCCTCCTCTCTCTCTCTCTCCTCTCCTCCCTCCTCTCTCTCACTCTCCTCTCTCTCCCTTCCTCTCTCTCCTCCTTCCTCTCTCTCCCCTCCTCTCCTCTCCCTTCCCTGGCCCAGGTCTTCGACATGGGGGTGTACCAGGAGAAGATCCGGGCGTACGGCACCCTGCCGCCCCACGACAACGTGGCGCCCGTGCGGGACATCGTGCTGGGGGAGCGGCGGGCCTACGTGTTCCGGGACAAGGAGCACGGCGACCTCCACGGCCTGGTGAAGGGCTGCCGACGGCTGGACGAGGCCCACGCCCGCACCCTCTTCAGGCAGGTGGCGGGCGCCGTGGACCACTGCCACCACCACGGCCTGGTGCTGGGCGACCTCAAGCTGCGGAAGTTCGTCTTCGCCGACGAGAAAAGGTGGGCGATTGACATTGTTTGTGGGTGTATTGTTGTATTATTTAAAACTATTTGGGCGAGCTATAGTCTCGCCCACTTTCACATTTGTTATAATGCGTTAGACACTTAGTCACGTTTTGGGCCGTTAGATTGCCCACTATAATTCGCCATAGTTATTCTGACTATGATGTTATTCACGTTTCGTGGTTACCCGAAATGGAGGGGGTGGCAGGATAGCTCTCAGTCTGTTGGGACTTGGGAACCGGTAGGTCGCCCGGGTTAAAGTCCCCAAAAAAACACCTTGAGCAAGGCACCAGACACTCTCTGCACTGCTCCCCGGGGGGGCTGTACATAAACAATAGTCAAGTCAAGTCAAGTTTATTGTCACTTCACAGTTTACACAAGTATAAAGCAGTGGTGTGAAAATCTTATGTGCAATACCCGACGACAGACAGCAGTTCTAAAAATAAGATAAAAATAGATAAAAAATAGAATGGGATAAAGTTAAAAAATAAAAATAAAATGCATCAAGGCAAAAAAATGCATGCAAAAATAAAATAAAAATAGCTGCCCCCACTGCTCCTAATACTAGGATGGGTTAAATGCAGAGAAACACATTTCACTGTGTGTGGTGTGTGGTGTACGTGTACATGTATGGGACCAATAAATAGGATTAAAATCCTGCAGATTAAGATTTAGAAGGGGCAATAACAGGAAACTCCTAAACCCATAGTGGGCAATTTGAGTATTTCCCTCTTATCCTTTTCACAGTTTTCACAACCAATGTGTATTTAAATCGAGATTAGGACTCGGATGGATCCTGGTAGCGCTACCATGTAAGGTTGTAACCCACGACAACCCACGGTTGTTTTAGGGTGTGGGTGTGTGGCCTTTAAAAAAAAACCCATTTCATTCTCAGAAAGAGAGATGAAATCTTGTGGAGTCAGCGAGTGAACACTCATCGGGTGTCTCACTCTGCTGTGTACCGGTGGACGAGACCCGCGTGCTTCTCGCTGAGCTGTCAATACCGCTTCAATAGTCATAAGTA
>CM051007.1:14110702-14283202 GCA_027704905.1 Muraenolepis orangiensis
TTTTTTTTTGGGATTTTGTCTTCGACCATTTGGTGCTCCTAAAGAATAGAAGAAGAAGAAAGAAGAAAGAAGAAGAAGAAGAAGAAGAAGAAGAAGAAGAAGAAGAAGAAGAAGAAGAAGAAGAAGAAGAAGAAGAAGAAGAAGAAGACAAAAAAACATTTGGGGAGAACGAACACTCAACTGCAGGCGAGGTCTCCGTGTCACAGCAACAGCCGCTACAAACCCTACTTGGTCGCCACGGCGACTCCTCAGGACCCAACATCGGTGCATAGCGAGAGAGTGAGAGAGAGAGAGAGAGAGAGAGAGAGATGGTGATCCGCTGGCCAGTGTCTCTTGACTCACCGACTGGCTGGGGGCACAACCAAAGGCACGCTTTGCCGTCCGACAACATGGCCAGTGACGGTGTGTGTGTGTGTGTGTGTGTGTGTGTGTGTGTGTGTGTGTGTGTGGAGGGGAGGGGGCGGAGGGTAGAGGAGAAAGTATGTCTCACGCTCTACGTGGAATGTAGAGAAAGTCTCACCCTGGCGTCCACCTCACCCTACCTACCCCTACACTCTGAACACCACCACGGAGAGAAATTTTAATCCATCACGGATGGTTTTTCTTCCCGTGGCGTCAGGGAGACAGGGACAGCCGTCACCCACATTCAGTCCAGTGCCTTTACCCGAAGCTAAGCTACGCTCCGCTAGGCTAACACTCATTGCGTTTGGTGAACCGTCACGGGTTTGTGTTCATGCACCTCACAGAACAGGATGAAAAGACTCCTTTTATACTTTGGACCATTGCCTGTGGGCCCTATCAGATGACGAATTCAACCAGCCACGAGTCTGTTAAAGCGTTCTCTGGAAAGAACCGGACCACCGGTGTCTCTCTCTCTCTCTCTCTCTCTCTCTCGCAATAGCTATAGCACCATCTTTCTTCAAAGAACCAACGAAAGCTTCCTCAACTGTCCGGTCGGTGCAGACGTGTTTGTACTGTACTAACACACCTGGAGTGTCCTGTCAGCCAACCCGGGATCAGACCCCAGAAGCTATGTGCTTTTGAGAGTGACGGGCGGCACCAGACAGCATTTACCCCCCCGAAGTTCTGGTTCTTCTGGGTTCAGTAACAGCCGAGAGGGGAATGGCGGCTTGCACTGCTAGCCAGCCACCATGACTCAACACTTTAGCACGCGGCTATCAGAGAACAGACCTCGCTTCCAAGAATCCCACTAAAAACATCCCTGAGTGGTTTCACCTGTTTTATGGTACCTACCCACACACACCCGCACACACACACACACACACACACACACACACACCTTTTTCAATGTGTTTGTCCGAGAGGTCCTTGGAGACCATTGTAGTCGGTGGTGTTGACGTCTACTGTGTTATGACAACCACTTTGTTTTCTTTTGGTATCACGGCTGGTGGATGCTTCTGCGTTGTCCGCAACCCTAAAATAGGCTACTGTAAAAAATACCGCAACTCACTATGTTCTATGTCAGTGTGTCACACACACTTTAGGATGGTGCCAAATGCAGAGCAGCGGACTCCATTGCAGACTTCGGGTCACACGGTGAACCAATAGATTCCAACCAATAAAGGCCGCCCTGATAGGACCTAGCTAGCGCCAGCCTGCTAACCCCATTTATGCTAGGTGGTGAAGGAGGAAGGCGTTTTTATTAGTTTTGCTCTTGAATCTCTCGTTTGGTTCCTCGGCGTCAGGACAGTTTAATCAGGGACTTGTAATTTTATGTTTTGTTTGTTTGTTACGTTTTAAGTACTTCATTTGTTTGTCCATACACATGTATAGAGAGTCACACGCCATCATGTGATGTATAGTAAGTAACTGACACGGGTGCACAGCGTTGATATTGCACTGTGAATTATGTATTTGTGACACAAACCTCCACACAGGTTACACACACAAGGGATGTATTCGTTTGTCGTTGTACAAAAGCAATTGTAAATATGTATATTTGCAATATGTGTGAAGATGTCGAATAAAGTTTTTTTCATAGTCAAATTGAGTTGTCTTGTTTCTTTTGGACCACTGGGCCCACTCTGTCCACTACAAACTCATGTGTCACACACACACACACACACACACTACCTTTTCTAGAAAGTCATGTTCCCTTAGATCTAAAGAGGAAGACAAGGCTTCTATATTTTCCCTCAGCACTTTCATTTTAACCTTTAGAACCCCCCCCCCCCCCACACACACACACACACAAACACACAAAAACAAGATCCCACTTCAGAAAGCTTAAAACCCATCTACTCCACGCTGACCTTTGCGTAACGTAGCATTTAGCTCAAATGTCAATAGTGGGGTCAGTGTATTATTTTTTCCTGGAATGCACACACACACACACACACACACACACACACACACACACACAGTCTATCTCCCCCGCTCAGGTCAAACAGGAAGTGCAGAGTTTTTGCTTGACACGCACACACACTGTCTCCGGAGAGGACAGCAGAGGCAGAAAGCAGTGAGACGTGTGTTCTCTGTCTTCCCCTCCTTGTCCTCTTGTACCCGTGATTCATTGAGTAACCTAGAACGGCAAGGACTATATCCACCGTGTGTGTGTGTGTGTGTGTGTGTGTGTGTGTGTGTGTGTGTGTGTGTGTGTGTGTGTACGGTGTGTGTGTGTGTGTGTGTGTACAGTAGGTGTGTGTGTGTGTGTGTGTGTGTGCGTGTGTGTTATGGCTACCCTTGGCCAAGCTTGCACAAGGATAGCGTAAAGTGTGTGGGTGTGCGTGTTTGTGTATGTGTGTGTGTTTGTGTATTTGTGTGTGTGTGTGTGTGTGTGTGTGTGTGTGTGTGTGTGTGTGTGTGTGTGTGTGTGTGTGTGTGTGTGTGTGTGTGTGTGTGTGTGTGTGTGTGTGTGTGTGTATGTGTGTGTGTGTGGGTGCTTGCGTGTGCGTGTGTGTGTGTGTGTGCGCGTGTGTGTTTACAAGTGCTGGGGGCCTGAGTGTGTGTCCGAGCACAGCATCGGGATTAGGTATCACCCTGGGTAGCTAAAGCAGCTCTGTAGCTGGGATAGCTGCCAGGCCGGTGATTGCCTGGCTTCCCAGAGACAGGCCAGTTGCCCCGAGGGAGGATACAGCAACACTTGCACTATTCGCCCTTTTGCTATTAGCCTCGTGCTACATTAGCCTTGTGCCGCTGCTAGTGAATGGCCTGGAGAGTTTCACAGGATATGAAAGGGATGTATTTCTATAGATACTATAGTATAAAAAGGGGTCAATGTGTATACATTCATACATTCTGGGACACTGTATGTGTATGTGTGTGTGTGCGTGTGTGTGTGTGCGTGCGCGTGTGCGTGTGCGTGTGTGTGTGTGTGTGTGTGTGTGTGTGTGTGTGTGTGTGTGTGGTAATAACAAGTCATCCTAAAATAGCATATAGCCCATGTAGCAGGTCTCAGGAGGTTGCTGCTAACTTTTGGGGAAGGAGAGAAAGAGGGTCATGTTGTTAGTGTGTACGTGTAGTCTCTCGCCCTGCTTTTAATGTGTGGGAAATCTTAGCACAAAACTCTAAAGAATAACTTTGTATGTTGTATCTGTGTGTTGTTTCATGTGGTCTCTAAATGTCAAAGAATAGGGGCCAATTGTGTGTTTTATTAATGGCTTCATACGCCTATATCCCTACCATATGTACACCTACCAAGAGAAAAGGTAGTCAAGTGCTTGAACCATGGATTTAGGGCGGCAGGATAGCTCAGTCTGTTAGGACTTGGCTTCGGAACCGGAACCGGTTGCCAGTTCAAGTCCCCGAAACACCCTGTGCACTGCCGAGGAGCACTTGAGCAAGGCACCAGACCCCTACAGAGGTGTGAGCTGCCCACTGCTCCTAATACTAGGATGGGTTAAATGCAGAAAAACACATTCACTGTGTGTGTGTGTGTGTGTGTGTGTGTGTGTGTACATGTGTGTGACCAATAAAGAGGATTAAATCCTCCAGATTTAGATTGAGATAAATGATTGAAACCATGGGATGGATGCAACAACCTTCGGATTGATATGATTGAAATCACACAAAAACATCTGAGAGAGTTGCAGTGAGGGGATTGGAACCTAACGATGTGGAGACATCCATGGCATTTCCGAGTATACAAATAGTAATTTGGTCATGGGCCGAGGTACCAGAACGGCGGCTCCAAAGAGTTGGAAGATACATGCTGCCATCTCGTGGACATCGAGGTAAACTGCACTACATTGCATTTTATTGATTTATTTTCTACTATTATTATGTGTTATTCATTACTAATTCCTACGTGTTGTTACATATTTTCTATTTTATTTTCCTCAAACAAATGCGCCCGACTACATACTTTGATTATATTGTGAAGGCTAATTGTTAAAGAAAACCAGAAAATACCGGACAGAAATAAATCAACAACAACATTATCAAACCACAAACTAAAAATGATAGGGGCTGGTCATAGGTATTTTATACGAATTTTTTTAAGTTGGCTTATAGTTATTGCATTTAAAATATATATATTTGATCTTTATGTCTCAAATACTAGTATACCATGCGTTCATTTCCCCATATGTTTACCTTTGAGTTGGCTCATATGCCATCTGCATCACAACTATTTACACAAAAACGCATCATAACCAGTAGAGAGCAGCATTTATAAACATACGGACATACTATATATATATATATATATATATATATATATATATACATTTATGTATTTATATATATATTATTTATGTATATATTATATATAAAACGCCAGTCAATCAACGCAGTGGTTCCCAATTTTTCGTTGGAACCTCTCCGAACTAATATATGATTGATGATGATTGATGAGGTATTAGTATTCTTGTGTGTGCATTTATTCCCCCTGTGTCAACTGTTGCACCTTAATTTCCCTCGGGATTAATAAAGTTTTCTGAATCTGAATCTGAATCTGAATCTGAGCTCCAATCCTTTGATGACACGACTGTCATAAATATTGATCCTGTGTAATCTGTACTTCAAACATGCAGTGTAAATCCCATCTTTAAGTTGTACTTTTTGTATTTGTTCCATGACCAACAATGATATGTAATTCGAATAATATATTTTATTTTTGTTTTTAAAGTTCAATGTAATATTCTTTATTCTGAGGCTTGTGATAGGGTACTTTGAGTGTGTCAAATAGTTTGGTGGACTTTGAGACGCTGGCTATGAGCTCCTGTCTTTATATCATTGGGATGCACATCTCATACCTATACTCTCATGGCATACCACGATGACAGCCCCCCCCCCCCCCTCTGTGGAAGGTTGAGCGGTAATAACTATTTATTCTGTTGATCCTGAAGAATTTTAAGCGAGAGAAAGTATTTTCTTGTTTTGTTTTTGTCTTGAATTTTTGGGGAATTAGCTTTATTTATATATCATTTTGGAATGTAGTCTTTTTTATTTTATTTGAAGGTTCAAAATCAAGTCAAGTCAAGTCAAGTTTATTGTCACTTCACAGTTTACAGTTTAGTATAAAGCAGTGATGTGAAATTCTTGTGTGCAATACCCGACGACAGACAGCAGTTATAAAATAAGATAAAATAAAAATAGATAAAAAATAGAATAAAAAATAGAATAAAGAATATAAAATAAAAATAAAAAATGCAATTTATAAAATGCAAAAATCAGCACAGAAAAGAGCAATATATATATATAAATCAATGTAATAAAATATACATTGTTATATGTTATACGCCCTTGTTCAGCAGCCTGATGGCCTGACTGTGGAAGCTATCTCGATGAAGCTTAGTGTGTGACCGCTTCAAAATGACTCGCGGTAACTTCACAATGAGATGTCATTTGGGCTACATTTGCGTTATCATTTCCCTCCAACGTTTTTTCCTGCTAACACTTCCTATTCACAAACCACAGGCTAGCCTGTGGTTTGTGTTGACATTTCAATCCACGTTATGCAACTTCCTTTCAGAGTGTCCTGCTAGAGGTTGATCTGGTGGGTCAATCGCTCAGTGTACAGTTGCTTAGGTCAAAGGTCAACAAAGGACAACATTACATTACACTTTCATACTTTTTCGGGACAACTGGACTCATTACTTATTTTTGTTGTACTGTACTTGTGCTGTGCAATGACAATACATTTGAATCTAATCTAATCTAAGCGAATTACAGCTACTGCACTGTACTGCCCTGTATTCATGATGCGGCTGCACTACTGGCACTTTAAAATGTTCTGTTTGCACTATTTAACACATTGTTTTATATAATTGTGTACAGTATAGTGTTTTAGAAAATTCATACTGCGGGAGGGAATGGGGAGTAAGCGTTCCATTGTACTTGAGTGGAGTGGTGTTTTTACACTAGCCCTCCAAACAAGCTCAGAGCGATTAGTCCTGTGGTTCCCAAACTTTTTCTGTTTTGTGGATCAAAATCCTGAGTGCCTCAGGAAAACGACATAGGCAAACGGTGACTGGTGAGCTTTCCCCGTGGGACTGTAAAGAGCGTCCTGGCGAGTGGCGTCACTGTGTGGTACGGTAACACCACTGCACGGGAAGAGAAAGAAATCCAGAGGGTCGTGAGGACGGCAGAGAAGATCATCGGGTGTGCACTTCCATGCATTGAGGAGATCTTTAGGACCAGAGGTCAGAATAAGGCCATCACCATCACAAAGGACCACAACCACCCTGGGCACCATCTCTCCCCCTGCGGTTCGGTCGCCGGTTCCGCAGCATCCGTACAGCAAGGAATACCAGGTTTAAGGACAGTTTCTATCCACAGGCAGTGCGCCTACTGAACTGCTAGAAGTGCTGCCACTATCATAACATTGTCCCCCATATTGCATTACACTTTCATACGATTTTCTGGACTCATTACAGCCACTGCACTGTTCTGCTCTGTACTGCACTGTATTCATGATACTGCTGCACTACTGGCACTTTAAAAAGCTTTTTGCACATTCAACATATGTATATATCATCCATTAGTCACTTTGTTATTTTTATTGTGTACAGTATTGTTATAGTATAGCATTGTTTATAGTACATCAGTGGAGGCTCGTCCATTGAGGAAAGGGAAGACCATCCTCCCTAAAATTTCTGAGAAAAATTAAATGCACATACATTTATCAGATTAATTTGTGAAAATACTGATACTATTATAGTATCAGTATTTTCACAAATTAATCTGATAAATGTATGTGCATTTAATTTTAAAAATGCGTTAAAATAAGTATAGTATTACTATACTTATTTTAACGCTTCGAAGGCACCCCCGTGTCAAAGTACCGACAGCGCCCCCTACCGCAATTGAAAATTACTGTACGGAGGACCGTCCTCCTCCAAGCTCCCCATTGAAGTCCATTATAAAAATACCAGACCCGAGTGGCCGGTGAGTCCTGGTGTTTAACGTGAGTGTGTAGGGCAGTAAGGGAGGACCATCCTCCCTTAGGGCGGGTCTAGCCAGAGGCTCTGTGAACCAATCAGCAGAGCTCACTGCGCTGGTGAATACCCAATCAGAGTTTTGGGGGCAGCTTTGTCATCATGCAAGGATCTATCTTGTGTCATTTATTAATTATGCATTCCAGACAACTACATTTTATGTATTTTAGATTGAAAATTGGACAAGGTATGTGTGTATCTTTCTTCTTGTATGTGTTTCTGGGTCGCGATTAGAAAATGTACATGATTTACATGTATGTCATATTTTAATTAAATACAGGTAAAATATACTTTTCACACATAACGCTTCTCCCTCAAATCTCACAAAATTGTAATTCCGTTGCTGCACACCTCTGGGTCATTGTTAATCAAGGCTCACAGGTTAAAGCAACCACCACTCCCACTACTGCCCCTTCACCCACGACTGCACTCCTGTACATGGTACAAACACTATCATCAAGTTTGCAGACGACACAATCAAAAAATCATCAAAAAAGCGATGAGGCAGCATACAGGGAGGAGGTCCAGCACCTGGTGGCGTGGTGTGCTGAGAACAACCTGGCCCTCAACATCAAGAAGACCAAGGAGCTCATCGTGGACTTCAGAAAGACCAGAGCTGGGCCCAACACGCCCCCATCCTCATCAACGGGGCGGAGGTTGAGCGTGTCTCCAGCTTCAAATTCCTGGGGGTCCACATCTCCGAGGACCTCTCCTGGTCCCTCAATACTGCCTCACTGGTAAAGAAGGCTCACCAGAGTCTCTTCTTCCTGAGCAGACTGAGGAAAGCTCACCTGTCACCTCAGATTCTGGTGAACTTTTACCGGTGTGCCATCGAAAAGCATCCTCACCAACTGCATCACAGTGTGGTACGGAAACTGCAATGTTTCCGACCGGAAAGCACTGCAGAGGGTGGTGAAAACGGGGATTACCCCTCCCTGTAATAAACACTACCCACCACAAACGGTGTCTGAGGAAGGCACAAAAAATAGTGAAAGACACCTCTCACCCCAACCATGGACTGTTCGCCCTATAGAAACCTCTGTTCCAAGTCAAGCAGGCTTAGGAACAGCTTCTTCCCCTCAGCGGTCATCTCTCTGAACTCTGCACCATGAAGACAGCCCCCCCCCATAATAATAAAATATAATAATAATAATACATCACCATCAATGTCTTCGACCGCCTTGCACTGTAATCATAACTACCTACCTCTACCTATAGTTTACATATTTATTATATTCAAATGCATTGTCATTGCACAGCACAAGTACAGTACAGCGACAATAATTGAGCATCTAACCAGAGTGTAAATGTTGCAGTAAAGTGCATGGTGATATATCATTTGCAGTTTAAATGTACCGGTTAAAAGACAGTCTCCTGGGTATTAAATGGGATATGAGCATACTAATAGGTATATATATATATATACAGGTAAGTGAGTATTTAACACAGGTAGTGATCAGTTATTGAAGGCAGGATAAATATATCTATAAATGTAAATGTATATACAAGTGAGCATATATAAATGTATGGCATATATAAATGTATATACAGGAGCAGGGATATGCAGTTCTATCAACAGTTGAGATTTAAATATATATGGCAGGTACAGTGAACAGGTATCTTATTAATAAATATGTAAAGTATAGAGAGGTAGGTCGTTTTTTTTAAAGTTTTTTCTACAGTTAGTCAAAAACATTGGTGGTGATTATTATAGGTCTTGAGCAGAGGTGTGGGGCAGCAGGGGGGGGGGGGCTCTCTTCGTGGTTCAGAGAGATGACAGCTGAGGGGAAGAAGCTGTTCCTAAGCCTGCTAGACTTGGAACAAAGGTTTCTATAGCGCCTCCCGGAGGGGAGGAGGGAAAACAGTCCTTGGTCGGGGTGAGAGGGGTCATCCACTATTTTTTGTGCCTTCCTCAGACACCGTTTGTGGTGGGTAGTGTTTATTGCAGGGAGGGGTAATCCAACGATGCGTTGGGCGGTTTTCACCACCCTCTGCAGCGCTTTCCGGGTGGAGACATTGCAGTTTCCGTACCACACTGTGATGCAGTTGGTGAGAATGCTTTCAATAGCACTAGCCCTAGCAATAGCCCTGCCACCTGCGTCGAGGATCGGAGTTGTGGAAGTGGTCTTCAACCCTTCGCTTGTGTTTGAGCTTGGCCCGCTTGATGCCCTTGTTCAGGTTATCCCTGGCAAAACAGTTGGCCAGTGCATCGCCCGACCTAAAAGCAGCGTCACGTGCCTTTAGGAGTAGGCGGACCTCTCTGTTCATCCATGGTTTCTGGTTGGGGAATGTTGTGATCTGTTTGAGGTGTGGGAGTCTAGGGTAGACTGGGAGACAAACAGGCTCCAATCCGTGTGTAGAAACCGGTTTTGCATTTTAGAGTCTGCTCCCATGTTATTGATAGCATACCTGTATGATAGCGTGTACATTTTTACTGTACCTGCAGTATATATTTGAATCTTCAACTGTTACAACTGCATATCCCTGCTCACTACCTTCTGTATACACATTTAAATATATTTATCCTGTTTTTCATAATTGCATAACCCTGATCACTACCTGTTAAATACTTATACTTTCCTGTATATATATATACCTTTATTATGCACATATCTCATACATACTCTATAAGTAATCTTATAACAGTTTTTATACCTAGTAGACTGTCTTTTAGCAACTGTAAACTGTAAATTATATATTACCATGCACTTTTTTGCACTCTGGTTAGATGCCAAATAACTGTCAATGAATCTGAATCTAATCTAAATTTGAATCTAATCTACCCCACACACTCGAGGGAGAGTTCTAGCATGTACCATCTGCTCTGTTCACAATGATTCAAACTTTTGCAATAAACCGGATTCCTCATAACCTGTGGGCCTTGATTAACAATGACACACAGGGAACACTAAATAGGAACAAGTCACCTTTACGTTACTGTTCCTATTTAACGTTGCAGTTATGCATTAATGACAGACAATGTTTTAAATCAATTATGTCGGAGTGTGCAAGCAAAGGATGTGTCTGAGAACGTCTTTATGTGGGCATGTACTGTAGGTGGGCTTCAAATGATTATGTGTCTCCTATAGAACATGTACAGTACACTGTGGACAATGTCACCCACTTAATACACCTGCCTGTTTTTCTAGTTTGGCAAAGCTTGATCGCTCAAGCGTTGCTACTTGCGGGCTCCTCCCGAAGACAAGGACACAGGGTGATGAGGAATCAGTTTTTTTGCAAGAGTTTGAGTTTGAGGCTGCCTGTGGGCCTTGATGAACAATGACCCACAGGTGTGCATCCTCACCAGCCAATCAGTCTAACTCAGGCCAGGTGAGGCTGCTTAAACCAGCCACTAACCACACACACTCCACAATAGTATATAGTATAGCATATCATAGGTGGTATATAGTGTTGTTTATAGTATAGTATTGTTTAGTATAGTTTAGCAATGTAAAGTTAAGGTATTGTTTTAGGAAATTCATACTGTGGGAGTGAATGGGGAGTAGGCATCTTGAGTTTGGGAAACACTGGGTTAGCCACAGTTTTGTGTGCACAAGTGAACTCTCCAAAATAACCCTGACCCTACTGGCCCTACCCCCCAGGGGCTGGTCTGAGTAGTGCGGTTCACTGTGGTCCACGCTGCGGTTAGCCGAAGCCGCTCCAGGTTCCCTTCGCCCTTTTGCCATTGTATTTTAGCCCTCTAGGCTTGCCATAGACAGATCACATGCTATTTCACTGGGTTTGTGTGGAGAAAAAATATATATGAAAAACAAAAAGGCTACCACCGCCGCTGGTAAAACCAACAAGACCAATGGATCATGTCAAAACGTAGCTTTTCCCCATCTCTGTGGGCTACTTTAATCAAGTAAGTTTAGCATTTTAAGAGTGTACCATTTGGGGGGTGGGGGGGGGAGATGTACCATTTGGTGGGGGGGGGGTATATCATTTGGGGGGGGTGGGGAGATGTACCATTTGGGGGGGGGTATATCATTTGGGGGGGGGGTGGGGAGATGTACCATTTGGGGGGGGGGGGGGGGGGTTGGTTAGTTTATTCCCCTTTTAGTTTGAGTTGTTGACATATTTAAATACAATGGCAGAAGCTGCTATACCAATTCTGCATCAATGCTCAGTGACGCCTCTCGATGGTCACAAGTCCCTCCTGAGCAGGACCCATCTGAGCTGAATTGGACCAGAAATTTTCAATTAACTGACAATGTGAACGCAACTAAAGTCCCTCTTTAGTTGGTCTATATAAATAAAAATATAAAATAAATATAAAATATAAATTAAATATAAATTTAAAAATAACATTTAGACTGAGTTTGGTTAGTTTAACTATTTGGCTATATGTGAAAACAATTAAAATAGTTTTGTTTCAGTTCATTGGGTTTGTTGTATTCATGGAGCTAAGTAAGCTACTTAATACTTCTGATGCCCCTTTAAAAATGATGATAGATAAGCACTTTCACAATCTGAGGACCAGAAAAAAAGAAAAACATCGACCAACAACAAGATTAGCTGAAAATCCCACAAAAGGCCACTTTGTAAGGGGATTTAGCTGCTAAGCACACAGGGACCCACAGTAAAATGCTAAAAAGCCACAGCTGAATCTTTTCCTATAGCCCTTTGCTTGGCATAGAGATTTGTACGAAACGATGTTTGGGATTATAAATGCTTAGTAAGCAGGGCTACATTGTTCCATTGCTCCAAATCCACTTTCTAGTTGGCTAAGACGCAACCTGAACCTTTAAACTGTTAAACGCCCACCTGTGGCATTCCACACACGTTGTACACATAACCAGGACATGACCGCAATGATGTCAAATCGAATTAAAACATATAAATACACATTCCCAATCGCACGTGTTGCGTCATATAGTAGACTATAGTGACGCACAAGAACCGGGGATGTATTATAATTAAACTGAATCTCAACTACCCTGAGGGGACGGCTCAACCACACGTGAATACCATATCAACGATAACCGCCGCCACCTCCACACACACACACACACACATACACGCGCGTACACACACGCGCGTACACACACACACACACACACACACACACACACACACACACACACACACACACAGACACACACACACACACACACACACACACACACACACACACACACACACACAGACACACACACACTCACACACGCTCCCACATGCAGCAGGCCATGGTCCTCCCTCCTAATCCAGTAATTAACCAGTAGCGTACAGACGCTACGGGCCCGTGGCGATAACACATCCATCCCTCGCTCTATTTCCGCGTTTGGTTTTGCATAGGCGGACGTGGAGTAGAACGAGCACTACAGCCTCACAGGCCCCATTGTGTGTTTAAAGCGTTATCTTTCCCCCTTTTTTGAATGTTGCGTCACGACGACTGGTGCAAGCCCGCCGCAGAGCGCTGTCTGCCATACATAAACGGCCAAAGAGGTGATTAAAGCTCCAGTTGTTCCACGTTTACGTGCCGCTCAGACACCCCTACCGGGCCTCGTTAATAGAGAGCGAGAGAGGAGAGTCTCCTCTTTCCTACATAGAAGGGCTTACCCTAGATGAGCACCACTCACCACACACACACACACACACACACACACACACACACACACACACACACGTACACAGACACACAAACAGTCTGCAGCCGCGCACACACACACACACACACACACACACAAATACACACACGTACACAGACACACAAACAGTCTGCAGCCACGCGCACACACACACACACACACACACACACACACACACACACACACACACACACACACACACACACAAAGTAAATAGGAAACGAGATGGGAGTTCCAAACAGCTGGTCACACATCTAAGAAATCGGAAAAATCCATTTAAGAAGTATTTTAACTACAGAGACATTGGACATATGGATCCTCCATAGCGGGGACGCACTCGGTGTGTTGAGAGAGGCCTACACGCCTACATAAATACCCTAGACACACACACACACACACACACACACACACACACACACACACACACACACACACACACACACACACACACACACACACACACACACACACACACACGCTTGCCAGCACGCACGCACGCACACACACACACACACACACACGCTTGCACACACACACACACACACACGCTTGCACACACACACACACACACACACACACACACGCTTGCACACACACACACACACACACACACACACACACACACACGCTTGCACACACACACACATACACACGCTTGCCAGCACGCACGCACGCACACACACACACACACACACACACACACACACACACGCTTGCACGCACACCCACACAACCACACACACACACACACACACACACACACACACTCACACACAGCTGTTTACCTTGGATTTCAAATACATGCCGCTTTACACCGGAACCATAATCACTTACAAGGGCTATGTCAAAATATCCCCATGTAATATTAATTGAAATGTGGCGTCTCATAAAAATGGGGGGGGGGGAGGGGGTGGTCCTCTCGGCCGGGGTGGCGAAGGGTCCCGTAGTGTAATGACTCCATGTGTAATGGTCGTGTTAGACAAACACAGCAGGCGCTCATAAGTCAGTGGGTGATAGATGGAAAATCGGGTTGAAGATGTGGTGAGAAAATAATTTAGCATCAGAAGCCAGAGGGGGGGGGGAGGGGGGGGGGGAGAAAACCAAAGGAACGGAACAATAGCGCGAAATAAAACAAGAAACAAGAAACAAGGAAGAGAACAGCGCTGCGTGTGTCTCGGGAGCAGCGGTCGGAGAGGGTTTTTTAATTACTTTCTTTCATTTTTAGCGGCGGGTGGATGTCTCCGGAGGTTAGGAGCCTCATATTTCTTTTACGGGGCCCCTGAAGGGGTGGGGCCCTGCGAGTTGACATGGCTTCACCTGCCTGGAGGACATATATTTGACGCAAAGGCAAGGGGGGGTGGGGTATGTGTATGTACAGGTGAAGGTGAACTGAAGGTGAACTAAACTTATTAAGTAAAAGTGAAACGTTGAAACAAAAAAACCATCTTATTATGCTCTTAATCATTCAATCAGAAAACCTTCTTTTGCTCTGCTCTCCGGAGTTTAAAGATGATTGTTGGCTGATGATAATGGTGCAATCCGTCGTGGGGGCTGCATGGTGATTATAAAGCCCAGCGCTTGTCGACTCATGAAAGAAAACGGCATTCGGGGAAAAGGAACAAAAATATCCCTCCACTTGATCCGGTAAGGTACTATATTTTTCTGCATTGAACATATTTGCAGGTGAGGTCTCTCGAATTTAGGGACAAGGGTGTCTGACGGGTTGTGGGTTCGACACCCCAATGTGCTCTAACGTCTTACCGCAAGACACCTCACTGACATGACAAAATAGTGTTAAATCGTATACGGATGCTGCCACATCATATTCCAATGTTGTAGTGGAGTGGACAAGATGTCCACGTCTTTAACAGTTGAGGTAATCAAATGTCTTCAAAGCATGAACCTATAGTTCCACATGGCTTCAATGCACTGCCTGAATTAGGTGTGTGACCTTTCCGTCCGACCCCATGGCCTCTTCGTGTCTCTATCTCTCTGTTCGCCGTCCACAGTTCAACCCCTCCGCGGGTTTTCAATTTATCCAGCCCTCCATCCTCTCAGACCTCATGACCTCTGGTTTCCAAAGTCTCCACCACCTTCTGCCTTCTTCTCTTTTATCCATGTGTCCACATCTCTACTTCCTCCTCCTCCTCCTCCTCCTCCTCCTCCTTCTCGGTTCTCTATCTTCCTGCGCTCCACTGAACCAAAAAAGGGGAAAGTAAGAAAATTACATAGTTTGAGTAGAGGAGAAGCCAGCTGGGGTCTTTTGAAGTGCACAGGCAAACCCCCCCCCCCCCCCCCCTTCCCCACACATCCACACCACATGGTATCCTGAATGTCATACACCCCCCACCGACCCTCTCCATCCACCCCGCCTTCTCCCATGTCTCCACACCCCTCAAAGCCAGGATCGTGCGTGAGAGGTCTTCCCCCCCCTACAGGGCCAATGAATGGGACAGGCTTAACCAATAGTCTCTCTGTGCACGCCCAAACGTTATACCGCCATAAGTATGGAAAGGCCCATATTCAAGCTCTATTTTGGTCAGATGCCTTTATCCAAAGTGACTAACGGTGCCCTACCAGCTCCTTAATGATGTGAATCTAAAACATTTACTGGAGAAAAGAGTCTCCTGATGATTGAATGATTCAATAGTAGCATACCTTCAAGCGCATTGCAGAAACTAGGCTTTGAAGCCTAAAGTTTTCGGGGGTTGAAGTTGAACACCTTAGCTAGCCCATTACTTTATCCTACTCAGGTTTATTGTTGAAAAACTAAATCCATGTTGTTCGAACTTTAATATAACGTGCTAAAAGTCCCCTCTGTTTACCTCAGCCGGGGCAGGCTGAAACTGTTCTTTAAGCCTCGGCTACTTAATGACTCAATAAGACAGGCGAGAGTCTTGCACCGTGCAATATGCTAACCGAGCCAGCCATGACTAACCGCTTGCCAACGCCGCTCTGAAGGAAAGGAGGCAAGGAGCCAAGGGCGGGTTTGAGGAGCTCAGTCGTAACCCGTCTGAGGAGGGGGAGGGTGGTGATTCATCGTTAGTATTTTTATCATTGCGCTATGCAAATTGCACGAAACAAAAAAGGCCAAATTTGAGGACTGTTGCCATGTTTACGGTGATGGTTTAGGAATGGAAATACACAAGAAAGGCGCAGGAGGTCAACGGCTGAGTAGAAAACCAAACAATGCAACTGTGGATTGTGTGTGTGGTTGGTGGCTGGTTTAAGCAGCCTCACCTGGCCTGAGTGAGAATGATTGGCTGGTGAGGCTGCACACCTGCGTCACACAGTGACGGCCCCCGTCAGGACGCTCTCTACGGTGCCACGGTACAACATTTGCCGTATCGCATCAATTATATTTTGCCTTGCACTACCCTCCTGTCCGTTGGTTGCCGTCACAACGCATCACAACAAACAACAAACCGGTGTGTGTATATAAAACACTTGATTGACACTAGCTTGCAAAAGAAATACCTTAAGATAATGGTATTCACACCGGAGAGTCAACACAAGCAGTTGTTATAGCCTTAGATGCCATCTGAGGTTTGTACTGTGGTTCTCCGAGCAGCTTATTCAGCAGTAGCTTTTCGGTGCGGTAAAACATCAGTGGGTTGAGTCATCGGTGGACGCATTCAGACACGCATCGATTCAAAAAGTCCTGGATTCAGCATATTATGGAGAGAAACTTCTACACTATACGCTAAAGCTCCATACTTAGTTGCGGCTTTTGTGAAAAATGCTTGGTTGAAACGAGACGAGAAAAGAGGAAATCTCTCCAGAGGCAAGCGTGTTGTTCTTCCCAACACCCCGCCACCCTCCCCCCATCCACAACATGTCAGTTCATCATTTATTCAATTTAAAAATAGTTTGGTTGATGTGTCAGTATTTGTATGTGGCATGAATATGGAACGATTCTTTTTCACCCAGCTCCATACTCATGGATGGTTAGTCACTCACCGCGATAGTATCGCCGCAGCAAGGCATGGCTCTGTGTCTCCAACAACCTGTGTGCGTGTGTGCGTGCGTGCGTGCGTGCGTGCGTGCGTGCGTGCGTGCCTGCGTGCCGTTTTGTCGCCCCCTGAGCAAAAAAAATAACCCAACATGGCTCCGTGTTCCTGAAGCATCACTGACACGCAGACGCGGCTTCAAACGTCTCGAATGCTACCAGTTTCCTCGGGGGGAGTCAGCCAACCGTTTTGCCGGCTTGACAGGCGACTTTGATCCCGCACACACACATGCACACACACGCATACAGCTGAACCACACACCACCACACCACCTTGCAATTGCAGTTATTATACATTTTTTGCAAACCGGGTGTCGGTGGCAACATTCCCGGGGAAACAACACAACAGGCGCACAGTTAGTGAGACGTTTTCATCAGTGGTTGTCTCCCCTCTCCACAGATGATGTTCTTCATCTTGTCACATCCAGCCGCCCTACCACACGCCCTCTGGCTCCAGTCCAATCTCTGACATCTGGATGCTTTCCTTCTGCTTTCAAGACAGCCAGAGTCACCCCCCTCCTGAAGAAACCAACACTCGACCCTTCTGAACTCAAGAACCACCAGTATCCCTTTTGCCCTTCTTATACAAAACTCTTGAACGTGCTGTCTTTAATGTCCTTGTACCTCCACCAGAACTGCCTCTTGGACCCCCACCAATCTCGACAGAAACTGCCCTTCTGTTATCCACTCCCATGACTTATCCTCTGCTATGCTGACGACACCCAACTGGTCTTGCTGTTTCCCCCCTCAAGTGGAAACACAAATTGCCGCTTGGCATCTCAAAGTGGATGTCGATGCACCACCTAAAGCTCAACCTGGACATGACTGAGCTAGTGTTCTTCCCGGAAAAGGGCTGTCCGTACCGAGACCTGGCTGTCACCATTGATGATGCTGTGGTGACACCTACTCGGACTGCACGGAATCTGGGTGTGAGCCTGGACGACCAACTGTCATTCTCAGCAAACATTGCATTGGTGACACAGTCCTGCAGATTCCTCCTCTACATCAGGAGGATTCAGCCTTTTCTCACTAAAAAGGCAGGTGCTCATCGAGGCTCTTGTCATCTCCCGGCTGGGCTACTGCAAATCCCTCCTTGCTGGCGCCCCAGCATCTGCCATCAGGCCCCTGGAGCTTATTCAGAATGCTGCAGCTCGTCTGGTGTTCAACCGACCCAAGTTCTCCCACACATCCACCCTTATTCGGTCTCTAAACTGGCTACCTGTAGCTGCTCGCATCCAGTTCAAGACCTTGGTGCTAGCCTAAACTCCCCACGGATGTCAGGAGTGCAGAGTCACTGCCCATCTTCCACCACAAGCTGAAAACTCATCTCTTCAGGAAATACTACCTCGTTCCTTCCTTCTAGCTCATCCTCTTATCACTTTTTACTAGCGTACTAGCGTCTTACTAAGGAGATTGTTAGGTAGATATCGTTCTATATTGTTTGGCGACTTATTGTATTTTTACCTTATTGTACTTTTACCTGAACTTATTGTACTCTTACCTGAGCACTGGCTCAGTTCTTGGAGACCTTTCTCTGTTGAAACACGCTATTGTAAGTCGCTTTGGATAAAAGCTAAATGACTGTAATGTAATGTAATGTAATGTAATGGTTGTCCCACCAGACAGGATAGGCGGAGCTAAGGCAACCGACACACTCTTTAACTCACTTGTGAGTGAAGCGGCGTACTATGGAAAGCCATATGGTGCAGAAAGTATGGGAAGCCATATGTTGCAGAAAGCGCCATGCATTTGATGTGTTAAAAGTGACAAACCAGGTCCAGAACGCCGTCCAAACGCGTCCCTGAAGGCCGTTCTGGACGGCATTCTATAATATGGTAATGAAGTCTGAAAACTGTTTGATACTTTTTCCTCCCTCCTTCATCCCCCTCCCCCTCCCCCCAGCTCCTCCCTTCTCCCGGATGATTTTGCCAACTTCTTTGACAAGAAGGTCAACGATATCCGATCCTCCTTCCCTGACCCCCCGGCTGATGCTCGCATCAACCACCCATGTCTTGGGTGCCAGAGTCACCCCCCCCCCCTCCTGAAGAAACCAACACTCGACCCCTCTGAACTCAAGAACTGCAGACCGGTATCCCTTTTGCCCTTCTTATCCAAAACTCTTGAACGTGCTGTCTTTAACCAATTGTCCTTGTATCTCCACCAGAACTGCCTCTTGGACCCCCACCAATCTGGTTTTAAGGCAGGTCACTCGACAGAAACTGCCCTTCTGGCAGTGACTGAGTCGACTGAGAGCGAATACGCTCTCCTCGGCCCTGATACTGCTGGACCTAATCCTGGACTCATGGACCTGGTCAGAGTAGCTGGTGCAATAGTTAGCGCACAGGGCTTGCAATAGAATAGCATTCTATTGCAATAGTTTGCCAATAGTTGAGATAGCTGTTGAAGCTAGGCTAAATGTCCACTACTAAGAACACTAATTATACCAATCAATACAAATTATTATTATTAAGTATGGCAATTATGATCTGTCCACTAGTAAATCAAATTTTTGTATTTGAGATAAATAAACATTGATCACTGTTTTCTTTCAAGACTGTTTTCATCTTCAGGATTTTTTTTTGAGAACTTGTAAAAGTGGAGCTACTGATCATTGGGACATTTACTAAAATATAATCCAAAATGTCATCGCAATTCATTTCTGTCTACATCTGGAATATGAGTTATGTTCCAAATAAATATGAAATATGATGTCATGAACAAAACTGACCAGGTCGTAGGCTACAACATGAACTTTGCTACTACCGTTTATTGGTACACGGTAATTAACATGGGCCGTGCCATCGGAAAAGGCACGTCAACACTTCCCATCACCAGGGCACTGCCGAGTCAGGGACCCCAGGAAAGACGTCTCTCTGAGGCCACCAAGTGGATCAAATCGTGTTTCAATCTGTTCCATGTCTGTGCTGTCCAATGAGTACTGGTTGACATTACATTACATTACATAACATTAGTCATCAAGCAGACGCTTTTATCCAAAGCGACTTACAATAGTGTGTTTCAACAAAGGAAGGTAAGAGAACAACTCGTCACCAGAAGTCAAAAGTGCAGTTCAATCCTAACACGTCTACAAGAACTGAACCGGTGCTCAGGTAAAAGTACAATAGGTTCAGGTAAAAGTACAATAAGTTGGCAAACAATATACAACAATATCTATGCGAGGAAGGATCCGGGTAGCGTTTCCTGAAGAGATGAGTTTTCAGCCTGTGGTGGAAGATGGGCAGTCCTGACATCCGTGGGAATTTTATTTCACCAAATTGGGACAGGACAGAGAAGAGCCGTGACCTCTTAGATCGGCCACAAGGGCCCCTAAGCGAGGGGGCAAGCAGACGGCCCGAAGAAGCAGAGCGAAGTGGATGGGCAGGGATGTAGGGCTTCACCATTGCCTGGAGGTAGGATGGAGCTGTTCCTTTTACTGCCTTGTAGGCTAGCACCACGGTCTTGAACTGGATGCCAGTAGCTACACGTAGCCAGTGTAGAGACCGAAGAAGGGTAGATGTGTGGGAGGTTGAAGAAGAAGAAGAGGTGGGTTAAGAGGTACAGTAACTCTATCAGGCAAGTCTATCAATGGAGCTCTTACTGGAGCAGGTGGAGGACCAGCGCTGCCTCCTCTTGCTCCTGCAGCCTGAGCACCTCCCCCTGAAATGACTGCTTTTGTCGCCAAAGACAACAAAACAGAAATCTTCGAGAGTGCCACTTTAAACATAACCGACTGCGTAGAGTTGTTGACAATCTTAAACTACCTTGCATACGAAAACATGTATTGGTTTATTGGTTTCTCTTAAACCAGGTGAGCATATCAAGAGGATAACTATAGCTTGGCTATGCTGCTAAAATCCACCTCTGGACACACACACACACACACACACACACACACACAGATCACGCACACACATAAACACACGCACACGCACACACACACACACACACACGCACACATACACACGCGCACACACACACACACACACACACACTCTTCTGAAGTGGGGCACTGGGTTTCGTCACGCCGTTATTAACATTCTCTGCGATATTACAAATTCCAACCAAAAAAAAAAAAACCGAGTTAATCAAGTTAGACTAAAGCTGCGGGCCTCACACGGCGTATAAGCCCATTGTTTTGTGTGCTTTTCGTGCGCCGGTTATTGTCGAAACACCGGCGTCTTAATCAAGACCCTTGAAAAGCACGCTGTCAAGCATCCGCTGCTCTGATTGACCCAGCGGGCTTTACTTTCACCAGAGCAAAGCATGGTGATCAAAACACGCCTGTCGTGCGTGTCGAAGCTCACGGCTGAAGGGTCGTCCCGCACACTGTGCGTGCGTGCGTGCGTGTGTGTGTGAGAGAGACGAAGAGAACAACACGCTGGGTCCAACAACCACTTTTGTGTTCTTAAAATGCCACTCGCGTTTGGTCGGTTATTAGGAGCGTGGTGCACTGGCATAAGGGCATAAACAAGAACAAACTGTGGAGAGATGTACTGTACATATAAATATATAGCCAATTTATAAGCATTTAATCGTCTGGGTCTCCTAATTCATTTCTAGGCAAACCATATCACTTGTCATATTCGGTATGACAAGATACAATCGAAAGAAGAAAATGAACTACGTGGTTAGAAGTCATTTGTATACACTACAGTGTTAAACCGATTGGATATTGTTCATATGCAAAGGAGTATCATTTGTCCCAACAAACGAGATGCCTAAAAAAAAAAAAAAATAAATAAATAAACACTTAAATTAATGTTAATTTGACAAAATAATGAAGGAAAACATGCAAATGTAGGAGTAATATTCATCAGGAACATTCAACCATCATTCTGCCAAAGACCAAAGTTCATGAAAAATTACATAAAATCCTCTTTATTGGTCACCTATGCATTAAACCCATCAGTGGGAGCAGTGGGGCAGCTATTGTATATACAGTGCCCAGGTAGAGTAGTCTAGGGGTCTGGTGCCTTGCTCAAGGGCACCTGGACAGTGCGCCCGGGTGTTTCGGGGACTTGAACCTGCGACCTTCCGGTTCCCAAGCCAAGTCCCATCAGACTGAGATACTGCCGCCCCCTTGAGAACTTGCGAACGTTAAGTATCCAAATAATCATTTGTCTTAAAGAAGAAAGAAAAACAATAAACCCAGAGAGACGTGAAGTGTTTTTGAAATGTGGTGGAAATCATTTTGAAGAAGCATGCAAACTGTCAACCACTGAGAAACAGACACACACACTTTAAGTCAATATTTATGAAGTAATTGTAATAGACAAACAGAGAAATAGACAAACAGGGGTTTGTCGGGAGTTTCCGGATGAGGTCAGGACAGGTAAGTCCAAACTTCTCGGAGCACAATTTCTGAAGGGCCAGCCATTCCCGAAAGACGGAAAGAGGAACCATCGGGCCGAGGACTATCGGCTATTCACCGAGGGCACACACACACATCCCCTTATGAGGGGTCGTTAGGTGTCACAGGTTTAGGTTTGGACCCAAGAGCTGCACACAGACACCAAAGGCAGCTAGTGGTATTTATTGGGATAAATATCACACATAGACAGGGACAGGCAGAGACGTAGTCAGGGACAGGCAGAGACGTAGTCGGGGACAGGCAGGTGATCAGAACCGGGGCAGGGTAGACGAACCAGGCAGGGGCAGGCGGAAGCGGAGTCAGGGACGGGCGGTAGATCGGGAGCCAGACAGGGTGGGCAGGTCCAGGGCAGGCAGGGTCGGTAACGGGAACCAGTCCGGGTACGCTGGAGAGTCTGTGTCATCAGGCAAGGAACAATCTGGCCAAGTATGAGTGTGCGGGGTAGACTTAAATAGTCAAGTAATAATGATGCGCTGCAGCTGCGGGTGAGAATTAAACAGGGGGCGTGGCTATCCGGTAGTGCGTAGTGGGAGCGAGGAGACGGGAATGTGGAATGCGATAAGGGGGCGTGGCTATTCGGGCGAGTGCAGTGGAAGCGAGGATGCAGGAGTGCAAACTGTGACAGTTAGGGAAATTATTCAGAAAAACCCTTCACATACACATGTGAAACACTCTCACACACACACACCTGAAACCAAAATCATTTACAAACATATGTGAAAATCTCTCATATACACATGTGAAACGCTCTCACACACACACATGAAATGCAATTTCAGTCTGTTGTGTGAGAGGGATTTCACTATGTTGTGTGAGAGGATTTCAGTGAAACGGAAGGCATCTCAGTTGAACAGGAAGGCATTTAAAAAAAACCTTTTAAGTTGTGTGTGTGGTTTCAGTTGAGTTGTGTGTGTGAGAGTGTTTCACATGTGTATGTGAACGTTTTTTCTGAATAATGTCTCTAACGGCCCCTTATATCCCCTGGTGTTCCTCCATCAATTATTATCAAGAGCCAACATTCCACCTGCTCGGAGGGGGGGGGGGGGGGAGTCCCCCAACATTACATTGGGGGCAAAATCAACATTACCTCAGTACAAACTCAACATTCATTAGCATAAACTCAACATTCATAACACAAACTCAACATGAATTGGTACAAACTCAACCTTCATGAGCACAAACTCAACATGAATTGGTACAAACTCAACCTTCATGAGCACAAACTCAACATGAATTGGTACACACTTCCACACTACATTGGCACTTTCTACGTACTACACATGATATTGGTGCTTCAGACCAAACATTCCCAAACCCAAAAGAAAAAATAACCAGAAGCGAACTTGAGATCAGCGAGCTGCTTCGTTGACCCCCCTGTCACCCCGCCCCCCCCCTCAAACCAAACACCCCTCAAACACACAGTGAAGATGGGACATGCCTATCCACTCAGTACCACCTTCATCTCTGAATGATGCCTTGACAGATTGCATATAGTCTCCTGCACTGCCAGCCTGCCAGGGTAGCCGTCTCGGCCCATCTACCGAGTGATCTCCCTTCACTCCTGTATATTATGGATATTATGGCAGATGGGTCACTGGGGGGGGGGGGAGGCTGCCAAGAGTGGCCTTGTTCGGCCTTGTGGCTGTGATCAACGTTCCGGTTTGTAGCCTTGAGGAAATTCTCAATGATAGATGAAAGGAAACAAGTTGTAGCAAGCAAAGCCATCATTTTGGAACAGGGTGGACTTCTTCGTAGTGATTTGAGTTTATGGCTTCCACCGAGGTTACGCTACGTTGCACTCTCAAAATTACTTTCTTTGTTTGGAGAGGAGAAAAAAAATATAAAAAAATACCCGAGAAGATCGCATTTGTAAGTTATATGAAAATTGTCAATGTGAAGCAGTGCAACTCTCTGCTTTCCAAACGCATCACACTATGAAGTAATTACCCAGGTGGTGTAACAGAGCATGTCCTATATACAGTATATATATATATATATATATAGTCCTATATACAGTATATATACCTTTGATTAGCTGCAACCACCAACACACACACAATATTCACTAAAGCACCAATGTTCTACTCTCTCTGGGATGGCAAACAAGCACATTATGTTGCTATGTATATACCGCCCATACGGGCTATTTTTGCCTTTGTTGTTCGCACTTTGAGAAAAATAATCTGGTATGTTTGATATGTCTCCTGGCCAGTCATGTCAATAGTCGAGTTAATGAGTTAGCGAGTTAAATTCCTGTGTGTCTCTATGGGCATTCAATTATTCCGATTCTTGTTAACATCGGAAAAAGCAGTAGATGACTTTTTGATTCCTTCTCAGTCTAATAGGAAGACTTCCAGTAACATCAAGCTGCAGGGTGAAGTAGTGCCAAGTGGTGCACTAATCATGTATACAGCGTGACTAAATACGCACATCTTACCACGCCAAGCCAGCCCCAGCCAGCTCTGCTGAACACAGCCGGCCTCCTCGTCTGGTTCAGACGCCCATGCCCTTGACAACAAGCCCCCTCAGCAACGATGTTGACGAATAAAGTTCAAGAGAGTTTGGATCATTTTCCACATGACTTGGCAGACTTTAAGGAATGACTTTGACAAAACGGAAACTACGAGAGAGGATAATTAACATAGGGGTTGTACCTAAGTCAATACAAGGTAGTAACGTTGTCTAAAGAGCAGCGGGGCCCTCGAGCCAGAAGAGGAAGGAAATAATTAAGGCGTCATTAAAAATCGAAGCACCTCGACGCTCTGATACACTAATTAAGGACAAAGTGTAAGTGTCAAAATATGTGTGAACGCAGAAGAGGAAGAAGAAGAAGAAGAAGAAGAAGAGGAAGAGGAAGAGGAAGAGGAAGAGGAAAAAAAATGCGATGGTAAACATTGCCGGTTCAAACTTCAACCCCGAGACTCACTACTCACACACAGTGCAAATACTACATGTGAGACTGCAGCTGTGTAAACACATAAGGGAGGCGGAGCCACCGCGTCCCGTTCGTAATATATGTAAACGTAGCGGTTGGCGTCTGAACAATGGCGCCGGGAACAAAACAAAACACACGACGGGTGACTCACAAAAGTGCTTAAACATGGCCCCTTAGTAATAATATCTCCATATGTAAACATTAGAGGCATTGTACACCGGCTGAAAGACACCCCGCACACGTACAGATAAGGGGACACGTCACACCGCTAAAGCTATGGGTATACATGACTGCTGAGCACATGGTGGGGATTTCATTAACTAAAGGCGGTGTATTATTCCTCGTTCAAGGAAAATGACTGGCCATTCGGCTGATGCCCTTTTAATCCAAAGAGATTTGCACACTAAACACACAATCTGAATCAGCATGCCTTTATTTTCATTGTACGAGTACAGTGAAATGATATTACACAGGCCAACAGGTGATCAGGGACATGGTGAGAAGCCAACTTCATTTTATTGTGTATAGTATTCTTATAGTATTGTGTTCTAGAAATTCATACTGCGGGAGGGAATGGGGAGTAAGCATTCTATTGTACTTGCAAATGGCAAATAAAGTTCTTGAATCTTGAACTTGACGGAGATTTACTTATATAGCATATTTAATCAGCAATACGTCGCACTGCTAAAATATAGCCTTGTTTTATTATTATAGTATTATTACAACTATTCAATGCCATTAAGCTTGTTTTAATACATGAAAACAATCAGGTCAATCCCTCTCTTAGATCCAATGTTGACCACAATTTTCCACACACACACACACACACACACACACACACACACACACACACACACACACACACACACACACACACACACACACACACACACACACACACACACACACACACACACACACGATCCTGCATGCAAGCAGTGTGTGTGTGTGTGGGACACGGATGATAATGAGGAGTAATCCAATTTATTATTGTAAAGTTTGTAGTTGTGTGCAAGCAGAGCAGATGGTCCATCCCCTGCTCCTGAGTGTGTGGTGGTGGTGGTGGTGACGGCTGGTTAAACATGTATATGGGGGGCGGGGGGGCAGTAGCTCAGTCTGTTGGGACTTGGCTTGGGAACCGGAGGTTCGCCGGTTCAAGAGAGTGAGATGGACTGGAAAAAAAAGGTGCCAGTTCACCTCCTAGGCACTCCTGAGGTGCCCTTGAGCAAGGCAGCCAGACCTCAATATACATACAATAGCTGCCCACTCCACCCTAATACTAGAATGGGTTAAATGTAGAGAAATTTCACTGTGGTTGGTCATTGGTCATTGGTGATATGTATTTGACCAATAAAGAGGACTAAAATCCTCCAGATTTCGATGTGGGCCTTGATTACCAAGGACCCACAGGTGTGCAGCCTCACCCAGAGCCCAATCCCTCTGACATGAACCACAAGAACCAAAACACACCGTCCGGTGGTCTGACCATGCAAGAATAGGCCTGATGATCAAAATGTAGATTTAATTGTATTTCTAATTTGAACAAAGGAAGCGGAGTAAGTGGTGGTTGCTAATAATGATGACTCATTATACACGACATGAGCACTCTTGTCATTACAACGTAAACCGTTGTAATGACGTAAACCGTAATCGATTGAAGAACCGGTTCAGACCAGAACCAAAACAACAGCGACAGCAGAGGTGAACAAAGACACCTGGCACTCCCACCTCTCACTCCCCACTCTCGTCTCCCGCCTCGAGAAGCGACGTCACCGATGTCACCCAGTGATGGCGGCCATGTGCACCTCCGGAGAACCCTTAGAAGGACACTTTGTGTCCCCCCCCCCCCCCCACACACACAGCCTAAGAGCAAGAAAAAACTCCATTAATAATGGAGGAAGAAATCTTGAGAAGGAACTCAGAGTGGAAGGGGATCCCTCCTTCCAGGGAGGAGTTCAGGGTGCACTGGGTGCCATAAGAGACAAACATAGTAATGTACATACAGTAAATGACAGGAAAACCAAAAAGTAACAAATAGTCAAATTATACCGTTTTCACACTGGGCTTAAATACGATATTCAGGGCGCTGCGAAACTAGCTTTGTTTAGCTTTTGCTTTCACACTGGAAAGTAATGCGCATTCCCTACCCAACTAGTGCGCGTTAACTAATCCACCTTGGGGCAGGTGGATTCGATCCCGAAGTAACCAGTTTGGGTGCAAAGCAATAAAACTACTACGGGTTTCGCTTCCCGTGTGTGTGTGTGTGTGTGAACAAAATCTTTAATGCGCATTACTTTCACTTCACACAAAACTTACCAGTCTCCTAATTTAATGTGCATTCGCTTCTCTATCGTGTGTGAATGAAAACCTGGTATCGAGTGCGCAGCGAATCGCGAATTAGAAGAGAGTGTGAACATAAGTGTATTCGATGCGCGCTAACTAATACGGTATCGACACACTGGAAAACCAGGAACATGTAGAGAACCTCTAGTCTAGTACCTATCTGATGATTAGATGGGGTAGGGTGGACCAGGAACATGTAGAGAACCTCTAGTCTAGTACCTATCTGATGATTAGATGGGGTGGACCAGGAACATGTAGAGAACCTCTAGTCTAGTACCTATCTGATGATTAGATGGGGTGGACCAGGAACATGTAGAGAACCTCTAGTCTAGTACCTATCTGATGATTAGATGGGGTGGACCAGGAACATGTAGAGAACCTCTAGTCTAGTACCTATCTGATGATGGGGTATGGTGGACCAGGAACATGTAGAGAACCTCTAGTCTAGTACAGATCAGTCTTGATGATTAGATGGGGTAAAGGGTGGACCAGGAACATGTAGAGAACCTCTAGATAAGTACCTATCAGTCCGTTGATTAGATGGACCATGTAGAGAACCTCTAGATAAGTACCTATCAGTCTGTTGATTAGATGGACCATGTAGAGAACCTCTAGATAAGTACCTATCAGTCCGTTGATTAGATGGACCATGTAGAGAACCTCTAGATAAGTACCTATCAGTCCGTTGATTAGATGGACCATGTAGAGAACCAGTCGGGCTAGCGCTGGCTAACGGGTTCTATTTAGCTAGTAATGAGAGCTGAGGGGCAAACCTACAGGAGCCAAACAACATTGTAAAAAGGGTAGGTTTTATGTTTAGATTTAAATAGTTCACGTTTTTCATATTGTGTTCTGAGTGAAGTGGAGCACAGCGTCTGCTTCCACCGCACGGCCTGCAGTGCTGCTCACATCACAGCACAGGTTACCCCCCACATCTACCACTGATCCGTCACTTCACTTGTGAAATTGCACCTTTTCTAAACCACTAGCCGCCGGGGGAGTCAAGCTATGCCATGGCATGTCTGACACACACACACACATACCAACACACACACACACACACACACACACACACACACACACACACACACACACACACACACACACACACACACACACACACACACACACACACACACACACACACACACCTGTACATAATGAGTCTATGCTTGGGATGAGCCACTGTTGTTTTCTCTCAGTTGTTAACACACAGGTCTGGTTATTGTGTGAAAGACGTGATCTTTACTGTTGTTTAAGAAGGTGTGTGTGTGTGTGTGTGTGTGTGTGTGTGTGTGTGTGTGTGTGTGTGTGTGTGTGTGTGTGTGTGTGTGTGTGTGTGTGTGTGAGAGTGTGTGTGTCGGTGTCAGATATAGCCATTATGAGTGTTATTTGTCTGTCAGCTGTGAAGTTTCTCTCTAGGGAGCAGAAGGCGTTTTGTCTCTTGAAAACTCTCAAACCTTTCCCACATGCAGCAGCGTTAAAAAAAACCACAGCCAGTGTTTAAAACCACAGTTAACATTCTGAAGGGGATATCTAATAAGAAGAAGAAGAACGTATTGTGTGCAGTGTGTGACGACTCATCTGATATCGTGCTTTTCCGCACGGACTGCTGTATCACAGCCAATATGTCTGCAATGTAGGCTAATATTACATCACACTTCCCAAATCTCATGACTGCTCTCTCTCTGTTAATCTGTATTCCACTCACGATCACAGCTCCGGATACCCCAAAGGCAAGGGGCGACCAGTTATGGCAATGTGCCTCATTAAATCAAATTCAATAATAACACATAATCAGCCAGGCGACCTGCTAAGGAAGCATGGCGGACATTCCGCCAACACAACAGGTAACACAGATAAGCAAATCACACACACACATTGGGTGTAGGGTATTACTCTGAAAACCGGTTGGACCTGGTGTGAGCACCGTATGCTGCATGGCCAATATGAGGGGATGACAGCAGAGCCCCACTCGCACAAACACCAATCAGGTCAGGGGGGGGGGCAGGAAGGGACAGACGGAGAAGAAGACTTGAACATCTAAAATAGACCAATTTAGTTTCAACTCAAAAAGGTATGGCTTCACACATCATGAAACTAAAAAAGAAAAACGCCACTAAGGGTTGGATCGCACAACTTCAACAATGGCTGTCTGGATCTCAAGGGAGGGAATGGGGAGTAAGCATTCCTATGTACTTGTTACAAATGGCCAATAAATATCTTGTATATTGTATATGAAGGTCGTCAAGAATCTGCACAGGATGTGGTCGATTAAAAGTAATAGAATTGCATTTGCCCACATGGCACATGGGACAGGCACTGGGACGGGGTACACTTTGCACCGGACATCCATCCATCCATCCATCCATCCATTCACACACACACACACACACACACACACACACACACACACACACACACACACACACCTGCATGTGTTATGGCAGTACACTACACAGTTTACCAGAGCATCCAGAGGGGGGCCCACACAATGTACACACAATCTACACACAGCTGAATCCCAGCTGGAATCCAATTACAAAACACTTTCATTGTGTAGATAACAAATTGGATAGATCAACAAACGTTTCTGTAATTGCCGTAAATGTCACCACATTTAGCTGCAAAATGATTTTGAATTGATTATTTCATTTCAATGACTTTATCGCAAGCCCTTTGTTACGCAATTAAATACAAAAAAAAAGGTTGTTTGTAAGTACATATCTCACACTGTTTAAACATGCCCACAGTTGCCTGTTCTATTTGCATGTCTACCAATAAATTAATTCTTGTAGACCTAATTTAGACCTGAGACCTGATTTGAAAACAGAACAGAACATTACACAATATTCCTAAAAAGTAGGTGTTGTCCTTACAAATTACCACAGTTTAAACTCACCTGTCGTCAAAATACCTAAAATGTCTATTCACAATTGAAAAACAATGTTGAGTCTTTTCCCAAAGTATATCAGTAAACATCCGCAGCGTAGTGTATTCAAAGGTTCAATATTTACAGTAGAAGAGGTTCTATGCCTACGGTCCTTGTTATTTACCTCTATTTACCGTTATTTACCTATTTACCTGATCTATGACAACCCACCATTGTCATAGATCACTTTTCCATTGTTTCTGTCAGAGAGCTTCTTCAAACATTTAAAAAGGCACATTGAAATAAATCACAATAAATCAACATTAAATATGTAGTACACACCGATTAGAAAGGACCTCCTGGTCTGTGCCACAAAAATACATTTTATTACACTTTAATTATACTGTTTATTACAATATACACATAGAGCTATACAGAGGCCTACTCAATATTCATTAAACGCTCACTAAACGGTTATTACATTCAGAGACACTCGTAATCCCATCGATCTTAAGGAAGCATGTGGTAAAGGAAATACTGCATAGCCTTTCCACACACACACACAGACACACACAGACACACACACACACACACTCACACAGAGACAAACACACAGAGACACACACACAGACAGACAACACACACACACACACACACACACACAGACACACACACACACACACCACACAGACAACACACACACAGACACACAACACACACACACAACCACAGAGACACACACACACACACACACACACACACACTTGACCATTGGTCAATTGGTCCAGTTAACATAGTCAGCTTAATTCAAAATGGATGCTGGTGCAAAAAAGAGCCCAATTAGATGTTTTGGTTGAAAAGGAGATTTGGCCATAAAAGCAAACTTTATGAACAGAAAAAAACAATCAAACTGTCACATTTATTGTGGTCATGTAAGACATTGTAAATATACTTAAGAGTAAGGCAATGTACCATTTACATTGCAGCCAATTAAATGTATAATTTACACGTAGGCTAATTATGCATAAAGTATTGAGGATTGTGGCTTTAAGGCATCTGCAACTTGTAGGCATACGAGAGGATCTCAAACATTAAGTTCAATTGAAACATTTACAATTGAGATTCATTCACAATATTATATTAATAACATTAATAGTTTGTTATGGATCCAAAGGTGGGTGCATGGGTATCAAAAATAAGGTTTGGTAAAGGCTTATCTACTGCAGGGGGGGGGGGGGGGATCCATCCATCAGAAATTGGAACTTATAGAGCTCAGTGAGCGGTGGAGTCGCTCCGGATCCCCTCCATGCTGTTCAAGTGATGGGCCATTTCGTGCACCACGGCCGTCCTGCCGATGTGGTCGTTCCGTCTCTTCTCCAGGATCACGTCGTCCAAACTCTGGAACTCTAGGCTGTGTGAGTGTTTGTCGGACAGCATAATTTTCAAGCGGTACGGCTGTTTCCCTATTCGGATCTCCCCGCCCATCTTGAACTCTCGCCTCCCGAACCGGCACCACGCCGCGAAGCACTCCGAGTTCCTCCAGCTCAGCTCCCGCTCCTTCAGCCCCACCTGCTCCATGGCGTTCTGCACCACCATGTCCGCGCCCAGAGGCTTGAATTTGTACAATTGGTTTATAATCCTGCATCTCCTGCCCTGACTGGCGTCCGTCAGGAGGCTGTTTTTGACCTCGCATCTGTGCAAGTGCACCACCTGGCAGTCTCCCACGTACACGGCCCAATGGGGGTACTGGCCGGTGGCCACGAACTCCACCAGGTCGCCCGCTTTGCATGCGTGGAGGAGATCCTCCGGCGGGTGTAACGACGCCTCCGGGTCCGGGTCGGCGGTGGTGGACGCGAAGAAGCTTCGTCTCTCGTAGATGCAGTCCACCCGGTTGAAGTACACGGCGCACTCGACTTCATCGCGCCGTCGGTCCTTCTCTTCCTGATCCTGGTCCCCCCCGGTCGTCTCGACCGCCGCCGCACGACGACGACGGTCCTCCAGGTCGACCACCTCGTCGTCGCCGTCGTCGTCGTCGTTGGAGAAGATGTACGAGACGCCGATACGCGGACCCACCACCACCGTGTCCTCCTCCCCCCCCGTGTCCTCCAGGCCGTTCGGGTCCATGGTCGGAACTTCCGCGTAACTTAAGTGCGACAGCTTGTCCACTTGGTTCCCCATCTCTCTCTCCCACCCACCCCCCCCCTCTCCTCGGAACGCGATCTGCTGCTGCTGCTGCTCACACACACTCTCACACACACATACAGTAGTCCGCAGTCCGAGGGCTGCTCCACCTGTTACCCACCCACCCAGTCAGTCAGTCACCAAGCACCACCACCACTACTACTTCACCACACACCAACACAGTGCTCCCGGGAAAGACATTTGATCCGGTTGTTGTTGTTGTTGTTGTTGTTTTTACGCGCGAATAATACTCCTCTCCTCCATTTGGACACCAGCAGATGAATAATGAAGTACTTGAAAGTAAATACAAGAAGAAACCCCCGCGGGGGAGGGGTGGGGGGGTTGGGCGACAAATTAATTAAGTGCTTTCGGATTCAACAGAGAACAAATCCATGGCTCACCTGCAGATTGTGTTGATATAGTGATAATCTAGGACGATCTCGTCGCTCTGTGTGTCCTCCTATCTTGTCTCCATCCACCCATCCGTCCGTCCCGTCGGTGGTTCATTCATTGTACCACTGAGTGTGTGCGGTTCGCGGTATAACTTCTTCCATCGCAGATCTCGCGGTGTAGTGTGGCTGACTGTTTAAGGGCTGTTCGTTAAAGGGGAAGTGGCTGTTATTCTACACCCCACCTACTACCCTACTACCCACCTACTGTATAGCACGTGTAGGGAAGTCATAGGTGGGTGGGTGTGGGATGATAATGTGCAGAATCTCCATTAGAAAATAATACAACCTTAAAATCAATTATTTGTGATTATAAATGACCCTTTCCTAGATAAAAAAAAACAAATAAAGTTTTGTTTTTTTAAATATTTACTGTTTGTGTGTGTGTGTGTGTGTGTGTGTGTGTGTGTGTGTGTGTGTGTGTGTGTGTGTGTGTGTGTGTGTGTGTGTGTGTGTGTGTGTGTGTGTGTGTGTGTGTGTGTGTGTGTGCGTGCACTATGACACCCTTGTCCTCTCCCTCCTTTGAAAGGGAGAGGTAACAGACAGGAGGGGGGAGGGAGGGAGGGGGAGACACGCCTTAATAACGGCCAGGTTGGTGTGGCAGGTGGCGGTGTGTCTCCCCCTCCCTCCCCCCTCCTGTCTCCCCGAGAGACACCAGCGAGTAAATGGTCACAGACAAACACAATGAACCACTTGGGGAATACTACCTGTTCTTTGTGATTAAAATAATGCCACGCAATAACGGCTGGCTGGCGGTAAAGATTCAAGATTAGTATTTGCCATTTGCAACAAGTACAATGGAACGCTTACTCTCCATTCACTTTAACACTATAAACTATACTTATACTATACTTATACTATACAACACTTGTATAGAATACAAATACAAACACTTGTACACAATACAAAAAGAACAATAAAGTGACTGACTGATGATATTGTAGCTTACGGGAAGATACGACGAAGGATGTTCTTTAGTACTGCTCTGTGTCCCATACACCGCACGAGCCCGGAGTCAGCCTCTATTGACATGTCCAAAAGGTAAGAACACAGCACTCCCCGAACCGACACACACACACACTCACACACACACACACACACACACACACACACACACACACACACACACACACACACACACACACACACACACACACACACACACACACACACACACACACACACACACACACACACACACACACACACACACACACACACGTTCTGTAACACCACCGAACAACAGAACACACGAAAACACAACCCGAAAACAAATGCTTTTCAAAGCATTTGAAAAGCATTTTTAAGTGGTGCAGCAGCATCAGGAATATGCAGCTTCATGAATACATCAGTCGTCATCAGAGCAAAGTGTGCGTTGAGCTCGTGAGCAAAATAGAGTATTGTTGTGGACTACAAGGTTTTATATTAGATATTAGTAGACCTTGACCAATTTACTACAACGCCCATGGTGCATTGTGCAGCCATCGCTAGACTAGCCGGACCTTACCTGACCTTGCATTACATTTACATGATCCGAGAGAGTGTTCCGAGAGGCAGATAGAAGCTATAGGCTACTTTTGTGTAGAGTATTTGTGTTCTGTATTTCTCGACCTGTGGACTACGTGGACAACATCATGTCGTCTCATTGTTCTGTTGTGCTTGGTTGTACAGGATGTCCAGTGGCTATAGCGGCTACCATCACATTTCACCACTCACTACTGAGCGTTTTCAAACAACGGTTGGTTGTAAGAAGTCATATGACATCAGAGTATATCCGTATTTGCATTAGAATAATAAGGGAAACCCTAAGTACATGCTGAATGCACAAGTAAAAATAGTGGTTTAGTAATGCTAATACTGCATTTAGATTGGATTAGATTCAAATGTATTGTCATTGAAAAGTACAGTACAGCGAAAATTATTTGGCATCTGCCCAGAGTGCAAACGTTACATTAAAGTGCATATTAATATTCAATGTACAGTGGTTAAATAAGATGTAATAACAGTCTACATAGGTATAAAGAACAGGTATAAAATAACTTATAGTATGTATAAGATATGTGCTGAATTATAGGTATGTATATATCTATATAGATATAGATATATACATACAGGTAAATATACAAGTATTCAACAGGTAGTGAGCAGGAGCATGCAGTTATATCAACAAGAACAATATATATAAACAATATAATATAATACAATACAATATATAATACAATATATAAATGTATATGCAGCAGGTAGTCAGAGGGGATATGCTATATCATATCATAATACATCATTGATATATCATAAGTTATATCAACAGTTGAATATATATATATATACATATATATATATATATGTATATACGTATATATATACGTATGTATATATATATATATACATATATATATATGTATACGTATATATATATATATACGTATATACATATATATATGTATATATACATATACAAATATGTAAACTATATGTAACTGTAAGAGGTCACACTTAGTAACACTCAAAATGACACGCTGTTGCACATTTGCCTGCTGCAGTCTCCTGTAAGATTTATGTGCTCAAATAAAGATCCGTCATGCCTTCCACTTGGTAAGACTTGGCTGAAGTTATAGTCCTCATTTGATGTGTAGATTGGTATATATTGCAGCCGGTCATTGTTAAATGTTGTGTAGCTCTTCGGGCTAACAACAAGGCAACGGAGTCTCACGCTCAAGCTGATTTTAGTTTTTTGGAACACCGGAAGTCCCCTAAAAAAGCCATTTCAGAGAACATTATGACCCACAGAAAGTATTTATATGCACTTCATTCATAGGCTTTTGCTAGGCAACTTGGAGACCATGAAAATATCAAAAATCTGTGGAACGTTCCTTTAAGCCAATCAAGTTTTAGATACTGTGGGCATTCTTCTCGCTATAGATCATTGCCTGCCGCAATAAGACAAAATATAATAATATAGTCGGGAAGTATATCCTATATATAGCTAGGCTATATCCTCCTTCAGCTGGCTCAATTGGGGTGAGACTGTGGGATGTTACCATGCGGTTCTTTCTGTAATTGTTTTTTTTAACATTTGTTAATTGCACATTAAAGCACATTTTTGCATCGTCATGGCATTTGGTTTTCATTTTAGCTCAGTTTACCAGTATTGAAGTGTGGGGTTGGTGGCTGGTTTAAGCAGCCTCATCTGGCCCCATTCAGACTGATTAGAGTCTGGTTTAAGCAGCCTCATCTGGCCCCAGTCAGACTGATTAGAGTCTGGTTGAAGCAGCCTCACCTGGCCCCAGTCAGACAGATTAGAGTCTGGTTGAAGCAGCCTCACCTGGCCCCAGTCAGACTGATTAGAGTCTGGTTGAAGCAGCCTCACCTGGCCCCAGTCAGACTGATTAGAGTCTGGTTTAACCAGCCTCACCTGGCAACCAGTCAGACTAATTAGAGTCTGGTTTAACCAGCCTTACCTGGCAACCAGTTAGACTAATTAGAGTCTGGTTGAAGCAGCCTTACCTGGGGCTGGGTGGGGCTGCACCCATGTGATGCCTGAGAGCAATCAGGGCACACAGGATACACCATAGACGCCACATTGACTGTTTGAAACACATACAAGTAAAAAACAGGAGCTGCAGATTTTATAGATGAAAAGCTCCAAAAGCATGTACATTTCTTAACCGTTTTTATAACACACACACACACACACACACACACACACACACACACACACACACACACACACACACACACACACACACACACACACACACACACACACACACACACACACACACACACACACACACACACACACACACACACACACACACACACACCACGCAGAGAGAGGAGGAGAGAGCTCTGACTGGCTGCAACATCTGGCCAATACTCCAATAAACGGTCCTGCGTGAACAGAGCGAAGCTACGGTCACTTACTTCATTACTAGTGTTATTTTTATGTGAGCTGCATGACACCTTAATTTCCCCTCACGGCTGAATTAAAGTAAATCTGAATCCGGAGGATTGAATCCTCTTTATTGGTCACATACATATACACAGACAGTGAAATGTGTTTCTCTGCATTCAAACCATCCTAGTATTAGGAGCAGTGGGCAGCTATTGTATATACAGCTGCCCGGGGAGCAGTGTAGGGGTCTGGTGCCTTGCTCAAGGGCACCTCGTCAGTGCGACCAGGCGTTTCGGGAACAGTCGACCTTCTGGTTTTCCAAGTTCCAACAGACTGAGCTATCCTGCCGCCCATCTAGGGATGATCAAGTAGTTCAACCTGTTGGATCGTTGTTGTCTTGCGCAACAACTGCTGCTACTGAATACTGAAAAAAAAAACCTGAACACAGCGATTCCTGAACATGCTGTTAAAATGGAAAAAGACAGACGAAGGGCTTAGCGTCATCGCTAAGACGTGTGTCTTCTGCGGCTCAGTGGAGCTGCAGCGCCCGCTCCCTGGGAGCCCTGACCCACTTCCCTCCCCCGGGGTGCCTCTCGGTGGCGTTCTTTCATTTGCGGTGCACGGAAATTAGTGGAGCGGGGAGGCCTGGGAGACGGAGTCAATTAGGCAGGGTTTCCACCTGTCTGGGGGGGGCGGGGGGGTATCGCCCCCGGCACGCGCAATTTAAAAGTGATGCCTTAACCTTTGCCCGAAATAGCTTCTCCATCCATAAATTCCCAGCGCTTCAGGGCAGCGCGTGTGTCAGACGGTGAGAGAGAGAGAGAGAGAGAGAGAGAGAGGGGCTCTTCCCCCGCTGTGCACTCTAGCCTCTCTTCTTGCTCTCTTTTCCAAACCTGTAAGCGTGTGGAGGCAGATGGGCCGAGCATCCCGACCGCTGTGTGTGTGTGGGTACCGTCTGTTCCACGCGGGACGTGTCCACGGAGAGCCCTCTAAATGGAGTGGACCCGTGATTGGCTAGTTGGTGCAGCCCCGCAATCATCATCATCTTTTTAGTTAATATTATCATCTCGCCAGTGCGTTTACATGCACACCGGAAGCCCGGTTACAAAGCCTGGTTATTCTGCAGAGCGATAAAATATGATAATGATGTAACCCAATCCTTGGCCATCATCATTTGTCATGTAAACACTGTAACCGGATTTAATAATTCTGTGCATGGACCAAAAACGGTCACCTCCTCAAATCCCCCCCCCCGGAGTGACACAGAGCCTCGACTCGAGGTCTGTGGAACTATGGAACCGACACTAAGCCAGAAGGACCGCTCAGAGTGCTGCTGAGGAGGAAAACGATGGCATTGTTCAACAATGACGTACACATTGTTGTGATCCAAAGTGTCAGAAACACACAAAGGAATCCTCACTTCTCCGTCATTGAGCATTGTTGCATTCACACATCTCACACACACACGTGATTGACAGGCCAGATGGACTCCATGAACCAATCAGGGACGAGCTGCCCTGATTGGTCAGAAATTAGCCAGCAGCTGTCCAACATCTAATGTCTCGTACCAAGGAAGCAGGCAAGTGCTGTCAACAAGAACTGACATTCTCACCTAATTTCACTCACTAATAGCCGACTAATATATATACTAGAATTACAGCGCCAGCCGACCGTCAACCTATTGCTCCATGAGATTATAAAATTAACGGAAAGAGAGACACGTTTGGTTTAGCTAGATGTTTGGTACGGGTAAAACTAGTCAGGTTTAGGTATACGGTTAGTTATGGACCAATCGACAGACATATTTCAGAGATGGTTAGGTTGAGGTTACAGCTGATTATGTTTAGGCCTTAGGTTAGACATAGTTATGTTTAGGCCTTAGGTTAGACATAGTTATGTTAAGGCATTAGGGTTAGATATGGCTATGTTTAGGTTAGATAGTTCAGCTGTTGGGTTAGAGACAGGGTCAGGGTTAAGAAGCCGGTAAGAGGATGAATATGGTTAGGGTAAGGCGGATTAACGGGATAAAACCCCAGTTACTTCCGTTTAACAACTCTACTCTAGTGACTGAAGTGGTTTGAGAGAGAGTTCACCTTTTCCTGCATTAGTAGCCGGTTGGTATTCACAAGCCTTCACCACCGAGACCTCCGGCTGACCTGCCACCTGCGTCGCCTCAGGCATAGTCTGAGTGTTTACACATTTACACCCCCCCTCTTCAGCCCTGTTCAGAGACATATGTAAATATAGACTCGTATGTAAATACATACTCATGATGTGAACGTATTCCATCAATGGAATTAAAGGCAACAGCTCACAACGATATGCAAATATAACGGTATTCCATTACTCTCAGAGCCAACCATACATATTGTGTCCATCTTGTATAAGCATTGCTGCATTTCTATAATTTGCTAGCAGGTGTCACCTTGAATACACTAGCGTGATAATCAGACAGAATCCTCTGATCAGGAACAGCGTGTGTGTGTGTGTGTGAGCAGTGGGAAAAGCACTCTTGAGTTCTTCAACAAGGTTTGTTCATTCAATTTCGTCCATCACTTCACTACATTTTAGTCTGACGTTGCTCCCCGGGGGGCGGGGCTGGGGGGATTCGATTTTCCGTAACCAATCACTAGAAACCAACGTACCCCCCCGTGGCGCTGATTGGCCAATCCATATTCCCCCCCCCCCCCCTGGTTGTTCATTGGATAATCGCTTTTTTCCACCAAATGGCTGTCTCGTGCTTAATACATCCATGGTCTCATGTCAACGACGCCAGACCCGAAGAATCAGTCCACTCGGGGGAGTGGGCGGAGTCAGAGGGTCTGGACCCAGGCAACCAACACAACACATCACGAAGCTAGTCCCTGGTGCATGACAAGTGTATTGTCACTGTTTAGAAATTGCATTTTTATTTCTATATATTTAACTTTTTAAGTGTTGTCGTCTGTCGTCGGGTATTGCACATACGATTTTCACTCACTGCTTAAACTTGTGTAAACTGTGAAGTGACAAACTTGACTTGACTTGTTAAAAGTACATTTAACCAAGTCTATAGAGCAACAAAAAAAGTATTTGCATTTCGGTTTCTTTCCCTTCCCCACCCTTTAAGAATACCACTCCTGGTCTTCTGTCCACCTATTCTGTCCACCTATACATTTGATTCAAATATTATGTAGAACACTCAAGAGTCTAAGTGGCCGTTGCCTCCCAGGATGGGGGTTTGACCAAGTCCAACAGCATTCGAAATGGGAGAGTTTGAGTAGTGTGTGCAGGTGCTTGTGTCAATTAGTATGTAAGCATCTAATCCATGACCACAACAACTCTTCAAATGACAGCCTGCCAAACGTTCTACCAAGCCTCAACCGATCAGCTAAACAGGCAACCAAGCACACACACACACACACACACACACACACACACACACACACACACACACACCACACACACACACACACACACACACACACACACACACACACACACACACACACCACACACACCACACACACACACACACACACACACACACACACACACACACACACACACACCGAGTGATGAGTCTGAAAGACTTCCAAAAGATCCAGTGGGGTTTAACAATGGATGGACCAAGAATCGTGGATGGGACGTTAAGAGACCTTCAACCGTGCCAGAAGGCTGTTTGGCCAGAAGATAAGACACTTGACTTGGTGATGTCTCTCAACCAAACAAGCCATTGAAGAAGGAGGCGATGCAGAAGAGTCAGGGTGAGTGAACTCTGCACAAGCGCGTCTCGAGTCTCTTGCAGAAGTGTGTGAGCGAGGTTCCTTGTGGTCGCTGGAGGAGGTTCTGCAATGTCCTCAACAGTCATATTTCATATTTCACACAGAGGCACAAACTGCCTGCTCATACTTTGTGAAGCAATTGCGGAGGAAAAAAAACTAAAACACATTAATGTTAAAGACATTTGGGTGGAAGGAGAGATTTCTTATAACATATTTATTCATATTTTCATATACTTTTTACATATTTGTTTTTTGCAATAACACTTTTCTCGTCCGAGAGGAACTGGACAGTGTAGGAATAAACGGGTTTTGTAGGGAGATGGTTGATATTTTCAGTTTCTTTTTTTGGGGGGGGGGGGGGGGAATTAGCATTAGTATTATAATTATTATTCAGTCAATATTCACAATCCCATCAAACGAGCAAGACAAAGACTTCCTAAAATGTTGATTGACATATAAAACTATTTATTTTTGTACTTTTCTTAAAACACTGGTGGATGCATCTTGGGTTGAGAGGAGAGGGGGGGGGGGGGGGGGGGGAGGGATAGGTGACTGTGACCCAGGGGTGACAAAGGTCAGGGGTCATACTTTGTGACAGGTAGGCACCTACAACAAAAACCAAAAAAACTCATGATGTAGGCTACAATACACACACACACACCACACACACACACACGCTTACACGCACGCTCACACCACGCACGCTCACACCACATACACACACACACCATAGTCTACACAATTATCATGCTTCTAACTGGACCTCCTACAAAGTCATCTTGTCTATCTACGCCTTCACCTCCATAGAATAATTAGAATCCACAACAGATGGGTCGGAAATATTTAGGGGAAGCCGATGCCATAGAAGATGAGGGGGGGGGGGGCGAGGGGGGAGGGGAATGGAACCTAAAATGGAATCTGGTTAAAAAAAAAAAAAAAAAGACCGTCCGTCTTTTAAAGCCCCAGACATTGAATGGCAAAACACACTTCTCCCTTGGGTCCCCGGGACAAAGTCGTCACCAAATTCCTCCACGGACACACCACACAACCAACCCCCTGAAAGCTGAAAGAAACACACGCCGTTGTAAACAAGATCCCTGGGGTGGGGGGGGGAGAAAGGGAGGAGGGGGAGAAAGGGATGGGGGGGGGCGTGCTGGACTGGCCCAGAACAGAACAGTGTGGAGCCCCAGCCAAGGAGAGAGACGCCAGAAGACGAATAGGTTTCATAACTGGGTGATCTCGATTGGTTTGGTTTGGTTGAGTGCATCCGGTTCTATGTGTTTCTAGGTGGGTTTTGGGGGAGGGGGTTCTTCATTTTTTTTCTTCATTGAAAAACCCGGTTAATTTGTTATTGGACCCTGGGACCGTTGATGCTCCGATATGCGCGAGTGTGTTCTTAAACGCCGGTGGACGTAAGACGATATAAAGCGACAAAATAATAATAATAATAATCATCATGAAACAATAAAAAAATCAAGTGCTAAGAACAACAAGTCAAAGAGTCACTGGTCTTTGGTGGTTCCCTCACCCAGGAACGGTGGGCTGCCTGCAGGCAGCAGCAGCAGTAGGAGGAGAGACACCCTGTATATGTATGAAGGTAGACCGAGAGGTCCATCGTGACTGGCTAGTGCTGAACTACCTGTGTTACGCCTCTGATACACCCAGAGTCAATACTAGGGATTTAACCCCAGAAAAACCTTGCACAAAAACATTGCAATGAAAAACAATAACGTCATGAACAAAATAAAATAAAAAAACCTTCCAGAACATACCGTGTGCCTTTACTTCACCCAGAGGGGTTTGGAAGGAGTCCAGCACAGTGCAAATACATACAAAATATAGAGGGGGGGGGGGGGGGGGGGGAAGGAGAGACAGCAGGAGAGACGTGGCACAAGGGCCTTCCCCCTCAGGACATGATGGGTGGTGCAACAACATCATGCATCAGATCACTTTGGAACTACAATACAAGATGGCGGAGGCAGGGGGGGGGGGGGGGGTGGGGGGGAGGGGGGATCAGAACTGTGCCAGAAGCGACCCCGGCCAGTCCAAAAAGTCTTGGTCCATTTTCCACCCATTCACCCGCCAGTTGCGCTGATCCACTCACAACACATAGGGGCCCAATGGGTACCGTTGATAAGATACCGTTGATAACATCCAAGTATAATAATATTTCACTCACCCCTCCTCTGTCCAGGATGAGGATTCTAATAATAATGATTATAATAAGAGTGATATTAATAAAAAAAAACATCCATTGAACGCTGGGAAGAAGAAGACCTGAACCCAACATCGCCACTGTGTTCTCTAGTGCTTCAATCTGGAAACGGTGATTCCAATTGTCAGGGTGGTGTCAGAACACACGGGTGATAAGGGAGGGTGGGGGGGGGGGGGGCTCTATACCGCAACTACAGCACCACACCACCGGACACCAACACGCTCAATCACAATATGGGTGTGGTCACACAAAAAAGGTGGGGTTTCTTCTAGCAGACGGGGATATTTCCTTCGCATTTTGCCACACATCACAAAGCCCCACTATGTGACAAGGTACAGGGAGGGGGGTGGGGTACTTTGTTCTCCACTTGGCTAGATAAGGGAGGAGGAGGAGGAGGAGGAGGAGGAGGAGGAGGAGGAGGAGGAGGAGGGATATAGTATACTTGCTTGTGACCGGAATAAAAACAAACCGCGGTCAAGAGTTTGTGAGGCAGCAACGTGCCGCTATTAGATGCTGGATGGTTGTTTTTTGTTGTCGTTTGTTCTTGTAAGTGGATACACAGGTTTGGTCGGAGGTGGAGGTGGAGGTGTGGTGGTGGTGAGGGAGGAAAACCAGAGGGCCGTGGGTGGGTGTGTGGGTGTGTGTGTGTGTGTGTGTGGTCCTATGCTGGCAGGTCCCGCTGCAGGGTGGCCAGGTTGAGAGAGGGAGGGGTCCGGGCGCTCCACACCCTCAGCCGGCCGTCCTTGAAGAGCAGGTTGACGGCGGGCAGGGGGACACCGGACTCGGCGGCGGGCTGGCTGAGGGGGCCCGACACCCCGCTCTCCGGGTCCGCCGAATGGCTGGCGTGCTGGGGAGAGAGGGAGGGAGGGAGGGTGGGGGGGGGGGTTGGGGGATGAAGGGGGTCACAGGTCATCGTTACGGTGATGACACTTTCTCAGGATGAGGTTCACGAGCGGATGATGCATCGATGACCCAACCCTAAACACAATGACTAGGAACGAGTTCCCCAAGAACTGTTCCAGCCTATTTAGTTCCAACAACTAAATATGAATGTGGTTAATAAAACCACACACACACACACACAACTACTCAGAGGAGGAAGGAAATGTGTAATTAAAAACAAAATAGTATAATATAGGAATATTATCTAACAATTTGATTGTTTTTTTTATAATAGAATGTGCTGTGTTATATAATGAACGGCTAGTCAAAGCTGTCATTTTGTGCCGTTTTCTGAAGAAGGCATACAGCTTAAAAAGATATATTGGGAGACCAGCCTCTGTTTAAATGTTTAATTAAGCAATCAGCTATCAAAGTCCCAATGTCACCAGTGGAGCCATGTGTGTGTGTGCGCACACCACAAAACAATGAACCACATTTCATAATACTTAATTGTTAAGTAGCTAATTATGAATACAAATTCTTACCGCACAGAAGTTATGGAAAAATAGGTTCTAAAGTTTGAGTAGTTGTATTTGTTAGTCGTAGTAGTATTGCACTCATGATACACAGGGTTAGGGGGGGGAACAGAATGAAGTGTGAGTAGTTGTATTTGTTTGTTTTAGTCTTGTATTTGTTGGTTTGAGTAGTTGTATTTGTTACTTGTAGTATTGTATTTGTTAGTTTGAGTAGTTGTATGTCGTTTTTATTGTATTTGTTAGTTGTAGTATAGTATTTGCTAGGTTGAGTAGTTGTATTGGTTACTTGTAGTATTGCATTTGTTAGTTTGAGTAGTTACATGTAGTATTTTAATGTATAAGTTAGTTGTAGTATAGTATTTGCTAGGTTGAGTAGTTGTTTTTGTTACTTGTAGTTTAGTTTTTGCTAGGATAAGTAGTTGCATGTGTTGGTGGTGAGTAGTTTGAGTAGTTGTATGTAGTCTGTTTATGTAGTAGAGTTAGTTGTAATATAGTATTTGTGATCCACGGTGTGAGGGTGTGGTCCTCACCTGGAAGGACTGGACAAAACTCAGGACTTTCAGCGAGAGCTTCCGGCTCTCGTGAAGCAGCTCTTGGAGACTGAATCCACAGACAAGACACAAGTATGAGTCATTCAATTCGGAAAAACGGTAAATGTAAAAATGATTTCCTCTAAAATTGTATTTTAGATTTCTGTTCTCGGGAAACCACATTTCCATTTCCGTTCTCCGACATGAATAAATTCCATTCTTTGATACTCAATGTGGAACTCCCTTCTATGTTGCTCCATTTTAAGTGATAATTGTGTGTGTGTGTGTGTCCGTCCGTACCTGTCCTTGCCACAGAGTTTGTGCGAGGCAATCTTCTGACACACTCTGCGGTTGAGCTCCGAGCTGAAGAGAGGCATGCCGAAGCAGAGCTCCAGAGGAACCCACTCGTCCTCCGTGGACAGAGCTGAGGAAAAAATAACACCAGCCACACATGGGGTTAGGTGGAGGGAATGGGATGGGAGGAGCCTCATAATTAATAAGTACCTAAATAATAAAACAATTATAATAATTCATATGAATTAAGAAGAATAGATAAATAAGAACAATATCAATAATATGCTACTACTACTACTACTACTACTACTACAATTACAAAAGATAATTAGGAAAATATCCTCAACCCAGAGTATTTATCAATAAGTCCAATCTATAATGTGGTTTGCATAAAAATGATATTATTATTCTATATTATTCCAGAAGTGGGTGTGGACGGCAGAGAAGCGTAACCCCTTCACGCCCCTATGAATCTATCACGCCAACTGAACATAAGAATTGCACTCGGATGGACAGACGACAGACGGATGGAGAGACAGACGGACGCGGCTACCTTCTGTCGCCCCCTTGACCTCTCCGTTGCCCTCCTCCGCCACCAGCTCAAAGGACTCTGTGCTGCCGCTGGTGTCAAAACCTCCGCCCAGGTGCGTGTCACCTGGGGGTGGAGGGAGGGAGGGTGGAGGAGAGACAACAACGATTGTCATCAATCATTCTCCTCCCCTTCTCCTTCAAAACTTAATTAACAAACAACGACAAAAATAAACCTGCCAGCCAAGCGTCATCTCAAGGGGAAATCTGGGTGTTAATGTCATTCAAAACAAAACTGGAGAGATAAACAACAGACTAATAATCATTTCAATGACAATTTCTATACGGCAGGATGAGCCTGAATGCCTTCTGTTGGTAATGGTAATGAACTGCTTTAATATAGCGTTTTTATCCAAAGCGCTTTACAAGTCCTGCCTCACATTCACCCATTCATACACACATTCAACCACCGACGGCGGAGTCAGCCATGCAAGGAGACAGCCAGCAGTTAGGGTGCCTTGCTCCTTTTTAGCTAGGAGGAGCCGGGGGATCAGACCAGCAACCTTCCGGTTGTGAGGCGATCGCTGTACCTCCTGAGCTGTACTGCCGCCCGGTGATCGGTAATCATTATAAGTCCCTTTGGATAACAGCATCTCCTAAAAGACTTAATAAAGTCATTTATAATGAAAACACTAAGTGTATAAAAAGCGTCCGTGTGCCGCCTGACGATCAGAGCAGTGAAGTGTGTGAGTGGAGAGAGGAGGGTGTGTTCATAACAACAATGGCCCACACACTGCGAGTCTAACCAAAACCTCAGCCGCCATTATCTGCTTTACAAGTTGCACGCAAAAGGATGACAAAACCTCCCGTGCTACACTTGGCAACAAAATAGTTTCCGTCCGTGTAGCCTCGGCGACGGCTAATTGTGTGATTGGAGTGGCTTCGTCTGAATTTAAATCAGAGAGTATTTCCGAGGAAAGGCTGCGAGAGTTCGATCCACTTCCATTAAGCTCAGGCAGCGCCCATTAAAAAGAGACACAACTAAACAGACAAACAGCATAATTAAACCGGACTGGGAGGTAATTCTGATCTCATTGCTGCCATCAACGGCAATAACGCTCAGGGTCAACAGCAGCCTGCCTACGTGGAGCTCCGGCAGACGCTTGCAAAAAAAGAAAAAGAAAAGAAAAAGCTTTCAACAACCAACTACTGTGGGAAAGGAAAGCTCCAGCCGCCTCCGGGCCACAGGGCCCAGTAGCCGCACAGCCTGAGTCATTTCAAGCACCGCGTGAGGTTATGAAAAATGGGCCCCATTTAGAGGCAAATACTTCCCAGCACCACTGGAGGGGGGGGAACGTGTGTGTGTGTGTGTGTGTGTGTGTGTGTGTGTGTGTGTGTGTGTGTGTGTGTGTGTGTGTGGTGTGTGTGTGTGTGTGTGTGTGTGTGTGTGTGTGTGTGTGTGTGTGTGTGTGTGTGTGTGTGTGTGTGTGTGTGTGTGTGTGTGTGTGTGTGTGTGTGTGTGTGCGCGCGTGTGTGTGCGTGCGCGCCCAGGAGTGTTTGTTCCTGCACAATGTACCCGAGTACGGTATGATGAGGCTGACCCATCTGTCTCAATTGGTAGAGCATGGCATGAACAACGCCAGGGTTTGGGGTTCCATTCCCATGGGGACCCAAGACATGTACCATGCACACACACTGCATTGTAATGCACTTTGGGATTTAAAAAAAAAAGGGGTCCACCCATTAGAATAGAATAATTATGCACATTTTTGTGTGACTGCGCTGGCTGGCTGGCTGGCGCTTTCTCCAACTCTCTCACTCGCTCACTCACCCCTGCAGTCTGTGGCGTCGTTCTCCCTGTGGCGGTGTCTGTTGCTAGGGTTCAGCATGGTGATGTAGCCACACTGGTGCTTCAGATCCACGCTGTCCTGCAGTGTCCGCAGGGCCTTGTGCACACACATGTTGGTGGAGGAGAACTCTGGGCAGGGAGGGAGGGGAGAGGAGAGGTTACCAGAGGCTCATGATGGATATGTTAAGAGTTACTTAACACTAGTTAAGAGTGGAGCACTACAGAGTTTAGTCTGGACTAGTTAAGAGTGGAGCACTACAGAGTTTAGTCTGGACTAGTTAAGAGTGGAGCACTACAGAGTTTAGTCTGGACTAGTTAAGAGTGGAGCACTACAGAGTTTAGTCTGGACTAGTTAAGAGTGGAGCACTACAGAGTTTAGTCTGGACTAGTTAAGAGTGGAGCACTACAGAGTTTAGTCTAGACTAGTTAAGAGTGGAGCACTACAGAGTTTAGTCTGGACTAGTTAAGAGTGGAACACTACAGAGTTTAGTTTGGACTAGTTAAGAGTGAAGCACTACAGAGTTTAGTCTGGACTAGTTAAGAGTGAAGCACTAAAGAGTTTAGTTTGGACTAGTTAAGAGTGAAGAACTACAGAGTTTAGTTTGGACTAGTTAAGAGTGAAGAACTACAGAGTTTAGTTTGGACTAGTTAAGAGTGGAGCACTACAGAGTTTAGTCTGGACTAGCTAAGCTTAATTAATGTTTAACTGTTCCATGGTCATAATTGTATTGTGTGTAAATATAGAAAAACTGGTCAAATTGATTTTACTCTGTGTGCCTGGATTGTTTATGAAAATGGTGCAATCACAAACATAAGTGTGTAATACATGCATTAAAGAATTGTACTTCTTCCATAATTGTGAACAACAGACTGATAACTAAAACCGATAGCATCGTCTTCCCATTGTCATAAACCCAGTGAACACAAACTCACAAACAGCATTGATAAACTAAACTTTTCCTGTACCCGGCGAGAAAACCAGCAAAAATATCTTGTCCAGACAGCAACGTCCATAGACAAAGTGTCCATAAAGGTTAACAATCAAAGCTGTGTAGCAGACTGGCCACTGTAGAAATACATTTGTTTATGTTAATGTCTGTCTTCTTCAACCTCCATCGTGCACTCTCAAATGCGTTTCTCTCAGAGTCCACACAAATCTCTCATTTACAAAACAGGTAACCATGACTCCCTCCCTCATCAAACTTGCTGGTTTCTGGGAAAGGAGACGTGTCGTCTCCCCCCAGAAGTTCCGCTGTAGCTTTGTCAGAGCTTTGTCTGGATCCGAGATTAGACCTGCAGCACTAAAAGCGATGCTTTTGGTGTACCAGAAAGGCGATTAATTCACCAACTGGAAGCACAGAGTCCAAGTGCACTCTGAAGGGTCTCTTCATGCTTTCTGTTCGAGACTTTTTTTTTTTAACTGTGTTTGTGTCGAGTTGCTCTTGACCTTGACATCAAACAACGTTTTGGAGAACAAAATCACTTTGCTAAATCAGTTTAAACTGCCATGCTTTCAAGGTGAAAATAGTACAGTATTTTCCTTGAACATCACTTTATCACTTATCATTTTTGTTCTTCAAGTCTTCAACCAGCAATTGCTTTTACCCATAAACATGGACAGACATTAATTTGAATCGTATTGGTTTGTTTGAATGTTGTATCGTGAATGTATACGTTGTATCGTGAATGATATAAAATCACATGGCATGTTTAATATGGACTAATTATTCTGTTTGATGTGGCAAAAAAACGAATGCAATTGGTTGGTTATTGAGTCCCAACAGGAATATGCATCAACTGGATATAGATGAAAGACATGGGCAGATGTACACTTTCCATGAGATTAATATTCTCGTCGTCAGCCCACATCAAAAAAGATGCCAAAGAAAAGCAGGAAAACCTTAATTTTGCTTCACTGAGTTTCAGCCTAAATCAACAGATGTCACGGCAACATTGTAAACCTCTAACATTCTGGGGTAACGTCACATTAACACAATACTGCAGTGGCTTATAGGTGTTCATATTCCCATCAAAAATGTACCGGGTTCGTTGTCTGCAGCCTGCGCTGTAGGCATCCTAAGAGGCAGAGACGCACAACCCTTCTCTCTGCTACTTAATGACATGCATCTGAATTCACGGTGCTGTGTGCCGTCTCTCTGGATGGAAGGAATAGAAAGAAAAAAGCCAGAGCAAGAGATTCACCCCCACCTCCGGTCAGATCCTCCTCTTCGAACGGGAATGGAATGTGAACCGTCTCACCATGACCATGCATCCCATGACCCTTAAGACACACACACACATCGTACAAACCACAGTAAGACAGGATCCAGTCAAATGTTGGTTTGATTAGAGCAAACATTCCACTCAGTCTTTGTGCAGATTATTCGGATTACAAAGGGCCACACACACACACACACACACACACACACACACACACACACACACACACACACACACACACACACACACACACACACACACACACACACACACACACACACACACACACACACACACACACACACACACACACACACACACACACACACACACACACACACACGAGCTTTGATGCATCTCAGTGCTCAAACTGGGCAATGTGAAAAATATATATATATATATATAAATATGTCCTCGACACAGTCAAAGGGAATAGTACATGATATTGATCTATTGGTTGTAGTTTCTGCCTAGGAATAAACCATGAGCAGCCAAACAATGTGTGTGTGTACCTGGATCAGTACTGCAGAGTGTGTGAGGGCGTCGTTGAGCATGGTCAGCACATTGGATGTAGGCACCACTCCAGGGTCGTGACCCCAGGAAGTGATCAACAATCGGTCATAAACCTGAAAAAAAAAAAAGAGACAAAGGGTATGTTTTCATCCTGACCATCTCATTCTTCCGTACCAGAATTCACTGTGTGCCAATTAGGAAAGTAATAGTGAAACAGTCAATTATGTACCACGTTACAATGGTGACGTGTTCAATGTGAAAATCACTTTATTATTGGAGTGGTGGCATTTAGACAAAGAAAATTACACACCAAGTTCAGTAATAATACCGTATTGACCCGAATATAAGACGACCCCGATTATAAGACGACCCCTCTTTTTCAAGACTCATTTTTGGAAAAAAAAATAATTTTTGAAGACAATCTTTTTTTATAAAGAAAATCTTTTTTTGGAAAATAATGATAACACACATCACACATTGTGTTCAAATTTGCCTAACTTGACAAACAAAAACAAAACAGGCTAGATAGATTGCAATGAAACAGTAGTGCAATAAAACGGTAGAGCAATGAAACAGAACATCAGTCCTCTCACTCCCGCTATCGTCACTCACGGTGTCTGCTTCCCCGTCTCCTCCCACATCACGTCATCCTCGCTGCCATCCATGGCATACGCAGCATTTCTTAAACCCATTAATGCTTTCTGGGGAAACGTCAGCCCATGCTTGCAAGATCCATTCACAGAGCAAACGTACTGCAGGCTTTTGGATTTTTCCAGACGGTGTCAGTGCGTGATTAGCAGCCAGGAGCCACTCTGTGGATCTCTTGCGCAGATTAACCTTGAATGGTTTGTTAACGACCACATCCAACACCTGCAGCTGGCTTGTCATTCCGCCCGGTATGATCACTAGGTGACTAGGTTTTGACTGGCTCAGTCAAGTGTCCACGGAAAGCATCCAGAATCAACATGTTCCTCTTCTTTCTGAGTCCCCCACGCCGTCTGCCCCACACCACCTTGAGCCAGTCCACCACAAGCTCCGTCTCCATCCAGCCCTTTGCCTGGGCACTACCATAATCCCACGTACGGGGGAAGTTGTGTCCCATCTGCGAGGCGCGTTAACATAACAGTTCATCGGCTCTTCTAGTTTCCAGTAGATCAGTAGATCACTGATTTGTCGCCTTTCTCATGCCCAGTGACAGATGTTGGCATGTCAAAATACACAGGCGTTTGATCAGCATTGCCCATCTGATCAAGGGGGTATGAGTGCTTCTTCCTTAACTTGATCACATATCGCTGATAAGACAGTAGCTTCTCTCTGGAGTCTGAGGGCAGGCGCTGGGCTTGTCCTGCGTCGCAATGACAGGTGTTTGATGTCTGCTTCGTTTATCACCATTATCTTAAAATTGGCATCGTAACTTCGTCTCTTCTGTTTATTAACTTGCCCTACTTTTGAGCCACTTTTTTCAAGTTGGTCGCTGTCTCTCCATTTCTATCTCTCCAGGTAACTGTTTTTATGTACTGTTACTTTAAGACTTTGAGTTACTTTAAGTGTCGCGCGGTGTCTCGGAACACTCGTTTGGCGCGATCTGTTGTTGCGCAGTTACATGTGCAATTACGGTACATCGAAAAGTCTAAACCCCGATTATAAGACGATCCCTCTTTTTTAGATTTTTTTCTAGGAAAAAAACCCCGTCTTATATTCGGGTCAATACGGTAATAATAATAATAGAAAGTGAACAAACCTGGAATATGGCAACTAACCTGGAATATGGCATCTAACCTGGGATATGTCAATTAACCCGGAAAAGGTAACTAACCTAGAATATGTTAACTAACCTGGAAAATGTTAACTAACCTGGAGTGTCAACTAACCTGGAATGTCACTAACCTGGAATAGGTCCACTAACCTGGAATATGTCCACTAACCTGGAATAGGTCAACTAACCTGGAATAGGTCAACTAACCTGGAATATGTCAACTAACCTGGAATATGTCAACTAACCTGGAATAGGTCCACTTTCCTGAAATATGTCCACTAACCTGGAATATGTCCACTAACCTGGAATAGGTCCACTAACCTGGAATAGGTCCACTAACCTGGAATATGTCAACTAACCTGGAATATATCTGGCAGTTTGCGCAGCCTGGATCCTTTGGAGAGCAGCAGAGAGGGGGGGCCCTGGGCGGTCACATGGTACAGGTACAGCTTGAACCAGATGGAGCTCACCTCAGGGATGGGTGGGCCGATATGCTGCACACACACACACACACACACACACACACACGGTAAATATAAGAAGATAAACATGTATGTATAAGAAGATATACTGTATGCATTAAAAAAAAAAACACAAAAATCATAAATAAGAATAATAAAACATCAGATACAAGACACTTGGATACTTAAAATCACTATACATGAGCATTTAGCCACACACCAACATAAGTGCAAATGAGAAAGCATTGTGAAAATGTGTGAAACGCGCAAAGGAACCACCCAAAAGGAATGTAAAGGGAGCTCTGTGGTGGTATGTGCACCGGGAGGAGGCCGTGTGTAGATGTGGCCGAACGGCTGTTGAATGGAATGAAAAGAAGTTAGGAGGGAAAACGAATCAACCGAGTGCCGGTGGGCCGTGAATAAATAACATGAATGAATGGCAAAGCAGTTAACATCTCCCTCTTCTCACCACCATTGCCTGTGCTGTGCGTGTGTGTGTCCAGAATGAAGAGAGAGACCGCTGTGGTTATTATGCATGTGTGTGTGTGTATCCAGTTGGCAACTCTGAGGCTACGACGGAAGACAAGGAGATTTTCAAAGCAATTCCACTTACTGGCTGCAGTCCAACTCAACTGGAGTGCAGCCAAACACACACACACACACACACACACACACACACACACACACACACACACACACACACACACACACACACACACACACACACACACACACACACACACACACACACACACACACACACACACACACACACACACACACACACACACACACACACACACACACACACACACACCTCAACCCCTCCTGACCCTCCACCCACCCACACCATCTCCTCCCCAGCGGTACCTGAGGCGTGCAGCTGCTGACGGGTCTGATCTCGTTGCTGAGGGGGGCCATGGACACCAGCAGCTTGTAGTTCTTGTTCAGTACCCGGCTGCAAGTGGCCTGCTCCAGGCCCAGCAGGCTCTCGCACCGCAGCATGTCCAGAGGGAAGCCTGGAGGGGAGGAGAGGAGGAGGCGGCGCTGCAGCTCTTTATTGTGTTTTGAGGGAAGTTCAAAGTGACCCCCGACTGGAGAAGCCCCACAGTGTGTACCACGGTCCGACATGACGAGAGGACACACACACACCCCCACCCGCGCGGTTCATGGGGATTTGGGGTTGTTCCCCCCACTTCACATGTGGATTAGTTTGTTACAACAGACTGAAGGACAATGTTTACATCCAGGCCTTAGGACCCGCTTAATATTAACTGCTTTGCTTTTTAATCTTCTTTTTACTACTCCTTTTATAATATTTTTATGTAAAGTGTCCTTGGGCTTTGTGAAAAGCACATCATTATTATAATGTGATTATTATTATTAGGGGTGACAGCCATCTAGAATTCAATGTTATCGAAAGGATAAAGAAAACACTACAGCACAGTTGAACTATTGTTACTTCACTGCTGTGTACAGTGGCCACAGTGCACCAAAACACAGCAGTGTGCGGAGGGGGGGGTCTCACCACCTCTTATCTGTCAAGGTCTAGTTCCATCTCGACCCCACACACACACACACACACACACACACACACACACACACACACACACACACACACACACACACACACACACACACACACACACACACACACACACACACACACCACACACACACACACACACACACACACACACACACACACACACGGCAGAGCAGTCAAGAACAAAGCGGGGAAACTCACAATGTGAACGTAGGCACCCAGCCAACGCAAAATGAACAAACAAAGAAACTAACTAACTAACTAACGGAGCGTCTGGTGGCACAATGGTGCCGGTTGGGAAATGGACAGGATATGCTTTTGTTGTGGTTCACTGAGAGGAGAATCTCGCTCCCCCTCAGTCTCTCTCACTTCTTTCCACTTTCAGTCTGCTGCTCGCTCCAAAGTAGAGTAGCTGGTCGATGGGAATAAACTGCGTTATTAGCTTTGTCTGAAACTGTCACTGTCCCCGAAATACACGCACGCACACACGCACGCACGCACACGCACACACACACACACGCTTGTAATAGCAAATCACACTCACACCTGGGGCCCTTTAATTACAAACTGTTGATAACGTTAAAGGTCACAAAGTCTCAATTAATTGGAGAGCGTTCTTAAAATACCTGAAATTAATCTGTTTTTGTTACTGAGGGTAAATCAATTATTGAAACTATTGGGGATAAACAGTGCCCGCTCTACAGCATTTCCCAGCAAAAGAGCTGAGGTGTGTGTGCGTGTGCGTGTGCGTGTGTGTGTGCGTGTGCCTGTGCGTCACTAATTGCAAAAGCACTTTGAGTGGCCACAGGTCTAAAAAAGCGCTCTAAATAAATGCAGTCCATTGGCCATTTCCAATATTTATCCAATGAAAATATGAACAATGTAACAAGGGGGCACCCTTTAAAATAAAACCAGATATCATTTGGGGTGACATTAATTCCTAAATGCATGGATGATTGCAGTGGCGCCTGTAGTCCAGCGGCGGCGCTGTACCACTGCTGCATGCATGTAGCGGAACCACTGTTCTCCGGCCTTGAATTGTTTTTCACCCCCCCCCCCCCCCCCCCCAAGAACTGACTGACATTTTCAAAATAACCCTGTTATTAGAACTGATGTGATTAAGTGAGCAATTTATGAATATGCAGTCTAGACTACAGAGTCTGTATTTACTGGTGGACGCACGCACGCGCGCGCGCACACACAGCAGACAGAGAGAGAGAGAGAGAGAGAGAGGAGAGAGAGAGAGAGAGAGAGAGAGAGAGAGAGAGAGAGAGAGAGAGAGAGAGAGAGAGAGAGAGAGAGAGAGAGAGAGAGAGAGAGAGAGAGAGAGAGAGAGAGAGAGAGAGAGAGAGAGAGAGAGAGAGAGGAGAGAGAGAGAGAGAGAGAGAGAGAGAGAGAGAGAGAGAGAGAGAGAGAGAGAGAGAGAGAGAGAGAGAGAGAGAGAGAGAGAGAGAGAGAGAGAGAGAGAGAGAGAGAGAGAGAGAGAGGCGGTACCTCAGAGAGGGGTGGTGAGGTCGGTACCTCAGAGAGGGGTGGTGTGGTCGGTACCTCAGAGAGAGAGGTGGTGTGGTCGGTACATCTGAGAGAGAGGTGGTGTGGTCGGTACCTCTGAGGGGGTGTGGTCAGTACCTCTGAGAGAGAGGTGGTGTGGTCGGTACCCGAGAGAGGTGGTGTGGTCGGTACCTCTGAGAGAGAGGTGGTGTGGTCGGTACCTCTGAGGGGGTGTGGTCAGTACCTCTGAGAGAGAGGTGGTGTGGTCGGTACCCGAGAGAGGTGGTGTGGTCGGTACCTCTGAGAGAGAGGTGGTGTGGTCGGTACCTCAGAGAGAGAGGTGGTGTGGTCGGTACCTCAGAGAGAGAGGTGGTGTGGTCGGTACCTCAGAGAGAGAGGTGGTGTGGTCGGTACCTCAGAGAGAGAGAGGTGGTGTGGTCGGTACCTCGAGAGAGAGGTAGTGTGGTCGGTACCTCGAGAGAGAGGTGGTGGTCGGTACTCAGAGAGGTGGTGGTCGGTACCTCAGAGAGAGAGGTGGTGTGGTCGGTACCTCAGAGAGAGAGGTAGTGTGGTCAGTACCTCAGGGAGTGAAGGGGGTGCGGTGGGTACCTATGTTGGGGATGTCAGGCCCCTGGTCCTGGGTGAGCTCCTTGTTGTAGCGCAGGAACAGGATGGTGTTCTTCAGGGTGAGGGCGTGGTCAAAGTAGCGCTGGGCCTCGCCCTCCGCCGTGCTCTCCACCTGACGGACACTCGCACATCATTAAAACAGATACAATACAAATGGATACATCATCAACTACTATCATGAGTGTTGGGTAGGACAAAAGCAATAGTATTAGAACATAATTATAATAATGTGTTTAGTCGAAAAAAATGTTAGGAAACGAAGAATCCTCATTCTGAAGAGCATCAAGATCATCATTTCACTGGCCTGCACCCTGCATGTGTATGTGACCGATAAGTTCTTGAATCTTGAATCTTTATTCCAACTGAAAGCAGCCAGCTCACCTTCTCCAGCTCAGCCAGGAAACTGTCCAGCGTCTCGTCGGACAGCTTCCCCACCTCAAACATGGTCACCGCATGGCTTTTCAGGTTCTAGTGAACACAAAAGTTTTTTTTACTATACAGCTTAGACCGGCTAGTGTAGTGGCCAGGGTGTCTGACTCACAGCCCAAAGGCATCAAGATCCCTTTGTGGCCGCAGCCTAACCCGAAAGGCCATCCCTCAAGTGAGACGCCTGCAGGGGTGGGAAAACTACGGCCCGAGGGCCACATGCGGCCCGTTGTTGCTTTTTAATGCGGCCCGTCGCTGAGAGGGAAAGTCAGTGAATCTCTTGATGTGGTTTTGGGTGCACGCCCAACCTGGGCTTAGGTGTATAAATATGGAATAAACCGGTCATTCTGTTGACATAAACAACGTCTCTGTATTCCTCTCTAAAAATAATAACAACAGCAGCATGTTAAACACGTTGTTGCATGTTGGCAATACAGAAATCATATAAAAATTAAAAAGGAAGAAAGGACAAAAAGTGCATTCATCAGTGAGCATTTGGGGAATGTATAAAATTGCTTTTACAGTTAATTTATATAAGTTCACACTGGCCTGGCCCTTCTGTCAAATAAAAAAAATCATTGTAAACCCTGAACACCCCTGATCTACCGGCTCCATGATCACAGATCCGAATTTCTTGCAAGCCACTGGTTAAAATCAAAAGAATACAGCAGCACTTAATACTGCAATATTATTTCTCTACACTCCCGCTGCTGGTTCAGCAGCTCTGTCATTTTAATTGTTAACAGAACATTTTATTTGGCAAAATTTGTTTATTGTCCATTTTAAATTCCGATATTTATGGTGCTGCTGTTACACCTGCATCTCCCCTCGGGGATGACAAAAGTGTCCTATTCTATCTCCAGCTACCTAGCATATAAAGCTATGCAGATGTCGGTCTCTCCGTCTGCCTCCCTCTGCCTCTCTGTCTGTCTCTCCCTCCATCTCTCCGTCTGTCTGTCCGTCTTTCTATCCCTCGGTCTCTCTTAGTCTCTCTCCGTCTGTCTCTCCCTCATCACTCTCTTTGTCTCTCTCTCTCTCTCTCTGGTGTCTCTCCCCCCCCCCCCCCCATCTCTCTCTCAGTCTCCGTATCTGCTCTGTCTCTGTCACTCTGTCTGTCTGTCTGTCTGTCTGTCTGTCTGCGTGCGTGCGTGCAAGTGTATATGTACATGTGTGTGTTTGTGTGTGACTGACCGGGGACAGGTTGCCCATCATGAGGAAGGCGGTGAGCGTGGAGTCGAACAGGAAGGCGATCCTCTTGGTGGGGCCGGCAGGGATGCTGAGGCTGCTCACACTGGCTGTGTCGGCTGCCATGGCGACCGCGGTCACATCACACGTGTTAAGGGGGTAAAAGAGTGTCACACATAACCCTACAGAACACTCAATAGAAAGACACATTGTGGTACCCATGTATCTTCATCATCTGTGACCTTGTGTGCTGCAGTGTACGTGACGTTCCTCAAAATGTGCCAGAGCCGTTTCCCCACCTCTTATCCGTTAGCCTCGTGAGGTCACAGGTTGACTCTCGGCTCTGAAGCTACGGAAAACGGTCCTCGCTTCATGGACACTTTCTGTCATCTCCACGCGAGCACGCGGTGTAATAACGCTCTGCAGTCTTTCACTCCCCCTCCCCCACATTGGCGTGACCGTCACGTACAAACTGTATCCATGCTTTATGTGTCTGACTAAACAGAGAGGCTCCTCTCCGGGTGACCGTCGTGAACCAGCGAGAACTCGGCCACATTGGAGGAGTTAGAAACACTGAATCAACACAAATTAAATATAATTATGTGCCCTGAACCGCCAACTAATGGAGCCATTTATTGTTTTTTTATTCAATTTTCATTTCATTATTCAACTTTTCGGCTATCCGTCTTTTCTGTGGGAAGTTTACTACATATTACCCACCCCTATAGTTCCATCTTAATGTCCACAACCCACTGCGTTGCCATACTTTTGTTTATTTTCTTTTGACTGCCATTATAACAAGTACTATGAAATCAGGATACAAGGCAGATGCTACGGCAGCGCGCTACACTATCAAAATTGTTTACAAGATTCCCGGGAGGGGATCTGCCCTCTGGGCTGTCAATTCAGGCAGTTTTCTCCCTGCCAGAAACATAACAGGCAATTGTTCACCTGCTGGTGTTTCAACACGCTAGTTGCACTTTTGCCAGACTGTGTGCAAGAATGAGGAATGGATGCTCCCTAGCGTTATGCTATCAGTCACCAGGTAGTGGCCACTACCATACCCTCCTGTCCACTCCCATCAACAAGTCAATGAGGTCCTTTATGTGACAATGCTGACAAAACCACTGAAAGACAAATTAACGTTTTACCGACCCACTGCGGTACGAACGTTCCATCATCCAGCATCTATCCGTCTACTTTTAATTTGAAAATCCAAAGCCCCAGAGCGAGCCCCCAGGCTGTCCTCGGGGCGCCGCCCCCTCTAACCACTCGGGGAGGAGGGGGGGGGGAGGAGATGCGAGAGGAGATGCTCGCAATTTCATTTTAAAGGACCAGCGTTTAACTCATGTTTTCACAGAGCTGACACCTTGATGACGATGAAAAGCGTTCGTTAGCTGCTGTGTGAACCCCGCCACTGGAAACGCTGGCCTGGTCCCTCCGGCGCCAGCTCGCGTATTTCAAATGGAGGATGAGAGGCTGGCGGTTCAGACCCCGCGTATTGAACCATCGGTGGGATTCATTAGCGCTGTCGTTTTATTTAACGTTTGAAGCATCAATCCGAGCGGGCCTCCACCTCCCAGCCACACACACACACACACACACACACACACACACACACACACACACACACACACACACACACACACACACACACACACACACACACACACACACACACACACACCACACACACACACACACACACACACACACACACACACACACACACACACACACACACACACACACACACACACACCTGCTTCCTACAGGCTCACACAGACATTCACACATACAGACAACAGTGTGCTTTATTTAGGGCGTCAGTATCTCAGGAGGTAGGGTGGTCGTTTGACAACCGGAAGGTTGCTGGTACCGCCCCCCGCCCCCCCACCCCCCCCCCCCCCTCCTAGCCAAGTGTCGAGGTGTCCCTGAGCGAGACACCCTAACTCTGACTGCTCCTGACGTGCTGGGTTAGCCTTGCATGGCTGACTTAATGATGCCGACTGGTGGATGAATGGGTGAGTGTGAGGCTTGACTTGTAAAGTGTTGTGTGATCTTAGTAGCAGTTGATATCACTCTACTGATGCTATTAATATCGCACAGAATATAATCTAGAGGCATTCAAATGTGTGTGTGTGTGTGTGTGTGTGTGTGTGCGTGCGTGTGTATGTTTACATGTTTGAGTGTGAGTTTAAGCATCTGTGTTTATATTTATCAGCCTATTCATGGTATTATTGCACAGCATATAGCCAGAGCAGTGGCTCTCAAATGGTGGGTTGTGGGGTATTTTAGGTGGGTCGCCGAGCATATGCCAAACTTCGATCTTTTCACAAATTAACTGTTAAATGTTTGAAAGGGTTACGATTTAATTGAGTTTAGACCCAACAGTTGCAGCTTTTTGTTCACTCAATGTTTTTAACAGTACATGAAGGCATTGTTGATTAATGCAATATGTTGAGGGTCCTAAAGGCTGGACCAGTTGAGAACCACTGCACGGGAAACATCAAGTGTCTGTCTGTCTGTCTGTCTGTGAGTGTGTGGAGACCTTGGTCCTCCAGGCTGGTGGTGTCCGTGTCGGTAGCAGAGGACCCCCCCTCCATGACGGGGCTGCCCTGCTCCCAGGAGAGGAGCATCTTCTGGGGGTCCATGGTGGTCCTGCAACACAGGGGGGTGCCCAGAGGTCAACAATGGCTGGATGGCACACACACACACACACACACACACACACACACACACACACACACACACACACACACACACACACACACACACACACACACACACACACACACACACACACACACACACACACACACACACACACACACACACACGCACACACGCACACGCACACACGCACACACGCACACACGCACACGCCAGGTGAAACGTTTAGATTTGATTGAATCTTTGTTTGTCACGGTTTGTTTGTTAAATCTTTAATGTTTCTTCTCAGATTGAAAGAGCTGTGAACTTAAGAGGAGGGAACAAACAGGTTGAACGAATGTATTGCATAAAAACTTGAAGAAAAACACTGCAGTGCAAACACTCAGTCCAGCCGAACACAAACCAAGGGGCCTGGGGATTTGAGTTGTCCATTATTTTATATCACAACACCCAACTCATTAAAAATCAATATAGGTGTGGATGGATGGACTGAAGCGTCATTAAGACGGTGGCAGGGAGCAAAACCGATCTGTAATCCAACGGACGGTAAGCTGATATTAAGCGGGAGCGGGGGACGTACTTCAGCCTGTTGACAGAGGGGGCGCTCTTCCAGGTGGGGTGGAGCTGGTCTGAGCTGAACGCCTGGCCCTTCTTGATGGCGAAGCCCAGGCGACAGTACATGGAAACTGCATTCTGGCGGAGGGAGGAGATACAATAAACTGTTTTAGCTAGCAGGTCATTACGGTTGTCGTTGTTGTGGTTGTTGTTGTTGTTGTTGCTGTGATGAGGAATGAATGTATTATAGCTTGTTGCCATAATGATGACTGAATGTTTTCAATTCAATTAAATTCAGACTAAATGCGAATCTGGATGCATTTCTTACTTGGAAACTGTCGATAAACACGAGAAAAAAAACATATTGGCCTGTAACATATAATTTAACTAATTTGATGTCGTTTTTCCCTCCGATCGATGCATTTAGATGAAGTAATGAAAGAGCTAAATCATCAACTTTGTTTTTAAATCACCAAGTTCATTAAAACAATGAAACTTTTATTTTCAATCCTTCTCATTTTCATTAGTTAGCAACTCTGGTAATGAGACTTTGATTGCTTTTTAATCATTCAATACCTACCTAATTACGCACGGATGTCAACAGACACGAGTCAGAATTAATTTAATTTATGTATAGAAGAAGGAAACTCTTACTATATTTAAATATATATATATATATATATATATATATGAACAAAAAAAAAGGTTCCCGGGATTCTCTGGCTAAGGGGACTGCCTCCCATTGAAATCCCCCCAGAGAGTGACTTCCCATTGGGATCCAAATGACAGGTGGGTTCAGTCATCAGTCTGGAGGTTATGCCAATGGGCCATGTGTGACAGCCAGTGAATAGCAACCCGGAGGAAACTAGGTCAAAGCCAGTTAGATCGAGGAACCATCTACACATCAAATGGCTTTCGCAGAGTGCACACACTTTGATATTAGGTATGCTGGATCTCAAACTGTCTGCCTGTGTGTGTGTGTGTGTGTGTGTGTGTGTGTGTGTGTGTGTGTGTGTGTGTGTGTGTGTGTGTGTGTGTGTGTGTGTGTGTGTGTGTGTGTGTGTCTGTCAGGCGCACGCGAGTGGGAATGAAAAACGAAGAAAACTCAACTTGCTTGACAATGTGCCTTCCTCATCAAACCCAAGGGCAACCATTTGCATTAGATTCATAATATACAAGCCATGACTACTAATTAAAAAAAAATAATCGAACACCAATGATGATTTCTAATGAGACAATGATATGTGATATTTTGTGCACTGGAAATATCAGTTGTGTCATTTAATATCTCATCTCACACAAATGAAAAGGACGCTATTACACAAGGAGGGCTAAGAGGGCAACATACTGCGGATATAATATAATAGCCTGTTGGTTACTAATCAGATTAGATTAATCAGATCTCCACAACGTCACACCACACAAAAAACCATAGTCATGTGTTCCAGTGGACCAATGCACAAACATTGTGCATCGAACAACCCTTGGATGACCACAGACCTTGTCCCACAGATTAGCCATTAGCTTAATGCTACAATCAGACCATGTGGTTCAAGGGGTCCCATGGAGGATAAGGAGAGAGAGAGAGTTGACCCACCTTTACCAAGCCCTGGTCAATCTCCAGCACGTTGGCCAGCTACGAGAGGTGTTGAGGACCACATAAGGGAGGGATACAAAAAACAATGTTTTAATCCAATGGGGGGGGGAAGAGCGAGAGAGCGAGAGAGAGAGAGAGAGAGAGAGACAGACTAAAATGACCCATCAATACACACAGCCACCGACTTGTCGATCGCCCACAACCAACAGAAGACGTCCATTAAGGTGGCGAGACGGGACCAAAGTGATAGCCTACCTCCGACACGTTGGTCTGCTCGTCGATGGACACGAAGATTTTATAAAGGAGCGTTTCGAAGTAATCGCCCTGGACGCGATTCATCACAAAGCCTTCCAGCGGGGGCACTGGGAGAATCAGAAAGGATACGGCGTGAGAGAGAATCAGAAAGGAGTGAGTGAAGGAGTGAGTGAGTGAGTGAGTGAGTGAGTGAGTGAGTGAGTGAGTGAGAGATGCTGCGGCGGCAGCTCACATCTCTACACCTATGCTTCTTTTCATCGTCCCAATAGGATTTCTAATGATATGATTAGGGCCGAGTCAATGGGACACCCGTTACCCATGGTAACTGGCCAGCGCTCCCACCACCACCACCGAGATTTAGAATAGATAGTAGGAGCTAAAAGGATAATCGGGAAAATAACAGGAAGTGACAGGATCTAACAATGGGAGAACAATTGGGGCTGGTGCTACACGAGCCTGTACATACTTACAGGGGGGGGGGGGGGGGTCCACAATATACCACCAGGTGTGTGAGTGTGATTACCCATTAACGACCGCTTAACAGAGCCTTTTAGTGACATGAAACGGCTCACAGCTGGTAGGGGTCATATCATCTCTCTTTAATGCAACATCTAAATCTGAAAGGATTTGCATTTAACCCATTCTAGTATTAGGAGCAGTGGGCAACTTTTGTGTATATACAGCACCCGGGGAGCAGTTTAGGGGTCTGGTGCCATGCTCAAGGGCACCTCGGCAGTGCCCAGAACTGGCGTTTCTTGGTGACTTAAACCCGGCGACCCACCGGTTTCCAAAGCCAAGTCCCAACAGACTGAGCTACTGCCGCCCCCATGAAGATGAACACATGCATGGACAGACACGGACATGGACACGGACACACACACACACACACACACACACGGACACACACACGGACACACACATGGACACACACCTGCGATGCAGCTGTCATCAGATATAGGGACGTCCAGGTAGATGAAGCCTCGGTTGTATAGACCTGGGTGAAGACAAAGAAAATATATACTATATAATAAAAGAGTTCTATCAAACTACGGTTCCACATCCAAATCCAAACTAAAAGTCCCTGCCAATTATTCCAGAGAATCCCTTCCAGAGTCCGGGTTCCACCCGCTAACAGGAAACACCGGGGCACACCGTGGGGATGCGGGAAACCTTGTTTCACGCCGATGAAATCTAATTTCAAGTGCGATTGGTATTAATGTGGTCCTGTTGGCCCGTGTCCGACGTTATGCGCTCCCCCCGTCACACGTCCCGGGAGTTTCATTACGGTCCAGCTCTACTCTCACTTAAACCCCGGGCAGAACCTGGACCCTGAAAGTCCTAGGGGACTTGTATGGTAAAGCATCTGTAATCACAGGGGTTAATAACCGCATCCGAAGAAGTGCATCCGAATGCACTTTTGGTTTCCAGCGTACTGCCAGGTGGTACGCAGGTACATCATACATCTACACAGGAAACAGGAAACAGGAAACAGTGCCTGTGTGTCTAATGTTCATGTCTTTAGAAGCGGGGAGGGGGGGGGGGGGGGGATGACACAAACATTGTTCAAATGTGTCAGTGTACAGCACAAGTACAGTACAGCTAAATTAATTTCTCTGCATTGAACCCATCCTAGTATTAGGAGCATCGGTCAGCTCTTTATACAGAGGCCCGGGGAGCAGTTAGGGTTAGGGTGTCTTGCTCAAGGACACCTTGACAGTTTTTTGCTAGGAGGAGCCGGGGATCGAACCAGCAACCTTCCAGTTGTGAGGCGACCGCTCTACCTTCTGAACATGCAACATCCTAAAGAATATGTAAAGAAACACACATTGAGGCAGAGAGGAGATAGGTCTCTGGAGGTCGACCGAGAGAGAGAGAGAGAGAGAGAGAGAGAGAGAGAGAGAGAGAGAGAGAGAGAGAGAGAGAGAGAGAGAGAGAGAGAGAGAGAGAGAGAGAGAGAGAGAGAGAGAGAGGAGAGAGAGAGAGAGAGAGAGAGAGAGAGAGAGAGAGAGAGAGAGAGAGAGAGAGAGAGAGAGAGAGAGAGAGAGAGAGAGACTCACTGAGGACCACGTTGTACTCCATTGATCCAGCTAACTGGGGACCACCATCAATCATCTGGTCAATGGCTTTCTTTTCGGCCGGGGAGCAGATCTGCAATCAGACAAGACCATTAGAGTGTGTGTGTGTGTGTGTGTGTGTGTGTGTGTGTGTGTGTGTGTGTGTGTGTGTGTGTGTGTGTGTGTGTGTGTGTGTGTGTGTGTGTGTGTGTGTGTGTGTGGTGTGTGTGTGTGTGTGTGTGTGTGTGTGTGTGTGTGTGTGTGTGTGTGTGTGGTGTGTGTGTGTGTGTGTGTGTGTGTGTGTGTGTGTGTGTGTGTGTGTGTGTTGGCCCCGGAGGTAATATTAATCACACCACTTGAGGTTGAAGATTGCCCACCACGTTTATGGTTTGTTTTAGTTGTTCCCCCCCCCCCCCCCCACAGTGGAACATATATTTAGCAGGCGGCGTTAGCTCACAGTGAGGTGAAAGTACATTGTGTGCTTGTCGGTACACCGTGCAATAAATGCAAGCCACGTGATCACAGAGGTTAGGTAGCACAGCTCCTGAGTGAATGTTTGAATACATCACACAATACTATACAGTATTAGTGGTTGAGAAGGATGTGTGGGCAGAGTTTGACCCCCCAATGTCTGCAGGCAGGCCTGAGCCAGAAACATATTACTCCCCCCAAATAAAATGAATTACATTTTTATATAGTATATATTTTATAATATTGGATCAGCTATAAAAGTAGCTTGGGTTCTTTCTTTTTGTTAACTTCATTAGCACGTTGCTGGGCAGTAAATTAATGCGTTAGGATTCTGGAAGATGGTTTTATTTTATTTTATTTTAGGCGGATGTGATGGCTCAAAAGATGTGTCCTTTATTATCTGGTAGTGCCGCTCCACATTGCCACCTGAACTGAACTGGCCGTGGGAAGAATGAACTGGAATGATCACGTAAGAGTTTTCGCTGTCTACCTTTCTGTTTTTAGAGCACATGTGAAATGACTAAAGACTGTTTGTCTGGCGTGCGTGTGTTTGTAATAATAATTATAATAATAATAATGTTTGTAATCTGCTCGCTCACTGACTGCTGTGATTTGAGTGGTTGAGTAGCGTCACGTGAGATGATGTGGGCCAGTGTTAGAAAAGACTAGAAAAGATGAGCCGGTTAAACTATAATAATTATTGGTGCAATTTCAGACCGACCATGGGGATTTCAGGGGGGGGGGGGGGGGGAATCCAGACCTGAAAACCACCTACCTGACTATGTGCCAGGCATCCTCGAGAAGGCTTCCCCCCACACAACCGCCTGCTTGCTCCATAATGACCCGTTTCTGTATTCACTGTAAGCCACTGTAGTTTTGTGTTTTTTGGGGCCTCAGTTTTGAAATCTCAAATGTCCCAATGTCCCCGATCTCTGGGCCTCTCTGGTCACCACGGTAACCAAACAACAGCACCCGCTGCTGGTGCCGTCGTCGTTGTCGTCATAACAACAACATCAACGGCCCATTTGGGGGGGGGGGGGGGGGGATGGGGGCAGCAATTGCCGTCTTCCTACCCTGATGTCATCCTCGGTGATGAAGCCCGCCTGGGCCACCCACCACGGCTCCACTGAGATCTCCACCGGCTTGGCGGGCAGCAGGTCCCGCGCTGATTTCCTGCGGAAGAATTTCTGGCAAAGAGAGAGAGAGAGAGCGAGAGCGAGAGAGAGAGAGCGAGAGAGAGCGATAAAGGGGGAAGGGGAGGGGGCAAGTGGGTGAGCTGAGGCTTCAAGATGGAGGTTTGGTATTCTTGGTCATATGCCAATTTCTGGACGGCAGGCTTACTCCACAGTTCCAGGATTATGTTTAGTCAGGAGTGTGCCACGGTTTCACAGTTAATCCTATTGGTATATTATCATAAATTGTATTATACACAGGACATATATTTTTAACCACGGGAGTGTTCCACAGCTAGAAATGACTCCTCCTACGAGTTATCCAAAAAATAATTGAGCAAAAAAACAAAAAAATGATTGAGGATCAACAATCAAGTGTAGCGAAGTAAAGTGAAGTTTCTTACTTTAGAAGACCTGCACTGGTTCATCAGGTCGATGTACTGGTTTCTGCCAATGCCCAGCAGTCTCAGACCTGCGGGAACCAGATGTTGGTTGGGGGGGGGGGGGGGGGGGGGGGTTGAGCTTACGGCAAAAAAAACCCATCTGAAATCCCCCCCACCATATACATAAAACCACGGCACTCTGATGATGATAACGGCATACACCCACTACGCGCCACACGCCACGGCAAATCAATGTCGCAGCCTCACCGCCGGCGGGGAAAAAGTGTCTCCGGCATTTTCCAATTACGGACCCTCAAGAAAAATTGAGCGTTAAGGCGATGGAGGAGGCGAGTGCGTAGATTGCCTCCCTGAATATTTTCCAGCCTCTCATATTGGAAAAGTTATTTTGACTTGAGAAGGCACCCAGTGGAGTGGTGAAAGTGACTCATTCCATCTCTCCAGAGTCACACACACACACGAGCACAGGGATTACTCTACACTGTGCGTGTGTGTGCGTGTGTGTGTGTGCGTGTCAGGCAGGCGCGCGAGCGGGAATGAAAAACGAAGAAATCCCAACTTGCTTGACAATAAGCCTTCCTCATCAAACTCAAGGGCATCCATTAAATTTATAATATACAAGCCATGACTACTAATTAAAAAAAGATAATCGAACACCAATAATGATTTCTAATGAGACAACGATATTTTGTGCACTGGAAATGTCAGTTGTGTCATTTAATATCTCATCTCACACAAATGAAAAGGACGTTATTACCCAAAGAGGGCTAAGAGGTGTGTGTGTGTGTGTGTGTGTGTGTATGACAGAGCTTTATAAATTACAATGAGTTTAGATTCAAGATTCTTATTTGCAACAAGTACAATGGATAACTTACTTACTCCCCATTCCCTCCCGCAGTATGGATTTCCTAAAACACTATACTAATAAAAAATACTGTACACAAAAACAATGACAGTAAAATAGAACAATAAAGTGACTGGTGGATGGATGTGTTTAATTGTGCAAACAAACATAAAAAAAAATGCCAGTACTGCAGCAGCATCATCATCATAATCCATACAAGACAAGTACCGTAGGGGGGATGGGGGGGGGGAGAATTGTCAAGCTCCACCGCAAAGCTACAACAAATTCTAATATAGTCCGGGGAACAAGTGGACCTTAAATACCCTCCCTCGCTCTTCTTCAGGCGGGGCCTGTGGGCTACCGTGGAGAGCAGAGGCAAAACTCCCTCTACCGTGACTGCGTTGTCAGGGTGGACACGGCGGACGCGCCTTGTGGATTTCAGACAAGGCCAGGGGAACAAGGAGGACCTACGTGCACACGTGTACCTGAACCGTACGCCAGACCACTTTATCAAAACACCACTCGAGAACAGAAAGAAAGAAAGAAAAATCTATCTTCTGTCTCTCTCTCTCTCTTACTCTCTTTCTCATATCCAAGGCCTCTCTCGCCCCCCACGCATGTGTGTGAGTGGCACGGTACGAACGCTCCTCAAGGTTGATGGAAGAGAAACTGAAGAGCCCACACACACACACACACACACACACACACACACACACACACACACACACACACACACACACACACACACACACACACACACACACACACACACACACACACACACACACACACACACACACACACACACACACACACACACACACACACACACACACACACACACACACACACACACACACTTTTCCATCAGGGGGCCTCTTACGGCCCACAAGGTTTAGCCCTCCATCTCTCTTCCTAGGGAAAATAAAATGCAACAACGCAACAGTCCGTATGCTTCCTGGTCTGAAGCAACACACTGGAAGGTTTTCTCTGTGACTTCTGAGAAAGATGAACAGCTCCCCAATATCTCTCAACGGTCTCCCAGCAAACGGCAACACACGTCCACGTTTTGCTCAACGGTCGAAGTTGAAGCCACACCAACGATATGATTTAATTCTTCATTTTGATTCTGAGAAATGTTACGTAATGTTGTGTTGTTATTACAATGTGCTACAACACTGGACTACTACAACAGCCTAATTCCAGAATGAGCCCGTGTGCTGGGACTCACATGAAAGTACTCATAGTAAAAAAGGATTAACCGTGACATAACAAAGTATTGATTCTGCCATATTTTTCCAATCTAATTAAAGAAAACACATCTTGAAAATATACATCCCTGCGACTTTACAAGAGCAATTACACGCCTTACGTGTACGTTTGTCTCTTTGTGGTAGAAAACTAAAATAAATGAAACAAACAAACCAACAGAATCCTCCCGGCGTACCAGTGGGGAAAGCCAGCGGTGGATACACGACCCCCTACGCATATCGCAAATGGCATATCGCAAAGTCAAGCGGCGCTCTGAGTCACAACATGAAAGCCCCACGTCGGGTCAGACTGGACAAGGTCAGCGACACCAGACGCTCTAAGGGCATTAGTACCGCAGCAAAGTGCTGCGTTCAAGTTCTATTTTTGAGTGAGATACAGGCGGCTGCGGTGAAGGGGATGAAAGCCCGGCAGACGTTTGTGGAAATGGAATGAGAAAAGTCCCGATGGCAGAAGAAAAGAAGGAGGAAGAAGAAGGAAGAAGGAAGAAGAAGAAGAAGAAGAAGAAGATAGGGGGAACTCACAATCGGCGGCAGTGAAGTTGGGCAGGGAGTCGTAGCTCTTCTCGCTGTTCATGATGTCCTGGAGGAAAAGAGAGGTAAAAACAAGTTTAACCAATTCTTCATCCCCCATCCCTCCTGTACAGCGCCGAGTTTAAACCAGGATGACCAGATAGGGCTTCCACACTCCTTTCCGTCGCCCACTATATCTTAAGTACTAAGTACAATCAAATGGATTAAGCGCAACATGTCGTCGCCATCGGCAATACAGTTTACGTCCGTGGCGTGGATATGAACGAGACGTCGGTGGCAGAGGAGAACATCGCACATTTAAAAAGTATGAATCAGTGTTTCTGTCACAGCTACTTATGATAATGAAGTGGTTTCCCATTTAGTTAGCCTTCTCAGTCCATTATTCCCTATTGGACAATCAATTATTCATAGTAAAATGCAGTGCAATGTCAAAAGGCCCAAGAACAGATGAACAGGTCGAAGTCTAAAAATAAGTGCATTCCATAAGAGCCGTTAACGTCATGCTAATCCGCTCATAAACACAGATATATAGTGTAAACAGCCAGTGCTTTCTCTGGTCTCTAGTTTGGAGTTGACTTCAGCTAGCGGTGGTAGAGTTTTTAATCAGAGTCTGAGTGACACCTAGTGCCCAACTAAGATCAAACCACCCAAGTGGTCCCCCTTGACAAACCAGAGTCAAGGACAAGACATTTAACATTGAATGAGCATGGAGGCATACATGTGTGAGTGAGCAGTCATGCACTTTAGCGGTTTAGTCCACTTCATTGCATCTAAAATGCCTTCAAATTATTCGAGAGCCATTTTCTCCACAAAGAGAGAGACTACACACCTTTCCTTTCATCCAGTTTGTGATGGGTGAGGAATTAATAAACTAATACTACTTTTTAGAGTGGTGTATTCTTTTGTGCTGCATTACGTTGAGACTTTTGATCAGAGAATAGAAAGAAAGGAATGAAAGACATTTCCATGTGGTGTTCATTTCAAGACAGCATGTTAAAAATGCAATGCAATTAATTATTGCTGCATTACTTAGTTACCAACTTACATAAGTTGACGTATGCTACCTTGTTCTTTCCCAGTAGTGCAAGTTCATACACACATCATTTATTTTCAACACAAACACACCAAAGAATACCTTTGAAATGGCATTATTGCGTTCACTTGGGAATTGTTTTTAGTATGAGCCAGAATACTATTTGCTTTTCTGAATAAATTGTATTTGCTTTTCTGAATAGTACTGGGCATCGCTATCCCTGGAGATGATTAAAATTAGACCCAAACAAGAGGGTGTTAAAATAGAACCAAACCAGACTCACGCTGCTTTAACCAATTGGGAAACCATTGTTTAGGTGGCGTTTCTTTATCCCATGGGCCTGGCTGAACTCAATTGGTTATTCTAGTGTACAGTTTCTGCAGTTAGCATTTCAAATAGCCTGGCCTCTTCCAGGGGAAAAGCAAAGCAAGGCCACTAAATGAACTGAACCATAGCCTGTTTCATTTCTCTTGTTGGCATGTCCATTCCCTCTTCCCTCCCTCTGCGTTTCCTGGCTACAGGGGTATGCTGGCATCTCCTTGTGGACATGCTGACCAAGAAGTAGAAACTATCCTTGAGGTGGCTAGTTTATGGGGGCTAGTGGGTCAAACTCTCTCAGAGACAGTTTGACCCACACATTCGTTTAACACCAACACATTGTATAACATTATAGGGGTTGATGTACAGTGTGTGTTTGCTTTAACCTGCTTGCATGCTTCATTCTACCATATTCGATTAAAAGGGGCAGATCAGTGCAGTGTTGCCCACAGATCGAAAATATACTTGTGGCGGTAACAGGGGTGGGGGCGTGACCGGGGGCATGCCTGGGGGTGAGGCGGGGGGCGTGGTTTGGGAGCACTTAATTCTTTGTATCCTTCGTAGACTCATCTGGAAAAGTCTCGAGTATATTTGTGTTGCTTAACAGGTTGATACTTAATCACTGAAGTGCTTTAATCGTTGGTCTATTCTTAGCTTAGTAGTCAGTTGGCACTTAGTGTTGTGGCCCACTAAAGGTATTTGAACTTCTGTGTTTACAATGCTTAGACTGACAGCTGATTTGGTGGTTGCATCGATTATTTTTTAAATAGGATCGCGTCCAGTGTGATCGATAAAGAGCAGCGCAGTGTCGTCTGGCGTTTTTCAGCCTGCAAAACGCGTCCTGTGTGATCGGCCCCTAATGAGACTGTAGGAAGCAAAAGCCTTTTTTTTTTGCGATTTATAAATAAATCTATATTTAAACTGATGCAAGATTTTTTAGAAATGATACATCTAGACTTCATTCCAAATTGTATCCGGTACACACTGGTGAACACAATCGTGAACTTTTATGCCGGTGTACCGATGCAAATCTGTGAATCTTACCATCCCTACAGCAGAGCCTTGACGAGGAGAAGTACATGCTCTCGGATGGATAAAAATAAAATAAAAATGTTTTTAATAAAATATACTTGGGGGGGGGGGGGGGGGGGGAGACTTTATATATCTGGGCGGCCCGCCCAAGTAAAGTCTAGGTGCCGGTAGTGTCCTCCGTACCTCCATGATCCCGATGTAGTAAGAGAAGGGGGTGATCCGGAGGCCCTTCACCATGATGTCAGACAGGTGGTAGGGGTACAGCATCAGGTGGTCCCGGCTGTACTTCAGGAGCTCCTCATAGTACTTACGCTCATCCTTCCTCACGTGACGCACTGTTTTCACACACACACACACACACACACACACACACACACACACACACACACACACACACACACACACACACACACACACACACACACACACACACACACACACACACACACACACACACACACACACACACACACACACACACACACACACACACACACACACACACCTCTAATTATGCTTGATAGTTGCTAATTTACAGATGTAATGGAGACTTAAAAGGGAGCTGAATGTCATTTTATTTTTGCAAAAATGTATATGAAGAGAAGGTTAAATGTGTGAATATTGACTTTGGACAACCTTTCTCGTGAACAATAGGAGTTCACTCTTTCAAGTGTTTGATTGGTTGAAAATTACTATTATTGGAATAGTAATTATCTGTAACATTATCCGTCATCGGTAACATTATCTGTAATAAGGTTGTTGTATAACACGTGTCATTAAGTCAGGTAAAAATGTCAGGTACAACCAATATGCCGTGTTGCATGGTGCTCATCCAGGGTGGAAGTTAAGGTATAGATGGTGTACTTCCCATATTGTGCCTGACATACAATAAGGTGGTGTTGTGCTATGCAGTGAGGGTGTGGGGCCACTAGGTTGCTCACCTAGGTTATTGCGGAACCGCAGCTGGTTGCGGATGCTGTACAGCAGGACGTGTTTCTCATACTCACGCTGAGAATTTCCCAAACTCTACAACAAAAAAAATAAAAGAGAAAAGCGATGCACATTTTTGTATGCAGGACATTGGTAATTCGAGATGTTATGTGTCCTGAGAGAGACACATCAATGATGATAACCATCAGTTATGTCAGTGTCATATTTCACATCTTAAAAAACCTGTTTTATATATATATAAATCGTATTGGAGCTAGAATGTATGAAAGCCATTAATGGGCATCACGGTTGTAAAAATACACATTGACATATATTGACATAATGACGAGAAAGTCAGAGCTACCGATGCTGCTGTAATGAACACCATCCACACATCTTGTGTGATCACGTGACTCCCAGTCCCTATGTAACATACATGGATGGATGGCTAGGCTACCTAGAATCCAATAAATAACGTGTATTTTTCGTGTATCTTAAGGGTCTCTCTCTGTCTCTCTCTCTCACAGAGACGTGATTGAATGAAGCGTGATTCGAAACGACCAGCGGTGTTTTTTTTAAAGGAGAAACCCAAAAACAGACCTGCTTGACATTAGCTGGCACCTTGTTCCACGGGTCATTCTGCCTGATGTGGAACTCTACGTCCGTGTTCATCGCTAGCTATAGAGCTGTAGCTAGAGCTCGAGCTGAGCTGGGGCTGGGAGCAGATGTTGTGTCGAGACGTCCAAAGACCCGCGGGCTGCCGGGTGAGTCCACAGCGACTCCCCCCACCTCCTCCTCCACGACACCTGGATAGTGGAAGCAACTTTGGTTTTTTTTTTGTTGTTGTTGACAAAAGACAGCAGCAGCAGCGTCTGAGGACTATTATTATTATTATGTTGTTGTTGTTGTTCTTCTTCTTCTTCTTCTCCTCCTTCAATAATGCCCCACTTCCGTGTTGCCTTTTCGAACGTCACGGCCGTCCGTCACGCTGTGGGCTGTGTGTTCGTCACTTCCGGCGCCCGGTGCCTGACTGACAGCATGTTAATGGAGGACAGATAGACACCAATTAGGCAGCTCTGTAATGTGGTTATTAGGTGGGCATGATGTGGTTATTATGAAGCTAACGGTACATCATAATTATATTATTGTTATGTTATTTAACTAACGAACTAATACAAGTAGGTGCAGTACAGTGGGCTGCACCAGTGGTTCTCAATTGTGTCTCACATGTGTCATTACTCATTCCAAGTCACCACCTTAAAAATATACATTGCATAATGTAATATTAATATATATTACGAAAAATGTAATTTTGCAGTAATCAACAATGTATTCATGTACTGCATATTGCTTAAGTTTAAATTGTTGTTCATATCTTTTCTGACTTTATTTTAAATTGTATTCCTTGTTTGTTTATTGTTTAGTTTTAATTTTTTGTGAACAAAAACATCTATCCAATATTTCTACTTCTTTAAACGTTTTAGCATCCAACTATCTGTTCATCCATCATCGTTAATTTCTCTACCTGCTTATTTTGGTTATCTGAAACTCAATAACAATAAAACAATTAAAGTAAGCCTTTTGCTCTCATCTCTCCCAGAACCTCTGAAAAAGCTCAAACACTGATTGCAAAAAGAGGAAAAAGCTAAAAGCTGAAACATGCAAGGGTTTCTGTGTGTGTGTGTGTGTGTGTGTGTGTGTGTGTGTGTGTGTGTGTGTGTGTGTGTGTGTGTGTGTGTGTGTGTGTGTGTGTGTGTGTGTGTGTGTGTGTGGTGTGTGTGTGTGTGTGTGTGTGTGTGCAGAGACATGTGTTCATGATGCTGGACGTGTCGACAGCTGACTCCCATGTAATGTGTCATTCAATCCACCCAAGCGTGGCTCTTATTCCCCCGGGCGGCTAAGCAAACATGACCATGACTCACCTCATGGCCCTTCGGGAGCGCTCCCAGGAGTGTTCTTTCGGCATAAAAAAACATCTGCAAGGAGATGGCGAAGGTGATTGAAGTTCCTATTCCATATGTATTGTGGAAATAAGATGGAAAGAAGAAGAAGAAGAAGAAGAAGAAGAAGAAGAAGAAGAAGAAGAAGAAGAAGAAGAAGAAGAAGAAGTGCCTACTGAACTGCTAGGAGTGCTGCCACCATCCATCCATCCACCAAACCATTGTCATCCATATTACATTACACTTTCATACTTTTGCTGGACTTTCTGGGCTCATGACAGTTACTGCACTGTTCTGCACTGTATTCATGATGCTGCTGCACTACTGGCACTTTAAAATGCTTTCTGCACATATGTATATCATCATCAGTCACTTTATCTTTATTTTTATTGTGCACAGTATTGTTATAGTATAGTGTTTGTTATAGTATATAGTAAAGTACACATATTATAGTATATTGTGTTGTTTATAGTATTGTATTGTTTAGTATAGTATTGTATGGTTTAGTATTGTACTATGTTTAGTATTGTAAGCATTCCATTGTACTTGTTGCAAATGGCAATTAAAACATCTTGAATCTTGGATCTTGAATTAACATGAATCCTAATGTAAACATAATTTATACACTAACCCATATAGATTAATTGATCTATTCATCACTGAATGGGCCTAGAAACCAATCACAAGAGAGTCCTTTCCCTTGTCCTTTAAATAAGCACATGTTCTCGTTCAGTCAACTTCATGGCACCCCAAACAAAAAATCACAAAATGTAAACCTGGGATCTGCAGATCCCAGGTTTACATTTTGTGATTTTGATTTTAAGGAAATATATCAAACCTTCCCAAAACCACTTACCATACAATCACATATTTAAATTGAGATCTTCTGAGGAAGGTGTATGCAGGCTTCTATGATTGATGATGATGATGCTGAGGATGAGGAGGATTGGGATGATTATGGTTTATTCAAGATTCAATATTCAAGATGTTTAATTGCCATTTGCAACAAGTGCAATTGAATGCTTCCCTCCCACAGTATGACGGATGATGGATGACGGATGATGGATGATGGATGATGGATGATGGTGATGATATGTACAGGCCTACTAATGATGATGAAGCACATCTTGAGGAAGAGGATATCTAGAGCTGTCAGATGTTCCTTCTAATCCTGCTTGGCCTATCAGCACCAGCCTATATTTACCTGCTGACTAGGTTACCCAAACCAGGTAAGTGGTTCAGCATCATCGCTTGAGTTGAGAGACTGCCATTAAAGTCTCCCTTACACAGGTGATTGTAAACACCCCCCCCCCCCCCCCATCTTGGCTGCTGGACGCTGGCAGAGCTGCTAAGCTAGCCTAGTGGTACCAGGCAGCCCATGTGTCACATGAGAGGCTGGGACGGCTGGCAGAGGCCCAGGATGCTGCTATTCTTAGAGGCAGGAATGTACACAGTGGCCTCATGGCCTCCAGACCCTTACTGGAAAGCCTCATTGTAGCTCTGGGTGGCGTTCCACTCTCTACTCTCCACTCTCTCTCTCTCTCTCTCTCTCTCTCTCTCTCTCTCTCTCTCTCTCTCTCTCTCTCTCTCTCTCTCTCTCTCTCTCTCTCTCTCTCTCTCTCTCTCTCTATCTCCCGCGGCCGCTCTCTGTTCCACTGATCGTGCCACGCACTTGAACACACGTATTCAACACGTTTTTTGGGATCTCCTCATGAACTATTGATCAGGTGCACTTGAGGGAAAGAAGGTAAGGATTCTATCAGCTTTGCCTGATCTGGAAAAACCAAAACAGAATAACAATAATCTTGTTTTATTAGTTAGAGAATATAATTACAATATTCTCCTTCTTTCTGGATTACTAAAATGGTTTTAAATGTTATGCCTCTTTTCCATAACAGTACTACTGTTACAACTGAACTAAAAGTACAAAGAAACGTAATAATCTAATTTAAATGTTTTGCAAGGAATTCCCACAGAATCCTTTCATATTCTCAGAATAATTTAACTACTTTGGTGTATGTATGTAATGTATTAAGGTGTAATGACATAGTAAGATCACTTTTTTCATATTCATGTCATACATTTTTTCACTAAAGCCTGATGCAATATGATGACATAATAACAATTATTTTAGAATATTTAAATTCTGCATATTAATGCTCTGGTTTTCCAATAATTTATTAACTAAGTTGTTGATTATAACGACCACTAGTGCCACTAGTGTGTTGTCACCTCTCAGCATTTGGCAGTTCAGAATATAGAATAACGATTAAAGATCTAAATATATATTACTGGGCGGGAGGGCTGTGTGGGAGGGCTGTGTGCCCCCCCTCCCCTTCCCCATGTCGGTGAATCAAACCAGTAGACATCTCGGGGGGCGGTTAGATGACCGCTTAACTCCCAAGTCCCACACATACACCTAACTGTCACAGAGACAGAACACACACAGGAGACAGAGACAGGTTAGCATGGAGGGGAACTCAGAGCAGAACAAAATACACAGCTGAGTCTGTGATATACAGAAGTCAGATAGATGGAGACGATGAAGGGTTTGTGGAGATGTGGATTAATGCTACACAGGGGACGCATCAGCATCGGGTGCTTCGTTTTGGAGAAGGCATCCAAAATAGAAAGCAGTGCGTCAGTAATGACCACATCTATGGCAGCTGCCCGGTCGCACTGGTAATAGTTGGAATAGGTTGGGCCGAACGGATGAACATATTGATCCCGTTTCATCCTGTAGCCTACACTAAGAGGGCAGTGTGGTTACTATTGGGTTCAGATGTCAGATTAATACCGCTCTAAAGTGAAGTCTATGTCCTTCTAGATGGATGGATGGACAGATAGCCTGTTGGTGATGCATAACCAGTGAAACAGTAGTTTTATATAAATCGAATTCTGTTGTTGCCAACCTGCGGTCTGGTCGCCGTTCCACAGCATCCGTACAAGGACTAGGCAGTGCGCCTACTGAGTGCTGCCACTATCATAACATTGTCACCCATATTACATACATATTACACTATCATACTTGTGCTGGACTAGCAGGTAGCACACTGTTCTGCAACGTACTGCACTGGATTCATGGGGAGAAAGCATTCCATTGTACTTGTTGCATATGGCAGTTAAATATCTTGAATCTTGAATCTGCTACACAGGGACATGAACCGCATGCAAAATAAGCAATCTCTTTCTCCCGTAGTGTTTCTCTGCAGAGAAGGAAAACAATGGCCGACACGTGGTGTGACGTGTTTCCCTTCAAAGACACGGAGCTGTCCTCCCACCTCCTGGCCCAGCTCAACGTCCTCCGGCAGGAGCGCATCCTGACCGACGTGCTGCTCTGCACGGACCACTGGGAGATCCCCTGCCACCGCAGCATCCTGGTGTCCAGCAGCCCCTACTTCCGGGCCATGTTCTGCAGCAATTTCCTGGAGAGCAACCAGAGCCGCGTGGACCTCAAGGGCATCTCCCCCGACGTCCTGGTGGGCATCGTGGACTACGTCTACACGGGCAGCGTCACCATCACCATGGACATCGTGCTCCCCCTCATGCAGGCGGCGTCCATGCTTCACTACGACCGCCTGTGCGAGGCCTGCTCCCTGTTCCTCCAGAGGCAGCTCAGTCCTGACAACTGCCTGAGCATGATCCGCCTCTCGGACATCCTCCACTGCAAGAGCCTGAAGGAGAGGGCCAAGGAGATGGCCGTGCGCTGCTTCTCCGACGTGGCCGCCACCGAGGACTTCCGCGAGCTGTCCCTGCCCGAGCTCATGCACTACCTGGAGGACGACCGGCTGTGCGCCGAGGAGGAGCAGGTGTTCGAGACCCTGCTGGCGTGGATCCATCACGACCCCTTCTCCCGCCGTGGGGCCATCCACGACCTCTTCACGAAGGTGCGCCTCCGCTACATCCACCCCACCTACCTGTTCCAGTTCATCGCCAACGACCCGCTGGTGCAGTCCTCCACCCTCTGCACCGAGATCATCGAGTCGATGCGCCGCCTCATGCTGTCCGTCAGCACCAAGTGCAGCCGGGCGCTCAAGCCGCTGTGGACCGCGCCCCGGCGCTACACCTGCCGCCAGACGCTGGTCGTGGTCGGCGGCCGCAAGAACAACGAGCAGACGTCCCGCGAGGCGCTGCTCTACGACGAGAGGACCCAGCGCTGGCAGTGGCTGGCCAAGCTGCCCCTGCGCCTCTACAAAGCCGCCTACGTGTGCATCCACAGCATCCTGTACGTGGTGGGCGGGCTGAGCCTCTGCATGGCGTCGGGAGACAGCTCAGTGAGTGCCGCGGTGTACACGCTCTCGCTCAAGACCAACCAGTGGCGGACCGCCGAGCCCATGTTGCGGCCCCGCTATGCCCACCAGAGCGTGTCCTACCTCCACTTTATTTTCGTCCTAGGAGGCATCGGTGTGGACAAGCGGATTTGCGAGTCGCTGGAGAGATACAACAGTATGTTCAACCAGTGGGAGGCCATGGCTCCCGTGCCGACAGCCGTGCTACACCCCGCTGTTGCGGCCAGCGATCAGAAGATCTTTGTGTTCGGAGGCGAGGACGCCATGCAGAACCCGGTCCGGCTGATTCAGGTACCCCGGCCCGGTGCCGTGATCCTATCTGCTGCTTGGTCCCAGGTTTCACATTTGCTGTCGGCCTAAAAATGGAGATCACCCTAGATAGAAGCCCCATTGTATAAATAGATCAACAAAAACGTGTTAACATGAGAACATCCACATGATGATCCATATAATAAATAGAAGTTACTGACACTAACCAAACAACTCAATCACACCAAGGGCACGGCGACCAAAGCGCACGCGTTTGCTGTTTTTCCATTGGCTAATATTAGTGCAGGTGATGTCACCGCAAGTGGCATCGCTTGGCACCAATTTAAGCCAGAAACAGAAACAGCAATCGCAGTCACCTGTGTTGCAGCAGAGGTGGTATTGTGCCTGTTGGCTTTAGTGAGGCGTCTGGGTGCTCTTCAACTGCTTGTGCTTGTGCTTGTGTTAACAGGTGTATCATATATCTCGTAACCTGTGGTCCAGTCTGGAGACACGGACGGTGAAGAATGTCTGTGCCCCGGCGGCTGTCATCGAGGACAAGATCTACATCGTAGGAGGTGACTCGCTCGATTTGGCAACATAGACAGAGATATGTCACAACCTAACGAAAACCTGTTCTTTAAGCGTGGATCTCAATTCCTTCCCCAGGGTACACCCGGCGGATGATCGCCTACGACACCAAAGCCAACAAGTTCGTCAAGTGCGAGAACCTGAAGGAGCGCAGGATGCACCACAGCGCCACGGTGATCGACCACAAGCTGTACGTGACTGGCGGCCGCTTCCTCAACGGCCAGGACGCCATCGAGGACTCGGACTGCTTCGAGTGCTACGACCCCAAGGCGGACGCCTGGATGTCCAAGGGCTCCCTGCCGTACAAGCTGTTCGACCACGGCTCCCTGCCGTTGGTGTGTGTGTCCAACAGACCCAACCCCCCGTGACCTGTGCACCCCCCTGACCCACGCTGGGTCACCCGCTTTGCACGTGATCCCAACCCCTCCCCCCATCCCCCCCCCACCCACACCCTTTCCCCCACCCCCCCACCCACACCCCCACACTTTGCCATGATTTAGTGGCACCTTTGGTTACAGACGGGGAAAAACCGTCTTACGGCTGACCGCGTTCCTTCACGCGCCTCGGCTCACGCCGCCAGCTAACGGCACGTCTGAGCTAGTCTGAGTAGCGTCTCCGGCGTTTCTAAATCACAGGAGACGACAATTCAAAGGCGGAGAGGAGGTGTCATGATTGAATGACACCCAACCTGAACCCCCGAAGCACTGGGGACAAGAACAGTCCAGAGCCCAGACTTGAACTAGATTGTTACGAGCCACACACAACCTGAAAGATCTCCAAGCAAAGATCACCTTTGGCCTTGTATTAAATCCTGACATCATCAATGCTTAAATTTGCTATTTTTATTTATTTTATAGCATATGGATGATGCCATTGAGACATATTATTAAAAAGCAGGCTTTGGGGAATAAGTACATACAGTGGTTGAGGTCTGAACTTTGATTAGTTACAGACAGTTTTACATTCCTCTTCAGCCCATATGGACTCAGTGATGGTCAGCTACTCTGACAGGCTAGCTGGGCTGGTCGCTCACTTAGACAACAGACAAGTTACCTGGACCAACCAAACCAATTGTCTTTTCTTAAGCAGAAGTCACAATTCTCCTGTTGATGTGATATTTGGACATGGACTGTCAAATCAAATACTTTACACATACTGTATTGTATTATAGTTCAGTTCAAGCATGGCAAAGATTCAGCTTCCAGTTCCCAGCTTCCTATACTGCTTAGCATTATATGACACGATTGAGGAAGTGTTAGCCACAATTTTCCAGAACAGTGTGGTTGAAGTTCATACTTCTGTCAGATAACAGCAGGGTTCTGTATTAAAGGGCAATGGTGTTTGTTGCCCCTCACAGCAACACACACCAGCAGGGATGAGCCCGGAAGGAGGCTTATAATGTGTGTGTGGTTTAATTAAATATTAATGAAATGCCATTAGAGGTGGTAACCGGTAACCGGTAACTGTGCCTCAAGACACGGGAGGATGAGCCAGATACGTAACTCTAAATCACATTAACAGGTCTCTGCTACTGACCCTATGTTGACCCCCTCGGGAAGAATCATCCATTCATCCAGTCTCTGTCCTCCCACTCCGTAATGATCGCCACAGCAACACGTATTGTCACATGACCAGTTCACAGTTCTTACTGGATATAACCAATCTTTATAAAGCAATATATAAAGCACTTTCGAACATTTTCTTTTTAACAATCAGAATTCATTGCTTTCATATCCTTTTAGTTTATGGGACACACAAAACATGCCAGCTTGTTGCCAATTAAATATATATTTAATATAGCTAAACATTAATTTAATGTCAATCCACAAAAACGATGAATTTTGACAGCTACAGGTACATAGCCCTGTGAGTAGACCAGCTATTCAAGACAAGGTGTTTGCTAGGGACCACACACACACACACACACACACACACACACAATCTAAGAGTGTGTGGTTATGTGTGGGACCTTTAACCTCTCACAGCATGTTCAGTTCATGAAGTATGTTGGGTGAGGGGATATGTGACAGATCCAGTTCCCAAAAGATGTCACTGGAGAGCTTATTTGGTGTGGTGTGTGTAGTGCCATGTACATTCTTGTATCATCATCCTGAGGGATAAAAAGTCCCCAGGGAAAGAGATCTGGGATCAGCTTTCCCCTTTTAAAGTTCTAATCCCGATCCATTAGTGGGGAACCGTGACACTGGCCCAAGAACAGACTATGTCATCACCATACACATTAGCGGGCCTACACTGTCATTGAGTTAAATGGCTCCTGATTATATTGCACTGTTTAGAATGCCTCAATGTGGGTGTGTGTGTGTGTGGCAGGCCTCTGTCCCAAAGGTCTAATCAAGTAATTCACTGGAAGTGCAGTATGTGACACAGCTCGCAAGATAAATGGCTCTTCCCTCACGACTGAAACAAGACGTTAGACGTTTTCGTCCAGCGCCGCTTGGCCGTGTCTGTGTCGTGGCGGACTTAGCAGTAGCTTACGTTACACGACGGCGTGCCAATGAAAGCATTTAGCTGGGAACACCCCTTTGGATGTTATTTTTTATTATCATTTATTGATGCGGTGGCTAAATGCAGACCTATCTAGCGTGTTTGGCAACGTGTGTTTGCTGGTTTAGACCACTGAGGGTCATCAAGGTTATTTTCGGTGCCGGTCACTAACCCAAAGTAGGACGGAACGTCAGCGACCCGTTAGTCGCGAGTGTGCTCATGATGGACGACACAGATGTGCTTGAAAGATCTACAAAGTGTTAAGATTCTAAGTATTTATTTCCTACTGGAAAATTATCAAAAAGGGTATAATTCATAAGCTATAATTAAAAAATATATATATGCCAAACCAAAGTAGGCTAGTGTAGGCCTAAGCGATCATTGGCGTAACAGACCATTTGCTTACAAGAGCAGGCAAATACATTTAAAGTTCGATTCAATATATATATGAAATTTGTATTCGTCAATGGTATGGGATTGTCTTATTGTAATGCAAAAAGTAAGCTATTGACAGACCTAAGCAAAACTTGGACAGTCTACAAGCAGAACATAGGTAGTGCACTATGCGTTTAAACCACTAGATGGCGCCATAAACCGTAGATTAGCATAAAGGAAATAGAAAAGCCTAATTATTTTCAGAATTTATATTGCAATTCGTTTTCAATTGTACAGACCACATAACAGGCTTGTGTAAATCTAAATGATTTTTATTACAATTCATTTCATTTAAAAAAAACAAAAGGGACTGCATGCACACCATTCCCTGCAGGGCATTGATAACAAATCAATAAATCAAAGCCATTAATTCATGGAAGCAGAGCAGCATTCTGTCAACAGGCTGATTTAGTATTTTCTCATCTGGGAACAAGAGTCACAAAACAAATCTAAATGAAAATAATCACATCAATAACATTATGACTTTCAAAGTTGAGGACAATGGCCATGGAAACAACCATGTGCTTAGTTTTTCAATTGCAGACTGGATTCAGTAAAACTAAATCATACTTTCAGACATGGCACTGTGGATTTCCAAGAGATGAATAAGGGAAAAAAAGGAAAAAGGAAGATATGCTAGACATGACACTCGTCAAGTAAAAAAGTGCTAATTAATATATTCAAGTTCAAATAACATAGATAACATAAAATACAAATCTTTACATTTAATTGACAAACTAAATAATAATACTAAATTGGTTGAAAACAAACTACACACAAAACTCCTCAGGATCTTAAACAAACTACAACTTGGGATACATTATACTTCCAACATGTAATGACATTCACGTCTGTTCCAGGCATCAATAACCTCTGTTTACAAAAGTCTCCATTGACTTTATATCCAAAAAGATATCCGCCTGGAACTAGACTAGACATTTCTTTACATGGCAGACTTATACGTTCATTGCATCGTTTTATATCAGTTAAGACTCCCAATGGATTTGTCACAATGTATTTACACATACAAACACACAATTGATATGTACACATGTATATCCTCACCGACTGGCACTCTTATTGGTTGACGTAGAACAGGGCAAAAGAACCCCACACACACACACAGTAAACCCCCTCGCCACACCCATCACCCTTTACAAACTATGTACAATAGTCATAATTACAAAAGTGTTAAGATAGTCGATTTGGCAAATCATTCAGATGTACATTACTGGTGGTTAAAAATTCCCCATCATAACACATCACTCCCTCCAGTTGTTGTTTTTTTTACAAGGGCTGGTATTAAGAACGTTAAGACATTAAAACAAATAATAATAATAATCATAAGATACCGGCAAAAGATAAAAAATTTGATATTTGGTATGACGTTGGAAAGATATAGGAGCGGGGGGGGGGCAGACCCAACTAGGACCTAGAGTGCATTTCTATCAAACAATCGATTGATCTCCCTGAGAGCTCGCAGTTCATTTTAAGAAATGACATACAGCCAAGACGTCCGGTCGGGGGCCTTCGCACGTACATCTGAAATCATCCCTTCAGGCGCGGCTACGAGACAATTTTTTTACACTTGGGTAGTTTTTAGTTAGTCCGTTTATATTGTTTTTTTTGTGGGGCGAAGTGCACAGTAGCAGAGATGAACACGTAAAACCAACCACGGTTCCAACAGCTCCTGAACAGCGTAGCTCTGACCACCACGGATCGGCAGCCCATGGGTAGGAGAGTAGAGGGACCCACACCAGGGGGTCTTCTCTTCGTTCTCCACTACCCAGGATGTCCACTAGTCCTGAGAAAGGGGATGGGGGAGGGAGAGGGGATGGGGGAGGGAGAGGGGATGGGTGGGAGGGAGAGGGGATGGGTGGGAGGGAGAGGGGAGATGGGTGGGAGGGAGGGGGGCAGTCACTTCTTCCCTTTCTTTCTTCTTGAAATACTCAAACGTCAGTGAAGTTCGGCGAGTCTCGTGTCCTCGGGGAAAGGTTGGAGAGTTGGAGTGAGGAGAGCGGGAGCGGGGTTAGGGTGAGATCATAGACGTTGGGGGTGGGGGGACGACAAGATCCTAGACCTCGTTGATGGTGCGCTCGGTGGGCCTGAAGTCGGCGGACGTGGCCGAGGTCAGGTAGAAGGACTGGGTCTTGCGGTAGAGGCGCGAGCGCTTGGTGGCCACAGTCCGGCTGCGCGCGATGATCTCCGTGATGAACTTCTTGCAGTCCACGCACACCTCCATGGTGGCCCAGTCCTCCGTCAGCTCCTTGGGGAGCTCCAGCTCGTTCTGCGAGGCCCCCTCCTTGCTGCCGCCGCCGCTGCTGTGCTTGGACAACCTGGAGACCCAACCAGAGGAAACGCTCACACGCCCGCCACTGGACAAACACTGGGTGCCGTCATGCCGAATCGAAACTCACAAAATGTGTTCAAAATATTAAATAAACTTTTCAGCCAACTCCCATTTCACTAAATGTCAACATGCCATCTTCTCCTTTACAAAATCAGTTACAGCAATCTTTAAATCAACAATTGTCTGATAAATTGACTCATCGGTTGACCATCAATAGTTAGTTGCATATAAATAAAGTTAGATGTTTAAGCAGTGACTATCTTGTAGGAATTCTGCTTCAGGGACGTTACTTGAACGTCACAACAATGTAGAATTGGGAAAGAAAATAAAAATCAAAATAAATCACAGATAACATCGTAAATATGTTCCGGAACCTACTTTGACACCGTCCTGCGGAGACTGTGGCGGTTGTGTTCGGACCCAAAGGGGTTTTTTTCTGACCGGGAGGAAGAGGTTGAGGCTACGTTTCCTTCTACGTCTTCTTTGGACATGGCACTAGGACCCAGCGAGTAGATGGGGAGGGTGGAGTACGGCCTGGATGGCAGCCGCATCTAGAACGGAAGAGAATGACATGTGTTGAGGTTTTAGCAGCTCTGGGATCAGTGTGAACACGGGGTGTTGATGACACGAAAACACGTGCCTACCTTTTTACAGCAATCCGAGCACACGGGCCTGCGCAGAAGGAAAGACGGAAAGACTAAAATTAAAAACAAAATTGAGGCTTTATCTTTTTGCGGTTAATGAACTGCCACCATTCTGTTCTGTCAGAGTGAAAATGTAAAAAAAATTTAATGTTTTTATTTAAAGTTTCTGAAGAATTACCGTTTGCAAAACTGGCAATTGTAGGACCAGGTAAAGAAGGAGAACCTCTTGGTCCGACAAGAAAAGCAAAGCTGGAAGGGAAAAAAAACAAAAAAAAACAATGTTTCTCCAACTTAAAACTATTTAATTCCATGACTGAGTGAGTAAACGAGACCCGCTTCCTCGTACCTTTCCTTTCTTCAATGCGGTGTAGATGTCCTTGTACTGCTGGAACTTCTCCAGCTCCGCCTTGACCAGCACCTGTCTGATGTGCATCACCTCCTCCACCGTGAGGGCTAGACACTCCACCGGGTAGCAGAACTCCTCCTGGGGGAGGGGGAGAAGGAGGCGTGTTACAAGGGAGGAGACAGTCACATGGGGGGGGGGGAGACAAGGTGTCTCCAGTGCACCAACACGATATCGGGGTGGGTGTGCGTGTCCGTTGCCGTGGAGATGACGTCACCAACACCATGGGAGTGATGGAGGGAAAGACGTTCAGGAGAAACACAGAAGAAGAAAAACAACAAGGAAAAAAGGACATGCTGCTGTTGAGTTGAGTCACCACACACACATCAACCTGTTGACCAACTGCTGCTTCGATGAATTAATGCCTTTTATTTATTATTAATTTGTTATCAATTGGCTGCAGGCAACGCATTGTTTCTTAAATTAAATGAATTGCAGTCGTTTAGATTTACACAAGTCTGATGTGGTCGCTACAATTGTAACAAAAACATGCCAGACCTGTGATTGTGTAGAATGAAAAGCCGCTTTAAAAATAAACGATCCATTGACTCAACTGACGTAAGTACCGCGTTCTCTTCCCACGACCATCGTGTCACTAATGGGAGTTCCATTAAATAAATTCCAAGCTGCTACGCTCACTTCACAACAACACAAGTCAAGTAGCGGTACACGGCGGTTGTCCAAATTAAACCATTTCCATGCTTTTGTTTGTTTGTGAAAATGGATGCTAGACACACGTGGATAGGAGTGAGGGGGTGGTGGGGTTGGAGAGGCGACTATGTACTGCTTTGTAAAACGTGGGGTAAAGCCACAGGGACCCGCCCCACTCGGAGCGCCAGTGACCGCCGTCACCTGACCGACCAGCAGGAGAAACGGATCATTATATAAAAGCCGGCATTATTATCATTATAAAACACAGGTCTGGCATGTGAGAGCAGCAACATTTCCACGTTACTTCTGCATTAATTTTTTTGTTACTCTTCGGTTAAAACCAGTTTATTTCGTTTAGCTTAGTTTTTTTATGATTTATATTGTACAAATTTGGTTTGTTACAGTGTCTTGAGGGTTGCTACACCATTTTGTTGTACTTGGCGTTACGAGGCGTTTTGTGTTCCGAGATGATCACAACTTTTTCTTACGGATATGTATAAAAAGATTTCCACATACACACTGAATGCATTTAACATTACACCATCATACTTTGCTGGAATTTCTGGACTCATTACAGTTACTGCACTGTCTCCATGATGCTGCCGCACTTTAAATACTTTTAAATCTTTCTGCACAATTGAACACATCCTCCATCAGTCACTTTATTGTTCTTTTCATGTTAATTTGTTTGTAGAGATTTGTATAGTATTGTTTTAGAAATGTATACTGCAGGAGGGAATGGGGAGTAAGCATTCCATTGTACTTGTTGCAAATGGCAAATACAAATCTTGTACCAAAAGCCGTGTTTCCCGTGAATGTAAATCTGGCGGTTCTTAGGTAAACCAGCAGCATAGGTTATGAACGCAGAGAGAACCACACAGCAGAGCAAGACTGTGGGTGTTTGAGACTGGTAGAGCGGGTAGGACAGACAAGACGGGCAGACAGACAGGCAGACAAACAGACAGGCAGGCGGACAAGCCAGGAGTTGCCCAAGTTACCTTGGAGCTGGGATCCGCCTTATGCTGTGGGAATACAACGTCAAGAAGAAACAACGTCTTTATTCCACTCAAAGCTCGTAAAACGTAGTGTGAATGAATTGCAGTCTGCAGCGTCTGTACATGGAAAGCACGGAGGATTCCTCTCTGCAGTTAAGATCTGGTGCGTTCAATTAGAGGCCTCAACCCTTACCACAAACCTCATGACCAGCGAACACGTCACCATTACCCCACACACACACACACACACTATATCCATATGTCCTAACATACATTCTCACCAATATCATACGAAGCGTTACTAAAATGTTTGTTGTGGTTTACTTCAAGTTTTCTTCATTTATAACTTGAACCATATAGATATAAGGACACAAGTACACAAAGCCAAACCACAATACCTATAGTGTAGTGAGTGCAGTGTACGAGTCCCTTCGGAACGAAGCGTGAGTGTTCTGAATGACCGTGAAGTAAGGACAAAGTGTCCCCAGGCTCACCAGGGACTTGGAGCTCTGTCTGCAGAGGGGGAGGAAGGGCCGCGTGTTGGTGGGCGACTCCTTCTCGATGGAGTGCCGCCGGGAAGGGGAATGCGGCTTGCCTGGCTTGCCTGGCTTGGTGATGGGCGACAGCGGAAGGAAGTTGGGCGGCACTAGAAACAAAAGTTAAAGGTTTATGAGGACATTTTATTTTTTTTCCAATCCTTCATTACACCCATTTTATTTGGATAAAGATCACACACATGTAGAACCCTTGGTCATATGCAATAGGTTTGGGATCATTTTATTACCAACCAATTTCTGGTTATAAAGTTCCACCTGGTGGATTATTTTGAAACCCCACCATGACCATGGCAGGGGTCGTCCTCGGGTCCAGGCCAAATACAGCTGAAAATGTGGGATGTGTTCCCCTAGTGGGAAAAGTTACAGTGCATAATTTCTGAGAAACGATAGGGTTCTTCCTCCTTGGGCCATAAATACGTATCCCAAATATCAGAATCCTATTTTAAATTGAGTTTTGAGTTGTCGCGTTCACACGAAGGTCCCGGTGAAACCATAATATCCCAAACCTTCCGTTCTGGGTTATAATGATGGAAATGGAATGCAGTAATAAAGTCTGACGAAAAGGCTGTCTAAATGAAGAGTCAGTAAAACATCGTTTGGATTGGCAAACCTGGGGTAAATCATTAGGTGTCCCTTACCCTTCTTCCGCCCAGAGACTGGCTCTGGAGATGTGCTCCGCGTGGCGTCCTCCTGTCCAGAAAAACCATCAAGAATCAGAACGCCTTTATTGTCATTGTACAAGTAAAAAACGTCTAGATCTAAAAACACACGTTTTTGTACGTCTCAGATCAAACACTCCCTTACATCCGACTCCGAGCTGTCCAGCTCGGCCAGCGTGGGCGCCCGTAGCAACCGCTTCCTCTGGCCCAGTGCTCCGCTCCCGCCCACGCCCTGTCCCGTCAGCCCATTGGCTAGCGAGTGTGTGCTGCCCACCAGCTTCCTAGGGGCATCAGGTGTTTCTGCGGGAGGATATGCAACAGTCAATCACCAGGAAGGGGGAGGGTGGGTGTAAGACAGCAGGGGGTCATACACATGTGTGTGTGTGTGTGTGACACACACACACACACACACACACACACACACACACACACACACACACACACACCCCCCCCCCCATCGGAACAACACAATATCAGAACAACATAACGTCTGGACAAGGTCTGTGTGGACTACAGGGGTTCTGGTACTCATGAGGCATACCAGGAACCAGGGGAAGATGAGTTACATACGCCAACAGGCTTCCCTACAGTTGAGCTCTACAACAACAACATGTGGTCAAATCTCATGACTACAGCTGTGAGCAGCTTCAATATACTTCCCTCTGGGTTTCGTGGACTTTTCCCTCAAAAAGGGGTTTAAGGGTCGGTGATGTCGTATTAAGGTGGGCCTGTGAAACCTTATCGAGGAAGTGACTGATTAAGAGCTGTAACAAGGAGATGATGCTCACACGTGTCACATTATTCTTATCGTCATTTTTATTGCATGTAGTATTGTTATACAAGTGTTGTTTATAATATAGTAGATAGTATATAGTGTTTATAGTATAATTCAGAATGTGGGAGTGAATAAGCATCCCATTTCCATGGGAAAAACAAAAACATCTTGAATCTTTTCACAGGGATTAGAATCAACTCCTTGAGGAGCCACACGGGGCATACTGAACAACCGTTCCACTGAATGGTCAGCGACGGCAGTGCGAGTTACCTGAGCTCCGGAACAGGTCCTGTGGGGTGCTGATGCTCTTCCCTGCCCCTGGACAGGAGGAGAAGCAGGGGTTAGCATGAGGGTGGGCTGGAGCCGAAGCAGTACTAGCTAGTACTAGTACTAGTACTAGCAGTACCTCCACTCACCAGTAGCACTAGTGAGAGGTGAGAGGGGCTGGGTAAACCTGGGTGAGCAGTATCCACCAAATCACTATATTGTCTGACGGAATACCTCTATAACCATATGCGAACAACGGGCTACCCGTCGACACAATATTAATAAAAGTATTCATCAATGCTTCCATGTGCTCAATTAGATCTACAGGATTCATTTTCCTTTGTTCAATGGTGATTCTTTTTTTTGACACTTTTTCAGATCATTTAACAAGAACAGAAATCACTCAATGAATTTCCAACAGTGACGTTACAGCTATATTGCCCAGCTCTACCTCGGAGAGGACACACACACACACACACACTTTAGGAGTCTGGATCAACTAAAACAATCAGATGCAGGGTGGTGACGGTGCTGGAAGGTGGAGGTGATGGTCTGTGTGCAAAGCAGCCGTTCCCATGCGGAGCTCAACCCGACTCCACAGCGTAGTGTTGGCGAGTCACACAAAGGCCAGCGTTACGTAACCACTCGTCGTAGTTCCCATTCACCGCAGACTAAGCTGCCCGCGGAGGGAGGAGTAATCCTCAACTAATGGCCGTGGCTCAGCGGACGGCTTTCCTCACAGACATCACGCTTGGTAAGGGGAGATCGCTAGATCGATGCAAGGGTTTGATGCTAAATGCAAGCAGTCTGTTTCTCTGACTTCATTCACACACACACACACACAAAGACAGACAGACGTAGGTGTTTGCACACAACCAAAAATAACTTAAGACAACCCTGCACCACCCCTACACAAAGTGAAAGATGTTACCTGATGAGTCAAGTCTGCAAGACATTCTAAGCGGTCGTGTGCCTGAAAATGTTGAAGCCCACATTGAGGAAACAAAAAGCAAATAATAAATATACCAAATGTGACCAAACTCAAGAATGAAATGATAAATGAGATATGTTTGAATGCCATAATAAATTAGATGTTTTGTTACAGGACACAAAAAAGTCCACTACTATACAAACTACCGCAATACCAAGTGTGTATCAGCCCCTTAGTTCCACCTTACAAAGAGCTACTCTGTACTCATAGGCATACTGTACAGTAACCTATTTACGGTGATCCTATTAAGACCAGGACATTTTGTAAAATGTGTATCATTGGGAACATGCGCTTAATCCAGACCAGCACATTCTGCAAAGATTATTCTGATTCTAGATGCCGTTTGCACCCAAAGTGGAACTTAAAAATCGTACGAATAACAAGCCATCTTAGATCTCTTCTGAAACGAGGCCACTTGTTTTTGGAACAGCATGCAGGAGAAGCTGGTTCACAAGCTGCCAGTTAAGGAGAGCCTTGCCTGGACACACAGGCACCATTTCATAACACTCAAGAGAGGCTGTTGAACTGAACAGACGGCATGTGCTTTAGTGGTTTTGTCCACAAATTGGTTTTGGATGACGAGTTGGGTAAGAGGCTAGCAGGGACTGATGAGCACTGTGTCAATGGACCGTCTGAGCACGACTTACTTAAGTAAGGAAGGAGACAGAGGGGTGTGTGTGTGTGTGTGTGTGTGTGTGTGTGTGTGTGTGTGTGTGTGTGTGTGTGTGTGTGTGTGTGTGTGTGTGTGTGTGTGTCTCTCACCCAGGCGGCTGCGGCGGATCATGTTGGGAGACACCGGCCTCAGCGTCCTCTCGGCCTTGATGTCGGCCAGCAGGCGCTCGTGGAGGCTGCTTGGTTGCGGGGGGTGGGGCTTCAGCTTGCGGGCGGCGGCCTGTCACCACAACAACAACATGGAACGCTGGCGTCAGTTGAATTATACCGAGGACTTATTCACACAACGCCCAGCTTCCCCCCATCCCCCCTCAGATCCGTTATGCCAAACTCGTACTTAAACATACCAATCTCTTGCCTGATCATAGCCATTCTAAACCTACTTGCCTTTAACCATCTAACCTCAAACCTATCTTACCCCCACACCCAGTGTTTAATCTAAACTTAAAACTAATCATTTTGAAAGCACAATGGGAATAAGCATTAGAGGAAAGTGACCCAGAACCCAGACCCTCCTCCCTCACCAGGCCCCCATGAATGAGAGACAGACTTGATTACACAGAATTAACACAGTAATTACTTGTGCTTCACAATCCCACTTAGCCGTCTCACACAGTGAAGACTGATTGTTTTCATATAGTTGAAAAACCATGACCTCATATGTCGGCCAATGTTACAGACTTGTAAACATTGCATCCTCCGTGCGACGTGGTGAGCATTGTTCAACACAAACGATCCGATTCACCCGTTATAATGACCACCGCTTCGTCCATTACGACTCTGAGATAAGTCTCCAGCTACAGTCTCACGGCCGCTCCGTTCACAACGGAAATTGGAGCTGGGGGGACAATCTATTTATTTATGGATGGACTGATTGAGGCGTTTGACTCACAGGATTGAGAGGAGGTCTGGAGCGGATGAAGTCCAGAATGACCTCATGGGCGCTCTTCTCCAACCTCGGTGGGATGTCTCCATTCGCCTGGCGGCACAAGACATGCAGTTAACACCCTTCAGTCAGCAGGTAAAAGTCATTCAGCACAACAAGAGCCATGTTTAAAACCCTTCTCGGCATGTATACAGACATCGAGAAAGTTCTGTCGTAGAACACGATAGCACTAACATGTGGTGTCCAGTACATGGTCCAAATACGAATGTCTTTGGAATACTAAAACAATACACATGTAGATATCTACATCAGTGTACCGTCACTGTACACTAGGCGTACAACACAATGCGGCTGTACTATGCACCTTCGACATATTTGTAAACAAGTACGTTTTTGGGCTGATTTATTAGTCTGTAGCTAAACCTCTACATTGAGATCAATATATAACAATATGATAAAAGAAAGATAACTAACAGACAATAAGCGTGGAAAAGAGGCTGGCCCGACTCTTATTATCCAACGTGTTTATTTTGTTTAGTTTCTTTTTGCATAATTCATATTGTTTGTATGAGTGTTTTGAGGATTGCGCGACAATTTCGATGACCAATTTAGAAGATTCCAAATTCTCCAGATGTAGATTTAGATGCCCCTTTGATTGAAAAAGATCTCAATAAACACCCAAAAATACTATTTTGTAGGTCATTGTACGGTGGTAGTGGACAGTAGCCCAGGTCAAGGGGGACCGACCGCTCACCATGACTTTGCGCAGCTTGTAGCGCTTTGAGCGAATGTCGTCCATGAGCATCTCGTAGGGCGTGAGCTGGAACTCGATGGGCAGCTGGTTGTACTGGCGCTCCTGGACCTTCTTGAGCTTCACGCCGTGGCGGAGGTCACGCATCACCTGCACCCAGAAGCAGGCCTGGGGAACCAATGAGAGACCAGAAGAGTCAATAATCAGAATCAGAAGGCCTTTATGGTCCATTGTACATGTACAACGGAATTGAGTAGCAATCCTCACAGTCACTCTTTACAAACAATTCAAAAATATAAATGACTTCAAATACCAAACAAAATAAACTGCAAAAATAAATAAATTGTATATATACATATTTGATATGGGTATTGTACATGGGTTGCCCCATGACTCATGTACAGTAGTCTAAATTAGAAATTAATATACATACAAAGGTGCAGTCTGATAACTAGGTAATGTACTATGGCTGAGATTCAGTTTTGTAGATACTCAGTGTTTGACAGTGTTCAGTACAGTATTGTAGTGACACCAAACAGTCAGTGTTTGACAGTGTTCAGTACAGTATTGTAGTGACACCAAACAGTCAGTGTTTGACAGTGTTCAATTCAGTATTGTAGATACACAGAACAGTAGGTCAGTGTTTACATTGTTCAATACAGTATTGTAGTTGCACAGGATAGTATCAGTGTTTGACAGTGTTCAATACACGTTTTGTAGTGACAAAGAACAGTCCGTGTCGGTGTTTAAAAGTGTTAAATTCTCTATAGCACTTGGGTAGAAAGTGTTCTGAAGTCCGTTTGTCCATGATAAGTCGATGACTTGATGCCAAGTACGTGTACCAATATGTGGCGCCGTGTGTAGCTCGATGAGGCATTTCTCACCCAATCAGCATTCTGCAAGTCGTCGAGCTCTTTATCCGGCTGCTCCGACCTTTCGCTGCCCATCATGCGAAGGTTCTGAGAAAAAAAAGAAAAGAAAAAGAATCGGTTAGGAGTTACGCGAGCGTTAACGCAGCAGTGTGTAACTTAACGTAAATCCATCCTTGTCCTCCGTGTGTTTATGGAATCACTGATTTGTGTCACACCAGGGTTTTGTCTAATTCCCGCTGTGTCCTGCCAGAAAGCAATGGATGGTGGCCTAAGGACCCTTTATAATGTCCGTCTCTCTGCCAAGTCCCCTGTGCTGCGCTGCTACCGGCTAGTTTAGCAGCTAGCTCTACATCTGGAGGATTTAATACTTTTTTTTATTGGTCACATACATGCACACCACTTGACATTTCAAGATTTGCATGAAAGTACAATGGAATGCTTACTCTCCATTCCCTCCCACTATTTAACACTATGCTATTCTATGAACTGTACAACACTATAACAATACTGTACACAATAAAGTGACTAATGGATGATATATACAGTATGCGTGTTGACTTGTGCAAAAGCATTTAGTTTCTCTGCACTTAACCCATCCTAGTATTCGGAGAAGTGGGCAGCTATTTTATATACAGTGCCCCCGGGGAGCAGTGTAGGCCTCTGGTGCCTTGCTCAAGGGCACCTCGGTGTCGCCCAGGTGTTTCGGGGACTTGAACCGGCAACCCTCCGGTTCCCAAGCCAAGTCCCGACAGACTGAGCCACTGCAGCCCCAAATACAGCATCAGTAGATTTAATCTAGTTAAATCCCACTTCCAATACATTATGGCACCTTCAAAAATACCACACTCCATATTCAGTTGCTAGATCTTGATTAGAACATTTTTTACCAGGTACCAACTTGCATCGAGGATAGCAGATACAGTACGTGCCTCTCCCACAAGTCGGCAGTGTTAAATAAAGATGAGACAGATCTGATCTAGGGTGGAATTTCACCACAGGCCCTGGATCAGGACCGTATTTATTTTCCTCTCCCATCATCCTCCTACAACCGAGAAAGGGTGTTGTTTATACACACACACACACACCTCTTGTGAACTGCTTGAAAATGGCACACTAATTGCTTTGGCCCATCTACAAATAAAACATCCTAAACCACAACTCATTCCAATGACATTTACTGCTCTCTTAACGACATCTCAAAAGAAGGACCCACAGAGAAACGGCCCATGTTCCCATCGATGGAGTGAAGAGCATACAGGTAGTTCTAGTTGAATCATTTCATTCCTTCTCAAGACTATGTTCTTAACCTCCTGCCTCTCTTAACGCCAAGGTAGGAGCCTCTATTGCTATACGTCTCTCAGGTACACTCTTCATGCTGGTCTAGAAGGGCTGCATTACATCAGATAAGACCACTTATAAAACTAGTAATACCTACCGATACTCTAATGCGGATCTCCTTCGCAAGACCATCTCAATAACCGATTTTACAGATACAATACAGGCAAGACACCCCCCCCACACACACACACACCACAAAACGACTGCCTCTAAATTATACACTGCTTCATGTATATCTTGCAGATTATTGTGCATTAGCAGTGCCTTAATTTTGCCTTATTTTGAATGCATATTTTTTTAAATTAAAATCTTAAACATTCAAATGTTCCTTGTAGACCTATGGTCCATGATTAAGCCTTTAGTCGTCATAGTAAACATTGTTAGATAAACTTATTTATACACACACACATCTATCTATCTATCTACACACTAGAAGCCAAGCAATGAATAATCATTTGATGCAGCCTTTACATTTTTTTTCTTTACATTCAGTGAATACATTTTTAAAAAGGTATGAACAGTGAAGTTTGCTCTCCATCTCACGCATGTGAATTCACCCAGAGATCTTCCTCTCAGACAAGGATAAGGGCAACAATGGCACGTCGTGTCTGTGCCAGTAAACACACAAGACACACCTCGTTTGAAATGTACCCTTCACTTTGTACAGCCCAGCTCCGTCCTCCGTGTGTCCTGAGTCATCGGCCTTAACCCGGGGAGGTTTGAGTTACAACTAATTAATAACACGACTTCAATTGTAAATATAATGAAAGGGCATCACGTTTATTCTGTATGACAAAGGAGAGTGACCACCATTATGACACAATATGTCAATCATTCCTATAGCTACCATGCTATTCATGTTGTTGGGCGACAAGAGGGTGGAGACTACAATCGAAACACACATGCTAATAATAATAATAATAAATTACTAGTTGTGGCTCACCTCTTTGGCGCTCTTGATTTTCTCCAGGAAGGAGCCCAGTTCCCTGGTTTCAGTGTAGAGGGCTCGGCACACCGCCTGGTAGTGGTCCAGGGCGTCCGACGGACTGGGCAGGTGGGACGAACACAGCTGTGGACATGGGAGCAGTCACAACGCACTACGTTTAGTCATTTAGCTAGCGCACAACCCCGGCTATCCAAAGTGATTTACAGTGATTCTGTTTTTGTTTTTCTTCTTAAGACTCACTTCAGGATAGGGCTGGGCAGATTTTCCCCACCCGCTTTGTACCACTTCAGTGTCGGTAGTATTTGCACATGAACAATTCCCCTCCCCTGCAAAAGTCTCTACAGGTAGACTTCAAACGACCACAAGTAAAGCCAGGTGAAAATGTGGGACGTGGGCATGTGTGTGTGGGGCCGGAGTGGCTCAGAGGAAGGTATTTATAACAGACAGACAACTATTTATTCAGTGATGTACACATGTAACTATTAAATTATTTTACTGTGTGTAATTTTACCCTGTATGTAAAGCGCTTTGAGTATCCAGAAAAGTGCTATATAAAATTGAATGTATTATGTACCATTACATATCTACAAATCCACCTTTAGCTGTAGCAGGATAGGACCAATTTATAGATTTATCAAATCCTTGTGTGACAACTTGCTAAAACAAAAAAGACGAACAACATAACTACCTCACACCAATACCTTTTAAAGCTAATGTATAATCCTCATAATACTACTTTCTCAAAATTGTTCAGGCACGCTTTGAACGACAAAGCCATTAAAAAAACAAAAACCCCATAGTTCAAACCTCCCAGAACCTGATCAACCAGGGCACACAGCCAAGCACAGGAAAGTGCAACTATTTAAAGCTCTCCCCTCATGGCATTCAGACAAGTCATCATTACAACAACAACCACAATCATAAAAGGCAGCCAGTATCAGGATGTTGTTCAGATACAACAAAAGAGGAGAAACCATGAAGGCGAATGGCATTTTTCTTAAAGCTGGGCTGGGTCTCGCTGGAGGAATTTCTGACGCAACAGGAGGCGTCTTCCTCCTCCGGAGAATTTTAAATACCCGAGCGTCTGAGGCACACCACACACATTACATTAGTCATTTAGCAGACGCTTTTGTCCAAAGCGACTTACAATAGTGCGTTCAACAAATGTAGGCGTGAGAACAACTCGTCACCAGAAGTCAAAAGTGCAATTCATTCCCAACAAGTCTCCAAGAACTGAGCCAGTGCTCAGATAAAAGTACAAGCAAGCACACACACACACCTTTTTAAATATAAATTTAAACCATACATATAATCATTCTTTTTTTGGAATGTCTGAGTCACGCTTGTAAATCTAAATCTGTATTGCATTCAGTGGACCAGTTCGTGGTCCGGCGGGAGCAAGTGAAGCCAAGGCAGATTGACAGCTGTGACATGAAGCCTGGCAGGCTGCTCTCTCTCTCTCTCTCTCTCTCTTCTAGTACATCAAGGGTATTCCTAACACATTAGGATCATTACCACCATCCCCAGCATTCCAGCCCTAGTGGGATGCGTGCCGTGGCAAGAACCATTTTCTCGGGTTCATCCCGAGTCACTGTACTTTTTTCGAAATCTAAAAATACATGGTTTTTTTTTTCCTTTCATCGACCCCCCCTACCTAAAACATTAAAGGGACCCTATTATTCCACCAGATGTGAGTGTGATTAGCACGCAACTTAGGGAACATTTTTGAGAAGATGGGACACTTATAAAAATGAAGCAAGGGCATTATGTGGAATAGTGAATCAATAACGTAGCAAATCATAAACGGTAGACTTCAAGTTATATTGTCAACGGGAAACTCAAACTCATTTTCACATCACACCTTGCCTCAAGGGAACCACTACCCTATAATATTATAGAGAATCAACTGGAACAAGTACAGACAAGTGCTCCTTTACAAGTCTTGATGAGGCTCATCAGACCTTCCACTGAGAGCAGGTTGCCGTCGTCAAGCTCCAACGCTCCCCAGAACACACCTCCCATCTGCGCGGCCACTCACGGTTATGATGTCCCTGTAGGTGCGGACGCTGCAGATGCCGTGCGCGGCCTGGCCTTCGTCCGCCTCGCTCTCGTCCTCCTCCTCCGTGGCCTCGTAGCCCTCGTCGGGGCAGGGGTCGCTGGCCTCCGTGGACTTGGTCATGAGGACGATGAGGCGCTCCAGGGGCGGGCTGAGCTCCCGCTCCTCGCTCTCCTTCAGGCCGTAGTCCAGCGCCTTGTAGATCATGATGCCCAGGGACTCGATCACCTGCAGAAGGGACACGAAACTCACTTAAAACACGGTGGCTCGGAATGTTGGGCAGAAAACACAAAAGACAAGGATAGGTTTGGCATGTCCAAAACTATGGCAAATCTAAGAACAATGGGAATCCATGAGGGGGATCTGGTAGAAAGAAAAAGTAAAGTACTTAAAACTGTTGTGATTGTCATTTTTATTAAATTTCAATTTTATTTTATCATCATTATTTTTTCAAATGATTTCCTGTCTTGTCCTGCCTCAGTTGTTTGTTTTTTACATTTTTGATGCAAGTTTGTGTAAGGTATGTAGTGTCTTGTAACGGTTGTTTTTAAAGGAAATTAATAAACATGTTTTTTTTAAAGATAGTGACACACCCACAATTTATCCAACAGATGTGTTGCCCACCTGGGACTCAGTAGGTACTGTAGGGTAATCTACATGATCCCTGCATCTGGAGACACCCGGAGGCACAACAACAACAAGTTCAATTAGCCACCCAAGGAAATAAGATAACATGTTGAACCCTAACCCTAACCAGATGCAAACTAAGGAGAACCCCGTTTGTTGAGATGACATTGTTTATTCATATTAAACTGAACCAGTATTTAACCAGTTGGTTCCTCACAGTGCCAACGCCTGGGATCAACACAAGGGTCTGGATCCTCATCTTGAATTCTCATGCTGAAGTCATTTCCCAGGACGGGACAAAACTGCTCTTTTACCAACGGCCACACAACAACTCCATCAAACCAACTAAGTGGGCCCTTGTTATGGCAACGGATGTTTGCTACCGAGACAAGACAAACGGGAGCCTTGGCTAAATCGGCAGAAACCCCATGACGAGGCCCTCCATTAGCACCAACACAATTGTAAAATATACAAGTGAGCCTAGGCACCAATGTTGGATTATTCTGAGACTTTTAGAAGAGGAGCTGTACTACTAGGGCTGGGCGATATGGACTTAAAACTATATCACGATATTTCATGGTATTTATTGCGATAACGATAAATGACCACAAAAAAAAATAATCTTGATCCTTACCATCATCAAATACGTAAAGGATAATGAAGGGAACACTCATTAAACTGTAAAGCGTCTTTGAGCACCTGGAAAAGCGCTATATAAGTCTGATATATTATTATTATTATTATTAATAATAAGTCTGTAGTTGGTCCCGACTTATGATTTACTTCGGAGAAAAAACAAAATAGTTCTCCGAAGTTGAGGCGTTGCTTGGCAACTGGCGCAAACAATTCAGCAATTCTATCAGCAAGTCAGTATTTTCCGTCAGGAAAAGTGAACGGGACTACTCGCGGAGTGATATGATAGCCGTGAATAGAAGCCAATTCCTTCTACATGCCCACGTTTGTCGCATATGTAAACACGTCATTAATTATCGTCATTACCGCGGTCCTCCCCACTTATCGTGGGGAGGACTTATCGCGATAAACGATAAGATATGGCACAGCCCTAACTACTACTACTTTTACCCAAACCATACTCCATCACAACGGACTGCAAACACCCTGGGCACCATCTACCCCCCCACCTATAAGTATAGTACATATAGTATAAAGTGTTAAATTGTAGGAAATCCCTACTGTGGGAGGGGAGTAAGCATTCCATTGTACTTGTTGCTTATGGCAAATGAAAATATTAAGTACACACTCCTTTTCCTTTGAATCATTAAGGGCTGTTCAAATACAATGTGCTTAACATAGCCAGTCCCATGTGTAGTGGCACTGAGCGGGTAACCATTATGATTGACACAAACACTGTTGACGAAGGGTGGCAACCCCACGTATTAAAGCGTGAAGCAAAGAGGTGGTGGACAGGCGAGGCTCGTAGGGACGCCATATGGTGCCGATGACAGCCTGGCCCCCGGGCCTGCGAGACGCTACAGGCATGCTGTGAATTGTGACCTCCCTTCCTGCTGACTCACCCCACAAAAACAAAAAAAACAAAAAAGCTACTGATCACCTGCCAGGGCTAAATAACAGAATGAGAGGTATGCTACCGCTACTAAACATGTAGATGAAGTGCGCATGGAGGTTGTTATACGTACATACGATGGACGGATGCCATTAAACACCCGTCACCACCATTGACACTATGAATGGTTCCGGCTTTTCCTTCCAGGTCGGCCTGGAATCTGTTAACCTACACAATAGCAACATGCTCTTCGGTTCACCCAAATCAGAAATAGGTCCTGGCATGCCATCTGGCATCATTTACCAACGGTCATAATTTGTAACAATCCCATATCCATGATGTAACGTGAGTGTATAAGTCATGTGTGTACTGTAGGTTGACACCAGGTACATGGAGGCAGAGCCAGGGGGAATGTCTCTGGGCATCAGACTGAACACACCACTAGTGAAGGTAGTCTAGAGTCATGTGACCTGGGATGTCATGGGACTCTACGGTCATGCTTGGTAGCACACTGGTAGAACAAGGTATCTGAACCAAGGGAATGAGACAGTTAACCGTTGAACAGCAAATATTTTCCTCTTTAAGAAGTAAAAATACCAACATATGTTACATTGCAAGTGGTGTACAGGGTTAGAAGTTGTAGGTATGAGGCGTGTATGTTGTCTTGTGACTTCCCCACGTTAATCAAGCAATAAGTAGAAATGATTTGACAATTTTTTTGAAAAAGGGGAAATTATCAGAAGGTCGTCTTCGCTGTATCATTACGTCTAAAACCGCTGGTATTTAGGTAATGACAGATTATATTTGCAAAGATGTTATCCATTTAAAGCGAGCGTCCACATCAATGTTGACATGTGTGGGTGTACCAGACAGCCCTGTTTGACTGAACAAAAGCATGATGTTCCATCAACAAGAGTCTTGGCAAAGCGTACCCAACAGGAAAAAATAAACCCTCATTCCCACTAATTTACGAAACGCAACCCGATGAGTCAATTCTGCGATCCGCATGGCAAACTTAATAAAGCCTAGCTCAACCCTTAGTCCCAGTGCTAGGTTTCTCCCCACACACACACATTAAGATTGGGGCTATAAATAAAACAGTTTTGAAGGATCATTTTCAAATGTTTCAAATGAGAAAATATCATGGCCGTTAGCATTAGGTAAAACATATATTTTTTTTTAAACATAGGTTACTAATACAAATAAATGATGACTGACTATGCATACTGCATGGATGGGAAACAAGACAGCTCAAAAGTTACTTACGGAATTGGACTAAACTAAGTGGTTAGATTACATATGGGCCAAGGAACAGTTGATTGGATTTTAGTGCAGATCCGGACGCTGTAGACTTTTTGGTGAGGCGGAGGTATGTGCTCTACCGAGTCCCCTCTAGTTCTGCTTGGAACAGTTAAGTTTAGAATATCTGTAGAATGTTGTCAAGTATACATTTCATACAAATGTAATCAGCCCAGTGAATGATTGATGATCTACATAGTGGCTTTGTGTTCAAGTTAACGTGATCACCATTGAAAAACAAAATCAATGAATTCTGCATTAATGCAGATCAGACTACAGTTCTTCGGGCTGACTGACATTTGTAGAGTTACAAGGCCACGGTCCTCTCCTCCTGAGCGGCAGTATAGCTCAGGAGGTAGACACACTCACACCTGGAAGGTTGCTGGTTGGATCCCTGGCTCCTCCTAGCAAAAACTGTTGGTGTCCCTGAGCAAGACACCCTAACTGCTCCTGACGTGCCGGCTGTCTCCTTGCTGACTATGCGGTTGTGAATGGGTGAATGTGAGGCATGACTTGTAAAGCGCTTTCCTCCTCCTACTACAAAACAGTTAAACAGGGCCCTTCAGTGCAGCAGCACAGACCATCTCCAAAAGCCAGCAATAACCTAATGGGCTCCTCCACAGCCCCTGGAACGGACCACAATCTGACCAACCTTTTTTTTCTTCAAGTTTGGAAAACTGCTGAGCCAATCCCTGTGTTGTATTTAATGATATACCAGCACTAGAAAAACACTTCCTGAGAGAATTTCCAAAAAGGGTGGCAAAAATACACGAGGTAAAACAAGCCAGCAAGCATGAATGGTCTCACTTCTAATGACTAGTTGGAAGATTTAGAGGAAAGATGCAGATGCATGTGTGCGTTGTACAGCCCAAACCTGCCAGTTAAAAGCACAAGGTACTTTTTTTTTTTTTTTGGAACACTGCCATTTTCCCAGTTAAATTAAACATCTGTATATCAGTTTGGATTAGTCAAAAATGTCTAATACATTGCTACTTAAACTTAGAAAAATAGTTTGACAGATCATAACATTAACATTTGCACTAGTGAAAGCTAAACTGCAACTAGTCAACCATACTGGTTCATGCCATACACCATAAAATATTATAGAATTCCCCAAACCATAGCGTCAACAGTAACTTGTATGGCTTGGTGTAAATGTATTTGTTTTTTAACCTAGTCCGTTGGTAGACCATTGGTAATATGACATGAGGTGATCCAGTTGCAAGGACATAGGAATTAGAAAAACGTAAAACGTAATGCAGATACCAGGGTGATAGTCATATCAGGACACGCTACACACAGACAACGCAAAGCATTCCTATTTCTGAGAAGTAGGATTACCCTACAGTCTGCCAGTCTCTTACACATGTCTGTAACCACCAAAAACACTTAATGACTTTTTTTTAAATAAAGACCACATACCAAAAAGCAATGTGTCATGGTTTCTCTGCAACGCTAATGAACGTTTCACACAATTTGACATCAAAGCAAGGGGAAAGAGAGCGCCAGTCTCGGTCACCTCCAAGCCTGAGGGGACTCGAGGTTGAGGGCAGGTGACGCCCATCCTTACGTACAGACACACGCAGAAAGGGAGCAGCACCTGTACACAGGCCGGTTACCTCCGTCAACACACAAACGCACCTCTGCAGCATCAGCCAGAGGGGGCAAATGGCTAGGCTATATCCACAAAGATTGAATTTCTGCTTCAATTTTAAGATTCAAATGATCACTGGATTCTAAATTAGACTAGAAAACTCATCATTTCCCAAACCTCAAAAGCATACAACACAAAAAACATCTGAATCAGTGCCTTTTTTAAAAGACTCAAAATAACAAGTCTCATTTGGCTGACTCTTTGCATGTCAACCCTTTTTAGTCACCCCTACGGAGAAAGTTCAAGTAAGTATTTGGCAAACAGCAGCAGCACTCAGACTGGGGTTTCAGTCCCACCAAAGCTGAGCCACAGCAACGTGACCTGCCTTAACCAACAAGGAACGCAGTCACAGCACTAAATGGGACGCTGAAAAAAAAAAAAAACATTCTCACCTGAACCTTTCACAACAGTTGAGCCACTGGCAACACCCTTAAGGCAGATTGAACTTGTTTGCTAAATATGTAGGAGAACATATGCTTGGGTACTTATGCTGCGCAAATTACGTCATGAACGCCGGGACAATTTATGTTTGCCAGTATGCTTACTTGTACTCGTTTTACTTCTACTCACTTCCTAGTGGATGTAGCTCTATGAGGGCCAACAACAACTGGTGCGATATGGGAAAAGTCAGGTGGGGCTATTCACCTCAACACTGACCGCATGAAAATGATGCTGCAAATCACATTCAGAAGTCGAACAAATAAAACAAGATTCAGCTGGTGAGAAATAGTGAGATAAAAACAAATATAATATAAAAATTCAAAAACAGAACATCAAAGTTACATTAACTGTTCAAATCCAAACCGTGTGCTAAAATGAACTTTTGAGAGTCATTGTATTCATGTCATGCACCCCTCATGACAAAAATACATTTATTTATCTACAGAACAAATAGGCTTAGAGATAGCTTCCACAGTCAGGCCATCAGGCTGCTGAACAAGGGCGTATAGCATATAACAATGTATATTTTATTACATTGATTTATACATACTGTACATATTGCTCTTTTCTGTGCCGATATTTAGCATTATTTTTTTAACTGCCGTCTGTCGTCGGGTATAAACTTGAGAAGATAGATTCTCTCCTTGCTCAAATGGAAACACTCATACAAGAGGAACACCATTTAAAGTTACCTTGTCCATTAATAAACCATTTCTGAACAGTATTTGAGTCCATCAGTCACCAAGACGGGCAGAGGCGTTCTACAGAAAAGTGTATAGAGCACCAAACACCACATCACATGACTGACAGGGACAGCAGAAGAGTCAACAACAAGATCATTTTAAGTTGACACAACACGCTCTGTACAATGGAGTATGCACACACAGCGAAACCTAAAGAGCCGAGTGGAAAATAGACCGCCGTAATTTCCATGAGGGTGTCCAGGTTGCCTTGATCACATGCAAGACTCAGCACTAGTAATGTGCGGGGGGGGGGGGGGGGGGGGTGTGTCCAGTCCAACAGACTGACTCAGAATCTCAGTTCTCTGCATTAAGTGGTGCGCAGAACAAGTATAACATGTATATGTATAAAAACACATCATCTGGAGCCTACTTATGCAGAACACGTTTTTGCTTGTGCGTGGCAAGTCAAGCCCAGTTTCTGTAAAATAAGTCATTATGAGAAATAGTGTTACACAAAGCGTGTATCCACATACGTGTCATGGGGGGGAAAAAACCATGCCAACGTTTCCCGGTACTATTGGTACAACAAGCATACAAGAAAAGAATATGAAACAAATTACTCTGGCCTTTCAACAATGTTTCACATTGTGCATTTCCACATCAGGGAAGGGTTTTAAACCTATAATTCTACAGAAATCCAGCATGGAAAATAAAAGGCACTTCAAATGTTCTGTAGTCTACATTAAGTATTCCTGTAATTTGTGAAGCTTGATATAATTGTTTTTAAAGAAAGAAGAACAAATGCCAGTCTATACACTAAATATTAACCACCACCACCACAGCATCACATACTGCTACTCTGTTGGGGAGAGTTATATTTGTCTATAGGTAAATAGTGCAGGGTCGGGTTTAAAAGAACATGTGTGAAAGGTATTCTTCTGCTTAGGGAACGCAGAGGGAAATCCAAAACCTGTTATACCAGAGTAAATGGCTCAATTCATTCTGTGAAAAATAAGCCTGGAGTGAAAATAGAAACCGGAGTCAAACAGAAACCCCCATTGGTTAGGAAGAACTCACCTCTAACGACGTAGGAGCTGATGTATACATTTTATCTGTAATAGAAGAGAAAATACAGAGAGCGTCAATGCAGACATAAGCAAGAGCATGCCAACAGTGTTTCATAACAGAGAAAGCCACTAAAACTCATAGACAGTGACAGCAGTCCTTACAGACTACTACAAATAAACAGATCCAGGAAGAGAATGCAGACAAATACTGACACAAAACAAAATGTGCGTGCTGTTGTTTTTTTATTATTATTTTTTAACAGATTAGGGAGCAGGGAGGCTCTAGATCAAACGTGAGTAGTTGGCTTTCCATTTAGGCAGTGCATTCATGACCTTTGACCCAACAACCCAATGGCGCATTTCAAACAAACAAAAACACAATATTGCATTACTGCATTTTGCGATCGAAACCAGATTTGGGGATAGAGTCATGTTTACATCGATGTTTACTCATACAGAGGAGCAAGTTCAGAAGTCATCCCTTATTTGTATTCTTCAACCAAATGTTAACTACTAAACTATTAAGCACAACTATAAACCCGTTGCGGAATACAAAGAGATTGGTGATTAATTAAACATCATCCATCCAGGCTTCACGATAAGGAATACAGATATCATTTGGAAAAAAGTTGGTTCATGATTTCATAAGAGGCCTTTGAAAATACATTACAATCTCTAGACCGAGTCTCGACACGTAAATCACTGCATTTGCACCTGCAGGGAGCCCATGACGAGGTACAGTCATGAAACAAGCAAAGATATTTAAACTGAGGAGCTGTAGGCCAGGATCACCAGCAGTACAAATACAATGAAACTAAACTTGTTTAAGCAGATACCCTGCAGACTGCTTAACCAAGTCACATAGCTGTCCGTTTTGGAACTTGCTAAAGGGCAATGTCAGCTGAAGCACTCAGCTCTGTGTCACATGTTTTTCAAAAAAAGGTGTAAATACGGTTGAAATAGGATATAGTTATGTACTCATTTTAGTTTGAATAAAAGTAATGTTCAATAGAATTGAGACATGTGCTTAAGCCCAATACTAATAAATACAGTGTTGGGGGTATTGGACCAATAGTGTAGGTTGCTGCAGTATCTAGGCTCTGGCTTGCCGTCAACAACAAGCAGCAGAGAGTAAGCGGTCTATATTGTCCGCCTGAATTAAGGAGTCTGCGGATGAGTAGGGAGCATCTTGTTGCAGCGATAAAAGCCCATCAGGGAGTCCCAAAATAACACCCATCAGCCCTTTGGCCCACTCACAAAAACTGTCAGGACCCATTGATCAGAGACCTCAGCCAGACATTGGGAGACAAAAGCTTTTTTTGGCCCCTCACAACAACCTCTCTCTCCCTCCCTCTCTAACTAACTATTTTGCTATGGGGAAAATATGCTCTGAGCTCATGTTAAGGAATTCAGGGGAAAAGCACTGGACTTAGTTTGGAAAGGTGAAATTCTTTCAAATTAATAAATCACACAATTTGTGTACAGGGCAAGTAGAAAATGTGGGGAGTGGCATACCAAGATTAGTGACTCTCAGTCAGACATTGACAGACCATTGGATGATCCAGCTCACACCGTCGTCCAGTCTGTGCTACTGCAGCTCAAGGTGACCAAACGTTTGAATGGGTCCATTGTTTGTTTACCCAAGCAAACGGGGGCTGCCATTCGGAAGCGCATATTCAAATCAAAAAAGGAACTTCGGCAGAGGATCCACAATTACTTTGTAGAATACACGCTAGACACTTTAGGAATGTTTCCATTTCATGTGAATTATAACAATAACAAACCAAAAAATACCCACATCACCAGAATAATATTAGGCCTACTAAACCATGGTCTAGGTGTACTCGAAAAACGAGTAGACGCATCTCACTGGCTGTAAACAAATACGCCACATGGCTAGAAGGGAGAAAGAGCCACAATATGGCAGAAAGAGCCACAATATGGCCACTGTGTTGGGACGCCTCATTCGGCCTGTGGCCTGATGCAGAGTGATACGACACAAGCGTAACAAATCACCCCGACTGAATGCATTAAACAAAAACAAACTGAAAAACACTGCACCCCGCCATGCAGGCATGGATGTGTGCGTCAAACACGCCACGCTAATTGGAAGACACCACAATTCCAGTGTGTGTTTACCTGTGGTGTCCCCGCGGTCCCGGTGCTGCAGCCTCACGGTCCCGTCCCTCTGGATCCAAACGTCCCCGGGTCCGGCGACCCGTCGCTCCCCGCCATCACCCGCCGACGACGCATCGGCGGCCGACTTGGCGTTTTTTCTTCGACGCGTTTGAAAAGCCAAAGTTTTGCAGCATTGATAGCACACGGCCCACGCTTGTTCCTCGTTAATGGGCTGACTGTACAACACGAGAATCTCCTCCAAGGAGAGCTCGTTGGCTCCGTCCCTACGGTCCATGTTGACGTCCAATGCGCTCACCGCCACGGTGACATCCCGGTGAATAATGGGCGAAATCAACATGCCGCCGCCGTCGTCGGTCCCTGGCCGTTTGGCCATTCTCACGTACTCGTCATCACCACCAAAGCAAGTCAAATCAAATAGGGGGGGGGGGAACCGCACACCAAAGACGTGAATGAATGTGGCCTCACTGGTCGTCGAACACAGCCGCCAGCTGTTGTCCATGTACTGATTACCGTCAGTGAGCAGCAGAGGGTCCACGCAGCAGTCGCGATTATCAAAGCCGACCTGGCGGCTCTCTCTGGGCGGTCCTAAAGCCTGTCACGTTCCGCCCCCTTTTTTAAATTCATTGGAGCATTTCAAACGGCCTGTGGTCCTCCACCCAGTTACAGTGTTAATAATTAATTATGACCGATCACATGTACGTACAGTGTATATTATATGATTATATGGGAATACGAATTCATTTGATTTTCCATGTAGGCCTAACCGTTGAGTAGACTTATACTTTACAACTAAATAAAACAATGCTTGAAATATGGATGTATTTTAAGTTTATTAAGTTTGATTATTATTTAAGTTTTATTTCTTTCCATTCCAAGACGATACACATTAAACAGAAATAATTGAAAGAAACCATAAACTCATTTCATTGGTGCGAGCTGGACAGCCGAACGCTGTCTGACTTTCCCAGTCAGAACGACCACTTACTTACTGTCGGTGTAGGCCTGTTCAGTTGTTTCGAGCGAAGCTTAGTATCCTCTCATACATTAATTAGCTTTCATGTTAAGTGGTCGTCTATCACCAACATCCATTCAAATTGACAATCAATACTTCTCTGTAGTATTGAAGTCTTTCAGGCCAAGAGTGGTTTTGAGCGCCATCTGGTGGACAGTCATTGTACAACACGTCCATTGCCTTGTGGCTATACATCCTGTTAAGGATGTCCTGATCATTATTGTCATACAACTCTCCGTAACGACTTTGAGATTATATGAACAAAAAAACATTCTAGCGTAAACTGATGTGTTTTCTCCACAGTTGAACAATAATAGTATTCTTAAATCAGTGAGAATCAGCTCTGGAAGTAAAATGTTAAACCATGCAACAACACAATAAGCAAAACACATGACACATCATCACAATACATAACGGCAAATAATACAGTGAATCATATACACGTCAATCATAAAACAGAAGATTAAAGATCACCTTATTACTACTGACCGGTTACATGTATGATGCCTCTATGTTTTAGAAGTACACAGAAAAAAAGGTCAAATCAAATGAGGCATATATAGGCACATGCGGGTGTATATCTCTTGTGTTGGTTACCTTGCAAAGCCCTGTGGGAAAAAATATAGACCTGAGCCCCTCAAGTATGAAGTCTGTTATTATCATGACTACTTTAATTTCACTCAGCCGTCCACTGAAATGCGAACCCAGGTTCAGCATTTACTACGATCCTCCAAATCAGTGTGTGTTTATATTTAAACTGGCATTGCGATTCGTGGCTTGCGACATAGGCCTTACACATCCTTCTGGCGCACATGATAATAACGTTAATAGGAAGGCTCCACACCACAGAGTGTGGCGGGGACTGAAATAGAAAATGATCATGTGCGTATAGGAGAGAAAGTCCATCCTTCTGGCGTTGGCTCACCGCAACGGTGGTCACGCAGCACATCTCCTCGCCAGGACTGTCAGTGCAAGAAAGCATGGTGCTAGTAGGAAGAGTGCGTGCATGTCTCTCTCTCTCTCTCTCTCTCTCTCTCTCTCTCTCTCTCTCTCTCTCTCTCTCTCTCTCTCTCTCTCTCTCTCTCTCTCTCTCTCTCTCTCTCTCTCTACCTCTCTCTCTCTCTGTTTTAAAAACGCATGCATTCGCAATGGCCGCAATGAAGTGAACGAAAGTATGCAGCATCCCAAGACCTGTGGATGGAGGCGTGCCGGGGTGGTGCCTGTAGTTCGTGGTCCCGTGAGGCCTAGGCGTAGGTCAAGCTCTGAGGAACTTTATCACACTCCACTTTCACAATCGCTCATTTCACACCATCACCGCCATCTCTCTTACACGTGGTAAAACCCTTTTTTCCCCCGGTATGTTTCATCTGTCTTCGCAGGACACCTTTTCTGGTTCGGTTGCTGCACTGCCTCCTCCTCCTCCTCCTCCACCACCTCCTCCACCACCTCCTCCTCCTCCCTCCTCCACCTCCTCCTCTCCTCCAACACCTCCTCCTCCTCCTCCTCCTCCTCCTCCTCCTCCTCCTCCAACACCACCTCCTCCTCCTCCTCCGCCGCCACAGCTAGCGTGGACTGGCTGGGACTCATCAGAGGAGCCATTAGCTTCCTTCGACGCTCTATGTTTGGAGTCCCTGGTTGTGGGCTGTGTGTGGGGCAGAGAGAAAGAAGCACACGAAAATGTCGTCTTGTCGTAATTGTGAAATACTTTGACATTGTAATCATTTAGCAGACGCTTCAATCAAAGCATTTGACCAACATTCAAGGGCCGCACTACCAAGTTTCTAAACAAATACAATTTCTAGTATACTAGAAATAATCAGAAAAAATGTTAGTGCAGTCAAATCAAGTCAAATTATGGAAAAGCGTGTTAAGATATCTAGGGAATGTTACTGGAACTCGAATGGGGCTCTGTAGCTTGTTCTACCGTTGAAGTAGGTGAAATACATGAGAATGTCCTGTCAAATGTCAATGAATTCTTCTCAAAGACCGTACTATTGGTCCATGTGTTGTCTAGTTTTAGCATTTCACAGCATCACCTTCAAATCCTGCATCAGTTACGACAACATAAGATTAAGAGTGGTCCTAAAATGCCGGTCATGGTAAATAGTGAGGCTATACTGTAGACAATAGGTTGTTTTGCTAGTTTAGAGGACAGAATAACAATATGGACCCCCCCCCCCCAGCCCCCCCCTGAGTCTCTAAGAAGGCAGGCTACTTCAAACTGCTGTTTGGCACGTAGGCACCAACAACAGTCAGTCTTTACCCCTGCAACAGATGGTGGCAGTGGCTGTCTGGTTCACTGAGAGCACATCCGATATGCCACTGTATGCACGTTCAGAGTCTCCGCCCGCCTGCTTCACCTCCGCTACTACAACTAAATCTAAATCTGGATTTGAGGATTTTAATCCTCTTTATTGGTCACATACATGTGCACACACAGTGACATGTGTTTCTCTGCATTCAACCCATCCTAGCATTGGGAGAAGTGGGCAGCTATTGTATATACAGCGCCCGGGGAGAAGTGTAGGGTTCTGGTGCCTTGCTCTGCCACCTTTTTTCCAGTACCAGTTCTCACTCCGTACTGGGTCTGTTTCGGGGACTTCATCCGTCGACCCTCCAGTTCCCAAGCCAGTTCCCAGCAGAATGAGCTACTCCACCCCAAACGGCATCCTGGGGACTGATGGGCCCCTCTAAAGGTGTCTGCACGGCCCTGATGTTCAGAGATAATTGGACAGGAGCTCTTAACACTATGTCCTCAAAATAACAAGGAAACAGCCTGAAGACCCCAGGACAAGGAGGAACCCTTGAGAAAGAACAAAAGGCATCCCTTCTAGCAGAGCTAGGAGTCCAATAGGTGGCATAATGATAATGACAGTCCATAGTAAGGCATAGTAATAGATAATAGTAACATTATGATAATGACAGTCCATAATAAGGCATAGTAATAGATAATAGTAACAACATGATAAGGACAGTCAATAGTAAGACATAGCAATAGATAATAGTAACAACATGATAATGACAGTCAATAGTTAGGCATAGTAATATATAATGGTAACATGATGATAATGACAGTCCATAGTAAGGCATAGTAATAGATAATAGTAACATAAATAAAATGACAGGTCAGAGGAGGGCATAGTATTACATAATAGCAACATCATGAAAATGAATGTTCATAGTAAGGCATAGTAATAAATAACATAATAACATAACAATGTAACAATTGTACATGCTTTGTGTGTGTTTCCTGGAGTGTAACATTTAAATTCCACAACAACATACACCAACAGGATGTTGCCGTATCCATGGCAACAAACTGCGTACATCGACACCTTTGCGCCCCACCCTATTTCTTACATGTTATATAATTCTCAGTCAGTCTTATAATAATAATAACAACAGCAGTGAGCAGTGTATTTCACCTGTGTGTGTGTGTGTGTGTGTGTGTGTGTGTGTGTGTGTGTGTGTGTGTGTGTGTGTGTGTGTGTGTGTGTGTGTGTGTGTGTGTGTGTGTGTGTGTGTGGACCAGCTGGGACCTAGCTGGGTCCCTACCTCAGTGATGGAGCGTCTGGATCTTCTCTGGAAGCCCGAGCCGCTGGACGCCAGGGCTTGCTTCCCACACTGGGTCCCCGTGTTCACCATTCGCTTCTCCCGCAGACTGCTGCCCTCAAGGACCTTGCCTGCACAACGCACATGGATGTAGGGGGATGGTAATATTGGAAACGGAACCTGAACCTGAAACCTTACATATGCCTATAGATAAGACATGTCACGTCTTGTCAGCAAGAGCCAAAGTTGAAATCATAACGTAAATCATCATATCGGGCTGTATAGGCAAAACCGTTATCTGAGTGAGGTGTGAAATCTGAATTATTCATATTACTGAGGTGACATTAGTCAAAAATGAAGATGTGTTTACCTCCGTGAGTGCCCCCTCCCCCCCTAGCCCACGCACACGCACACACAATTCACAGTCCATGATACATACTATACGTTGTCTATTACATTATGATAGCGTCCACAGGCTCCTATAGGCCGGCGCCTTGGTGGTGTGTGTGTGTGTGTGTGTGTGTGTGTGTGTGTGTGTGTGTGTGTGTGTGTGTGTGTGTGTGTATTGCCGTGAGGAGAGGACAGCCGGTATACGTACTGTGTTGTATCGCAGGGACAGGGGTCTCCACGTCGGTGTTGGTGAGCCACGTCGATTCAGTCTCCCTGGTCCAGCTTTCATTATACCTCGGCTCGATAATCGCGTCAGCCCGGCTTCCTCCACAACCCATCGAAATGTCATCCACCGCGGCTGTGGTTGCATCCGCGATTATCCCCGAACCACCGCCCCCCCGAACCACCCCCCCCCCCCCCGCAACAACAACAAAAAAAAAAAGTAAGAATTCAGCGCAGCAGTCCTCTTCTTCTTCTTCTTCCTCTTCTTCTTCTTCTTCGGGTGATGATGACGTTCCTATCGAAACGATGCCACAATGACGACGCGCTGCTCGGGGGGGCAGCTGCTCTCTCTCCGCCAGCCGAGCGGATAACAGCTGCTCTCTCGAGCGGCGTTCACGGGAGCAGCGTACCTGCGTCATCTGGAAGGGAGCGTCCGTCTTTTATCTACATCACCACTGCACCCAGAGGTTGGTGAACTGATCATATGGGATATTCTTCTTAAAAAATAAATAAATAAAGTAATAAACAAAAATGTTTTAGGCAATGCATGTGGTAGTAGGGCCTATACATACATTGGACGACAGTTAAAGTATAGTATATATTTATTTTGGATCACTTTCAATATTGATATTATTTACAGTGTACAGTATTTGCACATAGCACACCATTGCACAGAGGTTGGTGAACTGATAATATGGGATATTCTTCTTCTTCTTCTTAAAAATAAGTAATAATATGTGTATGTGGTAGGGCCTATACACAACATTGGACGACAGTTAAAGTATAGTATATATTTATTTGGATCACTTTTCAATATTATTTCCACAGTATACAGTATTTGCACATAGATGTATTTTCCAGAGAATCATAATATACATGAAGAATACGGGTCTTGATCGAATCGAACAGTTGAAAAAAAAAAAAAGTTTCGGGAACACTACTTAACACAATTAACAGTTAATAATTAACAGTTGAAAAAAAGGTTTCGGGAACATTTTTCCACAACTACTTCACACACACACACACACACACACACACACACACACACACACACACACACACACACACACACACACACACACACACACACACACACACACACACACACACACACACACACACACACACACACACACACACACACACACACACAACACATACGGACACAGCACCTTCAAAATGAATAAGCACAACCACACAACGGGCTATAGTCTGGTGAGGTCATCACCTTCACACAATAAATACAATGAACACATACATCACGTTTCTTCTTTCAGTGTCGTCAACCCCCCCCCCCCCCCCCCCCCCCCTCCCCGCCCTGAACGCGTAGGCCTACTTTGATACTACTTTGAGTTGTTTCACTATAAGCTATGTATAGATAGAGAGAGAGAGGGAGAGGGATAAGATCAAATAAAATACAATTAAAAAGACAAGACTGACAAGTCACAGGCCCTGGATATTTCAAGAAGAAAAAAAGAGAGATAGCTGTCAAGTTTAACCCCATTGTAGAGAGCTGTAACTACCGGTATGACATTGAACAATAAACACTTATATAGCAATCTGCCAGGAATGTAAATGAGGTCACGAGAGAGAGCGACAAAGAGAGAGAAACAAAGGAATGTAGAATGGGGCGTGCGAGTGCTGATACTGATGGTGGCGACGGCCTCGATGAGACGTGTGCCCTCTAGAGCTTGAAGTCCAGCAGGTTGCAGTCGATCTTGTAGTACACGTAGGGGTAGTACTCCTGCTGGCTCAGGTTCAGCCCAGGGATATCCATGGTGGCCTGAACACAATCACCATCACAATGCCTTTTGTGTCATCATACAAAGTACAACCAAAATTGTTGCGCAATCCTCAAGACACTCAAAACAATTCTCAAAACAATACAAAATATGAATTTAAATATTTAAAAAAATTAAATATGTAAAAAGGAAACCAAATAGAAAAAAGATTGAATATATACATATTTCGGTGGCTCTTATAAATAGTAGTGAAAATTACCAGTTTATCCATCCCAAAAGGTGTCCAATGACAGCCAAAGCATAACCACAAAATGGACAAAGAAATGACCAGCACAACACACAACATTACGAATGACACACACCCACCCACCCACATATAATATATATATATATATATATATATATACTGTATATTTATTGAAGGCTACAGGTCCTCACGTCGATGATGGAGGCGCTGCTGTCCAGGTGTTTGTAGAGCTCATTGAGCACCTCGCGAAGCTTCTTCACGTTCTTCTTGTGGGGCTGCAGGAGCATGGCCTGGAAATTCACCGGCAGCCCATACCTTAAAAACAAACAAACCAACAAACAGAAGCCCAAATAAACATCATCGTGTCGTCCATTTGTACAGAAACCAAAGACACAAAAGGAAACGGCCGTCGTGAAATACGTTGACGTTTGTCTCTCTCTCCTCGTCCGGGTACTCACCGTAAGACCGACTCTACAAACACACGCAGGGCTTTGATGTGGATCCACGCGATGAAGGCCTCGCTGAAGTTCACTTTCAGCCATCGCACCAGGGGACCCTGGAAGAGGGAGTTCACATCTCAGTTCTCCCATCAACCACACACACATGTTCAGATCAGAGCACGAGCAGGCACACACACACACACACACACACACACACACACACACACACACACACACACACACACACACACACACACACACACACACACACACACACACACACACACACACACACACACACACACACACACACACACACACACACACACACACACACACACACACACACACACACACACATATCTATATTTGATTTGATGCATGAGTTATCATAGCAAAAACCAGACACTGGGTTCATTGTAAACATCACAGAGGAAATTGTCTGCTAATAACGATTATGGTGAAACATAGACATAGATTTAAGAAAACCCCTCCCCGTGTATCGTACAAACTGTTTCTTTTTGTCGGTGGACAGCCGAGTCATTTCCTCTTTGTCTGCCTTCATTTCCTCCTCGTTGTACTGGAAGTCACGCACTGTGAACCTAGATACGGAGGGATAGAGCGAGATGGAGATAGAGAGATAGAGAGACAGAGAGATAGAGAGAAACGGGTCACTCATCTCTTATTCCACCGTAATGCATCTCTGGAAATACACGGATGGCAACGGAATCAGATTCATGGATGGTATAGATTGGAGAGGTTAGCCGGTTTCTACTGTGTTTAATTGTCGATATAGTTTAATTGAAGTTAAAGTTAAATTGTAGTGGAACGAGTTTCTGATAAAAGGTGCTTGTGGTTCAAGCTAAATGTGTTTTTACGCAATTATGAGCGATTCAAAAAGAAGAATCCAATAATTGACTAGAAGAAACCACAGGCATTTGTTGGCATTTGTGGACACTGCATACTTACATAATAAGCATAAACATTTGTAAATTACATGATTAATAACCATAAGACATGCAAATATCCCCACGCTTTGCTGCTCCGGTGTGTCCATGTCAAATTGTCAAGTGTAGACAAGGTTATAGCTTTTACTTGGCAGTGCTTCTCGCTCGTGCGAGTGTCTTTGTAGCTTACAAAGGGATTTGAATGGGGCACACTAATATGTTACTACGCTCAGTGTTAACCTTGTGTACTCAAGTCAAGTGGTCACAAGCACACACTCCAAAAGGCATGGTCTTCATCACGTCACCATTTTCTCATCACCATCAACTCAACTCGGTTTCAATATTATCAGTGTAGTCAAAATTTCACATTGTTTGGTTGTGGAACATATTGTTATCGCAGACTGTGGCTAGGGAATACCATTTTTTTTAACCAATCAGAAACACTCCAATCATGACATAACACGGTGTTGGTGAATAGGGGGGGGGGGGGGGGTCACTGTAGGGGTCAGGCCTACTTGTTTTCTCTGGCCTTGTGCTTGAAGTCATCGATGGCCTTCCTGAAGAGAGTGACGCTGAACAGGCCACTGTCGTGGTCCTCGAACAGCAGGCTGTGTGGAGGGGGGGACATCATGGGGGGGGGACGCAGTGAGCCAAGGACCACCTGTTACCGCCCTGCACGCCACCTTCATGGGTTATCCCCCATTGGAGGAATGACGTAGACGTATACTAATATATGGTAGGCTAATACATACTATATGACGATAGACTGAACTTTAAACTGGGTATATACTGTGTGTGTGTATATATATATATATATATATATATACACACACAGTATATACATACAGTATATATATATATAGATATATAGATATATACACAGTATACACACACACACACACACACACACACACACACACACACACACACACACACACACACACACACACACACACACACACACACACACACACACACACACACACACACACACACACACACACACACACACACACACACACACACACACACATACACATACACACATACACAACACACACAACACAACTACATACATACATACAATATATATATATATATATATAATGGGATTTGCACTGTACTACTGCAATGTCCCTGAACTGCATCTGGCGCCACTGAACTTTGGATGAAAACCTCGGGTCTCGGGGATGTCACAGAACGCTTACTTAGTAGACCGTGGGACCACCATGTCAGAGAGAGTCTCGTAGGTCTTCTGCCACTCCACGTAGCTCGTTCTGTGGAAAAGACGCAGTCATACCATCGCTGTCATACCATCAATCGACAGAGCCCTGCTGGTGTAGTGTCAGCGCGGGGTGGGAGTACAGTGAGGTACTCACTTGGGAACGACCACCAGCATGGTGAGAAGGTACTCCGAATCCAGGACAAAATCTTCCTTCTTAATGATGTCGCCCAGACTCCTGGTCAACAGGCTCCCCCTGGACCACAGCAAATGCACGGTCCCGATTGGCATGTGACAGTATGTTCACTGCATTACTCTGCATTAGTCATGCACTCTGACTTGTGCATGCTGTTTTTAGCGTTGTGTCGAATTGAACACGTATGCACTTGACTACAAAAAAAAGCTTTTTATTTTGTGATCCCGAATCTATAGGTACCACTGCATTTCTTTGGGTGGTAGTTTACACCAGTATTGGGTGCATGCTTTGATTGTTCTCAGCCTCACATTGAAGGCTCTTTGGATGGACAAAGAGCCTTCAATTCTGCCAAATGACTAATTACTTACCTAGGTGTACATAAGGGCTAATTCAGCGCTTAAGTGTTTTCACATATAATCAAGCAAAGTAGTGCATTTGACTGCGGAGACTCACGCATTCTTCCTCTCCAGATTCTGCAGGTTTCCCTTCAGGTTGTTGTAGGCCGAAGCTCGGGCCTTCAGGTCATTGTCTATCTGACTCACTTGCTGCGGAGTCACACAGTGTCAGATGTACGTGTTAAAGTAGTGTTGTTTCGCTCTAAAGTTGGGCTTTTCATAAAACAGGGCTGTGTGTGCAGTAGATAGGCACAACACAAATCCATAGAGAACTGGTGCTACATGACCAGAGAACAACAGTTGGAACAACAGTTCTAGAGAACTGGTGCTACATGACCAAGAGAACAACAGTTGGAACAACAGCCCTAGAGAACTGGTGCTACATGACCAGAGAACATATACAGTGGGAACAACAGCCCTAGAGAACTGGTGCTACATGACAAGAGAACAACAGTTGGGACAACAGCCCTACAGAACTGGTGCTACATGATAGGAGAACCACAGTTGGAACAAAAGCCCTATAGCCGGTAAAAGTTCTCCGGATGACATGAAAGGACGTCACCCAGTGCACTTTTGCTGACTAACAAATTTTCAACACTGAACGCTGGTAACATGGAGGGGAATTGATCATTGTTCATTTACATATACTACCCACATTGTAATCGTACAAGTATTCCTTTAATACTCCACAACATTCTTTGTGCATACCTGCATGTTATTTAGCTTCTGCCAGAAATAAATACACATTACATAATAGTACATCCACAATACATTTTTTCACACCTCTCAAAACGAACTATTTACTAGGCTAATTATCCTTTTATTAAATTAAGAATTAAAAATGATGTATTTATGCATTTGCATTTCATATGCTTTAGATACAATACATGTACAGGTGACACAAGACGGTACTATCCTACTAGTTCTACAGTGATACTCATTTTAAGAACAACTCTTTGGAGGTTACCTTGGCGATGATCTCAGAAATGTTTTTCAGCGACTGTTTGATAGGATACTTCGCCATGTCCCACTGGAATCGGGTCACATAGGTGACCAGGTCAACTGTTTGGGGGTAGAAACAAACAGGAAGAAGCATCCTTTAAAAACTTGCAACTTAATGACCCCTGGGAACTTTACAGAATTGGTTTTGTGTTCAGACTGGTGGGATCTCTATCATCAATGTGTGGCCTTTTAGCCAATAAATGTTTGTGATGTCATCACAGAGTAGCTACCCGATGTTCAAAATTAACCGAAAATCACATCACTGAAACAAGATCCCACTGAAACGTATAGCTGTAACAATTCCTTCACAAAAACGACAGAATGTCAAAAAATTGGGGGTTCCCTCGCACGGTAGAGCAATGTTGAATAAAAGTCAAGAAGCTTTGTTAACAATAAATATTTTGTTCACAAACCAGGAAGGTTTTTGTTAAGTTTACGTCAGATTTTCTGTCCAATAGACGAGCTTACCGGCTCGATCGGTAGGCTTTTTTTTTTTACAATGTTTGGTTCGCCTAACCAAGTCCAGTGTGAACTCTAAGGCAATCCGCAATAAAGTATCAACTCACCCCCTGAATCAGAACAAGTCTACTGAACTATAGGTGTGAAAGTGTTCTAGGTGTTATTACAGAGGGAGATTACAGTACTACATAACATTTACATGACCAATCAGGAGCATCCACACAGACCTTGTGTATATCTCACAATCATGGACTAGAAGGCATTAGAAGGTTCATCCCTGTGTGAGGACATGGGTAGAGCCGTACCTCCGTTCGCCAACAGGTTCTCCTGGACCTTGTCTCGGCTGTCCTCCAGAACATCTGCCATGTACTGGGCCACCTTCTTCACCACACTGACCATAAAAAAAAACAGCAAAACAACACCCAAATCTGATCACACTCCTCATTGAACTGAGACATGGAATCTCTATGTGTATGATATGATTATATGGTATAAATAGGGACTTCATCTTGGTAGAAATAACAAGGTTCACCTCTCCACAAATGTGTCCAGTTTGGCCAGCTCATCGGACAGACCCACCAAGACATCTAGTGTGCCAACCTGTGAAGAAAGCCAGGCTCAAATCAAAACAATGTACCCTTTTCATACCAGAAGCTATATAGAGAGCTATATCCTGGTTGGTGTGTGTGTGTGTGTGTGTGTGTGTGTGTGTGTGTGTGTGTGTGTGTGTGACCTTGAGATCTGGGACGTTGAACTTGTTGTTGGTGGAGAGATTGGTGGCGTGTGTGGTGGCCACCATCATCTTGTCCCAGCTCTGCTGACAAGTCTTCTCGCCCGGAGCAGAGATCAACCAGAATTCAGTCATGGCTGCTGGAAGACCGGAAGCTTACAGGGCCTTTGTTGGGAGTTGAAATAGCCAAATAATATGTTACAATAATAACTCAATCTTTATCCAGCATTGTTTTGACCTGCTGAAGAATCATTATGAAGACAATTGTTATTGTCTTGTTGACTGGCACTGCAGAATGCTGTGGTAGCCTTGCTAGTTAAGTGTGCCTTGAATTTCTAATAAATCACCAACAGTGCGACCAGCAAAGCACCCCCACACCATCACACCTCCACCTCCATGCATTACGCTGGGAACCACACATGCAGCTCACCTTCTCTGCGTCTCTCACAAAGAAACCAAAAATCTCAAATTTGGACTCGTCAGACCAGAGTACAGTTTTCCACTGGTCTAATGTCCATTCCATGTGTTTTTTGGCCCAAACAATTATCTTCTTCTTCTTGTTGTTGTTCATCTTCAGGAGCGGCTTCTTTGCAGCAATTTGATCATGAATGCCCGATTCATGCATTCTCCTCTGAACAGATGATGTTGAGATTTGTCTGTTACTTGAACTCTGTGAATAATTGATGTGGGCTCTAATCTTGAGGTGCTGTTAATTTGCAGTTTCCGAGACTGGTAACTCCTAATGAACTGAACTTATCCTCTGCAGCAGAGGTAACTCTTGATCTTCGTTACCTGGGGCGGTCCTCGTGAGAAGCCAGTTTCATCATAGCGTTTGATGATTTTTTGCGACTGCACTTGAGGATACATTAAAAGTTCTTGAACATTTCCGGATAGACTGACCTTCATGTTTTAAAGTAATGATGGACTGTCGTTTCTCTTTACCGAGTTGAGTGGTTCTTGCCATAATATGGATTACAACAGTAGTCGAATAGGGCTATTCACTGTGTACTAACCCTACCTCAGCATAACACATTAAGAAGGCAAGTAATTCCACAAATTGAATCTTGACCAGGCTGTGGATTCAAAACCATTCCAGGGGACTACCTCATGAAGCTGATTGAGAGAATTCCAAGAGTCCAAAGCTGTCATCAAAGCTAAATGGGGCTACTATAAAATAATCTACATTATAAAACATATTCTGGTTTGTTTTAACACTTTTTGGTTTACTACATAATTATATTCTTTCATAGTTTTGATGTCTTCAGTATTAAATCAACAATGAAGAAAATAATTCTAATAAATAAAAACCATTGAATGAAAAGGTGTGTCCAAACTTTTGACTGGTCCTGTATAATAACTTATTTTTTGCATACAAGAACGAGAACAAGAATGTGTTATAGTCGAATCAGTGTCACGTTACCAAGACACCGTCTTCCTCTTTCGGTAGACCGTCCTATTTATAAACTCTATACAATACTCAATGGTACTTCTTTTTAATATACACTTACTTCTTAGAATAGTCTATTTCATAATCGATATGAATGTATTGGATACTATCACAGTTATTAACTAGAGGCATATACTGGCACATAGCGGACACACAGACGTCATGTGACCATTGGTCTGTACTGCAGACAATTTACATATCACATTTACTCAGCATCATTGTATATGTTCTTATTGCGTTCATGTCCTATTTTTGTCAGTGGATCGTCATCACACTTTTTTTTTTTATTTAACAAAAAAAAGAATGTCAATATATATTTCTGGCAACTGGCTTACTGGCATTAGCCTTCTAGCAAAGGATAGCTGGTGTGTCACGACATTGAGATGACACAACATCTTACACTTACCAATGGACGTGATGCTGTACCGCGTATTGGTCTGTACACGTTGTTGTTCACAATACAGTTGTTTTTTTAAATGATCCAATGCATATCTCAATAAAAGCTATTGCAATTCAGGAGGTCTTTCGATCATTGGACTGTACAAGCATCACAGTCAGCTGATCAGATAAAGAGTTGCGCGTATGCGCGTATGCGCAAAAAGCTCCTGCGCACCAGTGTTTGTTTTGGTGCTTGATGTGGCAGTAGCGTCTAAAGTCTCTCTCAGTGTCGCCCTCTAGTGTCCAGCGTACACAATGGCCCAGAGGTAACCAATTTCTACATTATGCAATACGGAGCATTATGCAATATGGAGCGCAATACTTGTTACATGTGTAATGAACGTCCGTTTACATCCAAGCCCACTTGCCGAACGAGTTCACAGCCTGCCGATTAAACCTATGGCTGCCAGAGAAAGATCTCTGGTATGGCGAGTGGCGACATCCCCGGATTACCCGCGCTGGCTGGCGCGCCGGAAGTGACGCCTTTGATGTTCAAACGACCACTGGAAGACGTTTATTTAACCTTTTTTAGTATTAATGATTTTTTTAAAGTAAGACACCCTAGCGACAGCCACAGTGGATCCTCGAGTGTTTGTGTGGTCATGCCTACTCTCACTGCCAGAATGTTCTGCACTCGAGCCTTAATATAATTCAATGTTCTACATACAGTTGAACTGACTGAGCTTCTTTTTTTTGGTCATTATGTTGGATGGAAAATATTGTGCATGTGCTTTGTGGGTGGATGTCCGACTATTTCCAAACCGATGGTCAATGAGAAAATACGGACACACAGTCCATTATTCCACCAGTATCTTGGAAACGCATTAAGGAATATGCTCAGAAATGTCATGAGTTCATGTGTTCCACCCAGAATGAGGATTTATCATCCCTTTTTAAACCCATGAAGTTATCTTGGTTAACCACAACTAAACATAGGGAATGCTTTCAGATTTATCCAAGTTTGTGAATAATCAAAATGGGAATTAGGCTGAATATTATGTTTTAAGATATGTAAATACATGAATATAATATTTAACTCGACTAATAATAATTGGGCAACATTCCTTCCTTACTGCGACCAACAGCCCATGGAAGTATGTATTTCATCGAGGATAAATCCTACCTAACACAGTGTAATATACATTTCTGTCATATTTAATCTGATTCATGCCCATGTGAAGTTAGTGAGTTTCAGAATTATAAAGTATTATTTAACTGTATTAGCCTACTTCCAACCATTTAAATCCAACCACAGCCTTTATTGTGAGAGATGTTATCGTCGTAATTGATGTCAACAGTCAATAATGCGAAGTTCATTCAGTTACGTCACCTTAAATAAATCTTACCGTTGTCAGGGTTATTCGGAAATACATATTTGGTGTTCGCTCAAAGCATGCGAAGCCCATTGGCTGAGCTAGGCGGCATGCCCCGCCTTCGACTCGTCGACGCCACGCCCACTTCCCCATGCTTCTTCCCGTAGTTGTTCGCCCACTAGCAAGAGAGTAAGCACGCTCCCCGACGACCGCTCGCCCCCCCGTATCACCATATGGCAAAATTAGGCCTTTTCCTTTCTTGTATTGTGGCCCCCACTACCGTTTAAAAATTCCGCCGAAAAAGAGAAGACGATTTTCCAAGTCATTCTGGCCGTTATCGCACGTAAGTAAACCGTCTCTCGATTGAACCGCCGGAGTCCGGCTCCACTGGTGAAACATGGCGGGTTATATCCTCCTGCCTGGCCACCACACATGACAGGCCGATGGAGACATTCAGCCTTATTTGGTCACAGACCATCGTCGTTGTTGTTTTTTTAAATACATTTTTATTGAAATAAAATACGGGAGTCCAACAATGGCCGCTACCTTCCTGCGATCGGTTAATGAAACGGTATTTAGATCTACGTCTGATATAGTTGGCTAACGTTAGCTAGATGACTTGTCAGCCAAAATGTCAACAGCGCCACTGCTGTTCCCAGATAACGTTTCTACAGGGAACCGGTGTCGTTTTACACCAAGTAGACCTAGTAGTTTACTTTAATTACGTAATACGATGTATGATCTTTCTAGCTTACAATTCGTGACATTCCGACAACATAACTCCCAACATAAACATTAGCTATTGCTTATTATGGTCAGCTATGTATTAGGCAGCATGTAAGAGTAGTTCATTGATCGGTTTTCCACAGATGTTCAAGTGGAACAAACTGCTTTTCACAAAACATGAACGTTACATAACTTATCGATCATGCTCTCATACAATCTAGAGCAAGTGTATAGTAAATGTGAACATAGAAGCAGAACAGACACCCCTGACCGACACTATAACTGGAGGCTGTATAGTGAGTGTGTAGGAATAGTTAACAAAGTATTTATTGACTTCAATTCTAATCAATGTCTGTTTTTCTCCGTAGGGCTCCCCTGTCTATGCACAGGTGTATAACCGATACCCAACAGGCCTAGGGGCGGCTCTCTACCGGGAGCACTTTGACTTCAACGCTGAGCCGCCTTGGGACCCTAGCTGATAGTGGGACAAGTCCATCTCCTGACTTGTCCATGTAAGTCCACTCCAGTTCCTAATACACACCTACACTTCTTTTCAGATGCAGGCAGGCTGTTGAGACACTAGATGTATATATACGTATATATACACACACACACACACATTTTTGTCATTAAGACCTAAATAACACATGAATCGTCCAATCAATCTTGTGTATTACAATGCCGCGCCAAGCTTACTTTGAAGAATGACTTGTTTAAAATGTTCAGTAACCTTAACTCGGTGACCCGTGTTCCTGTCTCTTTATCTTCCTGCAGTTTGTTGCATACCGGCAGGACCCCTTGGCTCAGTCGTGACCTACTCTATTCGCCTCACTCTTCTTTATGATTGTCGGCTAAGCGGAAAACGGTTAAGATGAAAGGACTTTCTGAGGAGCCCAGCTACATCATCGAGCTCCTGGAGGAAGGAATGACCATTGACGATGTCATCGATGGATACATCTCCGAGCATGCTCTGGTCGGTTTGGCAATCCAACCAGAAACCCGGTCTGTTTAGTTTAGTTTTGGCTGTTTAGTTTACTAGTGCTTATTTTTACTACCAGGTTGCTTGTGTGGGAAACCTTGGCTCAGGGCTTTTTAGTCAATGTAACTGGAGAGACACATACCAATCCTGTTGAGCAATTATCTTACTCCAGTGAATCTAATGGGATTACACATGTGTAAGGACCATAATCCTAAACCAACGGTACTACTTTACTACCGGTCTATGTAAACCAACCTGTTGGCCGGTTATCCTCCAGCTACAGGTGGCTTACTGTCGTCTCTGTCCTCTAACTTTACACTCTCCCACTGTGTTCCCAGGTGGAGAGGAGCGCGTTCGTGGTGGGTGACCTGGGTGCCCTGATGCGGCAGCATGTGCGCTGGCAGACTCTGGCGCCACACCTTCAGCCCTACTACCCAGTCAAGTGCAACAGCAGCCCAGCCATCATTGAGGTGCTGGCCTCCCTGGGCCTTGGCTTTGTCTGCACCAACAAGGTGGGTCTCTAGCCAACTGCACGTGGGTTTTTTTACCCAGGGCTCGTCACTGTTTTTCCCCCAGCCTCCCGGAGCAGTCCAGAAATGAATGTGGACCGAATGTACATTTTTCTACATTATCATCAGTTAAAATCATTCAGTGACTTTTTAACATACGTAATACAAATAATTAGATTCTCAATCATCAACTACCAACAAAAAACAACTTGCCACAAACAGTCCATTCTTTCTTCCTTTCCACCCAAAACAGAGTAACTCAAATGTAATGCAGTCAAGAGAAAACACCTTAACCATTTTGTAGGTTTGTGGTCAAGGAGGTTAAATGAGAACTGTGCTACACAAAACATTCAGTCAGTTGAATTTTTATTGTAACGTGGCAGGTTTTTTTTTCTTTTTTTTCAAAAAGGTTTGCAACTTTAAGACATTTCCTTACTTAATCATTGACAATGTTAATGATTAATTAAGGGAATGGGGAGTAAGCGTTCCATTGTACTTGTTGCACATGGCAAATAAAAACATCTTAAATCGTAATCTCACCAAAATAGTTAATCATTTTGACTGACATAACTAATAATACAAAATGTTTGTTTTTCTATTTTCACACCAAGATAGTATTATATCCTGACAATCCGTTATTAAGTGTGAATGGCTCGTAGTAGTAGGGTTCAATCTTGGGCAACAGGATTTCCGGGAATACCCATTCAAACCCGAGAAATATAATTATGGTAACATAATTATATATATATATATTTTTTTTGTTACATTTAAAACTAAATTAATCTTGTCCCAAGGATGGCGGGACATCCTTAAGCCCTAGTTCCACTGTTTCTATGGGACTGTCCTATCTGGTGTTGTTAGTGTACGCATGTCAGAACACCCACCCACCAGTCTCATCCGGTTATGAAAGCGGTTGGTGTTTTTTTTTTTTCTTTTGCCCCTACGTGACCCATGACTAACGTTGATTACCGGTGATGTACTATGTCCTGGGCTTTCACCTTATGTAACGGTCATTTGTGGTTTGTGCATTGCTCTAAGGCTTTTAGATTTGGTCATAATCACAATATCTTCTCCGTTAGGCCGAGCTGAGCCTGGTGCTGGAGCACGGCGTACCCCCAGAGAACGTCATCCTATCTGGTGTTTGCAAGCAGCTTGCCCACATCAAGTACGCCGCAAAGAACAACGTGTGCCACCTTGTTTGTGACAACCATGCAGAGCTCTGCAAGATTGCCCGGGCGCACAGCAATGCAAAGTAGGTGGAAAGTAATAGTTTGATAATACCAAGGCTGGTATTTATCTTGCATATGTATGCTTTCATGGTGTTGCGCTTTTAAAGTTTCAATGCAACTGGTTCACCAAGAGACCTGAAACAAAACCGTCCAAGTGGATTTTCCAAGGTTTTTGTCATGACATCGGATTATATTTGACTTTGGCTTGGCGTAAACATTCAATGCTCTTCGAAGGACATGCTATCGTCATAGCAGTAGTAATGGAACAGCTAGTCTTAAGACACTTTCACTGAGTTAATGAGTTACTGAGTTCCTTTCACTGTAATCAGGCATTTTCAATTGCTGTGTCATCCACCCTGACTAGTGTGTTTTGGTCCGTTCTCTCCCAGGTTGCTGCTGCAGCTGACCACCGAGGCCCATGCCGCCGAGACCAGCTTGGCTTTTGGCTGCTCCCTGAAGAGCTGCCGGTACCTCATGGAGTTGGCCAGGGAGCTGGGGGTGGATGTGGTGGGTGTAACCTTTCACATTCCCCCTTCCTGCCCGGACCTGCAGCAGGCCTACAGCCATGCCCTCTCGGACGCCCGCTGCGTCTTCGACATGGCGGTATGTGTTTGTGTGTGGGTGTTTGTGAGAATAACTGTAGTTTTGTTGATGGCGTGTTCCATTAATGACCCTTTTAAAAGCGAAGGGTTAAGCATGTGTACTTTATATGTTAAACGTACCTATTGACTTTATTTTATTTGTGTGTTCAGGCGGAGCTGGGCTTCAACATGAACATCTTGGACATTGGTGGTGGAGTAACAGGTTCAGACCTTCAACTCCAGCAGGTAATCATTAGCCCTCAGATTCATGACATACAAAAAATGTCAGCACTGGCCTTTTTTCTTTTTTTTTTTCTTTTAAAAAACGAAACTGAATCAAACATTGACTGTTGAACGCACATAAATGAGTACCATAAAGTGGCCAGTCGAGTCATGTTGCCAGTGTATGTTGTGTATCTCTGTTGAGTATCTCTGTATGTGTTTTGGGTTTGTAGGTGGAATGTGCGGTCAGTCCACTGTTGGATGTCTATTTCCCTCCGTTGTCTGGGGTGCAGGTGTTGGCCCAGCCAGGCACCTTCTACGTGGCCTCAGCCTTCAGGCTGGCCGTTAACGTGATTGGCAAGAAGATACTGAACCAACAGTGGGACAGTCTGGCCCGTGGTAAGTCGTTTGGATGTATCTCGATGTGTTTTTCTTTGCTTCAGTAACTTCTCTTTCTCTTTCTCTTTGCTTCTGTGGAATTATCTTGCGCAGTGTTATAAAATAACCACAGGGAACTCCCTGTTGGTCAATTTTTCTTGAGTTCGAATTAAAGTCCATAGCTTATCTGCCGGCCAACGTTTCCCCATTTGCAGACTGCTCAAGTCAAGTCAAGTTTATTGTCACTTCACAGTTTACACAAGTATAAAGCAGTGAGTGAAAATCTTATGTGCAATACCCGACGACAGACAGCAGTTATAAAAATAAGTACGGCACTTGATACTGCGGTATCGCCTGCCTGACGGTAAAAGTGAATACAGTTCGTGGCTGGGGTGGGCATTGTCTTTTATGATGCGTTTGGCCTTGGCCACGCACCGCTGGTTGTATATATCCAGGGGGGAGGGGAGCTCACCTCCAACGATATACTGGGCCGTCCGCACCACCCTTTGAAGCGCTCGAGTGCGGTGCAGTTCCCGTACCAGGCCGATACACCCTGTAAGAACACTTTCGATGGTGCCGGTATAGAATGTTCTCAGGATGCGGGGGCCCATGCTGAATTTCCTCAGACATATTGTTGGGCCCTTTTCACCACGTGTGTGGTGTGCGTGGACCATGTGAGGTCCTCGGAGATGTGCACACCGAGGAAATTGAAGCTGCTGACCCTCTCTACTGCAACACCGTCGATGGAGATAGGGCTGTGCTCTCTGCTTCCTGTAGTCCACGATCAGCTCCTTGGTCTTCTTGACGTTGAGGGCGAGGCTGTTCTCCTGGCACCACTGCTCCAGCGATCCGACCTCCTCCCTGTAGTCTCGTCGTCGCCGGCGATCAGGCCCATCACTGTCGTGTCGTCAGCAAACTTGATGATGACGTTGGAGCTCTGCATAGCCATTCAGTCGTGGGAGTAGAGGAGAGTACTCGGCACGCATCCTTGGGGGGCTCCCGTGTTGAGGGTCAGTGGCTCTGAGGTGGTGCTGCTCCCTTTGTGCTGCCTTACAACCTAACACAAAGTCCTCTGTGTTTTTTGTCCACAGGGGAGCTGAGCGCCACAGACGCAGAGTTCCAGTACTACATCAATGAGGGCGTGTATGGCTCGTTCCGCCGCAAGCTGCTAGGAAACGCCATCCCTGCCCCGTCGGTGCACAAGGTCAGTGAGCTGCCGCACAAGTGACCTAACAACCGTAAACAGAAAGTGACTGTAATCAGAAAACATTGATATGGGGTAGGATTAGAGGTGGGACGATTGATCGGCTTCCGATCATTATCGGCCGATTTTGAAGAAAAATGCGCAATCGGAGAATGCCGATCTTGCTTTAATGTTGCCGATTTCATAGCCGATCCTGCACGTGAGAAACACGTGAGCTCATCTCTTTACCAGCGAGTAAAACACGTGGGGCCCCGCCTCTTTTCTAAACAGAGTGATACTCGCCCTGCCTCAACATGTCAGTGGTGTCTGCAGTGTGGAGTTTCTTCAAAGTGTGTGATACAGATGTAACATTTGCCATCTGTAATGTGTGCAAAGAGAAAATATCTCGTGGAGGAAGCAAGGTAAAAAATCCAAAAAAATCAATTCAACACGACAAATTTAATAAGACACCTGAAAACCCATCACCCAGCGCAGCATGGCGAGTTTGTTAAACTGACCGCGGAGAACGAGAACCCCAGGAATGCATGATGGATGAAACTGTTCTATAATACAGGGGTTCCCACCCTTTTTTGTTCCACGGACCGGCAGATACATGAAAAAGATCTCGCGGACCAGTTGTCAATTTTCGCGGACCGGTTGTCAAAGTGTGTGTCACACACCCCTAACAAAACGGCAGGGCTCGATTTCAGTATAAACGCGCATGTACGCGGAGCGCCCGTAACACAAACCCCGGCTCGTTCGCGACCAACACGTCACTAGCGCGTAGTCTCTTTAGTAGCGTGTGTAACTGAAAGTCTCTCGTTATGCCGCCGATATATATTTAATCTATATATATAGATTATACCGCTATATAATCTATATATATATATAGATTACACTATATATATCATCTCTATATATAGATTATACCGCCCGCCGTTCACCGATACTCAAATTATTTGAGTCAAATATGAAGATGAACACACAGCTGTTTCGCGGCCCGGCTGTAACACCTCCACGGCCCGGTACCGGTCCACGGCCCGGCGTTTGGGAACCCCTGCTATAATAGACAGCTATAGCAGCAATACACTGTAGACCGCTATAGCTGCAAAAAAATTAAAAATCGGTGATCGGTGGGGCAGATATTTCTCATTGTGATCGGTGATCGGTGGCAAAAAACGTGATCGTCCCATCCCTAGGTAGGATATTACTGCTGTCAAAAGATCAAAATATGAATCGGATTAATCACAAAAATTCTTTAAAAGTTTAAAATAAACATATTTACTTGTATTTGCGGGTGGCAAAACAAGAAGAATGAAATGCAAAAAGCTGTTGGTTTTATTTGTTACTTTTCACTTTAGTTTTTCTGAGCAAAAAGGTCTCTAATGCCTCGTTTCCACCAAGCTGTTTTGAGGGCTGGTTCGGAGCTTGGGCCTAATCTCGAACCAGTTCTTTGCATTTCCACCGCGAAGGAGCCACTTTCTGGCCCGGTTAACTGGTTCCTGAGCGGCCCCACATCGAAGCTGGGCTAGCCAGCAAGCTCCACTACATCAGGGGCTGGGTGTTACGGCAGACCGCCCAATACATACACACACCCAGTCAATACATGACTCATGACACACGCCATCAGATATTAACTAGGTTCGATTGAATAACCACTCGTTAGCTGGACATAGATGTGTGGGCTTTGGAGAAATGTTGTAAATGCACACAACAAGCTGTGGTCATAATATTAATATTAAGCAGAATATAATATTAAGCAGACAACTGCCTAAATAATCTGTTACAAAATAATGTCTGCAACAAAGTGAACATAAACAGCTTGCCTGTAAATAGTTTGCAAAGAAACATCTCATGCAAATGAGTGTTGCAACAAGTAGGCCACTTTAAGAAACTGAATAACAAAGTGCAGGTTTATGTAGTATATTGTTCTTTTAACCAGTTGCTCAGACACACAAGCTTGAATTCCAGTGCGTGGGTCCATCCTGAATGAGGCTCCTCCTCCCCGTGAGAGGCTTGGCTCCTCCTCCTTCTGTGCCGCTGTGTTTGCGGGACTGTTTGAAATGTCCAACTATTTTACGGCACTTTGCTATAGCACCATCAAATACACAGTCGCGGAGGGAGACCGCAATGGCCCTCTGTATACTGTGCGCTATCCAGGGCATATGCTCAAAAGGAAGTTTCTTTGCGGGCGCTATCAGTCCCTATTGTGGTCACTGTTGTCCGTTATTTCCCACTCACTGGAAGATTTTTAAAGTGAAATGTTCCGCCCAGCGCTCTGCGGTGCATCTCCTCAGTCACCCTGGTAGTTTAACGGGCGTATGCGTGCTGGAAACACTGAGGGGGGAGCCGTCTAAACTGGATACTATGATTCATTTGAGTTAAAAAAAAAATTGTGTGCGTTAAAGTCTCGATTAATCCCATGCGTTAAGGCATTAACTTTGACAGCCCTAATATATATATATATATATATATATATATATCAGTGTTTCCCACAGATCTGAAATATACTTGTGGCGGTAGCTGGTTTGGGGGGCGTAGCTTTGGGGGAACAATACATATACGCGTGCCCTTTTAAGAACATTTTAGATTTATTGAATTTACTAAATATTCAGTGTGCACAATACCTGTGCTGGTGCTGGTCCATTAATTGCTGTCAACAGACATGCAGACATTTGACTTTCGTGTTCAATGCCGGTTTATGCTTAGACTGACAGCTGCTTGTAAAGTGGCTCTTTTTTCAAATAGGATCATCCTGTGTGATCGGGGCTAAAGAGCAGTTCAGTGCACCTGGCTGGTTTTTCAGCATGCAAAACGTCTCCTGTGTGATCGGCGCCTAATGTGACTACTGGACTGGAGGATGCAAAAGCCAAATCCCGGACCTTTATTAGACATTTCGAAATCCCGCCCAGACGCTTTTGTAGGGCCCATAAATAATTAGGATTTTTTTTTTCCCGATGCAAAGATTTACGAAACGATACATCTAGTCTCCAGGCAATCGGACGGATAAAAAAAAAATACTAATACGAAAAATAATAAAGTCTGTGTTGGGAAACCCTGTATATAACTCAATGGTGTTGGCGGGGCGTAGGATATTGGTCAAAGAAGATAAAGTGGATGACCTGACCTTTTGTGGATTCTCACCCCCCGTGTCTTGCCCCGTGTAGCGTGCCCTCTGCACTGAGGAGCTGGTGTATCCCAGCAGCCTGTGGGGGCCGTCCTTGGACCAACTGGACGAGGTGGTGGAGCACTGCCTGCTGCCTGAGCTCAGTGTCGGGGACTGGCTGCTCTTCTCCAACATGGGGGCCAACGGCCTGGAGGAACTCACCTGCCTGGCCAGCGAGCCTCAGCTGCCAGTCTACTATGCCATTTACACCGCAGACTGGTGAGCATGCAACGACCACTTCTTCAGCCGCTAAGGATGTATAGGCCATCGATAGAGGCCCTGGCCCTGGTTAATGACTATTTCACTCTCCCTTAGTAAACATTCAATCTATGTAGCTAATGCTAAAACTGCTACTCTTGACTTGGACAGACAATTTTGAGCGTTTATTCTTTGATATTATTGCTAAAGATCAGGTCACAGAAATGAGTTCCCCACTCATGAAAAAAATAAGTTGCTGACAATTTAATGCGTGGTTTAAGAAGCACATTGAAAGTGGTCCAGATGGGGGGAGGGAGGGAGAGAGAGAGAGAGAGAGAGAGATGATGGAGCAATGTTAATCTGTATGCCATTTTTATTTCGCTACCTGCAGGTACGGGATGCAGGAGGCTGGCGTGGCGCTAGATGGCCCCATGAAGAACTTCTCCCTGATCAACCACAGTCCGGTGTTCAGTCCTCCGTCCAAGGCCCTCTAATCCACATTTAAACAGGTTCACCTTTAACCCTTTCTGCTGTCCCAAGGGGAGGGGGGCAAAATTTGGTCAACATTCCACCCGTCTTGGAGAACCTTTTTTTTTTTCACCAGCAAATCAAGACTTTTTTATTTTTATTTATTTTAATGTTGAAAACAGGAAACGCTTGGTAATTTCCCACCTCAGTACTCCTGGATTCTCTTGGGAAAATATCGTCCTTATTTCACCCCCCTCCCCTCCCTTACATGTCCCCTTCTCGACAGTTCAACAATCTGTCTGCCAGAAAAACACCATTATGCAACAAAATGGACGACTCCACGGAGATGGACCCCCTGCCATTTTGGGAGGGTGTTCATTTCCATAATTTAAAACCCGTTTACATAAATGTACAATTGATTTTTAAATCTTTCTCTGTATTACCTGATATGTAAATCGCTTTGATATCAATACATTTTGTCTTTTTTTTTTTTTTTTTGGAAGAAATCAAAAAGAAAATGTGTAGGACCCAAACTAGCATAGTTTAAATCGCATAACATTGTGACATGTTAATCTATAATTGTGGTTCACTTTTTTTCTTTAATTTATTGCTTTCTAAAACACTGTTTGGGCTCATCGAAGTGAGATTAGTTTATGTATCTGTTCACATGCTGTGACCCATCAAAACAGTATTTGCTGATTTATATATTGATGTATTTCTAATGCTTCATCGTTTGTGTGCTGTGACTGACATTTGTGACCTCAATGTTTTTTGCCTTGCTTGAAAGGCATGAAGGAATTGTTGCGGGGAAAGTTGTTCAATTGTGATTGTAACTTGAATACAGCAAGCCACACTAAAATGCGACCCCATTAATAGTACAGTTAAGGTTACATTTTAAAATATATTTTAAGCCATTAAAATCGTCAAATGTGCCACAGCAGTAGACATTATACCATGTTCTCCATATTGCACTAAAGACATTTTTATGTTCAAACTAAAGAACAAAAAGGCAAACCTTAAACTGATGATGTAGGTAGAAGTTTCTGTCCATTGATGGACTTTTACAGACAAGAAGCGCAATACCAATCATATAGTCTTCTATAATACACAGCAGGCATATCTTCATTGATGCAGCAGTTCTCCTTCATGCTTCTCTGAAGCAATTTATTTGACAGATGTCATTTGGAGTCTCTTGCAGCTGTTTGTTAAAGTTGACCTCACTGAACTCCAGTTGAAAAAAAAAATAACTTGTCCCAGTGTGTTGCAAACAAGTAATGTATTGTTAATTACTTGCTGTCTAAGGCACTAATGGACCATAGTGTGTTTTGATTGTAAATTGTGCTTAAAGTAATAAAAGTGAATAATTTAATACAGCTGACTGAAATTGTTATGTGTACCAATGTCCACAGTCCCTAAAAACTGTCCTTGGAACCCTAATTGTGTACTCACTTGCATGCTTTTAATTAAGAAAATTGCAATGGCTATGTTGCAAAACGGTTTTGGAATTCAACCGCTGAAGTTCGATTAGCGTGACCACAAAAATGTTGGTAATTGTGAGGTTACAGATGCTTTATTTAAGACTTAAAGAAAAACAATGTTTCGTTAAAAAAAATGTTCTCCACAAAAAATGTCTTACATTTATAGAACCAGGAGTTTTTCACGTTTTTTCAAGCAAGTAAAAATGGGGTTGTGGTGTTATTTTCCATTCGCTATCCAAAAACGGCCGTAACGTAAATGTTTGAAGCCCCTCCCATTTAGCTCACTTTTACGACAGCTCATTGGCTAGCAGTGAGATACCACGTGACACTGCAGTCACAACTCTAACGGTCATCCAGACGCCAGAACCTATACGTTGGAATTAACAGTTGAATTATTGTACGTTGTGATTTGTACGCAAATTTAAACGTATTTAAAATAGACTTGTAAAAAATGACACATTTCTACATGTAAAACAAAGTAATACATTTTGAGGTGAGATCGTATCTCATTGGTCGGTTGTGCGATATGCAAATGTACACTGAAACGTCAGATCCTAAACTACACCGCCATTTTTTTTCTTCAACAGGAAGGCGACAAAAGCGGAATCGCATTTTTGTTTTCTTTTGCACGTTGGTAAGCATACTATTATATCTATACATTAACACATGTCATCATTGGTGCAGTGGTTAGAGGAGGCGGTCGATCCCCATGTACCGCTAGTCGGGAAGGTATCGATCACAATAGCTGGCTTGCGGACCAGTTTGGGCAGCCCTCCGCTGCGGAGTCACAACGACCGACATATATAACCCAAGTATTCACCCATCCCTTAAGCATCTTAACATGTCACTTGAGGTGAGGTAGTTATTGATGTCTAGCATATACACTGCATGTGCATACATGCCATGATTCGCTTGCTGCCTTGGTGTTACGGCAGACAACCCAATACATACACACCCAATCGATAGATGACACACGCCATCAGATATCAACTAGGTTCGATTAAAGAACTACTCGTTAGCTGAACCACGTGGACATGGGTGTGTGTCCTTTGGAGAAATGTTGTTTATGCACACAACGGGCTGTGGTCATACGAATGTCAGCATGTAGGTCGTTTAGTATCACAATTCATGGAAAACCATATAGGACATATGCTTCGTTTATTATCAAGGATGGCTGACAAACGTGTGATGTGGTGCATGGATAGGCACTGCATTTCTTTTAATCAGCCATATGATTTTGTGACAATCTGCTCTTGTACACTTAAACCGCCATTCTATTACATTTACAAGCGAACATCTTTCAAATTCGTGAGAAGTGCACTGCAGGATTGGTCCATTGGGTGTAGCCCTAAGCGTCCTTCGTTGATACGATGTATATCCAAGTCAAACCGGATCATATTACCACGTGATTTGACGAGGGTTTGTATTGATCCACAAGCGACCAGGAGGACTGCGACCTATTGTCTGCATGTATTCAATGACAATAATAAACTCACCACTATTGCACCTCTACATGCAGCTTGGGCTATCCCCATTGTATCGCCATGCCGTCCTCTTTGTATCGACATTTACTTTCGTCATGTATGAGCAACTTTCTGGCAAAGTCTGCGCAGCGTTCGATTGTTCAGTTATTTTGCGCAGTAAAGCTGCGTCATTATCGCCCCCTAGAGTTGGCGGACTAACGCTGCACTCGGGCACCGATTAAGGTGCCTGAATGTCCAGATAGTTAACTGCAGTGGTCACTAAATTCGATGCCTTTTATTTAATTTATTAAAAGAAATAAAATTTCAAATACAGCTTAGCTTTAAAATAGTGTTTAATCGTTATTTAGCCTGCCACATCTAGGTGGCGATAATGAGCCACCTAGATGTGGCAGACACGTTGATTTTCGTAAAACCAAAGTCTTGGCGATACAAATAGTTCGTTCCAGGCAGTTTGAAGAGGTGCAATATTGATGACTTTATCGCCATCAAATATACGCCGAGATAACTTATATTTCCATGAATGGGCACTCTATGGAGAGAATTGCGACTAAGGGGTCGCTGTCCTCTTAGTTACTTGCAGCTATAGCGATGTTTCTCATGACGTCAGAGCCAAAGTCACATGGTTTTTTTTATGCGTTTGCAAAAAGCGTCGCGTGACCTGAACTTGACCTGAGCGTCGCGTGACCTGAAATTGCGAACGAATGCGATTGTAAGGTAACTATTGTTTTAGGCATAATGCCGGCAAGTGGTTGTGCACAGACTTGTTTGTTGCACAAATCGGTTTCAAAAGGGTTCTAGTTTACGTTTCCCGAGGATTCCACAACGAGAACCAATGCGAAAATATGGATAAATGCAATTCAAAAAGTGGGGGCTAAATAATCCCACTTTTTTTCTGGAAGTGAAGCAGAACCTTTATCATACGTTAGTTTAGAAGAATATCTAGAACTAGCGACTTGATTTAGTTTATTTGTATGTATTCAGAGACTAGAAAATCGCGTGAAGCAGTCGAGCACGCCGTACCTTCGTATGTAAAAGATACCAATAACCAGGACCGTTTGCTAACCGTATAACTGCGCATGCGCGTAAATAACGCCATTGCTGGTAAACAAGAAACATCGCCATATTGGTCCTTCATTATTTATAGTGGGAGGCCCCAGATTTGACATAGCACTACATCAATCCGATTACTTTTTGATATAAAAAGTAAAAGTAGCTTACTTATCGTGATAGTAAAGGCTGCCTCCATTGATAAACTGTCAAGAGACATGGCTTCCAAACGAAGCTGTCGGCAGCAGCACTCATCTCTATAGGGCCATCGTTTAGTCAATATCTACACTAATATATATATATATCTACAGTTTTAGCTTCGTTTTGAGCCAAAACGCAGAGAAAATACCCTTTTACAAATCCCAACATAGGTGTGGACGAGGCCTTGAAGAACCTGCAGGGCTCTATGATATGACCAGGAATCTGGTGGTCCCATACACAAAGCAAGTTGATCACTATAATGGACAAGGTTGCCACTCAAAAGGTCAAAGAGGGTCCAACTTGTATCTCCACTATCCATCACTGACCAACAATTGTTCTTTCTGCTCCTCTTCAGCCTCTGCCGTTGCCCCTGGACTGAGCCTAGACCACTGCAGTGGTCCACATTTAGCTGACTTACAGGTAGGTTGCTGCTGATCTCTATGCTCTATGCCATCACCACTACCATAATTGTTGGCCACAACATACATTTCAGATTGGGTTATTCTTTTCATGTCAAAGTTTGAACTGTTCAAAGTCTGCTCTATTCATGTCTGAAGCTGCTGCTACAAGTTGACTATTTTGGCCCGATCTGCATCTCTTGCAGTTTTAGTAGGAGCCATCCCTGGAGGGTGCGGTCGTAACATGAAGCAGTAACTAAACATTTTTCTCTCTATATTTATGAAATAGGGTATTGACCCGACTTCCACTGAAAAAAATGTATCAACTACCAGTGGAAAACATCGAGAAGATCCGCAAGTCACGGAAGAAAGTGAAGAACATCCTGAGTGAGCTGGGCCTGCAGGACTGCCAGAATCTCCTCAAGGTGCTTGCTGAGCTCCCCATACAGTAGCATACGCAAATGATACCATTACTCATCTCAAAAATTGCCTGCTTCTATTACACACACATTTAAATTATTACATTATTTCTACGCAATCGTTTGTTAATATAACATCCATAATGTATGGATTATGTGTGATTCATATATGGATATTCTTGTAACCAAAGCAGAACTGGTTCTAAAAGGTAGTTGATTTCATCCATCCTAATGAAGCAAATATCAGTCAATTAAATTAGTTTAAAATGTATCACACTGACACAGCAAGCATGGATCAAACTTGGATTCCCTTTCAGATTTTACACAAATGCATAAGTCTTTAGACCTTGTAATCTCATTAGGGATGGTAAGATTCACCAATTTGCATCGGTACACCGGCATAAAATAAATCTGTTTTAATAAATAAATCATAAGGCATAAAAGTTCACGATACGAGATGCATCGTTTCTAAAAGCTTTGCATCGGTAAATGATTTATTAATATATAATTACTACTCTTTGCCTTTTATTATAAAAAGATGAAAATAATAATGTGATCAATAATTTATATATATATATATATATTCAGATTGATCAACTCTGAGTAAGGGCGTTTTCACACTTGGTTCCTTTCAGCCCCCAAAACAAATTCAGAGCTATGAGTCAGCATTTCTTTTGGCAAAATTAGAGCAAACAAACTCAAACTCCTCTAAAACGAACCAGTTTGGTTCGCTGTAAGTCTGCCGTGCGGTTCGCCTAACCCGTGCATTGTGAACACAAAGCGCTTTCATCAGCAGCTTCAGAGCGCAAACCCCCAACGTGTGAACCACTCATTGCTCCCTTCACAGGGAGGCGCTGATTGGGAAGACGCTACCGAAAGAACTTTCAGATGTACTTGACAGAGTGGTGGACATTAATTTCATCAAGGCGCGACCGTTAAAGACGCGTCTGTTTTGGAGTCTATGCGTTGAAATGGGAGCGGAGCAGCATGCCTCGTTGCTAACAAACACGGCTGTCCGCTGGCTTTCCCGGGGGAAGGTTTTGACCCGACTGTATGAGTAATCCAATTGCTTGTCACCACTTCAATAAATAAAGACATTATCTTTGACAAACTCATAAATAATCCAAACACTTAATGCAGTTATTAAGTCAATGAGAGATTATATGAACTAACTGCCCCACATTTAGTGACCGACAGCACCCGCCGGTGGATCGTCGTCCCTCACCTGCACACCAAGTCTCTTCTATTAAAACAAAACAACTAAAAGTTGTAATAAACAAATTAATACTAGGCTTCTGAAAAAAGGTTGAGAAACGCTGACCAGCCACCACAGGAAGACAAGAATAGTAGGAGCCATATTGTTCAAAGTAAAAGCTACCCATAATGCAAAGCAGTAAAAGTACTTAAAAAAGCTTCCGGTCGGGATTTCTAAATCGGCAAAAATTTCTGAGAATCGGGTTTCGCTTCCCCCAGTCGCATTAGTCACAAAAGGTGCCGCTCACACAGGATGCGTTTTGCAGGCTGAAAAACGCCAGGCGCACTGCACTGCTCTTTATCGATCACACGGGACGCTATCCTATTTTAAGAGCCGTTTTGAGTCAGTGTTTTTTATTGGGTTATCGGCTGTCAGTCTAAGCATTGGAAACACTGAAGTTGCTGCTTGCTGCTTATAAATTCATCTGATTGGATAATAAAAAACCAATAGATAAATAAAAGCTAGCTATTTGTACCATATTGAATTGCATAGCAACCTATTATTTTGCATCGCACTGTGTTCGAAACTAATCCTATAAGTAGTTGCTTCATATGTATCTTAATGTATCAAGACCGTTGGCAATGCAACGGGATACGTATCGCATCGCCCTCAGCGGTGCGATGCTCATCCCTAAATCCCATACATGTTTGGACGGTGCCCTGAACTATTGCATGATATCAGATCTGATAAATTAAAGCTGTGAATTTTTTGAACACACCTGAAAATAACATTTCCATAGCTTGTGTGGCATAAATCAAGGGAAAGGGGCAATAAAAATAATCGTTTGGCTTCCCATTGAACAGGATCTCCGTGAAAAATCAGAGGACAACTTGGAGGAAGATGAGGCCTTTCGGAACACAGACTGGAAAGATTTGACGGAGGATGACAGTTACACAAAGAAAAAGGTACGTGTGGCTCTGATTCCCTTTACCTGAAAGGCGGGGGAGTTAACTAAACAATGTCCACTAACTCAGACGCTGTTTTAAACTAAAGGGCCATTATACCGCTCGCACAATAATGAGGAAAATACTTCATATTCAGTCAAACTGAATCTGTTGTGAATGTCTCCAGAATCAATACACTACCATATTGTACATGCCAAGGTATTTAGGACATGGGCACCATTCCTAATGATGTAGCCACATATGCCTTTGTGACAATATTCTAAACTATAGTGAAAATTGGAGGGTGGTTACAAGTGTATACAATACATTGTTTTTGTAAACGATGAGGCGATTAATTGAATTGGCTGTAATTATATACGGTTTCCTTTCTTTTTTTTTGTGTAGTGGCCCTATCGGTCCCAGATACTGTGCTGTTCAATGTGCAAGTATTCTACAAGAAACCTCTTCAGCTTCAAGTCCCATGTGGGCCGATGCCACGACTACGAGTATACAGCCTGCATCATGGAAGCCTGCACCGACTGCCACTACGTCGGCCACCCCAGGGCTCTCAGAAAACACGTTCGTTTCTTCCACATGTCCCCCGGCAGCGAGAGAGAATGTGCTCAATCGTCACAGAAGGAGCGGTATCGCTGCGGGAGATGTGGGTATCCAAACTCTTCCCTCGCCTCTATCAAGAAGCACGTCATTCTCCGGCACCTGGAGAGCTTAGCCCAGCAGTTCATCGGTTACAAAATGCAAGAATATGGGAAGATCTACATTTGCAAGATATGCAAGTCAAACGTGGGAACTCTGGATCAGATGCTCCATCATATGCTGACGGAGCCAGTGCACTCTTGGGTCAACTCACAGGTGCAACGGTTAATTAGTGAGAACAAGAATTGTATCAAACCATCATCTAATGGTAACGGCATGTATTTAACATTCCCAAATATTGCTCCAAAAAATGTTACTAATAGGCCTGTACTTGTATCAAACATTGGCCAACATGGACCGAGACTTGTAGCCGTGCAACAAGTGCATGGGTCTGCTAATGGCACTACATTGATATGCACACCGGGAACCAACCAGTCCTTTCTGTCCCCCCAAGCGTCAGCTCTAGTACAGCTAGCTTGTGCCGAGACTAAAGATTTGCTCCCACCTGGGACATCTGTAGCCCTCCAGGGGCCGACATCGGTCTCTCTCAAACAGACGTCAGTATCCATTGTTCCAGCCCCAGTGCGGTCACTCCAAAATCGACAAGCCCAGCCAACGCTGCTGCCTCAGAGCATCCCGGCGGGGGGGACAGCAAGTGCTGCCCAAAAGGAGTCAAAAGACCAAATATTCCCACAGGGTACCATGATGACGTCTCAGTCACTACTTACTCACCTAATTCCCACCGGCAACCGGATCAATGGTTTGCCTACGTACACATTTGCGCCGTCTACCATGAACACGCCTCTCAAGCCAGTCGCGCCAGCAAACAACTCATCTCGGCCGGCTAAGAAATGGATCACCTGCCCACATTGCAATGAACTCTTCCCCTCAAATGTCTATGAAATGCACATGGAGATCGCCCACAGAACTAAATCCATCACAGCAAACTCTGAATCTATAGCTGTCAGGGCGCCCTTCCTGAAGAAAATGCCTGACAAAACTGTGAAATGCCTTATGTGCAAAATTCTTCTGTCGGAACAGGGTGTCATCCAGCACCTTTTACATGGCCTGAATTGTTTATACTGCTCAGCGTTGTTCTTATCACTAACACAGCTCATAGATCATCTGAAGGAACATCACCCCAAAACTACGGCAAACTGTGACTTGCTGAGACAAGAGTACAGGGTGTACACTGACGGTTGGGGGCAAATCATGTTCCCATATTTTGATATTACCACCACTGCACCAAAGGAGCTCTTGGGGGACATGGAGATCAACCTGGTCCTGGTTACAAGTGCTCTTGACCTGATATTTTTGAAAATGCTGCCAAGTAGCACTCAAACAGACATCTGCCAAACATCTGTGAAAATCGGCAGTGCATGCTGCCTATTCTGCTATGAAAAGTTTCAGAATCCAGCCAAGCACCTTCAGCATTTGAAACAAAAGCACTTTGTGGCCCCCACCGTCCACGCTATACTCAAGACTGAGGCGTTCAAGTGTGTGTACTGCAATGGCGTATACACAGGGAAGCTTACACAGCAGGCTGTCATGCTGCATTTACAGCGGTGCCGCTCTTCACCAAAGAGGGTGCCAGAACCTCTGAAGATCTCCGCTGGCAATCAGATGCCGGCCGGTGGAATGGCCACACTGCAGCACATGCCGTCACATGTCGAGCGTCCAAAACTGTTCTTCCAAATCCCCCAACAGATTCACATGAAGCAAATGCAAGCGTTTACACCTGCGCCACCTCACAAACAGCCAGCGCTACTGCCACGGCTTCCTTCCGTCAACACTCCAACAGAAATCACTGAAGAGCAGCACAGCAAGAGCCGACTGGAGACAGCATGGAGGCAGGTGGTGGCAACCAACAGGCTGGAGCGTGAACAAATGGCCGCAAAGTGCAAAAAGCGGAGAGAAGAGAAGATGGCGGCACGGACGCTACCGCCGCTTGCGCCTGCAAGCTTGGCCGTAAAGTTACTGTTGGAGCCCACCGTCTTAGAAACCCAATACGGTTGGCAGCGCAAAGAGTTCATTTTCCGATACTTTAACCTGAACCCATATATCACCAAAGGCGAGTCGGACGAATTGTGCAAGAGGCTGAACATCAGCAAGTCAGAGTTCGGCGCCCATATTGGGATTAGACGCAGTAAGTGCTTGAAGAGCCTCAAGAGGAACACTGCCAAAGTGCTCCTCGGTTTCAAGATGACGGAACTGAGAAAACTAAAGCACAATCTGCTTATCCCGGAAATTCAACCAGCGGAGCAAGGGGAAAAGCACAAAGAGGCGAAGCCTGTGAAAGAATCCAGAACTTCTGTGCAAATGACTGAATTGGACGGGATTGATGCAGTTGAACCGTCACATGAAATGGCTAAATCCAACATTGCACATGCCACAAATGCGGTCACCAACGAGGTGGAGGAAATGGAGACCTAAGTAATGGATTACCTTGCATTCATGTGGTAGCACATACAGTACATTTTCCCAAAATCCGTAATTGAGTGTGATATGTTTTGCGTTGCCTTAATAATCTCTGATATTTAAATTAATATTTTTAGTTGGTTTACAGCACTGTACTGTTAATGAGAACTTAACTATAGCGACTATTCAGTAGAATGGGGTTAGTGTTATGACTATACATATTGTCAGTTAACGGCGGAAACGGTCTTCAAGCCCATTCTGGTGTTCTTCTGCTTCCTGCTGGTGCACTTGAAATGTACATCAATGTGTTGTGTTCATCCAGTGTCCTTTCTCTTAACTTAAGCGCAGTGTACAGATCATAAGCCTCAAAACCCACCATACGGTTATCTGTGAGGTAAGCACCAGTTTGCATGTGCTTTTTGTATAATAGTCTACAAATGAATTAAAAAAAATAAGTGTGCCATTCTGACATTAGGTCAACTTATTTGCATATATTTCCAGTGTGAACATGTATTAAAAGATGTTACAAGTGTTAACATTATGTTGCTGTTGTTGACAGTCGTCGTTCTGTCCTGATCTGTTAAGTGGATTTTTGTACTTGTACCGTTGTATTTTTTGAATACGGTTATTGATACCAGATTTGGGGATGGCACGGCTTCTGTTCGAGGTGGTTGTGATGTAATAAAAACAAAAGTTTGCTTTAAAGCACAAATGTAAGGCTTGTTTTATCATATGAGTGTAGTGTGTTGGGATGATTTGTTTTAAAAGTAGTCCCTCGCTAATGTCAATGTCACAGCATTGGTATGAATACTAGTGAACGCAAATCTATTTATATATATATACTTTTTGGATTATATATTTATTGACTTAATTTGTAAAAATTCATGTGGCAACTGTGCAAAAAGAGATTTGGTCCAGGACCGAGGGTCCACTGTAGTTGTTTGTTTCAACTGCTTCAAGTTTCTTCATGTACTCCACTGGAAGACTGTGCTGCTTCGCCCCCATACACACCACCTGTGTGGAATGCAGACAACAGTTAAACTAAACGTGTGTTGACAAACGCAATAAAACACGCAAAACGCATTCGATGTAATTTCTACACAATAAAAAAATGTTTTGACTAATTACAGAGTTATAAAAAAAATACCTTATTAAAATGTACCTTAATGGTACTGGAATTGAGAAGCATGACTATTTGACAGGGCTGTAAACGGAACTGATTACATCATCTAAATGACCGTGAGAGCCTGTGTGAGTGCCGGTGTTACCTGTTTGTACTGTGGGGACGGAGGGCTGGCGTGGAACCCGGTCATCTGATAGGTCCGGCAGCGGAGTACACCTTCGTTGGTCTCCACGTTCACCTCCAGAGGAGAATAGATGCCGCGGTTAACCCCTTCCTGGCTGAAGAGAGGCGGGTAATCAGGTAAGGTGTGAACTGGTCTGGAAGCCTGTTTAGCCTGTCTTTACTTGCATTAGGACAGTGGCTTCACACGGAGTCGGGGAAGTGACTTTCCGAAGATTGCAGACAAGTTTGTTACTTTTTTATTGGAAACATTGCCGTATATATATATATATACATACACACCTTTTATTATGCACATATCTCACACATACTCTATAAGTCATCTTATAACTTGTTTTATACCTAGTAGACTGTCTTTTAGCAACTGTAAATTATATATTACCATGCACTTTACTGCAACATTTGCACTCTGGTTAGATGCCAAATTATTTTCACTGTACTATACACTGACAATTGAATCTAAACTAATTGCGATGTGTAAATGTTATTTTGTATAACAACACGCTTGCCAATGACCCGCAGCCAGTAGCCACGATTACTCCTGTGAAATTAACGTTGCCAGCAGATGTTGATTGATAGGTTGATAGGTTTCAAACGAATTACATAACTAGGTCATGAATGAGTTCATGAAGTTCACGAATATAAATCATTCGCAGATCCTTGTCTCACTTGTCCAGGCTGGTCGTGTCCTGGTCGCTCATACACCACACAACCCCCCATACTTCTTCACCAGGACACACTTCGATGCTGGCCGCTCCGCCATGCCACCGGTTAGTGGCGTGTTCTGCCCAAAGGCCGAACTTCAGCACGTAGTCCTGCGGGGGGGCAAGTGCACGACGTGTAATACAATAATAATAATACAGTAGTAATAATACGTGATGTCGTTGAGTTGGTGAGGGTTGCTGACTGCCTCGTTGGTCCAAACGATTTGACTGACTTAATAGGCAATACCCACTACATGGTAAATGGACTGCCTTTTATCCAAAGCGCTTTACAAGCCCTGCCTCACATTCACCCATTCAACCACCGACGGCAGCCATGCAAGGAGACAGCCAGCACGTCAGGAGCAGTTAGGGGTTAGAGTGTCTTGCTCAGGGACACCGACACTTGGCGAGGAGGAGCCCGGGAATCGAACCAGCAACCTTCTGGTTGTCAGATGACCGCTCATGGTGCCCCCCCCCACCATGACATGAACCCGACAACCTGAAGGTTGCTGGGTCGACCATGACTGGTCTCAACCGTCAGTCTTGCCGTCAAGTCAGTGGTTCACAACACTTCACTAGGTGATTGCCTGGGACTGCGGCGTACACACCGTGTACAATAGTGAGACTGTACGCGATTATACGCGGATTCTCTGGACACATCCCGCGGGAACAGGAACAGTTATAGTGAGCTTATAGATGCCAGTGACCAAGAGACGCCACCAAATGTAATTTTCCTTCCTTGACATGTTGTCTAGTCAGTCTTGGCACTCATCCATGTTCTGCCCACACTATACTGAAAGTCTGACATGAGGCAGATCTTACCTTCAGTTGCCCAGTGCATCGAAAAGTGGCGGACGGATTTTCCAATTGCAATCTCTCCTTCAACAAATTGCTTCCAAACGCAAAATACATGAATGTACCGGTGGCAGACATTCTGTATGCTACGCAGTACGACGTTTGCCTAGGTTTTGCGACACGTGACACTGGTTTTGCATGACACATGTGCGACAAATATGACACCTCGTGGCCAACGATGGTATTGCGATACTAGGCTAAAAATACTTTCCTCTGCTACAACCCAGTAGTGCTCGTCAAGAGGGACGGCCAGGTCGTTTAAACCAAACTTCAATGTTGCATTGGAACAGGCTGCAACTTTTACTTGAAGCACCCCTAGATGTGTTGACGTTTATGACTGCTGGCCTCCCCTAAATGCTCGGTACACCGAAGTGGTCGTCAAGTGATTGGGGATGGTTCCTTTGGCCCGGCTCAGACCTCATTTCAACCCAAACACTCTTGTTCCAAGCAAGCAGCAGCATCTGCCACAACTCCTGAAAAAAATTAACCTCTGTCCATCCATTTGGATTTGGTATGGCTGTCATTTTAACCTTCACATGTTTGGGATCCAGACAGACAAATATTCTTTTTTTGACGCAGTTTGATGCTTTTAGTGCAGCTCCACTCTCAAACAGATGAGTTTGATTATTATTATTTTTTTAAATCACACCTAGGAATGTGGGTCATCAACTTTTATAAATTGGACACGTCAAAAGCAAAACAATCCAAGACATAAGTTTGTGTTCAAGAGGAACATTTTAATGTACAAAATAAGAAAAACAAAAAGCATGTTATTCACACGTTTCCTTGAATTAGAAAAAAAAAAGAAAAAATCCTGTACAAACAGTGGGGTGACGGCATCGCCATGGCGATCATCTCCTGGGTCCCCCGCGACCCCTGCCCCTCCCTCTGCCACGTCCACGACCTCTTCCTCGGCCCCGACCAGCCACTGAGGAGACAAGGAGGTACAACATAATGAAGGGGTTTGTTTAGCAGCAACTACATACTGACGCTGACCATACTACAAGTCCAATAGACAGTTTCTGGTAAACATGAACACTCACTCATGGACAGGCCTGGTTCAATGTCACGATAACTAGGCTGGTTGTTAATTCATAACTTTCAAAACAAGTACTGAGTAGATGTTTATGAATGATACAAGTTAGAGGATGCCTGTCCTCCATATTTTAGCATTCACTTTAACTACACCCATTTTAACAGAATAAGGTAGCCAAGTTCTGAATGAATTATATTAGATTAAAACTCTATATTATTGCAGATATCCCCTTTGTCCGTTAATGTAGAATGTGTGTTATTCCTTTAGAGCCTCACACATCAATATTACACACCACAGCAAATCCACAATTTGATTTTTTGTATTTGTAGGCTAGAGCACTAGTTAATTCTGAATAATTTACAACAATTATCTGCTTAAAGTACAAAGTTTACATTAGCTGCATCACAGAAAGCATAAGTAGGAATCTGTTAACATACCATTGGTAGGGATGGGCAATATATCAATATAATATCGATTAGACGATATTACCTTCAATTTTGGAGTGTTTTAAAGGCTGTATTACTGTACAGTGATGTACTTTTCCAGTAACTTACCAGACTATTAATATTTGCATTAACCTACTTGGTCATAGCCACATAACTGATGAAAGAATCAATAGTTAACCCTACAATATTGTTGCATTATCAATGGAGGTATTTGGTCAAAAATGCAGATAATTTATTTTGGCCATATCACCCAGCCCCAACTTACGGCTGTTTAAATGAGTGGGAATGTTATGTGGTACCATCATGCCAGGGGGACAGAGATGAGCCCTAGCTGCGCACAATATTAAGCACTTTCGAAAAAATACTTATGCACGACACAAATGGTCTTAATCTGAAAGTGACTTGTGATGGCTTGCTTATAAACCAATACATCAAAAAGGGAACCCTTTCAAAACATGGAACCATTTAAAATTGAACACTGAAGAGTTTGAGGTTGCATCCTCAAGATGGAGCAACAGGGTCCGAGGGTACAGTGCACTGGGGGGTGGGGGGGGGACCTATTCCTAAACATGTCTTACCTGCTTCCCTCTTCTTGGACTTGACCTTGGGCTCGATGTCGACGAGCAGGGTGTCCAGAGGCAGGCTGTCCGGCAGGATGAAGTAGCGGATGTTGTTGCCGCGGATACTCAGGGACTCGAGCTGTGTGGGCTCTCGGTTCTTCAGGGTCATTTTCACCGCTTTCAGGTGAGTGTTCATGCTGACGTCCACACCTGAGTTTCAAAACAAACAAGCAATCAGAGAAGGCACCTTGCTGAATAGCAAACTTTACCTACATTTGTTGGAACACACTATTGTAAGTCGCTTTGGATAAAAGAGTCTGCTAAATGACTAATGTAATGTATTGCCTCGGTGAATACGGAAGTCAAGGATGGAGGGGGGGGGGGGACTTACCTGTAATGGTGCCGTGGACCTGGGTTCCATTCTTCAGTTCAATGGTAACCGTCTCATGGCTGAGTTTCATCAAAAACCTGTCAAGTGCAAGGGTTGTTTGTAATACATTAGATTGGTTTTGCGGTCCAAAACGCAGGTCTTGGAATCGGTGAGATTGTATTGTTAGCCTTAAGCTAACTCCAGGTCATAGCTGGCTATGAAAATTACTTGGAAGTGTAGGTGGTGTAGTGTTCAATACAGGCCGATTTGGCGATAGTACAGAGAACAAAGAATGCGTCCTTCTTTGAGATGCATTGTTGCTTTACAACTTGGGCCATGCACTTTTAAGCTAGCACTAGCCTTGTACCGGGCGACAAAAAAAAACAAAAGAGCCCAAGCAAAACACTTGGTCGATACACATTAAATCACACCATTTGTCGATGCCGTTTATCAAGTGGATACATGTTGAAGCATAAGCACCACATTAATGTAGTTTCATGTAGGCATTGGAGAACCCTGGTCACTCATTCATTTGAAACTCGTCTCCCGCCTCACAACTACCGTCCTTTTCACAATCCAAACTCATCCTGCAGCATCGGTCACCAACATGACTCGCAAAGTAGATAGATAGATACAGGGTCACAATTGTGCACCGCTTACCTGACGAGTTTCATGATGGCGATGGATTACGGAAACAAATCCTCCACCTAAAAATAAAAATTACAGCGCTCAAGAAGGCCGCCGTTGTGTATGAAATACGTTTCAGTCGCAAGAGTTTTTCGTCATCAACTGGGCGACATAACGCAGACAACTAAATACACATCGCCCCCTAGCGGGGCAACGTTTAACTCCTAGTGACGACTACAACTTAATAAAAAGCACTTTTTGCGCTACAATAAATGATCAGAAACACACAATGAAAAAAAAAAAGCATCTTATGCTGAGTTTCAGTCAGTTATGGAGCTGAATCGTTAATTATTTATCTCTTTTTTTTTTATTGAGATCTTTGCACTGAAACGTTCTTTTACAGTACTGGGCACATCACATATTGGCTCCGGTCTTCTGGACTGATTGGGAATGTAGGAACCTTCTGTGGAAGTGCCATCAACACTTAGAATGTAACCGTCATTGGTGGATCATGGTTAAGGAATGATTCCTTGACTTAAATTGGGACCAAAAATAAATAAAAAAATCTTCATCAAAGATGGAAACATCACAATTAAAGCCATTCTTATCTTTGCTCCACGCTTGAACTCATAGTAGTGAAACCATTGATTAAAAATGTGATGAATCAGTGAACAATAATATAATTGCCTCAAATCAGACCCAATGCTGTGACACCCTAAAAGCCAGTATAGTCAGTGGTCCTTATCGCAGAGCTTCAGGTGATCTGGTATATAACCTAACAACGCGCTAGGTTCATCCTCTGCATCCATATCTGCGCAATACTGCCATAAAGAAAGAGCCAGGTTTCTCATTGAGATCAGTTAAATACGGTCACTTTCACAAACCTGAACCCACCCTCAAGAGCACTTCACTTAAACCACAAGCTTTAGATACGTGGAGGCATATTGATTGCATAAAACACCATTCATTTCACTGCTTTTCATTAAGTAGCGGTTCAAAACCGAATTTATTCCCGGGTAGTACATCGTATATTTTAATTTCACATCTGTCTGGCAAACAGTCAAGCTAAAAGCCAATATGACCACCACCCCCCCCCCAGTCTGGTTCTTGAAGCACCTATCGACAACTAAAGGCAGTGTTCAACTTCGACCATTTGTAAACAGTACAGTTGAGTAGTACACCTTAAGATACAGTAGGCAGTAGGAAAACTATAGACTCAGAGGCAACCTCACACAGCAAGATCCTTGTAGAAAAACATGAACTTCAAATTAACTCGGAGAACAGGAGGAGAGAGTAAGTCCAGCCAAAGGATAGAAGTATTGAAGAAAGTATCCTCTGAGTTTTCTCGCACGTTATTGAATAACATTAAGTGTAGAATGTTTGTTTTTTTTGACGAGAGGCTGGCTAGCAAGTAGACGTTGCTTTGTGGCATTTGCCTCTAGTCAACCAGACTTCGAAGGGGGCAAAGGGATTTCTGGTCACTCACTAGTACCTTAAACCCCTTTCCCCACATATGGCAACAGTCACACCCAAGAGGTGTTTGGTCAGTTATCGTAAAAGTCACAATTCCTACCTCAAGAGCTCTTGTATAAAGATGACGCAAAGTCCCTAAACACATAAATTAAAGAACATACATTAAATATAACTAAAAAGGCACACCGACTGAACGGAGTGATCTCGTATGAAAGGAAAATGGTACTGTGTTGTGGTATAAAAAAGTGGAATGGTGAGCTTAAGAATAATATCAAAAAACAATCAAAGCCTCCCGTGTTGATAGATTAATCAATAGCACACTGTACTGGCCATCAGTCAACATGTAGAAATACAAAAGAAAAGTCCATTCCAATTCATATTTCAGGTGACCATGACGCCTAATTATTTTAAATGAAAGAGTTTGGATGCAAGCTCTGCAAGTGTCCAATCGCTATTTTAATTTATTCACTCGATAAATGTTGGCCGATTGTTTCTTTCCAATAATGACTAACGGGCAAATAGCAGAAGTATCTGGTTAAGCTGAATTGAATGAACCGCTCTGGGGAGCATGATCTGCAGTTCATCCCGTACTCCAAACATCAAATAAATTAAAAACAAGGCCAGTTTTAACTCCTTCTGCGATGGGACCAGAGGATCACAACGGACGCAGGTCCCAAGGTTGACTAGATGGCCAACGCCTGGTACCGGTAACCTCAACCGCTCTTACACTCTTCTCACCGTACACGGTACGGAGAGCGGGGGTACAAAAAACAAACAAAAAAAACCCTTTCCCCCAGACGACGACGATAAAGGTGATATCTGAGCGGCGGCCCGCGGTAGGCACGCGTGTAACCACGGAGATCCCCGGGGAAATAAATAACGGCATCAGTCCCACCCGTGATTGTATCGTAACGCTCCGTCAGCCCTGTTATGTCGCAGGTTTTAATACCACCGCCACCAACCGGGGAGTCAGTACAGGCTGGCTGGGTGCAGAAGGAAGGGGGCAGTAGTCATGGTGACAGGGAGGGGGGGGGGGGTGTGTGGGACCCAAGTGGTGGGTGCAAGATGCGGGCGCCATGGTAACCCGCATGTACAGCAACGCGGCTTCACCCGTGGAGACTCAGAGAAAGCTCTGGACAAACGAGAACAACTAAAACACACAATCTGGCAAAAAATAAATAGGAAAAAGGACAAAAGCATTACACAAAGTATGGTATCAGTAGCGTTCATAAGGTGCACCCTTGGATTGACTTAGAAACACATCAAAAACAGTGTTTGTTGTCAAAGGTCAAGTGCATCCTCTTACAGCAGACACCGCTACCGAAGGCCTTTTCACCTCATGAAGTGCCGCGGGCAAATTAAATAAAGTTGCCACAAAGACGTCCCAGTTACATACAGTATAACACAAACATGAACCACTCCAGTTCAAAATAACCGTCTTCTTTTTCTTCCACCTAACCCTCTCCTATTTCCTCGTTTCATTCTGCCAGTGTCACTTTTGAGATTTTTTAAAACCGTTCCAACACATTTCACCCGAGTCTTTAGCTCTTCTTTTCTACCTTCTTGTATTCCCTCACCACTACCCCTCCCCCCCAAATCCTCACACTTCAATATCACACTAAATGGACTTGCTCCTCCCACTCCTCAGGCGATTGGTCCTCCCCTATCCGGTGGGCAGGGTCCAAGTCTAAGTCTGTCTCACTAGCGGGAGCTGTGGGAGCAGAGTTGTCTTCGCAGCCAGCGGAGGGGCACGTGAGAAGGCCTGCTTCGTCCAGCAGCAGGTCCCCCTCGCATGCCACATCCCCACCGTCCGTGCCCCCCTGATCCTCCGCACCCCCCTGACCCTCTACGCCTGCCTTCCTGTTCTCCAACTCTAGCTCCAGGTCCAGGTCGAGCTCCAGCGTGTCGGGCCTTAAGGCCTCCGGGACTCCCGCGTCCCCGGCCCCAAGGGCAGCGTACGCAACGCCTTTCCCCGCCTCGTGCTCACCCTCCAGGGGCTGCCAGACGGGGGCCGGGGCGGGTCCTCTGGAGGCATGCCTCTCCGAGCTCGGCTCGGTGAGCGTGTCCGGGGAGGATTCGGTCTCAGTGGTGGGGGGTGAGGGGATGAGAGCCAGGCTCTGGGGGCTGTTCTGTGGGTTGATGTTATGGTTGAACCAGGCCATGATGTTGTCCAGCAGCTGGACACCGGCCTCCGGGTCCAGGGGCTCAAGGCTCTGGGGGTCGCTGGGCGTGAAGGCCCTCCCCGGGGGGATGACGGGGGACACCAGGAGGTCCGGCTCCATGTCCGGGGAGGGGAGGCATAGCTGGGTGGGGGGGTGAGCAGCGGCAGCGGGGAGGCGTTCCGGTGCCCCGGGGGCGGTGCGCTTGGGAGTGCGAGGGCCGGCGGGGCTGCGTTCAGGGTGGTCGCCCGCTACCAGACGATACACCTGCTCTCGGCCGCCACAGCCGGGACCTGCGGCAGCGGCCATACGGTCCAGCAGATGTTGGACGGTCAGTGTGTTAGGGCCGACGGCCAGCTCACTGTGGTCGCGTGTGTGATGCAAGGGCGGTGGCGGACCTTGAGCGTACACAGCGTAGGGAGCGGTCATGTTCCCCAGCTCCAGCAGCTCAGCACACAGAGCAGGGGGGGGCGGGGGGAGATGCAGGGGGGTGGAGGAGGAGGAAGAGGAGGAGGGGGGCAGCAGCTGGTGGGCAGAGTCCGTCCTGGTTGGGGGGCGAGGGGCGTTGTGGCGGGAGGCAGGGTAGGCGGGAGGCCCCCGGGGGGGTCCCAGGGCCCCGTCGGTCTCGGGCCCGTCGGGGGCGGAGAGCACGCCCACCAGGCTCACCCCCAGACCCAGCCGGACGTCCTGTCCTCCCTCCATCACCATCCTCCTGACGTCCAGCTCCTGCCGCTCCTCCTCTTCCTCCCCTCCTCGCTCCACACCTCCCTCAAGGGGTCCCAGGCCCCTCTCTCTGCGGGACTCCTGTAGGGAGAGCTGGATGGCCAGCAGGATGTTGGGGTCCTCGTCGTCCAGGGAGCCCAGCGCTCGTCTCCGGCTCTCACTCCGCTCCAGTCCTTCTGGAACAATAACAGCCACACCAACCAATCAGCCCCAACATGAACCCACCTGCACCCCTCCAGGGCAGTGTGCCCTGCAGACTACCGGGAGCCAGCCACATCAAACAGCTGATTATCCATGGAAATGGTGCTTTGCATAACAGGTTACACATTAACACATTATGAAGATGCTCTCTATAAGAGCTTTAATGTGGTAAACGTTCAATGGACTATTATGCTACCATTATGTTTGTCCATTATGGCACCCACTCCTTATTCTCCCTGGAAGGAGGGACCCCCACTCTGTGTTCCTTCTTAAGGTTTCTTCCTTCATTAAGGGACTTTTTTCTTGCCCTTTGGAGGGCCAGGGATAGGCCGGTCTTAAACATATGGTCTGGAAAGCCCCTCGAGACTGTAACTGTCATTAAGGGCTGTACAAATAAAATTGACTTGACATCATTTAATCATCAGACTGAGAATATTTACACCTTTAGATATAATATACCGAATATATATATGTTGTATACATGGCATACAATGTTTATGAATTTTTATTTTTTATTTTTTTTATTTTAACTATGTATTTTATCCCGAGGGAAATTAGTTCTCTGCATTTGATCCATCCTAGTGTTAGGAGCAGTGGGCAGCCATTAGTACAGCGCCCGGGGAGCAGTGTAAGGGGTGCCTTGCTCAAGGGCACTTAGGCAGTAACCTGGTGTTTCCGGGTCTTGAACCGGCGACCTTGCGGCTCCCAAGTCAAGTCCTTATCCACTGAGCTACTGCCCCCCCAAATAGTGTTTTTAGAAGTATGATGTTTATAACTAGTGTGTCTACAGCTAGCACGTCTACAGCTAGCGTGTGTTTATAGCTAGCCCATATAACCGGCGCCCTCTAACCCAGTTGTTCCGAAACTGGGGGGCGCAGCCCCTAAAGGGAGCCCGGAGTTATGACCGGGGGGCGGTGAGGCTAAATATAAATGATGGGATATAGAAAAAGGTGACTTGTTCCTATTTAGAATTGCCGTTTGCAGTTCTGCACTAAATTCTTGAGTGTGCAAGCAAAGGATGTATCTGAGAGTGTCTTTACAAAAGGGGTGGGGGGGGGCCCAGCCTAAAAAGTTGGGGAACCACTGGCCTTACCCGAGCTGTCGCTCCGGCCCGTCTCTGGCGTGTTGCTGCCGCTCCGCAGGCTGTGTAAGCTCAGCATATCGCCACGGCGACGCTGGCGATGTCGGCGTCGGTACTGGAGGTCAGCGTACTCCTTGGGGGGGGGGTAGAATAAGGGAGCCATTTGTTATACGTCAAGGTAGTTTAAAAATAGCCAGGTGTGTGTGTGTGCTGGGGGGGGGGGGGGGTGTCTGCAAGCTTGGTGTACCGATCAAGCTTAGCAAACAAACCAAAGAAGTAGCTCATGTCGACAGGAAGTTGCATGTTTTTGGAAAAATGTACACCTCATTTGATTTATAGTGCTCCGAGTTGGTGTATGCGTGTGTGTCTGTGACTTTTCTGTGTGTATGTGTGTGCGTGTGACTTGTGTGTGTGTGTGTGTGTGTGTGTGTGTGTGTGTGTGTGTGTGTGTGTGTGTGCGTTACCTGCGACTGCCTCTCCCTCGGATCTCCTCCTCCCAGTATAGAGTGATGAGTCAGCATCTTAACACACAAGACTAGGTCAGCCACAGCCACATCATTCCATGCGTGCAATTCTTCACCCACCAGAAATACGTCACGGAGCAGTAAGCTACGCTAAGGGGTTAGTACAATAGAGCAGGGGTAGGGGGTGGGTGGGGTAAAAGACAGAAGTGTATCGGTTCTTACCTCCGGCGAGGCGAAACCTAGGTACTCCCAATCCCATGATCCTCCTGGGTAACTGGAACAGAATTAAAACAACTTCATTATTGAACAGGACAACGAACACATTCTAAATGAGTTAGTTGTAATCTCCGGTCTAGATCCATTGAGTCCGCTCCTCGTACTTCCTGCGGGGGGCTTCGGGGGAGTCGTTGGGGGCCACGCCCCGCGCCACAGAGGCCAGGAACTCCTGCCTCTTCTGCTGGACTAGCCGCGCCGCGCTGATGATCTTGTGGCATGGCGTCCTGAGGTACGGACGGTTCACCTTCTGGGCAAGGTCCTCCACCACCATCTCCAGGTCAGTCTGCTCAAGGACAAACAACACACACTCATCTACTGCTGGCTAGTAGATAATGAATACCGTCGAATACAGGAGATTGTACTGTATTCATGTTATCTAGTGTAATAATGTCCTCCAGGTACGGTATTCATGTTATCTACTGTATTAATTAATGTTATATCTATCTACTGCGGTATCAATCAGTCATTGATCTAGTGCTGTATTAATGGTATTTATCCATCCAGAGATAGATCCATCTATCTCTGTCTCTCTATCAATGTGTCCTCTAGTGTGTGTGTGTCTGTGTGTGTGTATGTGCGTGCGTGCGTATGTGCATGCGTGTCTGTGTCTGTCCATCTGTGTCACCCCTTCTCAATGCATGTAGATTTGAAGCAGCAGCAGCTGAGGAGAGTGGGAGTGTCCTGTCGGCGTGCTTACTGACCTGCATGAGCTCAAAGATCTCCTTCTGCGTGCTGCCGGGCTGCAGGAAGAAGCCGTACGGGTACGAGCACTTGAGCACACGCCGCGTCTTCAGCAGCTCGCTCACGCCGTCCTCAATGAAGCGCGTGTCCGGCGGCGTGCCCTCACCTGGTGCACAGGCGCATGGGCAAGGGGCGGGAGAAGATGCAAATATAAATAAACAAACACACGCATACACACACACACACACACAGTCTCTGTGCGATTTCCATCGGCCAGATGAAACCAGACTGAGCTCAACAGGTCTCCAGGTGCAGATGTGCAACTCGTGGAATGTATCATTTATTCATGAATTACAAGCATCCGTCTGTGAGCGGTCTCCAAGAATTTAACTAAGCAGTGGTCGGCCCTTGTGTGGACAAGTCGTCTGTTTATATCACCCTTGCAGTAGAACGATTAGATCATCTAAAACATCCCAGTTATGCACAGCGTCTGAAGAAGCCGTGAACTGTATCCAAACACTAAAGTCGCCCTGCAGGAGCACAGCCAATGCAAACTATTCCAACTACGGTGGGATGACACCTGCCACAACATGGCGCCGTCATAACATGTAACCTCGGAGAACATCCTACTACAGTTGGAATCATTCATGTAGTCGTCGTAACTTGCATAACCTCCCCTCATAGTTGTAATTGGGTTAGCCTATGAGGATATAAACACTGACCCTAGTATCCCAAATCACTAGACCCATCCAACGGCACCCATCCATCAACTTATTTCACTGTACTGCAGCCTGGTTTCTATGCCGGAAGCTGGCTTGCTCAATGCTGCACCGATTGAAAAGAGTCTGTACTTCCAGCTAATACACACTCCTAATAATAACCATCAGGGTGTAGGTGTAAGTGAAGTCTCTACCCTCAGTGTACCACCTCCATCTCCTCCCTGCAGGGCAGGGGGAGGGTGCGAGATGGGTGGGGGGGAGACTCACGGCTAATGAATGCTCTGCTCAGCTGCTCCATCTTCTCTTTGGCAGTTTTCAGCAGTTTCTGCTCCAACTGCGAGTGAGTAAGGGAGAGAGATTGAGTGAGAGAGAGAGAGACGGGGAGAGGCAGAACACCCGTCAAGTCTTCCATTATGGTACAGAGTGATGAGGTTGCGTGTGAGCAAAACATCCAACAAAATATAGCAGTCCGGGTTATGTATGAAAACATTGAATCAGACAAAGGCATATGGACCTCATTTGGGTGGTGTGTGTGTGTGTGTGTGTGTGTGTGTGTGTGTGTGTGTGTGTGTGTGTGTGTGTGTGTGTGTGTGTGTGTGTGTGTGTGTGTGTGTGTGTGTGTGTGTGTGTTACCTTATAGCTGTGCTCATGATTCTTGAAGCGAGAGTAGTAGTGCATGAAGCGATCCAACTCCTGGAAACTCTTGTGCTTCATCTCTGCCTTTAACACAGCATCAAACCAACGTCACAAAACCCCAGGGTCTCCTGGTCTTAACGCAACGGGTACATCTGTGTGTGTGTGTGTGTATAAATATGAAATTAAACATGACCAAGCAACTTTGGGTGAAACACCTGAAAAATGAATCTGGCCTGCAAGAATGCAGACCTGTGCATGTGTTGTGAGCGGTCAGCCAAAAACTCATCATGTAAATATGTTCACTAGTGCCCCCCCCCCACACACACTGCTTTGAGAGACCAGAGTTTGTGATTAAGATGCGTTTTGCGGTTTGGCGGAAGAGCTTGTTCGTACAAATATGTGCATGAACGACTTCACACGGATTCATCCTCCACTTCGTTTTCACTTATGCAGTTTGCCTATTGGTTCCCATTGCTACCGGATAGCTTTGCCGTCTCAACCAATAAGAGAATTCAATGCCCAGGGCCAAGCCACAGCTAATCTAAAATCTAAATCTGGAGGATTAAATCCTCTTTATTAGTCACATACATGTACACATACTGTGAAATTGGTTTCTTGTTGTTGTTGTTGTTGTTGTTGTTGTTGTTTCTTCTCTGCATTTAATCAATCCTAGTATTAGGAGCAGTGGGCAGCTGTTTGTGTGGCAGTGTAGGTAGGGGTCTGGTGCCTTGCTCAAGGGTCACCACGGCAGTGCCCAGTACGTCTTAAGACTTGAACCGGCGACGCTCCGGTTCCCAAGGCAAGTCGTGTCCTTTAGTGGCACAATACCTGCACTCTCCGCATGCGGGGGGATGGAACCCCCAACCCGGCTGGCGTTAATGCCACGCCCTACTATCAGAGGGACGGGGTTAGAGTAAGGGTGTCCTTGAATTATAACGGAACCACGTATAAGGACATATCTCATTGTGGAGGGGATCTCCACTCAGGGTGCAGGTGTTGGAGGGTCCAGTGGTGGTGCTGGTGTGCTGTGGGTGGTGCAGGGTGGACTGGTGGTACCTCTCCGCTCATCTCCTTGGACTGCTCCTCCAGCTGCTGGATGACCTCATAGCGGGTGCAGCGGTAGTAGCCCCCCGTCGAGGAGCTGTGCTTCTTCCACTCCTCCAGGCAGATCCAGCAGAAGTCATACTTACACTGCAGAGTCAGAGAGACAAAAAGGAAAAAGAAAAAAGGGACAATTATTTTATTGTTGGAGTGGCCAATTCATAAGTCACTTTTAACTTTCCATTTAAAGCTGCATGAGATAACGCGGCACAATTCCCCTCTCAAGCGGTGGAATGTATGGGATTAAAACAGTTTTGTAAATAGTATTTACAAACAAAAAAATGATTCGTATCTGTGCCTCTAGTTAACAATTCCTATCGCATCATTTGTATGTCATCCTCAAAATGTTGAATTCTTTCGTGAATCTATTCATGTGGATCTTTTTGAGACAGTCCTACAAGTCCTACCAGTAAATCTGGAGGATTGAACCCTCTTTATAGATCACATACATGTACACACAGTGAAATTAGTTTCTCTGCATTTAACCCATCCTAGTATTAGGAGCAGTGGGCAACTATTGTATATACAACGCCCGGGGAGCAGTGTAGGGGTCTGGTGCCTTGCTCAAGGGCACCTCAGCAGTGCCCAGGTGTTTCGGGGACTTGAACCGGTGACCCTCCGGTTCCCAAGCCATGTCCTAACAGACTGAGCTTCTGTCCTGTGTCACACAAAAGTCACAAATGCAGGGAAGACCAGGTGGTTTCCGAAAATGGCAGTAATGCAACTTTATGACTGCTAGGAGCTCGGAGTCGAGGCACTGCCCATTTGGAAGCTAGGCGGAGCTCAGATGCAGTCTACTCGTCATATTCACCAAGAATAAAGTGTGAATAATAAAAAACATCCTTTTGTTTGCAGTGTGAATGAATGAAAGACGCGATGAGTGGCAGTCCTTGTGTCTAGAGGTGTTTCCCTGCCCAGAGACGGCCAGGCTCCCCCCTTACTCAGCTACCACCACAAACACCATCTCACTCTATTGGAAACACTGTAAGCCGCGGCCTACACGCTGGCAGAAGACTTAAGGGTCCGGGTTTTGACCCCAAGTATGTCCAATCATTACTATTGCACATCTTGTAAGGTCTGCTTTCTTTTATGTGCATGTGGGTCAATTCAATTGAGTAAAATTGTTCAGTTTATTAGTACAAAGTACAAAGACATTGCAAACACTATTGTAAAGATGCAATATAGCATGCCATTGCCTGCTGTTCCATCACAGTAACGTCTCTATAACTATCATAGTAAATTATAAACCTGACTGATAAACTGCGGTTATTGAGATGGTTCCCAATAGAACAATACATCACGTGCATCACTGTGATTTTTTAACAATACAAAGTCAGGCACCTTGTTAACTCACACACTTTGAAATGAGAAATGATAACCATAAATAACCTTGCAATAAAGTTAAAAACGTTACTTTTGACGCAACTTAAATCACCTCAAGACGGGTGGTCATATCAAATAAGATATGACCACCTGTCTTGATGTGATTTCCCACCACTGTACTAGCCAGTACACTGAAATTATAAATCAGAAATTCACAGGGACTCATGGGGTCTCCCGTCACAAAATTGTTGGGTCTTGTCATGGTCAAGTCATAAACTTATATAGCAAAGCAAAAGTGCATGTTTGACTCTAAAATAGTTATCTCATGGAGCTTTATATAAACACACTTACTTTAAATGTAAACAGGATTCAGCAAAAAGTACGTTTGGATGATGCAGCTTCATTTTAATTTCCCTAAATGTATTAAAGTGCGTGTGTGAGTGAAGTCGTGTACCTTGGCACACTGCATATGGTTGCAGCCCTCGTTCTTCTGAATCGGTGACTTGCAGTTGGCACAGGGCTTGGAGTTGGTCAACAGCCACAAGCAGTTAGCAGCATCCTCATAGGCCTCACCCACACCCGCCACTGTAGCACGCACACACACACACTCACTCACTAAGTCTCGCTGGTGTCTAGACTCCGCCCCCATCCTAACGGTCTTTGTGGTCTAACACCAAAATCGGTTCAGAGAGCCCTTGGAACGCAGATCGCTTCCCGAACCACCTTCTCATCCATCTCCTCGTCTACAATATGCGTCAGTTTCTGCAAAATCTTTTCAAAGAAGAGGATGGGGTGGTTGGCATTACGGAGGCTCAACGGCTAGTGTTTGAATTTAGGTGTCGGATCCAGGCGTCTATAGAGGCCCTGTTGAGGCTAAACAAACTAATTGTGACGGCAACAAAAAGACAGGTGTATTTGTTTTGGCTGGCAGGTTGGTCCTAGAGACAGAGTGCAAATAGGTCCGCCCACGCAGGAGGAGACATCAGTCAATTGCTTCTCCATTTACTTTGTATTGTGTGAAGGCACCTCCTTGTTATTTTCAGTCTGATCTAGAAGCTGCCGTGTGGTGGGATGCACTACCAACAGGGTAAAGAACCCAGACGTTTTTATAAGCTGCCGAACCCAAAAACTGAGCCTTTAAGAAGTTAAAAGCTAATACAGCCAATAAGGTGAGGCATCAGCAGGAAGAAGAGGGCACCTGTGACTAATTTGGGCAAACAAACTGTAGAGGTTGAAGCTTACTGAGCTATGGAAGGCCTGGTTATGATCGTTAAATGATGATCTATGGTCAAATAGTTGGTCATTTCAAAGTATTGCAGTTCTGGCCATTCAGTTTGATAATTTCTCCAAGAAGTGCAAGGGAAGAAGAAGGGACCCTGAGATACACCGACAATATTGACATTATCAATACACCTTTTACTCTCTGGTAGATTGCATGTTGTGTGTAGTGGCGCTAAATGTTTCCCCCTCTGCGGACGTGGTTTTCCGCGCATGACGAGGCTGTCTCAATTAGCCCCGGTGAAACCCTGTGAGTTACAGTGAAGCAGGTTTACTCTGAAGCTCACAGAGCTGGATCTGGAGACAGATACATGGACCACTCATGGACGAACAGACTCACACTCCTCTGGCTTCATCTCTGTGACCTTCTGGAGCCACTTCCTCCACGTCTCACAGTCACATGGCTCATGGGCCTCCCCAAGGCACTCCCTGGAGGAGGAAGAAGAGGAGAGAGAGGAGGAGGGAGAGAAGAGGAGGAGGGACGAGGAGGAAGAGAAGGAGCAGAAGGAGGGTAACGAGGAGGAGGGAGAGGATTAGAAGAAGAGGAAGAAAGTTCAAATTAAGTGAGAGAAGAAAAAGGTGTGTAAGTATGTGTGTGTGTGTGCGTGAATGTGTGCGTGTTCCATCTTACCAGCAGAACAGGTGTCCCTTGCCACAGTCCACAGCAGGCGAGGGTAGCAGGGGAAAGCTGTGGGGGTCCCTGTCCCCAGGGCCCGGCCTGGTTAGCCGGACAGCCCGCTCACAGCGCACCGCCGGGCACCAGCGGATGGCAGGGTTGTTCTCCACAAATGCCTACGGCAGGAAGTGGTGGGGGCGGGAAGTGGAGAAGACAGGAAGTAGTTAGGGGGAGGGCAAGGTTTGCAACAAAAATAATGAGTCCTCTGCCATTTAACTGTGTGTGTGTGTGGTGTGTTCACCACCTTGATGTCAAACTGCAGATATCTCTGGTCCATCTCCCTGGAGACGATGCTCTCGATCACCTGGACAGGAACCAGCTGGTAGCAGCCGTACGCCGGGCACAGGATGTTGTGGTCCCCCTCCTGGATCTTAATGTTCAGGAACCTGGAAAAAACAAACACACACACACACACACACACACACACACACACACACACACACACACACACACACACACACACACACACACACACACACACACACACACACACACACACACACACACACACACACACACACACACACACACACACACACACACACACACACACCTCATTGAGCCTGCAGTGAGAGAAATACAGGCATATGTGCGCAGAAAGCCACAGACACACACACACACAGAATTCCCTTACTCTTCCCAGCAGGCCCGGCAGAACTCGTGGCCACAGGACATGTCGACTGGGTCCTCAAACACGGAGATGGAGCACAGGCAGATCCCACACTGTAGTGTACACACACAACACACAAACACAGTCAGTCAGTCAGTCAGTCCTATTGTACAGCACACATGCTCACTTGTCTAGTAGCATTTAGCAAGCTATTGTTGATGCTAAGCACTATGGAGAAGACTACACCAGAGTCAATGATACTGTTGCCACATGCACAGGAGAATAAACTAGCTTCATGATAACTTCTGCCCATGTCTGCAACATCTTTCGGTTGGTGTTTTGGAGCAGGGTGCGACCCGCTCTTTTCTGTATTTCATCTTCTCTCATGTTTTAATTAATCCGGTTCCTTTGGCTTTTTACGTCCTTACCCGTTTTTTCAAAAAGAGAAAAACCTACATGCTGCAGAAGCTCTTTTGATGTCCATGACAACACACTCAACAACCCGGCTTTACGCTCGCTTTCTCACCAATTAAAGATCAGACGTATGTTATTGGCTAATTTCGGATCCGGCAGTCCAGCTACGCATGTTAGTGCAGAACTTCTGGAGCAACACCATGTTTCCTGTTTCATTAGGGAAGACCAACTGATTTGCCCGAGTGAATGAAGCTTTCACAAGGGGATTTTAATTGAGTGTTTTCCTACAGGACGTTGGTTTGCAGAATGTTGGTTTAAAACACTTTTTGTTTATTGCTGGCCGAGTTAGTTTGAGCTAATAAAGCGCATACAGATCCCCGCATCCGGCAACATGATTGGTCGAAACAAATATGAAGGGAAACGCCCTGTTGGCCCAGATTTGAGCAGTCTTTAGATGTGAATCTATGAAGTCTCCCCTGCTCACCGTGGCCAGGGCCTCCTCCCCAGGGGTGAGGCAGCTGTCCGTGGGGGAGGTGAGGGTGAGGGTGAGGGGGGAGCGGGGGGTCCTGGGGGTGCGGGGAGAAGGCAGGGTGTCCCAGGCGTTGTAGCCGCTGGGCGGCGGCGTGGGCATGGCCACGCCAGACCGCTGGCAGCAGCCTTCCGAGTCCGACATCCACGCCTCCAGAAGCTTCTCCCTGTCCCAGTCTGAGATATCACAATGTAAACATACATTAGCTCTCACACACCCAACCACACACCCACCCACCCACACCCACACCCACACCCACACACCGTACCGTGTGCTCGGAGCAGAGCCTCGGCTGTGAAGAGGGGAGCCTGCAACATGTCGGCCGTCTCCACGATCAGCATGTCCTTCAGCTGTCGCAGGTCCTGCAGCTTCAGACCCTCATAGGGCTACAGGGGGCACCAGAGAGGTGGCCGGAGACAAGTGACCGTATGTATTAGTACCGGCAGGTTAGACAAAATACATGTTGGTTTGAAGGAGAGTCGTAAGTCGAACAGGATAGAGATTAGTGTTAAGCATTAGAGATGAAGTGTGTGTGTGTGTGTGTGTGTGTGTGTGTGTGTGTGTGTGTGTGTGTGTGTGTGTGTGTGTGTGTGTGTGTGTGTGTGTGTGTGTGTGTGTGTGTGTGTGTGTGTGTGTGTGTGTGTGTGTGTGTGTGTGTGGAACGTTAGGAAAGACCAACTGTAAAACCTTGATAGCAACAAATTGCTGTCAAAGAATCTTCTCATTCCTCAATATTTTCTGACCTTTTCAAATATGTATGAGATTCCCTGCCCTCCGGCCGACCACGTTGCTGTGGTAGATAAAACGGCCGCAATAGAACTAAAGATCCCAAACAGACTACAGGGTCTACAGACTAGACTATGACATGTCTAGAGGTTCCACCTGCATTCTCTCCAAATTCAACCAAAGGGCTTGGGACAATTGAAACGTCATCACACCCAATGACATATAGAACTTGACCTTTTTCACCAGACTGCCAAAATGTATTGTGGGTAGCTGTGTAACAGAGTCAGGACGGTATAGGGCAGCTTTGGACAACACTGGACAGCCAAAGAAAACACAGAACAGACTGAAGATGACCTTTAAAGGGGACGCGCTAGTGCTAGGAATTACAACAAGCTAAACTCTCCAGAGATTAGAACTACAAATCCCAGAACCCCAGAACCCCCCCACCCCCTCGTCACCTCTCCTCTTGGTGATCTCATCTTTCACACTAGTGCTAGGAATTACAAGGAGGTAAACTACCCAGAGATTATAAATACAAATCCCAAAACTCCTTCTGGTGATTGTAGCCTGGAGGGGAGGGTAGGGGGACGAGGGTCACAGTCTCACCTCCTTTCTGGGGATCAGGTCGGCATGAGTCTCCTGGGCCGAGGAGGAGGAGGAAGAGAAGACCATCTGGGACTCGAGGCTGAGGGCAAGCTCTGTGTGCTGCTGGCGCTCAGCGTGGTCACACGGTGTCAGATGCTCCTCGTCCTCCACAAACAGATCTGCCTGGTTCTGCACCAGCAGCTAGAGAGAGCGAGCGAGCGAGCGAGCGAGAGAGAGAGAGACAGACAGACAGACAGACAGACAGAAAAGACAGAGAAAGACACATAAAAAAGACATGGGGGGAGTGAGGGGAGTGAGTAAGACGGAACAGGATGGAAAAAATATTGAAGCACAACAGAAGAAGAAAAGCTAAAAGTCTCACTCCCTCTCCCTCTAGACAGTTGTGGGCCTTTTCGGAGTCTCCTGTATCCCTCCATTCATCCGTCCACCCCTCCCTCCATCCCTCCCTCCCTCCCTCCGCCTTACCTCCACGCAGCTCTTCATGCCTGCAGCGGAGGCATAGTGGAGGCAAGTGCTGTGGTGGTTGTCCGTGGCGTTGACGTTGGCCCTCTCGTACTGGCCCCTGCCGAGCCGGGCCCCAGTCCAGCCCAGGATCATCTGGTGGGACACACACACACACACATGCATACATAAATACTCGTAGGATCCTTATGGGATATGTGTTGCCGCTGATTTAATGAATCTGTCATTCGGCCTGCGACGACGCTTGCGTTGGCGTACACACACACGACTTGACGTACCTGCAGACTGTCCGCCCGCCGTTGCTCTTCCCGCTGGGGCCGGGCCAGGCGCGGGGAGAGCGCCCCCTCTGGCAGCAGCAGGATGTGCGGGCCCTGGCACAGCACGTGGAGGCATGTCTCGTTGTGCACGTTACGCTTGTTAGGGTTGCCCTCCTTGCTAAACAGGAAGGACCTTCATTTGGCAGGAAGGAAGGAAGGAAGGAAGGAGGCGCAGACGATTCATTAACGGACAGAATTAATGGATGGGGTTGGGTCATTGGGTGGAGATTAAAGAGAGATACTTTCTGCATCTGCAAAGAGCAGATGCAGAAAGGGGAGGAGGAGGGGAGGGGAGACAGAGTGAATACCCAGAGGACAACAGGATAGAAGACAGGACTCGTGGAAAACACAGAAGAGGGGAACGTTTCTCGGAAACACTCCAAAGTTTATTTTTAAGCAACTATGTGGCAGTTAATTCCCCTTGCTTCCTTCTTCTCCCATGTCCCACATGAACACTCCACTTATGGCAGCACACCATACTAGCACGCAAGGACACACACACACACACACACACACACACACACACACACACACACACACACACACACACCCCCCCCCCCCCCCCCCCCAACACACAACAACCCAAACACACACACACACACACACACACACAATCCTACACAATTCACATAACAACCCTACACAACTCACACATAACACAACCCACACATAACACAACTCACACATAACACAACCCTACACAACTCACACATAACACAACCCACACATAACAACTCACACATAACACAACCCTGCACAACTCACACATAAACAACAACCACAACATAACACAACACTACACACACACACCCAATACAATACAGTACCCTTTACAACCACACCTGCCCTGATGACTCCCCACCCCTCCCCTACCCTCCAGTGGACATGTGTTGCAGATGGATGACCCCAACACAAGGTCTATGGGTCCACGAGCCCAACGAGACCACATTAGGAGAGATGCTGAGCAGCAAACAGCGAGGACAGCTGCTTCTGGTGTAATCTGATCAGGATGCAGTAAGAACGCCTCCAGGAGGGGGTTGTTAGTCTGTGTGTGTGTGTGTCTGCATGTGTGTGTGTGTATATCTGTCTGTCTGCCTGTGCGTGTCTGTCTGCTTGTGTGTGTGTGTGTGTCGCTGTGTGTGTGTGTGTGCTGGGTAATGGTGCAGATTTGCTCTGGACTCCGAAAATGAGTGGCTGGTGTAGTGAGTCCGGAACCAACCGACAGCAGAGTGCTGTCAGTTGGCTTGGATTTACACTCCACACAAAAGGAAACAAACAGTTGGGTTTATACAAATCACAGGACAGCTTAAAAAGCTAATGTAACACTAGAGTGTAACACACTCATGTGGTGGGTCGTGCTACTGGTTAACTGCTACAGGTCCAGTTGCATGTTTATGACAGTGTGTGTGTGTGTGTGTGTGTGTGTGTGTGTGTGTGTGTGTGTGTCTTCATAAGTGTGTGCATGTTCATAAGAGACTGTGTGTGTGTGTGTGTTTATGAGAGACAGCGCGTGTGTCTTCATAAGTGTGTGCATGTTTATAAGAGACAGTGTGTGTGTGTGTGTGTGTGTTTAGGAGAGACAACGTGTGTGTGTTTGTGTGTCTCAGACAGTATTCATTTGGACACATTAATTTGTAATAATCCATTTCACACAATGAAATGTGGGTCAAATAAAATAAAGGAGGGCAAGTAGCAACATTGCTGGCCGATCTACTTGGGGGTGGGAGTGTGTGTGTCTTCATATGTGTGCATGTGATGCACACATGTGATGCACACTGTCTTATGAGAGATAGTGTGTGTGTTCATAAGTGTGTGCATGTTTATAAAATACAGTGTGTGTGTGTGTGTCTTCATAAGTGTGTGCATGTTTATGAGACAGAAAGTTTATGAGGCAGAGTGTGTGTGTGCTGATTATGAGAGACAGTGTGTGTGTGTGGTGGTGTCTCTCGGTCTTCATAAGTATGTGCCTGTTTATGAAAGACAGTGTGTGGTGTGTGTGTGTGTGTCTTCATATGTGTGTGCATGTTTATGAGACTGTGTGTGTGCATGACTTGAGAGACCGTATGTGTGTGTCTTCATAAGTTTGTGCATGTTAATGAGAAACAGCGTGTATGTTAATGAGAGACAGTGTGTGGGTGTGTGTCTTCATAAGTGTGTGCATGTTAATGAGAAACAGTGTGTGTGTGTGTGTGTATGTATGTTAATGAGTGTGTATGTTTATGAGAGACAGTGTGTGTACTGCCTCTGTCCAGGCAGACTGTGTGTACTAAGAAGCATTTCCTCTCGATGTTTATCAGCAGCTCTACTGGCTGTTCATCCTCTCAGGCCCTGCTACAGCTTAGCAGGAAGGGACGCAAATGGTCCTCCCAACACACACACACACTTAACTGGCCTTTTCAAAATACTTCCTCTGGCCTCCCTGTAATCATGGGAGAAAGGGCAGGAGAGAGAGAGAGAGAGAGAGAGAGAGAGAGAGAGAGAGAGAGAGAGAGAGAGAGAGAGAGAGAGAGAGAGAGAGAGAGAGAGAGAGAGAGAGAGAGAGAGAGAGAGAGAGAGAGAGAGAGAGAGAGAGAGAGAGGAGGAGGTGGGGAAGGAGGTTAGCAGGGCCATTGAGTCACTGAGGCAGCTGTCTCCCTCATGGCAAGCAGCCTGATTATCCCTACGGGAGGAGAAAAAGACCCTCTACCTCTCTCTCTCTCTCTCTCTCTCTCTCTCTCTCTCTCTCTCTCTCTCTCTCTCTCTCTCTCTCTCTCTCTCTCTCTCTCTCTCTCTCTCTCTCTCTCTCTCTCTCTCTCTCTCTCTCTCTCTCTCTCTCTCTCTCTCTCTCTCTCTCTCTCTCTCTCTCTCTCTCCTCTCTCTCTCTCTCTCTCTCTCTCTCTCTCTCTCTCTCTCTCCTCTCTCTCTCTCTCTCTCTCTCCCTAATTTAGATGTATTCACCCTTAACAGCCACTCCCATAACCTCTTAACAAGCCCACCTTACACAGTTGGGTGCCTCTTCAGGGGCACTGTGCCAAGCATGGTAGGAGAAAAATATGAAATATTATAATACAAATATTGCTCCCCAGGTAAACACATCACCCCCCACTGTGCCCGTCTGTCATTTCCATGTCAACACGGTTGGATTTCTCTGTCGCAGAAACATTTTCCACTCAGCGTGATCCAAAGATTGACTGACTATGATGCTGCTCCTACTGTGAAACAAACCAGGACGTGTGTGTGTGTGTGTGTGTGCGTGTGCGTGTGCGTGTGTGTGTGTGCGTACCTAAGGAGGCGTGTCATGGCGTGGCGACAGACATAGTGCAGCGGCGTGTTGTGCTGGTACTGCTCCCCGTACGAGGCGTTGGGGTCCAGGCCATCCCTGAACTGGGGGTTCCCCTCGTACAGCTGCCAGGCCAGAGCCTCGTCTCCTCCCACCAGGGCCTTGCGGAACTTGGTGGCTGTGTTGCCCATGACGTCAGCCTCTGTGGGAGGTGGAGGCTAGGGCTGGGGGGGTGGGTCGTCGGCTACTGGCTTGAGGACAGCGTCCGTCTCACACCACCTGACTCCTTTCGTCCTTTCCTTCTTCCCTGCGTCACTTGCCTCCCTCCCCTCCGCAGCCACCTCCGCCTCCTTCCTCCTCCTCCGCCTCCTCCTCCTCGCCAGGTCACCAGAGGTCAGAGTTCAGAGTGCCATGGTTAACTGTACGCCCCTGCCCTGTAAACTGGAGGAAGAGCGAAACACATTAGCAGGGTGACATGACATAAAACAGTATGATGGGAAACACTGGGGGAGGGAGAGGGAGAGAAGATGAGAGAGAGCAGCAATGAAAAGGAAAGTCACGTAGAACAGGAAGCAGGATGGTAAGATCGTAAAGAGATCGGAAAGTAATAATGAAAATGGGTCAGGGGAAGAGAGAGAGAGAGAGAGAGAGAGAGAGAGAGAGAGAGAGAGAGAGAGAGAGAGAGAGAGAGAGAGAGAGAGAGAGAGAGAGAGAGAGAGACTCAATCCATCACTTCATTCATCGATAGCCTCAATACGCTGCATGGTGAGTATGTTATCTCCCAAGAAACACAGATAAGGTGTGTGACAGGGAGGGAGAGCAAGAGAGAGCGAGAGCGAGAGCGAGAGAGAGAGAGAGAGAGACAAAAGAAGGTGAGTGAAGGGCCAGGCTAATATTATTCCAGCCATTGATATAAAGGCACAATAAATACACTGACACGGATGTTGAGGTGCCTGTGCGTTGCCTTGCTTCATACTTGGAAGCTATGGGTCTTGTAAAAGGGGCGGGCTCAACCATGCAATGATAATCCACCAAACCTGTTTTGCTTGGTTCTTGGGCTCTGAACCAGAGAATAACAAGAATCGCTAGTCTGGCTGCCAAAGCTCACATTTCTGATGTCTAGGAGGGAAATACACAGTTTTGGTTGTAGTTTCCATTATTGTAGACGGTGGCTTTATCTTTTGTTGCACATACCAACTGTATGTCACTCCAACTGTCTCCGTCTCCCAAAAACCGGATCAGTCAGTGACATTACAAACATCTACACAGACCGTTCGTTTTGAACACCTTGCACCTGTGTGTGTGTGATTGAGTGAGTGAGTGTGGGAGAGAAAGAGAGAGAGAGATGTCCGTCTGAGGCTATTCCTGCATACTTCACTCTATGACCATCTGTCTAGCCAGCACAAAGGGCCTCTTATAGTTAATTTAGCTACAGTTAGCCACAGGCAGCCTACTTGCCAACATTTCAACAAGGTGGCTGGCTGCATTTCCTCCAACCAACCAAACAACTGATGTAGACGGACAGCTGTCTAGTGGATAAATAACAATCATCAGCATTTTTTCAGTTTTACTCCTGTGATGTCAGGACTGGGCTGTGTGTGTGTGTGTGTGTGTGTGTGTGTGTGTGTGTGTGTGGTGTGTGTGTGTGTGTGTGTGTGTGTGTGTGTGTGTGGTGTGTGTGTGTGTGTGTGTGTGTGTGTGTGTGTGTGTGTGTGTGTGTGTGTGTGTGTGTGTGTAGGTCAGTCTGTCTGCATGGCTCTCTGCTTTTTAGTTCCAGTTAATTTCCCCTCCATTTGTGTCCCTGTCTCTCTCGCTAAATAAGGACCGACAGCCTGGACATGGATGACCTTTAAAATTGGAGAAATCGAATAGGTCTGGCGTCACAAGTCTTTATTTTGTTTTCATATCAAGTGAGACGCAATGATCAGTTGAAGGAGAAACGTTTTGAAGGAGAAACGCTTTGAAGGAGAAAGGCTTTGAGCCAGTGCTGTTGAATCGAAAGGATATTAAGAGCCTGGACATATTTTGGAAAGGTTATCAAGACTAAGGTCTGTATGACATATGTCATTTCACATTAACAACGTCGATGTGAGCACATCCTTTTCAAATCCTGACAGCCGCGATACCACAGGTTTAATTTAATAATAATATGTGTATTTCAACAGATACCAACCTATGGTAACGACTCAGTAATGAAGCAACAGGGCGGTGTGTACAATGGTAATACACGTGAATCACCTGTGGAAGAAACGTGTCATTTAGGGTCAGCGTTAGCTGTTGCGTATCAGACATGTCAACTAGCCTAAACACACCGTTTAGTCTGGTTTAGCCACTTCGTTCAAGCGAAATGTAGATCTATTATACATTTTTAAAGTGTCAGCATAAAAAGGCACACACACACACACACACACACAGACGACTCTACTTATTTTTCCGTCCATGCGACTATAGTTGAACTCCTTTGTTCACCACACTGTCCGTCCACAAAAACGTACTAAAAAGGGCGGACATGGTGCTCGTCAACCCAAAGCGTTACTGACCCCCCATAGTCCCCCAGTGTGTGTGACTGGGAGTGTGCTAGCTGCGGACGTCAGATGAACAGAGATATTGACTTGAGGGGAGTCAGTTAGCGCTCCAGGTTAAAATAACCCACCGTAGCTAGCGGCTTGCCTGCCCCGTATCCACAGGGGGGGGGAGAGCAATGCTAGCACGATTAGCCTCAACAACTGGTGAATAGGAGCGACAGCAGTCAGTGACAACATTTCATCTACTATACTCAAGTCGTTTACTTACACTGTCGTGTTTTACTCGCTCACTAGTTGCGCATCCGACCGTTTGTGTAAATCGAGTCCCATGATGTGATGACTGTTAGTATATCCAGGGGGGTGTCCGACTGGACCGTTGTGTGTGTGTGTGTGCGATCCCCAGCCATTGGCCGTAACGAGCATGATGCTGGGGGAGGCACAGGGCGAGACGGGATCGCTTCTGTTG
>CM051007.1:14288202-14301376 GCA_027704905.1 Muraenolepis orangiensis
ATTGATAGGTTGTCAATCTTATGTTTTTGAAAGTAGGCTAATAGATGAACTGAAGGGGCCGGGAGAGATGAGTCGTCTCTTCAGACAAGCTCCCTTAGTTTGATGATTGATCAGTAAATTAGTTAGCGAAATTGAGAAAGACAAGATGGAGAACAGTAAAAAAAGAAAGGGTGGGGCTGAAAAAGCTAGAATAAAAAAAAGAAAATTGCTACAGGAAGATGCTGGAAAATGTTCGAAACTCACAGAGCTGTTTAGTAGAAGGGCTCCCGCTCCCAGTCGCAGTAACGATAAGGAGGAGAATGAGAAGGAGGATGAACCACAGACCCGGCATATAATGACAGGTGCAGTGTGCAGGGCTGTGTTAATGTATGTTACTGTTAGCATTAGTTGACTGAGAAAACCGTCATGAAAAAAGTTTAGCAATGTTACGACTAGTATATGCCCACCACGGCTGTGATTGACAACCTGGACAGCCAGTCAGAAGCTAGAATGCCAACCTAGAGAGCCAATCAGAACTTAGAACGGGCTGCAGGGCTGGCCAGACTATTATATTGTGCATAACGTTTAGATGCATTAGGATAGAGTCATATGCTCATGATATTCCAAGTTAAATAATATATTATTAATATTATAATATTAAATAATATTAATATTAAATAATAAGGACACAGAGATTTGTGGCCAATTCACTATTGCATTTATTTTATAGGCCTGACAAGCAGTTCCTTTCCGAATTTTGATATTGATATAATCGAATTGATTGCTGATGTTCTTCTTATGCAGTTGACCCTGAGGAAAGTGAGACAGCTGCAGGGTCCAGTACAGTTGACCCTGAGGAAAGTGAGACAGCTGCAGGGTCCAGTACAGTTGACCCTGAGGAAAGAGAGACAGCTGCAGGGTCCAGTACAGTTGACCCTGAGGAAAGAGAGACAGCTGCAGGGTCCAGTACAGTTGACCCTGAGGAAAGAGAGACAGCTACAGGGTCCAGTACAGTTGACCCTGAGGAAAGAGAGACAGCTGCAGGGTCCAGTACAGGAGAACCAAAAGACAGGGAGATGCAGACTGATGAAGTGAGCTTTGATTACTTTGCCCGGCCTCAGGCTAAAGACATAAATACATTTTTCGCATACCACCCTCAACAACCCCCAAAACAAACAGTTAAAAATATCTACAACAACAAAGATGGAATCAATAGAAAGTGGCTTACATATTGTGAGAAATCCAACTCACTCTACTGTACAGTATGTTTAGCGTATGCAAAGCCATCTGCAAATGATCATCAAAGGAGGAATGACGATGATGAGCTTGGAGGCATGTACATCAAAGAATAGAAGAGCACGAGAGAAACCAAGTCCACAGAGAAAGTGCAGAGGCCCATTTGCTGTACTTTACATTACATTACATTACAGTCATTTAGCAGACACTTTTAACCAAAGCGACTTACAATAGTGTGTTTCAACAAAGGAAGGTAAGAGAACAACTCGTCACCAGAAGTCAAAAGTGCATTTCATTTCTAACAAGTCTCCAATAACTGAACCAGTGCTCAGGTAGAAGTACAATAATTCTTTTTTTAAGAAACCTTAAATAAAGGAAGGTTTCATTTAGCACCTTACTCTTGTTGTCCGTCTCTTTTATGTTATGTCTTGCCTCTGGTGAATCGAGCCATAACAGTGTATGAGCATAGAGGTATCATTGATCTGTAGGCTACAAGGGTGGTCCGCACGCGTGGGCCGGTGTGTGGGCCGGTGCGTCTGAACGTCCCGGGCTGAATTTGTCTCCCGGTCCGCCCCTGCAGCTAACCGTTTGATATCGACCAAAGTAAACATCAGTTAAACTATAAATAATCCTATCGTAAGTCTTAATACAAAAGAGTTAATGTGCCTACTGCGGTCCACAACATTGTATGGTATTGAATTGTATGGTTGTATGGTAATTGTATGGTATTGAATTATAAAACACTACTAGTGTGCATTGTGAGTCAGTGTAGTCAGGGAAATGTGTTATAATAAAAAGGGAAGCAACTCAAGTGAACAGACAATTTTAATAATATTACGTTGAAACAAGTAATTATTTACATTTTATAGACACAGAAACATCACTATGGTAAGTGAATTATTTTTTGCAAATCCACCAGTGTTGTGGAACCCGGGAATCACACGCACACACACACACACACACACGCACACACACACACACACACACACACACACATAAATGATTAAAGTATATTGTTAAGTGCGCCAGGTTAGTTATTCTTACGAGTTATTGTTCAGTACTCTGGAAAGTGTTTTGTATGTATTATAGTCACACCTGTGGTATCTCGCAACTTGAAGTACAAAATCTTCTAGATGTTCCTTAAGGATGGCAACGTCTGTGTCGTCTGCTGTTGGGGTTGAGACCAGCAGTCTTTATACTGTCCTCTCTATGAGGTGGAGAAAACGAAACTTAACAGCCTATTCCGAATTCACGTGGCAAACAACGCCCACAATTCCCTTTTATGTGTGTCACATAACAACAAGAACAACAAGAACAGCAACATCATATAAATAAATGGTATTGTCAGAATATATAAAACATATAAGATGAATGAAGGAAACTGCCCCTTACCACTCGACACTTATACCGGGAAAGGTTTATAATCGGCAGAGAAAAGTCAAAAAGGTCAAATGAGATTCGAACTACCGAAATAAAACTGCGAAACTGTTATATTTTGATATTATATGAAATTATACAATTGCAATCCTAATGCAGTTATGCAACACATCCTACAATTATTATAATTATAAATGTACATATAATTATTATATATATTCTATTACCATTATTATTTAAATTATTATAATTATAATAATAATAATTATTAGTATTATTATTATTATTATTATTATTATATACCAGAGAGTGATGAGAGGGAAAACTAAACTTAACCTAGTTTCAGTTTCAATTCCAATTCCCCAAACCATGAAACACTATACTACCCAGCGATTTGCTTTCGTGTTGAAATTGTATTTGTACTTATTTTGGCGACGTTATGTTGTTGTGCATTACCATTAACGTGCATTACCAATAACACTATCAATAAAACATTGAATAGGTATAGAATAGACTCGTGTATCAACAAGAACCACAAACTGCCAGTAGAGGGCACCACACTTCAAGTCTAGATCCAGTTTGTGGCGTTATTGTTAATAGGTGGGCGTTTATACAACAGGCCACCGTAGTGACGTCACGGCCGGGTACGCTAGAGCAGGCTAGGCTAGGAGCGGAGCGAGACGGCTGTATGTGGAGCGAGCAATCAAATACACTTAAAATCAAACACAGAGGACTCACGTGTATGCTTGTGAAATAACACGACATCGTTTACCAAAATGATTGGTCAGAAGCACATCAAGTCGTCCTCCAAAAAGAGAGTTTCAAAGGAATTGGGTGAAACTGAAGAAGTGCAAGTCACGCCGAAGACAATGAAACTGGCTTCGCATGCGGAGAAAAAGCCCATATCATCATCATCGTCATCGCCACAGCTTTCAGACGAGCAGCTGGACGCAAAACCTGTCGGTGTGGGAGATACGTGGTTCAGTGCGCTGGCCACAGAGTTTGAAAAGCCATACTTTAAACAGTTAATGTCCTTTGTTGCTAATGAGAGGAGTCGTCACACCGTCTTCCCTCCGGCTGAACAGGTGTTCACTTGGACACAGATGTGTGACATCCAAGATGTGAAAGTGGTGATCCTCGGCCAGGACCCTTACCACGGCCCCAACCAAGCACATGGCCTCTGCTTCAGTGTGTCTCAGCCAGTCCACCCTCCTCCCAGTCTGGGGAACATCTACAAAGAACTGAGCTCAGACATCGATGGCTTCCAGCTTCCTGGACACGGAGATCTGACCGGCTGGGCAACACAAGGCGTGCTGCTGCTGAACGCGGTGTTGACGGTACGCGCCAACCAGGCCAACTCTCACAAGGACGAGGGCTGGGAGCGCTTCACCGACGCCGTGATCTGCTGGCTCAGCCACAACCTGAACGGAGTGGTGTTCCTGCTGTGGGGCAAGTATGCCCACAAGAAGGGAGCCAACATCGACCGGAAGCGTCACCATGTGCTGCAAGCTGTCCATCCGTCCCCCTTGTCTGCTCACCGTGGGTTCCTTGGCTGTAAGCACTTCTCCCGGGCCAACGAGCTGCTGGAGCTATCCGGGAAGGAGCCGATCAACTGGACAGCGCTCCAACATTAGCCTCTTACTGTTGTCTGTTTTAAGACTAACATCACAGTAGATTCGACTACAATACTCTAACTACTTTTTTTTGTTGTGTTCAAACCTATAAATCTATAAGCTGTCATTTGTGTTTCGGCTGCTGATTGCTGCTGATTGGCTGCGGTACAGAGTTCAGAGAGGTGACAGCTGAGGGGAAGAAGCTGTTCCTAAACCTCTATATATCTATAAGCTTTAATTTCACTACCTACGTATTACTGTAATAATACTGTAAATTGTGCAATTCATCTATTCCTCTAGCAATACATTTAGATTTAATTTAGTTATTTTAGTTATATTTTGTTTATACTACTTATACTGTTTATGTTTTGTTAGTTGTTGTTATTTAGCTTTTAGGTATTAGTATATTTTTGTTTGCATGTATTCCTCCTGTGTCAACTGTTGCACCTTAATTTCCCTCGGGATAAATAAAGTTATCTTGAATTTGTCTTTCGGCTGCTGATTGTTGCCGTTTTCTGCTGATTGTTGCCGTTTTTGCAGTAGCAGTAAGAGCTGAAACGGTACTGTAGCCACTGTCCCGCGACACTCCGCCACCGTCCTGCGACACTCAAACTGTACTGTTGCTGTTCCGCGGCATTCGGTTCGTGGGAAGTTAGCAAGAAAGACATTCGCCACATTCGTTACACATGTTTTCCTGCCCTGTATTCCATTGTGAAATTATAAATAGTGCTGGAACACGACATTAAATACGGAAAAATAACTATTGTGTTATTCGTGTGCTGTAAGTCGAATGTCGGTTAACTGTAAAGCCAGTCATAGCAAACTAATTTTTAATATATATATTTTGTTCCGATTTCTTTAAACAGAATTACAAATAATTTAAGCAGGTAAAGTGGGAAGTACCGTATTGACCCGAATATAAGACGACCCGATTATAAGACGACCCCTCTTTTTCAAGACTCAAACCAGACCAAATCTTTTTTTATAAAGAAAATAATGATAACACACATCACACATTGTGTTCAAATTTGCCTAACTTGGCAAACAAAAACAAAACAGGCTAGATAGATTGCAATAAAATAGTAGTGCAATGAAACAGTGCACAATTTCTATTGGTCACATGATGTGACCAATAGACCAATTGGTTTAAAGGGACAAGTCAAGTCAAGTCAAGTTTATTGTCACATCAAAGTTATACAAGTATAAGTGGATGAAAATCTGTATGTGCAATACAATGAATGAGAAGACGTGATGTGACTCACATCACGTCTTCTCATTCAGTTCGTCTTCTACATCGATTGTTCCTCTCACTCCCGCTATCGTCACTCACGGTGTCTGCTTCCCCGTCTCCTCCCACATCACGTCATCCTCGCTGCCTTCCATGGCATTTGATACGCAGCATTTCTTAAACCCATTAATGCTTTCTGGTGAAACGTCAGCCCATGCTTGCAAGATCCATTCACAGAGCAAACGTACTGCAGGCTTTTGGATTTTTCCAGACGGTGTCAGTGCGTGATGACCAGCCAGGAGCCACTCTGTGGATCTCTTGCGCAGATTAACCTTGAATGGTTTGTTAACGACCACATCCAACACCTGCAGCTGGCTTGTCATTCCGCCCGGTATGATCACTAGGTCACCATTCAACTCTTTCACTTGCTTTTTGACTGGCTCAGTCAAGTGTCCACGGAAAGCATCCAGAATCAACATGTTCCTCTTCTTTCTGAGTCCCCCGCGCCGTCTGCCCCACACCACCTTGAGCCAGTCCACCACAAGCTCCGTCTCCATCCAGCCCTTTGCCTGGGCACTACCATAATGCCAGCCGGCTGCCTCTTTAGGTACAGTCACTGCCTCTTTAGGTACAGTCCCATCTGCGAGGCGCGTTAACATGACCGTTACTCGGCTCTTCTCGTTTCCAGTAGACTTCACAATCACTGATTTGTCGCCTTTCTTATGCACAGTGACAGATGTTGGCATGTCAAAATACACAGGCGTTTTAATTTTTTCAAGTTGGTCGCTGTGTCTCTCCATTTCTATCTCTCCAGGTAACTGTTGCTATGTACTGTTACTTTAAGACTTTGAGTTACTTTAAGTGTCGCGCGGTGTCTCGGAACACTCGTTTGGCGCGATCTGTTGTTGTGCAATTACATGTGCAATTACGGTACATCGAAAAGTCTAAACCCCGATTATAAGACGACCCCTCTTTTTCTGAAATGTTTCTAGGAAAAAAAAAACCCGTCTTATATTCGGGTCAATACGGTAATTTGATTTGAAAATAATGATAACACACATCACACATTGTGTTCAAATTTGCCTAACTTGGCAAACAAAAACAAAACAGGCTACATATATTGCAATGAAACAGTAGAGTAATAAAACAGTGCAACATTTCAGAACATCAGTCGATTGGTCACATCACGTCTTCTGATCCAGCTCGTCTTCTACATTTGTACACAGTTGTTCCTCTCACTCCCGCTATCGTCACTCACGGTGTCTGCTCCCCCGTCTCCTCCCACATCACGTCATCCTTGCTGCCATCCATGGCATTTGATACGCAGCATTTCTTAACCCATTAATGATGCTTTCTGGGGAAACGTCAGCCCATGCTTGCAAGATCCATTCACAGAGCAAACGTACTGCAGGCTTTTGGATTTTTCCAGACGGTGTCAGTGCGTGATTAGCAGCCAGGAGCCACTCTGTGGATCTCTTGCGCAGATTAACCTTGAATGGTTTGTTAACGACCACATCCAACACCTGCAGCTGGCTTGTCATTCCGCCCGGTATGATCACTAGGTCACCATTCAACTCTTTCACTTGCTTTTTGACTGGCTCAGTCAAGTGTCCACGGAAAGCATCCAGAATCAACATGTTCCTCTTCTTTCTGAGTCCCCCGCGCCGTCTGCCCCACACCACCTTGAGCCAGTCCACCACAAGCTCCGTCTCCATCCAGCCCTTTGCCTGGGCGCTACGATAATGCCAGCTGGCTGCCTCTTTAGGTACAGTCACTGCCTCTTTAGGTACAGTCACTGCCTCTTTGTTGAGCATATTTAGTTATATGACAAAGCCATGCTAAGCCAATCACATTAGTTACATTTGGAACATGTGTTGCCTGCGTGCACACTGGGATGCTGTTGCGAGCATGCGCACAATAAACGGTCTTGTGAACTCAGACCAAAGAGATGACGGTTGTGTGTGATTTCTCTCCGTGAATATAGCCTAGCTAAGTAAGAGGTAGCTAACCACATTGGTGACTGATATAACGTGCTGCAGAAATGTCTAACGCTACAGGTTATGGGCCCAGTCATGCAGGCCAAAGGTGGTTCAGACTTTTATTCGACGGTGAAGAGAAAAGTTACGAGCTCTGGGAAACGAGGTTCCTCGCGCACATGGAGTTACGTGGTCTCAGAGAAGTTATCTCGGAAGACCCGGAGATAGATGGGTATGACGAAGAAGCTCTCGCGGAAGATGAAACCAAGAACGGTGAGGCATATGCAGAGCTAGTGCAATGTCTGGACAACAAGAGCTTGTCGTTAGTAATGAGGGACGCGAAACGTGATGGAAGAAAAGCACTGAATATTCTTCGCGAGCACTATGCAGGAAAAGACAAACCCCGCGTGGTGAGTTTGTACTGTGAACTTTCCTCGCTCCATAAGGCTAGCAATGAAACGGTCACTGACTATATTATTCGAGCAGAAACTATATTCACGTCATTGAGAAGAGCAGAAGAGCACATTAGTGATGGGCTTCAGATAGCTATGGTAGTTAAGGGGCTACCTGATTCATACAAGCCATTCGTCGTGCACATCACCCAGACGAATGACACTGTAACGTTTGGCGAGTTTAAAACGAAACTGCGAAGTTATGAGAGTACAGAAAAATATGGGAAGAGTGACGTGAATGTTGAAGAAGACAACGTGATGAAATCTAGCGGGGCAACGAGGTCACGAGGACGAGGAAGAGGAAAGAAAATGGACCTGGCTGATGTTGAGTGTTACACGTGCGGTAAAAAAGGACACATGGCCAGAATATGTCCTGACGGGTACCACGTGAGAAGAGAGGAACGACAATGGGACACACCACAGCGAGGAATGGGGCGAAGTCGAGGACGAGGCCGTGACCATGTGAAGAAAGCTGATGGAGAGACGGAGGCAGAGCCTACATCTTTCAGTTTCTTCAGGATGAGTGACTGCCCTACACAGAGAGGGAACAAGAAAGGTCTAATGGTCGACTGCGGCGCCACAGCACACATGATCAACGACGCCACAAAGTTCAAAACAGTTGACAAGAGCTTCAGACCCGAGGACCACATGATCGAGCTGGCCGACGGATCCAAGGTGAGCGGGATGGCTAAGATGAGGGGAGACGCTGAAGTCTGTTTGCTGGACAGCGAGGGACGACAGGTGACAACGAGGCTCAAGCAAGCGCTCTACATCCCATCTTTTCCACAAAACATCTTTTCAGTCAAAGCAGCGACAGCCAACGGAGCTGAGGTCCACTTCAAGGACGGTAATGACTGGCTGGTCAACAAGAATGGTACCAAGTTCAAAATGGACGTGTATGGTAGGCTGTATTACCTTAGCACAGTAGAGGATGAAAATGTTGATGAAATGTATGGGTGTCATGACATTCAAACGTGGCATAGGATACTTGGTCATTGCAATTTTGATGATGTTGCAAAATTAGAGAAGGTGGTTGAAGGGATGTCTATAAAAGGGAAACATGACATGTCCAATCAAAACTGTGAAATATGCACACAGGGCAAATTTACACAAAGCAGAAACAGGCATGCAGATGCTAAAGCTACAACTGTGTTAGAGCTAGTTCACACAGACCTATGCGGTCCTATAGAACCAGCAGATAAAGATGGGTACAGATATGCAATAGCATTTACTGATGATTACAGTGGGATGATTTTTCCATACTTTATCAAAGCAAAGAGTGACGCGACAAAAGCTACTGAAAAATTCATAGCAGATGTAGCGCCATATGGAAAGATAAAGTGCATAAGGTCTGATAACGGCACAGAGTTTACGGGACAAGAGTTCCAGTCTCTACTTAGGAGTAACGGGATTAGGCATGAGAAGAGTGCACCCTACTCACCTCATCAGAATGGAACTGCCGAAAGAGGTTGGAGAACCTTATTCGAGATGTCACGATGCATGCTATTGGAGAGTAACCTCCCAAAGCAATTATGGACATATGCTGTACAGACAGCAGCTCAAATCCGCAACAGGTGCTACAGTAAGCGGCTAGAGCAGACACCTTACTGTGTTTTCACAGGAAAAACACCTAACCTATCTAACATGAGGATATTTGGCTCTGAATGCTATGTATATAAGCAGGATAAGAAGAAGCTGGATTCTAGATGTGAAAAGGGGATCCTTGTAGGCTATGACAAATACAGTCCAGCATACAATGTGTATTATCCTGAGACAGGAAAAGTCCTAAAACATAGGCTGGTGAAATTCATCACCAAAGGTAGCGCAGATAGCCAGACTCAGACAGATTGTGACATGGGGGAAGACTTTGAGAGTTATGCAGATACACCACCAAAGAGAGTCAACCAGGTACAGGGACAGCCTAAGGAGCGTAAAGAGTCCAGTGGTGAAGAGACTGCTGAGGCAGGTCCTACCCAGATAGATAGTACTGAGAGAGAAGAGGGAGAAAGGAGATACCCTACGAGACAGAGAAAGGCTCCAGAATACTTTAAGGAGTACCAGTGTAAAGCTGAGTGTGATGGTGACGAAAGTGAGAATGTAGATTATTTCTACAGAGTAGCTTATGGTGTACCTAATACACTTAAAGAGGCAATGGACTCTAAGAAGTCAAAAATGTGGGCTGATGCGATGAAAGAGGAGATTAATTCTTTGACCGAGAATGAAACTTTCACTCTGACTCCACTGCCAAGAGGCAAACAAGCAGTGGGAGGTCGCTGGGTATATGCAGTGAAAGAGAGCCCAGATGGATCTGAGATTTGTAAAGCCAGATATGTTGCAAAGGGGTATAGTCAAGTTGAAGGGATTGATTATAAAGAGACCTTTTCACCAACAGCCAACATGACCTCTGTACGAGCATTAATGCAGGTGGCTGTACAGGAGGATCTTACTATACACCAAATGGATGTGAAGACTGCTTACCTCCATGCTCCAATCGACTGTGAGGTATATATGGAGCAGCCGGAAGGTTTTGAAATCAAATCAAAAACAGGGGAACACTTAGTGTGTAAACTAAACAAGTCATTGTATGGTTTAAAACAGTCCGGGCGTAACTGGAACATGTTACTGCATGATCACCTTACAGAGAACGGTTTTGTGCAAAATGATGCTGATCATTGTGTCTACAGCAGAAATACTGAGAATGAGAAAGTGATTCTGTTAGTATGGGTGGATGACTTAATCATAGCAGCGAGTGACAACACCTTACTCACTGATGTCAAAGAAATGTTGAACAAAAGGTTTAAGATGAAGGATATGGGTCCACTTAAACACTTCCTGGGTATCGATTTCAGACAGAGTGATGGAGAGATCAAAATGACTCAAAAGAGACATATAGAGAAGATGTTAGCAAAATTTGGAATGTCTGAATGCAAACCGAGATCCACCCCATGTGAGCAAAAGTTAAACTTTGACAGTGAGGGTGAAGTGATTGATTCAACAGGATACCGAGAGATAGTAGGTAGCTTGATATACATTATGACATGTACTAGACCTGACCTGAGCTGGGTGGTTAGTAAACTATCTCAATACCTAGCAGAACCAAAGCAGCAGCATTGGGCTACAGCCAAACACCTACTGAGGTACTTAAAGGGTACTATAGATCAAGAGCTACACTACCAGAAATGTGAGGAAAGCGTTCTACAGCTGGAGGGGTACAGTGATGCTGATTGGGCAGCCGATAGGGATGATAGGAGGAGCACAACTGGATACTGTTTCAGCTTAACTGAGAATGGTCCAGTTATATCGTGGAAGAGCAGGAAACAGCCAACGGTGGCATTATCCACCTGCGAAGCTGAGTATATGGCACTAGCAGCCACTACTCAAGAGAGTATGTACCTTGTACAACTACTAAGAGGAATAGATAGTTGTAACCAGCATGTACCAGTCAAGATATATGAGGACAACCAGGGGGCGATAGCTTTATCTAAGAACCCAGTATGCAGACAGAGAAGCAAACATATAGACATAAAGTATCACTTTGTACGGTCTGCACACACAGAAGGGAAAATATGTATAGAATACTGTCCTACTGCAAACATGGTAGCGGATGTCTTTACCAAGCCAGTGACAAAGGCTAAGTTTGAGAGTTTCAAGGGATATTTGTTTGGAGAGTAATGTGAACTGGCAGATGTAAATGTTTTGAAGTCTTAAGAACACTGCCAGTATGCAAAATGTTTTATTTTGGAGTTTTGTATTTTTGGTTTTATTTACCATTATAGAGAGCTATACACATGTCTTTGAGTGGGAGTGTTGAGCATATTTAGTTATATGACAAAGCCATGCTAAGCCAATCACATTAGTTACATTTGGAACATGTGTTGCCTGCGTGCACACTGGGATGCTGTTGCGAGCATGCGCACAATAAACGGTCTTGTGAACTCAGACCAAAGAGATGACGGTTGTGTGTGATTTCTCTCCGTGAATATAGCCTAGCTAAGTAAGAGGTAGCTAACCACATTGGTGACTGATATAACGTGCTGCAGAAATGTCTAACGCTACACTCTTTAGTTACAGTCTTGCGTTTTAAAACCACGTACGGGGACGTTTAGTCCCATCTGCGAGGCGCGTTAACATGACCGTTACTCGGCTCTTCTCGTTTCCAGTAGACTTCACAATCACTGATTTGTCGCCTTTCTTATGCCCAGTGACATATGTTGGCATGTCAAAATACACAGGCGTTTTTCTTTTTTCAAGTTGGTCGCTGTGTCTCTCCATTTATATCTCTCCAGGCAACTGTTTTTATGTACTGTTACTTTAAGACTTTGAGTTACTTTAAGTGTCGCGCGGTGTCTCGGAACACTCGTTTGGCGCGATCTGTTGTTGCGCAATTACATGTGCAATTACGGTACATCGAAAAGTCTAAACCCCGATTATAAAACGACCCCTCTTTTTCAGATTTTTTTCTAGGAAAAACGAATCACTCAACCTAATACCGCGGGACAGTAGGTAAGTGTCGCGGGACAATAAATGAGTGTCGCGGGACAGTAGGGGCAACAGTACAGTACAGTTTGAGTGTCGCGGGACAGTAGCCGAGTGTCGCGGGACAGTAGCCGAGTGTCGCGGGACAGTAGCCGAGTGTCGCAGGCCAGTGGCGGAGTGTCGCGGGACAGCAGCAACAGTACAGTACAGTTTCAGCTCTAACTGCTTCTCCGTTTTTGGATGTTTTTATCTACTAAAAACACTTTTACACGTTGACTTATGTTCGGTCCATTCCGTCCTTAGCATTCAAAAAATCGTTCTCTTGATACATTGTAAATGTTATTTTAGTGTATTTTCTATATATTAAAAGATTGTTTAAAAAAAGAAAAGAAAAAGACATTCCCATGATAGAAGTGTATTTTAAGTTAAGAAATGTGTTCATGTTCTGATATGTTCGTTTAGTTATGAGGGCTTGTAAAGAGGAACGCAGTGTTTAATATAGCCTATGTTTATATAGGGCTTTAGGTACAAAGGGGTTATTTGATCAATTCAGATAGGAACAGACCTTTTAGATATAGAGGCAGAATAATCCTCTATGGCCGGGTACGCTAGAGCAGGCTAGGCTAGGAGCGAGACAGCTGTATGTGGAGCTAGCAATAAAATACACTTACAATCAAACACAGAGGACTCACGTGTATGCTTGTGTAATAACACGACACAGTTAAGTACCTGGGACGATCAAGTGTAACCCTTTAAAAGAAAACCACGCACGCACGCACAGAGGGCAGGACTGTGTCTATTTTGGCCTACATTTGTATAATATTTTTCCTGGCGAAC
>CM051007.1:14301419-14421419 GCA_027704905.1 Muraenolepis orangiensis
ACCAGCATGACATTACACGTGACAAGCAAGAAGCAGTTCTTTATTGTGAGGGTAGACACGCAAACACACACAGCTCGTAAAAAACAAAGATGTTATGTGTTTGGCGACATTGTTATGTTGTTGTACATTAACATTAACATGCATTAACAATAACACTATCAATAAACATTAGGTATAGAATAGACTTGTGGAGCAACAAGAACCATAAGCACCTGGGACGATCAAGTGTAAGCCTTTATTTAAGGATAAAGAAAACAATAGAAACTATATGCTGGCAGAGAGAGAGACAGAGAGACCAGGTGTGTTCAGGGCTCCTCCCCTACCTGCCATCCAGCAACTGAAATAAACAGGACAGAAACAGCAGACATCATTCCAACAAACAAAACGAAACACACTTGCCTGACATGTGTCAATTCCCACCCATTGTCAACACTCCAGCCCCAGGTTCCACACACCTCAGCAACCAAGGTGCCTAGAAAGCGATTTATGTACATAATTGTGTTAAACATTCTGTAAATCTTATGTACACAAACATTATCAATGTAAGCAAATAGTTGAATGTAAAGTAATTTGTATAGATATATAAATGAACATTGTAACATATATCATATTGAACTATTGTAACATATTGGCTAAAAAAACATGATTGAAAAATGAACTGTAATAAAATATTTTCTAACATTTTGTCATTCCAATCTTTCATTGAAGAACCTGGGTTTTGCTCATGTTCATTTCTCAAAGACAGGTATCTTGGCATGTATATGTAGAACAATAAATAGTCTGCTTTTTCTCTAATTGATCTTTGCACTTGTGGATCCATGTAATTCGTTGCACAACTGTTTGGAACAGCAATGCCACTATGTGATTGCACACAACACTGCCTGCCACACAGGAGCATCGGCTGTGTCAACACCACTGGCAATGAATCACGAAGCGCAATCTAAGAAGAAAGAGAAAGAAATTTGAAATATACCCTCTGCTTCATGGAAAAGAGCAAGATGCTTAGCTTTACATTCTCTCCCTACTCAAACTAACTTGAATAACCTTCCTTGATAACTATTATGCCTTAGATGGTGTATATTAGCAATGTTAACTTATGTAAATATGTTTCTGATCACCCAAACACCCACCTTATCCTTATTAACTTAATCACCAATGTCTAAGGTGCGCTTGATTTGTGGTGAAGGGTTTCCATAAAATGGGTCTAAAATAACCGCCCTGCGCAACCAGACAGGCTTCAACGTTTAAAAAAATGCTATCACAAATGATCATTGTTGCTTGCTAGTGATGTCCCACCAATAATAGTTTGGATTTTAACACACACACAGACACACACACACACACACACACACACACACACACACACACACACACACACACACACACACACACACACACACACACACACACACACACACACACACACACACACACACACACACACACACACACACACACAGACACAGACACAGACACACACACACACACACACACACACACACACACACAGCAGGTATTGAATTATAAAACACTACCACCTAGTGTGCATTGTGAGTCAGTGCAGTCAGGGAAATGTGTTATAATAAAAAGGGAAGCAACTCAAGAGTGAACAGACAATTTTAATAATATTACGTTGAAACAAGTTATTATTTACATTTTATAGACACAGAAACATCACTATGGTAAGTGAATTTTTTTTGCAAATCCACCACAGTGTTGTGGAACCTGGGAATCACACACACACACACACACACACACACACACACACACACACACACACACACACATACACACACTGTTAATCTTCGTTCTGACAACAGATGCCCTGTAGGCAGGCCTCGCAGAGTTCAGTTTCGTGTGGTTTGGTTTTCTTCACGTCGTGTAGGGGGCGTGTTTGACCACCATCTTGCCTCTCTCCGTAACAGTTTTTACGGATCTTCTTAAATAGCTCTTGCAGAGTGTCTTCCACTTCCTCTTCAGAGAACCCAGGCCTGTAGAACCCATCTGCATTGCAGGACCGACAAGCTTGTCCGAAAGGCCTCATGATCACCCTCCCTCGTTCTGCGGCTTTACGGAGGCGATACCGAAACAGCACCATCACCTTGGCCGAGCTCCAACACTTGGAGCAGGAAGCACACAAAAAACTGTGGGGATAAATGATTAAAGTATATTGTTAAGTGCGCCAGGTTAGTTATTCTTACGAGTTATTGTTCAGTACTCTGGAAAGTGTTTTGTATGTATTATAGTCACACCTGTGGTATGACGGTATGAGCTAATGACGCAGGACTAATGTTTTGTGACAGGTGTACAATTTTCACAAGCTGCGGTTATAAGACGCAGTACCATTATTTACCACAAGAGAGCACTATTGCTCAGCCTATAACCATCGGCATAACGACGAATAAACAAAGTAGTCAGTATTCAATTCTTCGTTCATATTTGTGTATACAATGCTTTGTTTAATAGAGCGTTTAATACATGGTTGTTATATGGTTAGAACGTGTTTAATATCACTACCGCACGACTTACTTTCCGAATGCGCAGTGGTTATAAACTTTCCATCCTATCTTGCGGTCCTCATGGGTGACCTCATCTGTTTGGTTGTAGTTAAAGCCCAGAGTCCAGTCGTCTCCATAGTCCAGCTCCTCCTCCTCCTCTAACATGCTGTCGAAGTGGTTCATCCACAACGACGGAGTCCAGTCTGTCCAGACATAAAAATAAGACAATACGACAGACCATGAATACGAGTCGACAGATAACACAATAATGCACCATATCATATACGACTCGTATATATAATATATGGCATCGTTGGAAATATAGGCTATAAATAAACGATATGTATGCAAATGAAAAAACTATATAATAAACATAATACCAAAAAAAAAAGTATACAAATAACATGAACACATTTTAAAATAGCATAGCCGGTTCATTTAAAATGGTCTTTATAATTGTTCCATATTGACGCTTACCTGTGGATCTAGAGCTGTTCATCGCCGCTGGTATCTCGCAACTTGAAGTACAAAATCTTCTAGATGTTCCTTAAGGATGGCAACGTCTGTGTCGTCTGCTGTTGGGGTTGAGACCAGCAGTCTTTATACTGTCCTCCCTATGAGGTGGGGAAAACGAAACTTAACAGCCTATTCTGAATTCACGTGACAAACAACGCCCACAATTCCCTTTTATGTGTGTCACTCATAACAACAAGAACAACAACAACAGCAACATCATATAAATAAATGGTATTGTCAGAATATATAAAACATATAAGATGAATGAAGGAAACTGCCCCTTACCACTCGACACTTATACCGGGAAAGGTTTACACACACACACACACACACACACACACACACACACACACACACACACACACACACACACACACACACACACACACACACACACAAACACACACACTTCTCCCAGTAGAGGGCAGGACTGTGTCTATTTTGGCCTACATTTGTATAATATTTTTCCTGGCGAACTCTTGTGAATAACCTTCATTCCATAATGTAGTTATAGAACCAACATGACATTACACGTGACAAGCAAGAAGCAGTTCTTTATTGTGAGGGTAGACACGCAAACACACACAGCTCGTAAAAAACAAAGATGTTATGTGTTTGGCGACATTGTTATGTTGTTGTACATTAACATTAACATGCATTAACAATAACACTATCAATAAACATTAGGTATAGAATAGACTTGTGGAGCAACAAGAACCATAAGCACCTGGGACGATCAAGTGTAACCCTTTATTTAAGGATAAAGAAAACAATAGAAACTATATGCTGGCAGAGAGAGAGACAGAGAGACCAGGTGTGTTCAGGGCTCCTCCCCTACCTGCCATCCAGCAACTGAAATAAACAGGACAGAAACAGCAGACATCATTCCAACAAACAAAACGAAATACACTTGCCTGACATGTGTCAATTCCCACCCATTGTCAACACTCCAGCCCCAGGTTCCACACACCTCAGCAACCAAGGTGCCTAGAAAGCGATTTATGTACATAATTGTGTTAAACATTCTGTAAATCTTATGTACACAAACATTATCAATGTAAGCAAATAGTTGAATGTAAAGTAATTTGTATAGATATATAAATGAACATTGTAACATATATCATATTGAACTATTGTAACATATTGGCTAAAAAAACATGATTGAAAAATGAACTGTAATAAAATATTTTATAACATTTTGTCATTCCAATCTTTCATGGAAGAACCTGGGTTTTGCTCATGTTCATTTCTCAAAGACAGGTATCTTGGCATGTATATGTAGAACAATAAATAGTCAGCTTTTTCTCTAATTGATCTTTGCACTTGTGGAACCATGTATATTCGTTGCACAACTGTTTGGAACAGCAATGCCACTATGTGATTGCACACAACACTGCCTGCCACACAGGAGCATCGGCTGTGTCAACACCACTGGCAATGAATCACGAAGCGCAATCTAAGAAGAAAGAGAAAGAAATTAGAAATATACCTAGAGAATATGCTATACAGCGCCTCTATAATAGACGGCCCTGCACAGTAGCGCAGCGACCGGAACAGGAAGCTGAGACGCTATTTGTAAATACACCCGCGGTCGTCCGAGACTTGTTTGTATATTGTCATAACCCTTTATTAAACTGGATGGAACAAATGGAATCGTTCTTATTTATATACAAACATCTGGATGTAACCCAACGGATATGATCAGTGGATCGGAGGAGGACGACGAGGTGCGCAAACAGACCACGGAGAAAGTCGGATAGTCGACGGAGCCATCGGCAAACACGGCACCTTGTCGATTTAAAGGACCAGGACACTGTTAACGTCGACAATTGGTATGGATTTTTTACTTTCATGTACAGGATAATTTCATTGGATTATAGTGGACTTTTATTATTAGCTCTACAACGGAAGATGCTGAAAGGGATTTTTTTTGTTGGAGCTACAGCTGTAGTCTGAAGTAATTTTTTTACACATTGGAAGCAAGCTATTATAATTATTCATCCAAATAACTGTCAATGGTGCTTATAAGTGCAGAGTGCCCTATTGAGGGTTGTGACTATGTAGCTGAGCATGCAGTGGTGGCAGCCATGTTAAGTGTACACGCCACTGTACATGTCGCAGCCCCCAGGGCGCAAATGCTAAAATGGAGAAGCTAAAGCGTCCCTCCATAGCACTGGCCGGGACGGGCGAGGCCTGGTCATACTTTGTAACCCGCTGGGGTGAGTACAAGACAGGCACCAAGCTGGTCGGGCCCGACATAGTCTCACAGCTACTGGAGTGCTGCGAGGAGGATCTGAGGAAGGACCTCACACGTGCGGCGGGCAGGAGCCTAGCGGGCAACGACGAGGAAGACGTTCTCGCTGCCATGAAGGCACTCGCCGTTTGCGCAGAGAACACCATGGTAGCTTGGGCAGCCCTGTCTAACATGCGGCAGGGATATGAAGAGCCCATCCGGTCGTTCCATGCCCGCATCAAGGGGCAGGCGGACACGTGCAAGTACCAGATGAGATGCACTAGGACAGGGTGCGACCGAGTCAACGACTTCACAGAGGAGATCCTACGCGATGTGATTGCCCGTGGCATCGCAGACTCGGAAATACAGCTCGACCTGCTCGGTGAGAAGAACCAGAACATGCCACTGAAGGACATGATCGAGTATATCGAGGCTAAGGAGTCTGGAAAGCGCTCGTTTACATTTACATTTACATTTAGGGCATTTGGCAGACGCTTTTATCCAAAGCGACTTACATTAGTTACATTAGTTGAAGCAGACAATAGCATAACACTGAGGTACGCAAACATAAAAATACAGCAGTTCACAAGTATTCATATTAACAAGATGAATAACACAATTTCGTACTGCTAGGTCACCTGCTTAAGTAGCTGTGATAAGAGCGTGTTATCAACATTAAGGATATACACTTGCTAACATATACAACATGCCAAGAGCTATTAATGTCAGGACTTAAGCAAGTTTAGGGGTTCCACAAAGGAGAAGGAGGGTTCAAGGAGAGTCCAGGTGGACTCTGAACAGGTGGGTCTTGAGTCTCTTGCGGAAGCTGGCGAGGGACTCTGCCGTCCTGACATGAGACGGGAGTTCATTCCACCACTGTGGAGCCAGAGCCGTGAAGAGCTGGGTCTTGGACGAGCGATGTTTGGTTGTCATCAGTGAAGGTCGAACAAGTCGCCTGGCAGAAGTTGAGCGGAGCGCTCTGGCTGGGATGTAGGGTTTGACCAACGCCTGGAGGTAGGCTGGGGCAGTTCCATTGACTGCCCTAAAGGTCAGCACCAGAGTCTTGAATTTGATGCGAGCATTTACCGGAAGCCAGTGGAGATCGCGGAAGAGAGGGGACACGTGGGAGAATTTTGGTAGGTTGAATACCAGGCGTGCTGCTGCGTTCTGGATGCGTTGGAGGGGCTTGGTTGCAGAGGCGGGGAGTCCCGCCAGGAGAGAGTTGCAGTAGTCGAGGCGGGTGATGACGAGCGCTTGGACCAGGATCTGCGCCGCTTCACGTGTGAGGAAGGGCCGGATCCTGCGGATGTTGTAGAGGGCAATTCTGCAAGATCGGGCCACCGCGGTGACGTTGGCATTGCAGGACAGCTGGTCATCTACCACCACACCAAGGTCTCTTGTTGTGGTTGAGGGGGAGACTTGGGTGTTCTCGATGGTGACCAGTAGGTCCATCTGACCAGTAGGTCCGGTCAGCAGTTCGTACCGGCGGGGGAGACAACAGGACACCCGCGCCAGAGGAGGAGCCAGGCTAGAGAAACCAAAGGCCAAGCCCGAAGGGGTATGCATCCACTGCGGCGAGGTGGGCCACGGCAAAACACCCCAGTGGCACGCCAGACGTGCCGAGTGCCCCGCATACGGTAAAAAGTGTCGGAAGTGTGGCCGCCGGTATCACCTCGAGAGGGCCTGCCTGGGTGGCCGATCGACTAGGCCCCCACCCGAGGAGACCGACTGGACGTGTGACGAGCAGACAGCAGCCTTCGTTGAGCTATGCACAGTCAGCGCAGATGGCGAGTTACGCACACTTCCCCTCGCTCACCATTTGTACGATGACATGTGCGACAACTGGATGAAACGTGCGTCCAGCCCACAGCCATACGTCAACCTCACTCTCACCACCAAGCACGAGGATTACAAGGCTCTGGGTTTTGACCTCCTCAAACGCACCCGTGCAGTATCCCTGTCTGCCATGGCCGATACGGGATGCCAAAGCTGCCTGATCGGCATTAAAGTCGCTCAACAAATGGGCCTAAGCACAGAGGACCTCATTCCCGTATCCATGACCATGAAGGCTGCGAACAATAAGGGAATTCGGATCCTCGGAGCTGCGGTAGTCAGATTCGCCGGCAACAGTGGTGACGCTCGAAGGTTGGAGACGCGCCAAATCGCGTATGTGACGGACACTTCAGACCGCATATTTCTCTCCCGCGCAGCCTGCGTGGACCTGGGAATGATCTCCGCCCAGTTCCCAACACTCGGGGAGGTGAATCTGGCAACCTCAGAATTGTGTGACTGCCCGCGGCGTGCAGAGCCGCCGCCGACCACGCTCCCCATGTTGGCGATCGAGGCTAACAGGAAGGCGTTACGGAGACACTTATTAGAACTGTACGCCCAGAGCACATTTAATACGTGCCCCCACCAGACACTACCGAAAATGACCGGCCCACCACTCCGCCTCATGCTTAATGAGGATGCGACACCGGTTGCCTGTCACACCCCTATTCCCGTGGCCCTACACTGGCAAGAGGAGGTAAAGGCAAGCCTCGACCAGGACGTCCGCCTCGGCGTGGGAAGTACCTATCGGTACACCGGTGACGTGGTGTCATCGCATGGTGATCTGCGCGAAGAAGACAGGCAAACCACGACGCACTGTCGACTTCCAGGCCCTGAACAGGTATGCACTCCTCTGCTTCATGGAAAAGAGCAAGATGCTTAGCTTTACATTCTCTCCCTACTCAAACTAACTTGAATAACCTTCCTTGATAACTATTATGCCTTAGATGGTGTATATTAGCATTGTTAACTTATGTAAATATGTTTATGATCACCCAAACACCCACCTTATCCTTATTAACTTAATCACCAATGTCTAAGGTGCGCTTGATTTGTGGTGAAGGGTTTCCATAAAATGGGTCTAAAATAACCGCCCTGCGCGACCAGACAGGCTTCAACGTTTAAAAAAATGCTATCACAAATGATCATTGTTGCTTGCTAGTGATGTCCCACCAATAATAGTTTGGATTTTAACACACACACACACACACGACCACCACACCACACACACACACACACACAGCAGGTATTGAATTATAAAACACTACCACCTAGTGTGCATTGTGAGTCAGTGCAGTCAGGGAAATGTGTTATAATAAAAAGGGAAGCAACTCAAGAGTGAATAGACAATTTTAATAATATTACGTTGAAACAAGTTATTATTTACATTTTATAGACACAGAAACATCACTATGGTAAGTGAATTTTTTTTGCAAATCCACCACAGTGTTGTGGAACCCGGGAATCACACACACACACACCACACACACACACACACACACACACACTACACACACACTGTTAATCTTCGTTCTGACAACAGATGCCCTGTAGGCAGGCCTCGCAGAGTTCAGTTTCGTGTGGTTTGGTTTTCTTCACGTTGTGTAGGGGGCGTGTTGGACCACCATCTTGCCTCTCTCCGTAACAGTTTTTACGGATCTTCTTAAATAGCTCTTGCAGAGTGTCTTCCACTTCCTCTTCAGAGAACCCAGGCCTGTAGAACCCATCTGCATTGCAGGACCGACAAGCTTGTCCAAAAGGCCTCATGATCACCCTCCCTCGTTCTGCGGCTTTACGGAGGCGGTACCGAAACAGCACCATCACCTTGGCCGAGCTCCAACACTTGGAGCAGGAAGCACACAAAAAACTGTGGGGATAAATGATTAAAGTATATTGTTAAGTGCGCCAGGTTAGTTATTCTTACGAGTTATTGTTCAGTACTCTGGAAAGTGTTTTGTATGTATTATAGTCACACCTGTGGTATGACGGTATGAGCTAATGACGCAGGACTAATGTTTTGTGACAGGTGTACAATTTTCACAAGCTGCGGTTATAAGACGCAGTACCATTATTTACCACAAGAGAGCACTATTGCTCAGCCTATAACCATCGGCATAACGACGAATAAACAAAGTATTCAGTATTCAATTCTTCGTTCATATTTGTGTATACAATGCTTTGTTTAATAGAGCGTTTAATACATGGTTGTTATATGGTTATAACGTGTTTATTATCACTACCGCACGACTTACTTTCCGAATGCGCAGTGGTTATAAACTTTCCATCCTATCTTGCGGTCCTCATGGGTGACCTCATCTGTTTGGTTGTAGTTAAAGCCCAGAGTCCAGTCGTCTCCATAGTCCAGCTCCTCCTCCTCCTCTAACATGCTGTCGAAGTGGTTCATCCACAACGACGGAGTCCAGTCTGTCCAGACATAAAAATAAGACAATACGACAGACCATGAATACGAGTCGACAGATAACACAATAATGCACCATATCATATACGACTCGTATATATCAGTGGTGAAGCGTCAGGGCCTTCAAGGTATTCAGAGAAGACCCTGGAACTCTCAGATGAAACCAAAAAATCGTATCTGTGTTGTTATCTGTTATATTACAGTTACGTTGATTTGTTTGTCTTTCTCGGTCCATGCACGACGCATTTGAGTGGTTTTGTGTTGGAAAAACAATGCAACCAATCAGATATTTTTCTGGGTTGCTGGGAAGAATATCCTTCAACCAAAATACTCCCGCATACTTTGGCCCTTAGACTGAATGAGAGCGTACGTTTGGATTGACAATTTGATCAACCAACCATATAGTGATTTGTAGCCAATGGGCGTATTCTTTCAGATTTCCCCGCAGCTCAATAGGGAGCTAGAAGGTGCAAGGTGGTGGCTGGAGCGAGAGTGGATCTAGCGTAGTGCTACGTTTTTTCTACGTAGGATTTTACGTCAAAATGGCAACAGGCGAAGATGATGTCGTTGCAGATTTATTGTCGGAACTATTTTCAAGACGACCATTCAATGTAAAGATGGACATTATTTAAAAAAAGGCCGTCCAATGCCTGACAATCTTGAGCTGAATCAAGTTGTTAAAGCAGGCTATGTTCGCCATTTTCAGGCTAGCAACTGGGAAAGATACCCGTGGCTAACGGGCTCTACTAGCCACGAGAGGCTCTACTGCTGGGAGTGTTGCTGTTTGGGACCGACCAGAGGGCAGGGAATTGGAAAGGCAACTTATTTTGGATCTGAAAAGCATCATCTTTATGACCTGATGGTGGTCGGACAATTGATCCAGAAGGACAGGAGAATGGATTTGGTCTTTAAGTGAACATCATTGGTGAGTGAGACTCATTTGTCTTTGCTGGTTTTGTCTCAGTGTTGCGTCTCGTTGAGCTGGTTGTTGCATTTTGTTTCCACACACTTGTTGACTGATTAGTTAATGGCTGTCATGAGTTTGTTAAGCATTGTTGTGCATTTAAATTTAGAGTTTGGACTTGATCTTTCTTTGCATCGCTTAACGTGAAAAGACTTAACGTAACTAAGAGTTACAAAACCGCGATCAATAATCACCTAATTTGCATATGTCTTGTCATTAGCACTTTCACCTTTTCACTTACATTTTGACAGGTGAAAATGCCAATGACAAGTGGTCTACAGCAGGGGTTCCCAAAGTGGGGGTCGCGGGACCCCGAGGGGGGGGGGGGGGATCGCGAGATGATTTCCGAATCCTCTTGATGTGACCATGAGGTTTTTATTTAATATTTTTTATTTTTTATTATAATTTGGATTATTATTATTATTATTATTGTTAATAATAACGTGTGCATAGATATTTGTATTATGTAAGTCCGTTTAATATGTAAGGGTGACGATTCACGACAGTATCATTTGCAGCTACACAATTTTTTTTCACGCGATTACCGCCCCCCCCCCTGGACTTCACGTTGGACCTCCCCCCCCCCCTTGGACTTCACGATGTTCGCGATGGTGAAGATCTGTGCACACGTTGTTTTTAATGTTCCAGTCCCTCCGGTGATAGTGTGTGGGGGGGGGGGGGGTCTGTTATGTTGGGGAAAAGTTGGGGAAGCCCTGGTCTACAGAAGGTCCAGTTGTGATAGACACGCTTCGCCACTGGTATATATAATATATGGCATCGTTGGAAATATAGGCTATAAATAAACGATATGTATGCAAATGAAAAAAACTATATAATAAACATAATACCAAAAAAAAAAGAATACAAATAACATGAACACATTTAAAAATAGCATAGCCGGTTCATTTAAAATGGTCTTTATAATTGTTCCATATTGACGCTTACCTGTGGATCTAGAGCTGTTCATCGCCGCTGGTATCTCGCAACTTGAAGTACAAAATCTTCTAGATGTTCCTTAAGGATGGCAACGTCTGTGTCGTCTGCTGTTGGGGTTGAGACCAGCAGTCTTTATACTGTCCTCTCTATGAGGTGGGGAAAACGAAACTTAACAGCCTATTCCGAATTCACGTGACAAACAACGCCCACAATTCCCTTTTATGTGTGTCACTCATAACAACAAGAACAACAACAACAACAACAGCAACATCATATAAATAAATGGTATTGTCAGAATATATAAAACATATAAGATGAATGAAGGAAACTGCCCCTTACCACTCGACACTTATACCGGGAAAGGTTTACAATCGGCAGAGAAAAGTCAAAAAGTGCAAATGAGATTCGAACTACAGAAATAAAACGGTTATATTTTGATATTATATGAAATTATACAATGCAATCCTAATGCAGTTATGTAACACATCCTACAATTATTATAATTATAAATGTACATATAATTATTATATATTGTATTATTATAATTTAAATTATTATAATTATTATAATTATAATACTAATAATAATACAAATTATTATTATTATTATTATTATTATTATTATTATTATTATTATATACCAGAGAGTGATGAAAGGGAAAACGAAACTTAACCTAGTTTCAGTTTCAATTCCAATTCCCCAAACCCAAACACGATAATACCTAGCGATTTGTTTTCGTGGTGACATTGTATTTATTTTGGCGACGTTATGTTGTTGTACATTAACGTGCATTAACAATAACACTATCAATAAACATTGAATAGGTATAGAATAGACTCGTGTATCAACAAGAACCACAAACTGCCAGTAGAGGGCACCACACATCAAGTCTAGATCCAGCACTTTATAAGGATAAAGAAAACAATAGCAACTATATGCTGACACACACACACACACACACACACACACACACACACACACACACACACACACACACACACACACACACACACACACACACACACACACACACACACACACACACACACACACACACTTCTCCCAGTAGAGGGCAGGACTGTGTCTATTTTGGCCTACATTTGTATTATATTTTTCCTGGCGAACTCTTGTGAATAACCTTCATTCCATAATGTAATTATAGAACCAGCATGACATTACACGTGACAAGCAAGAAGCAGTTCTTTATTGTGAGGGTAGACACGGAAACACACACAGCTCGTAAAAAACAAAGATGTTATGTGTTTGGCGACATTGTTATGTTGTTGTACATTAACATTAACATGCATTAACAATAACACTATCAATAAACATTGAATAGGTATAGAATAGACTTGTGGAGCAACAAGAACCATAAGCACCTGGGACGATCAAGTGTAACCCTTTATTTAAGGATAAAGAAAACAATAGAAACTATACGCTGGCAGAGAGACAGAGAGACCAGGTGTGTTCAGGGCTCCTCCCCTACCTGCCATCCAGCAACTGAAACAAACAGGACATAAACAGCAGACATCATTCCAACAAACAAAACGAAATACACTGGCCTGACATGTGTCAATTCCCACCCATTGTCAACACTCCAGCCCCAGGTTCCACACACCTCAGCAACCAAGTTGCCTAGAAAGCGATTTATGTACATAATTGTGTTAAACATTCTGTAAATCTTATGTACACAAACATTATTAATGTAAGCAAATTGTTGAATGTAAAGTAATTTGTATAGATATATAAATGAACATTGTAACATATATCATATTGAACTATTGTAACATATTGGCTAAAAAAACATGATTGAAAAATGAACTGTAATAAAATATTTTATAACATTTTGTCATTCCAATCTTTCATTGAAGAACCTGGGTTTTGCTCATGTTCATTTCTCAAAGACAGGTATCTTGGCATGTATATGTAGAACAATAAATAGTCTGTTTTTTCTCTAATTGATCTTTGCACTTGTGGATCCATGTATATTCGTTGCACAACTGTTTGGAACAGCAATGCCACTATGTGATTGCACACAACACTGCCTGCCACACAGGAGCATCGGCTGTGTCAACACCACTGGCAATGAATCACGAAGCGCAATCTAAGAAGAAAGAGAAAGAAATTAGAAATATACCCTCTGCTTCATGGAAAAGAGCAAGATGCTTAGCTTTACATTCTCTCCCTACTGAAACTAACTTGAATAACCTTCCTTGATAACTATTATGCCTTAGATGGTGTATATTAGCAATGTTAACTTATGTAAATATGTTTATGATCACCCAAACACCCACCTTATCCTTATTAACTTAATCACCAATGTCTAAGGTGCGCTTGATTTGTGGTGAAGGGTTTCCATAAAATGGGTCTAAAATAACCGCCCTGCGCGACCAGACAGGTTTCAACGTTTAAAAAAATGCTATCACAAATGATCATTGTTGCTTGCTAGTGATGTCCCACCAATAATAGTTTGGATTTTAACACACACACACACACACACACACACACACACACACACACACACACACACACACACACACACACACACACACACACACGCACACACGCACGCACGCACGCACACACACGCACACACACACAGCAGGTATTGAATTATAAAACACTACCACCTAGTGTGCATTGTGAGTCAGTGCAGTCAGGGAAATGTGTTATAATAAAAAGGGAAGCAACTCAAGAGTGAACAGACAATTTTAATAATATTACGTTGAAACAAGTTATTATTTACATTTTATAGACACAGAAACATCACTATGGTAAGTGAATTTTTTTTGCAAATCCACCACAGTGTTGTGGAACCCGGGAATCACACACACACGCACACACACACACACACACACACACACACACACACATACACACACACTGTTAATCTTCGTTCTGACAACAGATGCCCTGTAGGCAGGCCTCGCAGAGTTCAGTTTCGTGTGGTTTGGTTTTCTTCACGTCGTGTAGGGGGCGTGTTGGACCACCATCTTGCCTCTCTCCGTAACAGTTTTTACGGATCTTCTTAAATAGCTCTTGCAGAGTGTCTTCCACTTCCTCTTCAGAGAACCCAGGCCTGTAGAACCCATCTGCATTGCAGGACCGACAAGCTTGTCCGAAAGGCCTCATGATCACCCTCCCTCGTTCTGCGGCTTTACGGAGGCGGTACCGAAACAGCACCATCACCTTGGCCGAGCTCCAACTCTTGGAGCAGGAAGCACACAAAAAACTGTGGGGATAAATGATTAAAGTATATTGTTAAGTGCGCCAGGTTAGTTATTCTTACGAGTTATTGTTCAGTACTCTGGAAAGTGTTTTGTATGTATTATAGTCACACCTGTGGTATGACGGTATGAGCTAATGACGCAGGACTAATGTTTTGTGACAGGTGTACAATCTTCACAAGCTGCGGTTATAAGACGCAGTACCATTATTTACCACAAGAGAGCACTATTGCTCAGCCTATAACCATCGGCATAACTACGAATAAACAAAGTATTCAGTATTCAATTCTTCGTTCATATTTGTGTATACAATGCTTTGTTTAATAGAGCGTTTAATACATGGTTGTTATATGGTTAGAACGTGTTTAATATCACTACCGCACGACTTACTTTCCGAATGCGCAGTGGTTATAAACTTTCCATCCTATCTTGCGGTCCTCATGGGTGACCTCATCTGTTTGGTTGTAGTTAAAGCCCAGAGTCCAGTCGTCTCCATAGTCCAGCTCCTCCTCCTCCTCTAACATGCTGTCGAAGTGGTTCATCCACAACGACGGAGTCCAGTCTGTCCAGACATAAAAATAAGACAATACGACAGACCATAAATACGAGTCGACAGATAATAACACAATAATGCACCATATCATATACGACTCGTATATATAATATATGGCATCGTTGGAAATATAGGCTATAAATAAACGATATGTATGCAAATGAAAAAAACGATATAATAAACATAATACCAAAAAAAAAAGTATACAAATAACATGAACACATTTTAAAATAGCATAGCCGGTTCATTTAAAATGGTCTTTATAATTGTTCCATATTGACGCTTACCTGTGGATCTAGAGCTGTTCATTGCCGCTGGTATCTCGCAACTTGAAGTACAAAATCTTCTAGATGTTCCTTAAGGATGGCAACGTCTGTGTCGTCTGCTGTTGGGGTTGAGACCAGCAGTCTTTATACTGTCCTCTCTATGAGGTGGAGAAAACGAAACTTAACAGCCTATTCTGAATTCACGTGACAAACAACGCCCACAATTCCCTTTTATGTGTGTCACTCATAACAACAAGAACAACAACAACAGCAACATCATATAAATAAATGGTATTGTCAGAATATATAAAAAAAAAAAAACCAAACTTAACATAGTTTCAGTTTCAATTCCAATTCCCCAAACCCAAACACTATACTACCTAGCGATTTGCTTTCGTGGTGACATTGTATTTATTTTGGCGACGTTATGTTCTTGTACATTAACGTGCATTAACAATAACACTATCAATAAACATTGAATAGGTATAGAATAGACTCGTGTATCAACAAGAACCACAAACTGCCAGTAGAGGGCACCACACATCAAGTCTAGATCCAGCACTTTATAAGGATAAAGAAAACAATAGCAACTATATGCTGACACACACACACACACACACACACACACACACACACACACACACACACACACACACACACACACACACACACACACACACACACACACACACACACACACACACACACACACACACACACACTTCTCCCAGTAGAGGGCAGGACTGTGTCTATTTTGGCCTACATTTGTATTATATTTTTCCTGGCGAACTCTTGTGAATAACCTTCATTCCATAATGTAGTTATAGAACCAGCATGACATTACACGTGACAAGCAAGAAGCAGTTCTTTATTGTGAGGGTAGACACGCAAACACACACAGCTCGTAAAAAACAAAGATGTTATGTGTTTGGCGACATTGTTATGTTGTTGTACATTAACATTAACATGCATTAACAATAACACTATCAATAAACATTGAATAGGTATAGAATAGACTTGTGGAGCAACAAGAACCATAAGCACCTGGGACGATCAAGTGTAACCCTTTATTTAAGGATAAAGAAAACAATATAAACTATATGCTGGCAGAGAGAGAGACAGAGAGACCAGGTGTGTTCAGGGCTCCTCCCCTACCTGCCATCCAGCAACTGAAACAAACAGGACAGAAACAGCAGACATTCCAACAAACAAAACGAAATACACTGGCCTGACATGTGTCAATTCCCACCCATTGTCAACACTCCAGCCCCAGGTTCCACACACCTCAGCAACCAAGTTGCCTAGAAAGCGATTTATGTACATAATTGTGTTAAACATTCTGTAAATCTTATGTACACAAACATTATCAATGTAAGCAAATTGTTGAATGTAAAGTAATTTGTATAGATATATAAATGAACATTGTAACATATATCATATTGAACTATTGTAACATATTGGCTAAAAAAACATGATTGAAAAATGAACTGTAATAAAAAATGTTATAACATTTTGTCATTCCAATCTTTCATTGAAGAACCTGGGTTTTGCTCATGTTCATTTCTCAAAGACAGGTATCTTGGCATGTATATGTAGAACAATAAATAGTCTGCTTTTTCTCTAATTGATCTTTGCACTTGTGGATCCATGTATATTCGTTGCACAACTGTTTGGAACAGCAATGCCACTATGTGATTGCACACAACACTGCCTGCCACACAGGAGCATCGGCTGTGTCAACACCACTGGCAATGAATCACTAAGCGCAATCTAAGAAGAAAGAGAAAGAAATTTGAAATATACCCTCTGCTTCATGGAAAAGAGCAAGATGCTTAGCTTTACATTCTCTCCCTACTCAAACTAACTTGAATAACCTTCCTTGATAACTATTATGCCTTAGATGGTGTATATTAGCAATGTTAACTTATGTAAATGTTTCTGATCACCCAAACACCCACCTTATCCTTATTAACTTAATCACCAATGTCTAAGGTGCGCTTGATTTGTGGTGAAGGGTTTCCATAAAATGGGTCTAAAATAACCGCCCTGCGCGACCAGACAGGTTTCAACGTTTAAAAAAATGCTATCACAAATGATCATTGTTGCTTGCTAGTGATGTCCCACCAATAATAGTTTGGATTTTAACACACACACACACACACACGCAAACACACACATGCAAACACACACACAGACAGACACACACACACGCACACACACACACACACACACACACACACACACACACACACACACACACACACACACACACACACACACACACACACACACACACACACACACACACACACACACACACACACACACACACACACACACACACACACACACACACACACACACACACAGCAGGTATTGAATTATAAAACACTACCACCTAGTGTGCATTGTGAGTCAGTGCAGTCAGGGAAATGTGTTATAATAAAAAGGGAAGCAACTCAAGAGTGAACAGACAATTTTAATAATATTACGTTGAAACAAGTTATTATTTACATTTTATAGACACAGAAACATCACTATGGTAAGTGAATTTTTTTTGCAAATCCACCACAGTGTTGTGGAACCCGGGAATCACACACACACACACACACACACACACACACACACACACACACACACACACACACATATACACTGTTAATCTTCGTTCTGACAACAGATGCCCTGTAGGCAGGCCTCGCAGAGTTCAGTTTCGTGTGGTTTGGTTTTCTTCACGTCGTGTAGGGGGCGTGTTGGACCACCATCTTGCCTCTCTCCGTAACAGTTTTTACGGATCTTCTTAAATAGCTCTTGCAGAGTGTCTTCCACTTCCTCTTCAGAGAACCCAGGCCTGTAGAACCCATCTGCATTGCAGGACCGACAAGCTTGTCCAAAAGGCCTCATGATCACCCTCCCTCGTTCTGCGGCTTTACGGAGGCGGTACCGAAACAGCACCATCACCTTGGCCGAGCTCCAACTCTTGGAGCAGGAAGCACACAAAAAACTGTGGGGATAAATGATTAAAGTATATTGTTAAGTGCGCCAGGTTAGTTATTCTTACGAGTTATTTTTCAGTACTCTGGAAAGTGTTTTGTATGTATTATAGTCACACCTGTGGTATGACGGTATGAGCTAATGACGCAGGACTAATGTTTTGTGACAGGTGTACAATCTTCACAAGCTGCGGTTATAAGACGCAGTACCATTATTTACCACAAGAGAGCACTATTGCTCAGCCTATAACCATCGGCATAACGACGAATAAACAAAGTAGTCAGTATTCAATTCTTCGTTCATATTTGTGTATACAATGCTTTGTTTAATAGAGCGTTTAATACATGGTTGTTATATGGTTAGAACGTGTTTAATATTACTACCGCACGACTTACTTTCCGAATGCGCAGTGGTTATAAACTTTCCATCCTATCTTGCGGTCCTCATGGGTGACCTCATCTGTTTGGTTGTAGTTAAAGCCCAGAGTCCAGTCGTCTCCATAGTCCAGCTCCTCCTCCTCCTCTAACATGCTGTCGAAGTGGTTCATCCACAACGACGGAGTCCAGTCTGTCCAGACATAAAAATAAGACAATACGACAGACCATGAATACGAGTCGACAGATAATAACACAATAATGCACCATATCATATACGACTCGTATATATAATATATGGCATCGTTGGAAATATAGGCTATAAATAAACGATATGTATGCAAATGAAAAAAACTATATAATAAACATAATAACATAAAACATAAAAAAAGTATACAAATAACATGAACACATTTTAAAATAGCATAGCCGGTTCATTTAAAATGGTCTTTATAATTGTTCCATATTGACGCTTACCTGTGGATCTAGAGCTGTTCATCGCCGCTGGTATCTCGCAACTTGAAGTACAAAATCTTCTAGATGTTCCTTAAGGATGGCAACGTCTGTGTCGTCTGCTGTTGGGGTTGAGACCAGCAGTCTTTATACTGTCCTCCTCTATGAGGTGGGGAAAACGAAACTTAACAGCCTATTCTGAATTCACGTGACAAACAACGCCCACAACTCTCCTTTATGTGTGTCACTACACAGAACAACAACACAACATCATATAAATAAATGGTATCGTCAGAATATATAAAACATATAAGATGAATGAAGGAAACTGCCCCTTACCTCTCGACACTTATACCGGGAAAGGTTTATAATCGGCAAAGAAAAGTCAAAAAGTGCAAATGAGATTCGAACTACAGAAATAAAACAGTCATATTTTGACATTATATGAAATTATACAATGCAATCCTAATGCAGTTATGTAACACATCCTACAATTATTATAATTATAAATGTACATATAATTATTATATATTGTATTATTATAATTTAAATTATTATAATTATTATTATAATTATAATAATACTAATAATAATAACAATTATTATTATTCTATTATTCTAATTATTATTTTAATTATTATTATTATTATTATTATTATTATTATTATTATACGATTACGTTTAGTTCATTCATTCCATTATTATTATTATTATTATTATTATTATTATTATTATATACCAGAGAGTGATGAAAGGGAAAACGAAACTTAACCTAGTTTCAGTTTCAATTCCAATTCCCCAAACCCAAACAATGAAACACTATACTACCTAGCGATTTGCTTTCGTGGTGACATTGTATTTATATTTATTTTGGCGACGTTTTTATGTTGTTGTACATTAACATTAACGTGCATTAACAATAACACTATCAATAAACATTGAATAGGTATAGAATCTACTCGTGTATCAACAAGAACCACAAACTGCCAGTAGAGGGCACCACACATCAAGTCTAGATCCAGTTAAGCACCTGGGACGATCAAGTGTAACCCTTTATAAGGATAAAGAAAACAATAGCAACTATATGCTGGCACACACACACACACACACACACACACACACACACACACACACACACACACACACACACACACACGAAAAACATTCTCCCAGTAGAGGGCAGGACTGTGTCTATTTTGGCCTACATTTGTATAATATTTTTCCTGGCGAACTCTTGTGAATAACCTTCATTCCATAATGTAATTATAGAACCAGCATGACATTACACATGACAAACAAGAAGCAGTTCTTTATTGTGAGGGTAGACACGCAAACACACACAGCTCGTAAAAAACAAAGATGTTATGTGTTTGGCGACATTGTTATGTTGTTGTACATTAACATTAACGTGCATTAACAATAACACTATCAATAAACATTGAATAGGTATAGAATAGACTTGTGTATCAACAAGAACCATAGCACCTGTGTAACCCTTTATAAGGTAAGAAAACAATAGCAACTATATGCTGGCAGAGAGAGAGACAGAGAGACCAGGTGTGTTCAGGGCTCCTCCCCTACCTGCCATCCAGCAACTGAAACAAACAGGACAGAAACAGCAGACTGGGAGAGGAAGCCGTAACACAAACAAACAAATTGGGGACCAACAAGGATCATCCCAACAAACAAAACAAAATACACTGGCCTGACATGTGTCATTTCCCACCCATTGTCAGCACTCCAGCCCCAGGTTCCACACACCTCAGCAACCAAGGTGCCTAGAAAGCGATTTAAGAGGGTGATAAGAGCCAGAGAAGGGGGATAGAAGAGACAGGGCAGATGGACGAGGACAGTATAAACACAAAATACTAAACACAAACTGGTGGCCACGAACACAGATTGATATGGAAGGTGCACGTTCAACCATGCAACTCCCACAACATTCCTCAACATGCAAAGTTTATATTCCTTTCTGAATATTGCAAAATAGCTCTCAGACCAGATGTCCGTTCAATTAACTTTTTGTTTTACATTTTTCAAAATTCATTAAGGAATAGGATTCTATGCTCAAACAGCCATATGGAACTGTATGTAGCTCCATGGACAAACAGACATCTAGTGCAGTCTGTAGTACTACAGACATTCAGACATCTAGAATAGATTGAGCACCATACCGGTACGATGTCAGGTCAATCCCTGTCAATGTCAAATACAATGGAGAGTCTCAAAGTACAGACTGGATGTATGGACTTCACCACCAATTCAAGATTCAAGATGTTTAATTACCATTTGCAACATTACATTACATTACATTACAGTCATTTAGCAGACGCTTTTATCCAAAGCGACTTACAGTAGTGTGTTTCAACAAAGGAAGGTAAGAGAACAACTCATTTCAATTTAATTTCTAACAAGTCTCCAATAACTGAACCAGTGCTCAGGTAGAAGTATAACAATTCAGGCAAAAGTGTAAGGGAAAAAGTACAATAAGTTGGCAAACAATATGCAACAATATCTAGAACAATATATACCTATCTATAATATGTAATCTACTTTTGACTGACTTAATTGACGATACGAGGAAGGAAGTGTGTCCTGAAGAGATGGGTTTTCAGCCTGCGGCGGAAGATGGGGAGTGACTCTGCAGTCTTGACCTCTGTGGGGAGTTTGTTCCACCAAATTGGTTCCAGGACGGAGAAGAGCCGTGACCACGTAGATCGGCCACACATTGCCTGGAGGTAGGATGGAGCAGTACCTTTTACTGCCTTGTAGGCTAGCACTAAGGTCTTGAACTGGATGCGAGCAGCTACAGGTAGCCAGTGTAGAGTCCGAAGGAGGGTAGATGTGTGGGAGTAATTGGGGCGGTTGAACACCAGGCGAGCTGCAGCTTTCTGAATGAGCTCCAGGGGCCTGATGGCAAATGCCAGCAAGGAGGGAGTTGCAGTAGTCCAGCCGGGAGATGACAAGAGCCTGGATGAGCACCTGCGCAGCCTTTTCAGTGAGAAAAGACTGAATCCTCCTGATGTTGTAGAGGAGGAATCTGCAGGAGCGTGTCACCGATGCAATGTTTGCCGAGAACGAAAGTTGGTCGTCCAGGGTCACACCAAGATTCCTTGCTGTCCGAGTACGTGTCACCACAGTATCATCAATGGTGACAGCCAGGTCTCGGTGCGGACAGCCATTTGCCGGGAAGAACACTAGCTCAGTCTTGTCCAGGTTGAGCTTTAGGTGGTGCATCGTCATCCAATTTGAGATGTCTGCTAAGCACGTGGCAATGCGTGTTTCCACTTGCGTGTCCGAGGGGGGAAACGACAAGACCAGTTGGGTGTCGTCAGCATAGCAGTGGTAGGATAAGTCATGGGAGTGGATAACAGCACCAAGGGACGTTGTGTAGAGGGAGAAGAGAAGAGGACCCAGGACCGATCCTTGTGGAACCCCAGTAGTCAGTCGGCATGGTTCCGACACAGACCCTCCCAGTGCCACCTGGTAGGAGCGACCCATCAGGTAGGATGCAAACAAGGCGAGAGCAGAGCCCAAGACACCCATCCCCTGGGTGCAGAGGAGAATCTGGTGGTTCACAGTGTTGAATGCTGCAGACAGGTCCAGGAGTATCAGGACCGAGGAGAGCAAATTTGCTCTAGCAACATGGAACGACTCAGTTACTGCCAGAAGGGCAGTTTCTGTCGAGTGACCTGCCTTAAAACAAGATTGGTGGGGGTTCTGGTGGAGATACAAGGACAATTGGTTAAAGACAGCACGTTCAAGAGTTTTGGATAAGAAGGGCAAAAGGGATACCGGTCTGTAGTTCTTGAGTTCAGAGGAGTCGAGTGTTGGTTTCTTCAGGAGGGGGGTGACTCTGACAGTCTTGAAAGCAGCGGGAAAGCATCCAGACATCCAGAGATGCGTTGATGATGTGTGTCAGGAAGGGCAGGAGTTCAGGCGCAGTGGATTGAAGCAGAGGGGAGGGAACTGCATCCAGTGAGCATGTGGTGGGGCAGCTGGATGTGATGAGGTGAAGAACATCATCTGTGGAGAGGGGAGAGAAGTGGGTAAGGGAGGGATGTGGGAGGGTGAGGGGAAGACATGGGTGGTTGATGCGAGCATCAGCCGGGGGGTCAGGGAAGGAGGATCGGATATCGTTGACCTTCTTGTCAAAGAAGTTGGCGAGTTCATCCGGGAGAAGGGAGGAGCTGGGGGGAGGGGGAGGGGGACGGAGGAGGGAGGAAAAAGTATCAAACCATTTTTTAGGGTTAGATGCTGCGCTTTGAATTTTGGAACAATAAAATGCAGCAACAAGGACAATGGAATGCTTACTCCCCATTCCCTTTGGCAGAATGAATTTCCTACAACAATACTATACTTAACTATACAATACTATACTTTACTAAACAATACTATACTGTAAACAACACTATATACTACCTATGATATGCTATATAATATACTATAAACAACACTATATACTATACTTTGTACTATGCATATACTATACAACCATATAATACTAGTGTACACAATAACAATAACAATAAAGTACAATAATGCATTTAAAAAGCAAGTGCCAGTAGTGCAGCAGCATCATGAATACAGTGGAGTGCAGTGCAGTGCAGTGCAGAACAGTGTAGTAACTGTAATGAGTCCAGAAAGTCCAGCAAAATTATGATAGTGTATTATAGTGTAATATAATATGGGTGGCAATGTTATGATAGTGGCGGCACAGAATGTCTACAATACTATACTATACTAAACTACACTATACAATACTGTAGAGCCTTTACCTATAAGCCTACTGCAAGGGGCAAGTGGGTTGAGTTGAGTTAGACGCGTGCTTGAAGAATTCAATGTCCAGAGTGCTCGTATAATTTCGGATATGCCAATCCATTTATTGACCATTATCAACCAAAAATATATACGAAAACTCTTTTTACAAATAACACTGGACACCGACCTATATACAGCACATCAACACGACACGGTCAAAAACAGTTTGGCTATTCCCCTTGCACACCTGGGGCTCGTCAGCCACTGATCAGCATAAATGGGTAACCAACCCCTGTGGTGGTTGCCATGGTGACTGACAATGCCACACCTCTGCACGTGAGTTAAAATAAAACAAAATAAACAGAAAGGCATTTTGGCTCCAACAAATACTATACTATATTATAAACAATACTATATACTACCTACTATATGCTGTATGTACTATAAACCACATGATATACTACCTACTATATACTATATTATAAACAACACAATATACTACCTACTAGGGATACAAGGGAACCCTTGCAGAAGATGAGATGAATGATATATCAATAATTATGGGTTTCCATTATTTTCCAAGATGCACCATTGTCACCACAGTCTCAGTGTTCCCTTGAAGAACGGAAGACTCGGACCAACAATTGCCAAACTGTAATTGGCTGCTTTCTACTCTATCATTGGTGGAATGTTGTTGACCCCTGAAGCCTTGCTCTGGTCAAATAGTTCTGTAGCACACTGACACACATGAACACAAAGAGACACAACCTGACAGCTCACAGACATCTTAGGTGGCTTTGTGGCTTCCTGTTTTTTGTCCAAATGATTATTTAATTAATCCATCCATCCATCCTTATCCGTGGTCGGGTCGCGGAGGTAGCAGCTTCAGCAGGGGACTCCAAACTTCCCTCTCCCTGGCAACATGGACTAGCTCTGACTGGGGGATCCCGAGGCGTTCCCAGGCCAGTGTGGAGATGTAATCACCCCACCTGCACCTTGGTCTGCTCCCATGGTCTCTTCCCAGTTGGATGTGCCTGGAAAACCTCCCTCGGGAGGCGACCAGGAAGCATCCTTACTAGATGCCCGAACCACCTCAACTGGCTCCTTTCTACGCAAAGGAGCAGCGGCTCTACTCCGAGTCTCTCACGAGTGACTGAGCTTCTCACCCTATCCCTAAGGGAGATACCAGCCACCCTCCTGAGGAAACTCATTTTGGCCGCTTGTATTCGCGATCTCGTCCTTTCGGTCATTACCCATTGTTCATGACCAAAGGTGAGGGTAGGAACAAAGACTGACCGGTAGATTGAGAGCTTTGCCTTCTGGCTCAGCTCTCTTTTGGTCACAATGGTGCGCCAAAGTGCACCCAATAGGCCTATGTCACATTTCCTGCTTCCGGAACGTTAAAAATCGCCGAGCAGTGTACTCTTACTTCCGGTAGTTACCCCAGATACGTGACAAACTGTGTCCGCCTCCTCTCCTCTCTGTTATTGTAGTGTACCGGCTGCTCAACGTCTAAACAAAGACAGCCCTACCTCAGTTTACACGATTTCCCGAAAGACAAACTCCTCCACAAGTCTTGGGTGAGGCTGATAAGGAGGGATGAAGGTCCCTCGTTTCATGTTCTCAGGGGTAGCTCGTATGTTTGCAGATTGCACTTTGACAAGGAGAGCATATACGTCTCGAAAAGTGGGCGGAATAGGCTAATAATCTTGGGTAAGTGTATGATTAAAAGCACTGGTCCTGACCCCCACACACATGCCATCTCTCATCTGAATAGAGCCACACAATGTCGGGTATGTGTGTGATTAAAAGCACTGGTCCTGACCCCCACACACACTCCATCTCTCATCCGAATAGAGCCACATAATGACGGGTAAGTGTATGATTAAAAGCACTGGTCCTGACCCCCACACACACTCCATCTCTCATCCGAATAGAGCCACATAATGTCGGGTCAGTGTATGTGTATTAAAATAACTGGTCCCTAGTAGGGCTGGGCGATACGGACCAAAACCCGGTATTTTTAGGCTGCGTCGCGATATACGATATATATCGGTGTTTTATACAAATTCGGTTTTAACTCAATGCCACAAGTATGTCACAAGCACTTTTATTTTAAGACTACTCATATTCACAAGAATAACAGGCATTCCCTTTTAGAACATATACAGCTGCACACTACATATTAACACGTAAATGAAAAGGTACATTGAAATAATCTAAATCCATCAAATAAATAGCCTATATTAAATACATAGGCATACCTCTGCTCCTACACAAAATCGCCTTCGTTTTATGGCGATATATCTGGATAGAGCCACAAGACACAATGTCGGGGAATTGTATGATTCGGATTTAGACTTCTTCACTGTAGAGTGTTCATTCACTAGTTGAACCACATCGTCTTGACCGACTTTTGGAAGGTTATGCAGCGATGTTGTCCAGTGATAACTGTCATGCTATGGTGAATGCATTAACCGGAACTTGGGATACACTGCTTCAGCGATTTTTAACGGGTACTTCCGGATTTCAACTGTGCCGTGATATAGGCCTATACCACTCCTGCTGCACCTATTCTCTGGTCAATCTCACGCTCTATCCTCCCCTCACTCGAGAACAAGACCCCGAGACACTTGAACTCCTTCACTTGGGATAAGGACTCCCTCCCTACTTGGAGTAGACAACATATATTAAATATTTAACATATTTATATATTACCATATTTTATATTTTATATTTATGCGCAATATTTAATTAAATGATTATTTAATTCTATATATTTTAACAAAGAATATAAAATAATAATAAATAATTGTTAATTAGAATAATGAAAATGAAGGTTCGGAAACTGCAGCCTCCTTTACTGCTAGACCTTACTATTGACCCAAACACACACACACATACACGCACACACACACGCACACACACACACACACACACACACACACACACACACACACACACACACACACACACGCACACGCACACGCACCACACCACACGCACACACACACACACACACACACACAAGAAAAACAATCCTGTCAGTAGAGGGCAGGACTGTGTCTATTTTGGCCTACATTTGTATAATATTTTTCCTGGCGAACTCAAGTGAATAAACTTCATTCCATAATGTAATTATAGAACCAGCATGACATAACACGTGACAAGCAAGAAGCAGTTCTTTATTGTGAGGGTAGACACGCAAACACACACAGCTCGTAAAAAAACAAAGATGTTATTTGTTTAATCACTTACTGTGACAATATTAGGTTTATGAACAATGTAACAATGCACGGTGTCTGATGGGTCCTGTCTTCACAACACAAATCAAAATGCAGTATTCTGTCCTTCCATCATTAGTATGATATAGTACTAGATTAGTAGATTGGTACTTACTTACTACTTACTTACTTACTACTATTTAGGTTTGTTCTTAAATTGCAATTTAAGTGTGGCTGATAAGTACTATGCAAAGCAACACACAAATTGTGTGTATGTGTGTGTGTGTGTGTGTGTGTGAGTGTGTATGTGTGTGTGTGTGTGAGTGATTATGCGTGTGTGTGTGTGCGTGCGTGCATGTGCGTGTGTGTGTGTGTGTATGTGTGTGCGTCCTCGCCCACACAGCAGTGTAAATATGACCTCCCAGTCCCAGGCTCTGTGGAGTCACCTTATACTCAGGTGTGACATGACACCATGAGCAAAGCATGCTGGGAAAATCCAGGGGGCCTGTGACGAAGAAGAGAAACAGAGAGAACTACAAATGACCACCTGGTCACACTGAGATCTATTATTTTGTTTTTTAGAATCCAGACTCCAGAATCCAGGCAGGGGTTTATCTGTCACCTCAACATAGGCCCAAACCTATGTGGTTCTGGCAGAAAGGAGGAGGAGTAAGGTGGGGTTGGTGCCAGTGATATGGGGAAATCCAGGCCTGGATTTGTCTGTCACCTCAACACAGGCCCAAACCTGAGTGTGTGGGCTGCCAGGTGACTCTGAGAGAGAGAGAGAGAGAGAGAGAGAGACACGGTGTTGGAGGGGGTGCTGGGTGTGGTCGGACGCCCTGAGCACATTCCGACTAGATGCCGCACCCTCGCTTCCAGCCTGTGTACCGACCGGTGCGAGCGGGAGACATGTATACGCACACACAAGCAAAGCAAGCATAGTCTTCTAGGAGCAATCCCATCAAAAAGATCTTGAAGTCTGTTGCATTGCATCTAAGAACTGTGATCTTATAGCCTATATTTATTTCACTTTGGTGTTTTTTAATGTGTGGTTTAGTCTATGCGTAGCTGGGCTGTGTATGTGTGTGTGTGTGTGTGTGTGTGTGTGTGTGTGTGTGTGTGTGTGTGCGTGCGTGTGTGTGTGTGTGTGTGTGTGTGTGTGCGTGTGTGTGTGTGTGTGTGTGTGTGTGTGTGTGTGCGTGCGCGCGTGCGTGCGTGCGTGCGTGCGTGCGTGCGTGCGTGCGTGCGTGCGTGTGTGGTGTGTGTGTTCTGTACTGTCCGCACTTGAGACACGCCCTGACTAAAGTTTTCATGTGTCCATGGGTTTGTGTGTGTACCTGTTGGTTGCTATCACAGGCCATAAAAAGGGTGTGTTCCAACTGATACACCAGAACAAAGGCCAACCTTCAGAAAATCCATCAATGCACAGTGCACACCCATTCAGATAGATGTGATAATGGCAGGTTGCTGTATATGTATATGTATATGTATATGTATATGTATATGTATATGTATATGTATATGTATATGTATATGTATGTGTATATACATTTCAATATAAAGTCATTATGTGAGATGAATGTAACGCTACATCTGAATAACAAAGACAGAAAGAAAATGGTCCAGATCTGCATTTTACCATCTATAAAGTCCATGGAGTAGGGAACAAAGTCCTCTCTGATTCTTGGAGAGAGCTCTTAGTGTGTGTGTGTGAGTCATCTACTCCAAGAAACATTTCCAAACATAACCGGAGTTCAGATTCAGATTACTTTATTAATCCCGACGAACACCTGACGAACACCTGAACATTTGATGTCGACCTACCCAGTATCTCAAACAAGCGTGTGTGGTTTTTTTGGTGAACCATGAGAAACCTTTTCAAATTGTAGTGAACTTCCAATAATGTTGAGGAGTCGGTCATCAACAAGAAAGGAGGAGGAGCATCGCCAACGGGAAACCCTGCAGTAGAGCTCCTTTACTTTCTGAGTCTCCCGGTGTCGACACGGCAGGTCCGGGATACTACCCCAGGACGGACCACCACGGTCCACAACGACTCGCCAGGGTCTTGGGTCTTTTTTTTTTGGGGTGGAGTCGCCCACAACGAGAAGGAACGTATGCGGGCCAAGACGACTCGTAGCTGGATCTATCTCTGGGGAAAGCCTTACACATCGGAAGGAAAGCGGAGCAGACAAGGAAGCCCCAAAGGAACTTTCGGCAGGGTGAGAAAATTGAAGACTTTTGTCAAATAAAATCAGCTGTACTGTACACCCGCCCTTCTGACTTCTATCAAGAACACAACTTTTTTTTTTTGCTAACTATTTAGTGTGGTGGTCGATTCTCTCCTATTTTATATCTATATTGTAGACACCTGAAGTCTACGACTCGTCACGTAAAGCCTACTTCTTGATTTTAATTGTTTAAGACACTATGCACTATGCGTCGTTTCTAGTTGTGGTGCAACATATAGCGAGTAGGCCTACATTATCTAGTTTTCACAAACACTTCATAGAATGGAAAATGAATTAAACCACCTACCGGTGTGTATATATATTGCACCTATTCATACAAGCCATAGGCAATTTCCAAGTTCAAACAAGCAATCCTGTTTTAATTTATACTCCTTGTATTACATGTTTATTACTGATAGCTATTACATGTATATTAGCCTACTAATACCCCGAAATCGTAATCACATCCTTATAACCACACATGGAAACTAAATGAAACAGCTCTACAGCCTTATTTCTTGACCCATCTAGCTCTAAATATCCTATTTATCAAATTATTTATCAATATCTTCAGCCCAACACTTTGAGTGCAAATACATACACGTTATTTACATAAGTACACTCTTGGCCTATTGCAGACAGAGGCCTTCTCAAAAGGCCTTCTATTATATAAGTCACTATAGAACTAGTATATAACTCACTATAGAACTATTATATAACTAGTATTCAACTATTATATAACTAGTATACAACTATTATAGAACTATTATAGAACTCACTATATAACTACTATAGAACTCGCTAGAGAACTATTACATAGCTATTATAGAACTCATCATAGAACACCCATACACCTTTGGCCCTGCCATCCGTTTGTAATTAGTGTCTATTTGCTTATTGGCTAGTCATGTAGTTGACATTCAGGTTATTGTTGTGAGAGTGGAGACAGAAAGGGAGAGATAGGGAGGTGATGACTTGTACTGTCTTCAGTCTTATTTCAATGTTTGTGTTTATTATTAACAGTTATTAAAAGGTCCTTAGTCCAACAGGCTTCAGTTTCCCCCCATCCAAACCCGTTTTTGCAGTGTTTCAACATTAAACAGTGAACCTTTCAGTGGAATATGGCTGATAGGTTTTACTGTTTATTTAGCAAGGTGTGTAAAGCTCTGATATGTTTGTGTGTGTCTATACTTTTTTAAGCAATATTTTCATTGGGCTTTTTCGATTATAACAGCACATGGTCCGTATGTCAGCAAATATCCTACAGTATCAAATTAATAAGAAGCAAATATCTATCTAAGAAGTGGAGAGGAAGTTTTAGTTTCTCGTTTAGCTTTTAGTATTTTCGGATTGTTGTGGTTGTCACAAACCCTTTGCCCTTGACCTGTCGCCATACAGTTGAAAGGACAGCAATTCAAGCAAGGAGGATTCATTTGCATGCTGCCCGAAGAAAACACTGGCTGGCTGCTAAGATAACTACCCTAAAATCAACAGAAATGTGTTTATGCCTCCTGCGATTATAAAATGTTTGTTGTCTGTGTTAAATGTTAGTACTCCACCCAGCCCTTCCCCGAGGGAAACACATGGTAATGTACGAAAGAGGAGAAACAGGACTGATCTCTATCTTGGTTTGTCTCACAGCATTGCCATCCATTTGAAGCCCAGTTGCCGTAGCGGCAAACAAAGCATATGCGTGGTGTTTGGATATCAAACTAGTCAGTCTGGGTGAAGTGAAGACGGTCTGCCATCAACACGCTTTGTTATGGTTTGTTGTTTGACTGCTCCTCTATTGACACTCAAGGGTCAGTACAGAAGGAAGTGTGGAACCCTTGCTAATGTAGCCTTTCAGTGTTTTACAGTAGAACTCGCTGGCGTGAGTCAAATGCATTTACGTGTGCTTCAGTGGGATAAGTATTACCACGGTGATTGTGTCCCTGATTTGGCCTCATGGCGAGGGACATTCTTTACACATTGCCTTCTGCATGTGAGGACACATCCCTCTCACTGAGCTTGTTGTTTTACCTGCACAGGTACTCCATGTCCCGTTGAATCAGCACAAATCTTGTGGGTCCTCAGGCTAAATCCAGAAGCTGTTGCTAATTATTCAATTCTGATGCTTGCCATTTTCGTTACTTCAAGAATATGGTCTGCGAATGGCTGGTTTTATCCCACCATGGAACTTTTCTCTGAAATCGGCACAGCATACCGCACCATGTAATTATGTGGTAGAAAGTGATTCAGGCACCAGGATGTTAGCCAATATGCTAGCGGATGAATCACAGGCATGTAGCAAGTTAGCCTCAGGCCCAGTGAGGCTCGGCTGTGACTCATACAACAGTGCTTCCCCTTTAACCGAGAGGTCGGACACAGAAGCCTCTCACAGATCTCCTAACGTGTGTGGAATACATGTTGCACACGGCACACTCTATATTCTTAAACGTGTACATGTTAGAATACCACCACTCACTCGCCCGTTCTGACCACATAGGCCTATGAACACACCCACCTTTCACTGCTTGTCCAGGCATTTTCTTCATTACTTCATGCAGTCAGACAGATTGCAACTGTAACACAAAAAAAACGTCCTGTTTTTGTTATGACACACTGCAATGTTTTGAGGGTGGAGCATACATGTGTACATGACCAAATGATCTAATAGTTTTTCATGTGAATTTGGGAAAAATAATGACATTCCATCTCAGAAATAGGTTTGAAAGTAGCAACCAAATGCACCAGACGCCTGCCTGCATGGCAAGTTTACTCAGCATAAATATGGGGAAACCTGTCCTGACAGCTCATTGATGGCCCCAACGGTCTCACCTTTCCTGCTGCTCTCGCGATGCTTTCCCTGCTCTTTGTTCTTTGTCTTCCCCTCAGCATTGTGTGGGTCCTGTCCTGTGAATGTTTCCCTCCGCTGCCGTTGGCCCATGTGGCCCTGTTGAATTTCCACTAATCATTGGTGATACCACAAAGGTGGACTTTTCATTCTACTGCAATGTTGTAATGTGGACAGAACAGGCTGTACGATACTGCAGTGTGTGTGTAATACTATGGTACATATAGTAGTAACATACATCATACATACAACAATGATATCATTGAGAGTTTCTGATGGCATGCAAAAGTACAATATTGCTGAGCAATGCTAGAAGGAAGAAGTTATCCAAATCTATCCATTAACAATGTGAACAAGCAATAGTTGGATGGTGTTTCACAAAGTGTATATCTGTACTTAGTCACCTACGTGTTGTAGTCTTAGAAATGTGTTTGTGTGACATAGTATCCCTCTATTATCGTATACAGTACACATGCAGCATTGTGTGGCGCTATGTGTGCTACATTGACACGTTATCTTTAAACCGATGGATTTTTTGCCTCCACCACAATGGCCGCTTTGTTTAAGAAGTAAGGACAATTGATTCACTCCTCTCAGTAGTGTACGATATGGTAGAACGGAAAGAGAGTCATAGGTGTGTAAGCTTGAAAACCATTTACGTCAGCCAATAACCTCTGTTGCTGTTTATTGGACAATTGTTCAATTCACTCTCTTTGGGTTTCAGTGGCTGTCTCTTTCTACTGAGGTTCCTCCTTGCACTCGTACATTGCATCGCACAAGTAACAGCTTGCTCATTCATCCCCTCCGGTTACTAACCAAATCGTTCCTTGGTATGTTGATATAACCTATTCAAATAACATCAGGTGTCTTTGCTCTATAGGTATAAATTCCTCCCTCCGCCTACCTGACGGCGCCCCTTGAACTCTGACCCGTGACCACCAACCTCTCTTCTAACCATGGCGCACCGATCTCAAAGTTCATCCATCGGCGATAATCCTATGGACCCCAACTACCTGGCCCCACACTACCGGGAGGAGTACCGCCTGGCCATCGACAAGCTGATCCAAGAGGACGTCCAGGTAATGATATGACATCGTACAGGGAGCCGATAACGTTGAAAACATGTGACTAATTATCTCGTCTCAGCCTCCGGCAGTCCGGAACAGTCTGCACTATACATTGGATACAACAATGCTACCAACATTGCTATATCTGTATATTATTGGTATATAATCATGCAAGTCCATCGGGGGGGGGGGCAGTAGCTCAGTCTGTTGGGACTTGGCTTGGGAACCGGAGGGTCGCAGTTCAAGTCCCCAAAACGCCCCAAGTACGGTGTAAGAAAAAAGGTGCCAGTTCACCTCCTGAGCACTGCTAAGATGCCCTTGAGCAAGGCCTTAGACCCCTACACTGCTCCCCCGGCGCTGTATATATACAATAGCTGCCCACTGCTCCTAATACTAGGATGGGTTAAATGCAGAGAAACAAATGTCACTGTATGTACATGTACAGTGTGTGTGAGGATTCAATCCTCCAGATTTAAGATTTAAGAAGATTTAGGTCAATAAAAAAAAGGAAAGAAATCTGCATGCTTTTGAGTTCTTCGACCTCCCCTCATTTTCTGTATGTAAACAAGACTTAAGTTGTTGCTTATGGATTCACTCACTAGGGACATGTTTAATCTCTTATCAGGGTTACTATGAGTTCCTCCAGACGGTCGACGTGGTCGACTTCCTGGCACGGCCCGAGATCGAACATATTAAGTCCACCATCCAGAGTCCCAGCCAGAGCCAGTCCACAAATGCGCCAGAGCTGACCCAACATGAGGGAGCTATGGAGGACGATGGATCTTCTGACACCTACTGGCCAGTACATTCGGACCTGGCTGCCCCAGGCCTGGATCTAGGATGGCCCCTGCAGCAGCACAGCTTCATAGGGCCGACCGAGGTCACCACCCTGGTCAACCCCTCGGATCCCGAGATGCCCAGCATCAAGGAGCAGGCCAGGAGGCTCATCAAGAATGCACATCATGTAAGTGAGGGGGCGCCTCCCGGAGTGGCTTATTACAAACTTGTCTTTCTGGTTCAGGCAGAAGCAGCTTAGTCTGTTGGGACTTGGATGGGAACCCGGAGGGTCGTCGGTTCAAGTCCCAGAAACGCCAGTTCACCTCCTGGGCCCTTGAGCAAGGCACGAGACCCCTACACTGCTCCCCGGGCTCTGTATATACAATAGCTGCCCACTGCCCCTCATACTAGGTTGGGTTAAATGCAGAGAACCTAATTTCCCTGTGTGTGTGCATGTATGTGACCAATAAAGAGGATACAATCCTCCAGATTTAGAAGGAATGGGAATGTCACAAAGTACTAGCATGCACTGGGTTGTACTCTAGCGTCGGTAGACTTTTGCCACAACACTTAGTCATAGTAAAATAATATATAATTAAAGTGCAGCGTTCATGCGCCAAATGCCATGAGCAGTTATACCGGTTTGTGTTGCTTTTAGTGTTTGTGGTCCATTTTCTGCATTTTTTTCCCCTCCTGTCATTATGGATGCATTGTAGTGCTGTCATGTTTTAGTCTGCAAATGCAGCCAAGCCAGTTGAGGACCAAAATGAGGGGTCTGTCTTATCTGACACATCCAATAAAGAACATTGACCATGTTCTTAGAGCACATTCACATTGACATTGTTTTGAACGAACTTCACCGCTGATGAAATTAAATTAAGATATTGGCTTCCAGGGCTTTAAGCTGAAATCCTGCTTTACTCCATTAAAACAACATCTATATATCAATTAAATTCAAAATTATGAAATAATAATGAATAAATAACAAAAAACATTTAAAGATTTTGTGAAACATTTGTGCAAGAGGTTATTGTTCATGTTACCATATTCGTATTTTGGCTTCATACCATTCTGTGGCCTACATTTATTTATGAAGATACATCTTATTTAAATATATATTTTCAACCTGGTAGGTTTTTTATAAAATTGGATATTATACCTCAAGGGTATGGACATGTTTTCCTAAAATGGAAGTGAATAGGTGTGCAAATAAAGATTACATCAGGATAAAAAGGGTTGGCCACAATTCAAATATCATTTAATATCAATGTGCTCCAGAACAAATATGGTTTTCATATTAAAAACCCTCACGCTTCAATAACAAATATTAATACAGAGTACAATACAGAGCCAATATCTGTGCCTGTGAAGACAGTCATATAAGAGCTTGTTAATACCTATCAAAATGTGACAATCCATACGTGAGTACTATACACAGTTGCTAACATGCCCAAATACAGATCTTTCTTTCTTCTCATTACTTTGTATTGAACTATTTAATAGTTGAAAATGCATGCTTAAAGTGACCTAGGAAACTCCATCTCCCTTTAAACTGCCAGTATGTGGTTTAATGGCAGCAGTGTCCCTGACCTTGTTGTTGCCCCAGGTCATTGCCGTGGTGATGGACATCTTCACGGATGTAGACATTTTTTCGGACCTCTTGGAAGCCGCAGCCCGTCACGTCCCCGTCTACATTCTATTGGATGAACTGAACGCCCATCACTTTGTCGCCATGGTGAACAACTGCAGAGTCAACTTGGAGGGGGTTCCTGTGAGTTGAAATTGCACATATGACTGAATGGCATAGGGACAATGCCTCCTGCTACCGTTTACCAGCATGTCGTTTATAAACCTGTTTTACGACTTCTCCCAGTGCTTTCCTACTTAACATCAGTACAAATAACATGGTCTTTGTGTTTGATTCTGGTTATTAAAGATGATGCGTGTCAGGACGGTGGCAGGAATAACATATTACTGCCGAACGGGCCAGTCTTTCAAGGGCCAGGTAAAAGACCGCTTCCTATTGGCTGACTGCAGAGCTGTCATCAGTGGCAACTACAGGTAAGCAAAGCTTAATAACGCATTCATGTCAGTAAGCTAAATAATGCAATACTCCCAGTATTAATATTTAATTACCTAGAGTTAATATTAATTACCTACCTGCATGTCTTACAGCTTCATGTGGTCCTATGAGAAGATACACCGCTGCATGGCACACCTCTTCCTTGGGGAGCTCGTCACCAGCTTTGATGAAGAGTTTCGTATTCTCTATGCTCAGTCAGAGCCTCTGGTTATCGACCAATCCATGGTTAGCAACTCGGAAAACAGCGGAAATTATCTGAGCAACCAGTTTAGTTTGAAGAGATCCCAGTCGATGCGAAACACCAGGGGTTTTCTTCGACAAACAGAGCTTCCCTCCGCTTTCCCCTACGGAGACTCCGATCGGAATCCTCTTGCGTTCCGAAGGAATGACCCCTTTAGACACTCAATGGAACCTACAGCCGGGATAACAATTGGAAAGTATGGACAGCAGCAGTTTCATCTACAGCAGTCGTTCCTAGAGCAGGGGAGGTCCATTGTCTCCAGGCAGATGGAGCCGAGCTCTGGTGCCTTCAAGAGACACAGCTACGCAGAGGGAACCCAGGAGAACTACTTGCCTTCAAAGCAGTTCATGAAAAACAGAGTCATGAATAATCTGGATGAGACTGATTATCAGAGGTTTGTTAATGTGTAGATCATATTGCCTATGTAATTATATTAGAGTTTGCTATCACTTTTATAGTGTATTTGTAATTGAAGTGCTAAAATTCATAATTAGACCATTTGGACTTGTGGGATGCAATAGGAGGCTGAGCAGCCCAATGATACTATATTATTTAATTCATTTTGTTTTTACAGGGAGCAGTCCCAACAGCGGTCTCACTACCAAGAGGGGCCAGGACCCGAATCTGGTCCTGGACAATATGACAGACTCCGAAGGTATGCTTCAAATCTCGCCATAGATCAGCGTTCAGATTCAAGCTTCCGATCTGATCGGGAACTGCCTGCCACTGGAAGCTACAGTCGAGATTACCTCTCATCCGATGACCTGAAAGGACCTGAAGGGCTCCATCATGCACCAGGGAGATATGAAGGAGGTTCATCACACAAGAGGCCCACCATAGGCCAAGCCTATGCATGCCAGAGCTCTCCCACACAGCCCCACCCGCCAGACAAACAACAATTCCTGAAGCAGTCTGAACAGGAGCGGGATCAAGATCCGAGTGCCAGACAGGGCATGAGGAGTTGGCGAATCAACTCCTTTTTTAGCACGTACGAGGACGGCGGAGAGGAAGGCCTACCTCAAGCAATAGGCCCAGATGCGTTCGATGACACTCCAGCAGGTCAACATGTAGCCGATCCTGAAGGTTCTGCATCTCGCTTTGGGATGAAGGAAGTACCCTCTAAACCCAGGCCAGATATTCCAAGACCACGCTTTGGGAAGCCAATTTTACCTGAAAACAGCGATAAAGACTCTGGCCACACAATGACCAGGGATCCATATATGTCATCATGCAATAACCTGAATCAATATTTAATGGAGAAAGATAGAGATAAGGAAATTGACAAGGAGAGAGACTGGAACAGACTTGGAACAAGGGAAGTAGCGGTAGATGTGGAGGTGAAGGAGGGCCCAGATCTCACCCTTTCCAAGCATGAATCGTTCCGCTCACGCGTCAACCCAATGCTCCAGCGAAGCTCTCGTCTGCGCTCCTCCCTTATTTTCTCATCTTCCAAGGTGGAGAAACATAGCAGTGGCCTGGGGCTTAAGCCAGCTACAGAAGCAGATGAGGATTTAGACCCTCTCCGCACCTCCTCTATAGTGGCTCAGATTCTGGAGAAGAGGACGTCCTTGGCCCGGGAGCCTTTTGAATGGAGGAGGAAATCTGAGGACAAGGATGGTGATACACAGAAACAGCTGGATAAAGACAAAGGAGAGACACGTTTTAAAGAACAAAAAGACACATTTCAAATAGCTAGCCAAGACATGAAGACTTCACCAGCTGAAGTGCCCTCTAATGTCACTACAGGTTCTACAGAGCCATCATTGAATATGAATGATCCAGCTAGTCGGCTACAGTATTTTAAAGATTTGGCTGCCAAGAGAAAAGCAAGGATGGAGACAGAATCATCACTCAAAGCCACAGAGCCAGTTGAAAAGAAGCCAGATCTTTTGGATAAGCCCCATCCAAGCACAGCCACTCACAACGTGCCATCTGTTTCTGTAAACCCACCAGAACCTGAACCAAAGAAGTTAGACATCTCATCTAGGCTAGCGGAGCTCACACGCAGATCGCCAACCGGTGGAAACAAGCCCCCTGTGGTCTCTCCGAAGCCTCCAGTGAACCAGCTGAAGCCTCCAGAGGCAGCTCTGACTCAGAAGGAGGGGAATGCATTAGACATTCCGAAAAAAGAGCTTTTCAAGTCTCTGAAGCCCCTTCCCTCTCCAAACATCTTCAGAAGGGACCCGTTGAAGCTCAAAGGACTAAACCCTCGCCGGGTCTCCGCTAGCGAGGAGACGCTTACAGGAGATGCAACCGATGCAGAGAAGAGTGAACTGAAGAAAAGCCGCTCTCATAGCTCTTCATCCATGATGCGTTCTGACTCAAAGGATGTGCTCAATAAGACCTCTGGCTCTAATTCTTCCATCAACACAATAGGGAGCGATGGAAAGAGTGAGGGGAAGCCTCTGGACTTCCTCAAGAAGCAGACACAGAGGTTAAAGGGCTTCCTTGGGCCTAAGGATAAGGACAAGGACAAGAAATTATCTCCTAGTGGGGATGAAAAGACCATGAAAACTGTGATGGAAATCACAGAAGACACCAGCAAAATGTCAAGCGCAGCTCCTCACACCGGCTCAAGCAACACTGACCAATCCACTGTAAATCACAAAGTATCAGCTGGCACATCCGGGCCATCGCGGTACCAGTCCACCGGTGGCTCGGTGTTGTACAGCAGCAACCTGCGAGATGACACAAAGGTCATTCTAGGGCAGATATCGGCCAACAGTCAGAAGAATCGCCATGACAACGATAAAGCAGGCGGCACCAAGGAGGGCGACGCCGGGGAAAAGGGGCTGGAGAGGCATACTTCGTTAAGGAAGACCCTGTTCACGCGACCCCAAACCAACCCACAGGAGAGAGAAGGGCTGCTGAAGAGGATAGAGAGTATGAGGAAGGAGAAGAAGGTCTACAGTCGCTTTGAGGTATGTGTGCCAGTAGACCACAGCAGACTACAGCACAATAGTTGGAGGGAACTGGGAGAGGTGAGGGATGTTAGAGAATTAACTGAAAAAGGCGTCACAAACTAATTCACAAGTAACACGCACAACTTTTTTTTTTCTCATAATGGTTAATAAGGTAAAGTAAGTAAGAAAGGTAAACAAGTTGCCATACTGGTTCCTTTTTAAAAGCATACAATTCCGATTAATTAGGGATCTTTAGTTCTTTAGTAGTTAGTATAATATACAATGACTCTAGTGGCAATTATGTTTGCCAAATATAGTCATCCATTCTCCATGACAGTGAATAGTTTGATATATTTTAAATAAATATGAACGACCTTGATTGCTATTGTAATGTTTGGGGTTATTGTTATTGGTAATGGTTATTAAAGGTTATTGTTGTTACACTAGTATGTTTGATTCTATATATTACTCTGGGTTTAGTTTTGTATTATGTTATTATTCGTGAGGAAAGTCTACGCCATCCACTTGAGAACCAGGGGAATGAATGGGAAGGGATTGTTGATGCTGTTGTACTCACTGTTTCTCTGTGTTTGCTGTTCTGTTAACAGATGGGGAACAGCCTGGGATAACTAAAGATGACTGTGAAAGTCTTTGTCTGGAAAATCTATTTATGCAGATGATCAAAAAAAGACCCTTTTCCCAAACGTGCCAACAACGCAATAACAGTACCTCACAACAGCTGTAAAAATGTATTCTCTTACAAAGTAATATAACTTAGTTTGGAGTGTGTGTCAACCTGTGTGGCAAGCACTGGCACCATTTTTTTTACCCTATATGATGAAAGAGTGAACATATATGCCGATACTGATGGCATTCGGTAACATTTCACCAAACAATAAAAACAAAAAAGCCAATGTTGGCAGTGGGCCAACATGTGGGTTTGAACATGCACAAGTATGCACAAGTGAGAGGTAGGTAGGAAACGCTTTGACCTTTCACGCGATGTCATGAACTCCACATGCAATTGGACAAGTACACGCCTGTGCATTCACTTCACATGCCTAGTTCTGCACAACTGACTTTGAAAAAAGAAATTGGTCATGTGGAAAGTATGCTTCTGTACTGTAAAATACTTCATGCCAACTTTAGGCCTGCTTTTGGCGATCACCATTCCCAGAAGCACTGTCATTAACTGTGTTTCATACCCACGGGAGTAGAGAAAGGGACACTGGGGAGAAAGTCATGTAGAAAGTAATCAAAGGAAAATTCCATGAGATCCAAGATCAGAAAATTGAGTCCAGAAATAATATATATATATATATATATATATATATGTTGAGTTTCGTATCCGCAGCACTAGTAATATTAGTATAATGAGTAGAATGTATGGGTGTGGCCTTCTCAGGACTGACTTTGTAAAACAATTATTCAGGGAAGGGCTAGGCCTGCCGGAGCGCATGGAAAGAGAAGAAAATGTGGGCTTCTATTACTGTCATTACCTTAGAAACAATGCTGGGTAAAGTTTACTCCTGCCCTCATTCACTCATGAATTAAGATCAATTGTGCGACAAAACAAAACTGAACTGTCGGATCAGTCATCCATTGAGTGAATAGGTATATTATGCTGGACCCAGGCCAAAGTCTGATGTAACCCGCATATCTGCATATCTTCTCAGACCTACGCCCTCAGCAGGACTACTAACCTGTTTGTCTGTCCGTTGGACCAAAGATGTAGCTATGAGGTACATTTGCAAGCAGTGAACGCTAGTCTTAACATGTAGTATGTTGAGATATTGAGGGTCCAACTGAGTTTTTTAGCACTATGAGGATATTGGAATATGTTGTTATTCAACTAATATTATTGTAAATATTAACATGAACACGGGCTTGGTGATACTATATACAGTAACTGGTAATGAGTGCTTTACATTACCTTTTGAAAGTGCCTTATAGTATCCAATTCCAATTTGATTTGGTACATTATCATAGAAATTAATGACATTAAAAATATTGTCTGCACAGGGATATTTTTTTTAACCTTGGACTGTAATATATTTTAGAATATTATGTTGTCACAATTTGTGTCATTCATTAAATGTGCTCAAAAAAAGAACTTCCGTGTCGGTATCTTCTTAAATTGTGAGTGACATCCACAACAGCACGAACTCCTTATAAAAGCATTACTAGCACATTCCAGGTAAAGATATATGCACTATTAATTCCCCTGGTTTGTTGCCACAACATGTCTGACTACCACGTAGGACTACCTAGGTCATGGTGCTACTTTCTGTCAACAATGACGATTTGGCGGTGACTCAAAAATAAAACAATACATTTCTGAACATAATGAGCAGGAACTTTTCAAGCTGGGCCAGCATCACACAAATATGTAGCTATACGGTATATTTACAAACTGAACACTAATCTTAACATGTATGTTGAGATATTGAGGGCCCAACGGAGTTCTTTAGCACTATGAGGATATTGGAATATGTTGGTTTCAACTGATATTATTGTAAATGAACATGAAACATGAAAGTCAGAATGGATCCTGCTGGGTTATTGCGCACAACAAGGAAGAGGATATCGGATCTCATGAGAGCACCACTCAATTTCAAGATTCAAGAGACTTTATTTATCCCGAGGGAAATTAAGGTGCAACAGTTGAAACAGGGGGAATAAATGCACGCAAAAATATACAATACCTAAAACTAATAACAACAAACTAAACTAAACTAAAGTAGTATAAACAAAATATAACTAAATGAAATCTGAATGAAATCTAAATGTATAGACAGATGAATTGCACAATTTACAGTATTATTACAGTAATACGTAGGTATATACAATATATAACAAGGCGTACAGTGCAAATTGGCAGTAATAAATACTAATAAATAATTCAGACGAGTACTGAAAAAGTGACATGTGAAAAGTGAAATTGAATTTACAGTGCAAAAATTACAGTGAAATTACAATTGGCCAATACAACTATATTGTATCTTGTTCTGAAATTCTCTACTAGAGAATAGGAGGTACAAATGCGCCTCACTAAAGACCACTGACAGACACAACATGTTGGAGGGGGTGATGGATACATCACGTCACATGTGTGAGACTACCACGTCGGACTACCTGGGTGGGTCATGGTGCTACTTTTTGGCTAAAACTATTTGGCTTGATGGCTTCCCGAAAATTTTTGTTTATACATATATTATTATTAAATTATTTATTTTTTAATAAGAATGTCCACTTTGAATGAGCAGGAACTATTTAATCTGGTCCACCATCACTCACACTTTTGATTGATAACCGAAAAGTGTAATTTCTGCTATTCGGTATATTCTTGGAGTACATCACATCTGTAAATCACTTGGAATGTTTTGTGGACATTCACATACTGCTAAGAAATCAGAAGGATAGATTCAATGTGAGCTACTTATGGAAAGTGAATTACACAAACAAATCAGCTGATGTAAGCATATCAACAATTATTTAACATTAATAATTATTATAAACATTAACTACGTAAAAATAACTAAAACCTAATCAGAATCGATCCTGCTGGGTTATTGCGCCCAACAAGGAAAGAGATATAATCACATCTCATCAGAGCTCCACTCATGATGTTCTGAAATCCTTTAATAGAGAATAACACGTAAAGATACACCTCACTAATGATACCTGAAGTCTGTTGCCACAACATGTTTGACTACCACGTAGGACAACCTAGGTCATGTTGCTACTTTCACTGCGCACCCCCATGCGCCCCATACTACCCCCATGCGCAGTATGGGGGTGCACACATACTGCGCACCCCCACTGCACACTTACTGCACACACCCTCTGCGCACACTTAATGCACACACCCACTGCGCACACTTACTGCGCACCCCCACTGCACACTTACTGCACACACCCTCTGCGCACACTTAATGCACACTTACTGCGCACCCCCACTGCGCACCCACTGCGCATACCCACTGCAGAAGCATTTTCAGAATGTATCACTCACTTTCAGATGTGAGTGAATCAGGGCCTTATGTTTCCCCATCAGTTTGTGTGGAACTGGCCAGTGCATTTTACATTTTTACTCACGTTATCAGAAATGTTGCATACCGGTAATCATATCTCATCAGAGCACCACTCATCATGTTCTGCAATTCTCTATCAGAGAATATACGGTAATAAGGTAAGGATACACCTCACTAATGATACCTGAAGTCTGTTGCCACAACATGTTTGACTACGACGTATGACTACCTAGGTCAGGGGTATTCAACTAGATTAGGAAGGGGGCCACAATTGTAAAATGTGTTGAAGGCGAGGGCCACAAGACTGACAACGAAAATGAACAAATGCCATTGTTATTGTACAACCAACCATGCAATAATAATAATGATTATTATTATTGTTATTATTATTATTGTAGTAGTAGTAGTAGTCGGTGCTGCAGACCTGACGTCGAGCGAATATGATTCACAATTTTTATGACAGTCTCCATTGCTTCTTTCAACTCCCCTGACAATTTCGCACACAGAACTGATTGATGTATGATGCAATGCAGTGTGTTCACTGTGGGATGCTCTGCACATAAGCCAGATGCAAAGCCCCTTTCTTTCCCAATCATGGACGGGCAGCCATCGGTAACGAGAAGGTTGATCTTACCTAGATCCAAACCCTTCTCTTCAAAAAAACTCCAAACTGCAGCGAAAATCACTTCACCTGTAGTGCTGGTTATCAGTGGTAAAAGGCATAACAACTCCTCTTTAAAAAGGTCACCATCGAAGTACCTCACAAACAGCGAGAGCTGTGCCGTATCTGTTGCATCGGTCGATTCATCGACAGCGATGTACTCTGTAGATTTGAGATCGGCAATTAATGCTGAAAAACAGTCCTCAAACAGTACCTCTACTCTTCGACTTCCCGATGTGTCAGTACACTCCTTCACAACTTCAGCGTCAGTGAATGTCTTTCTCTTTTTGGCTAAAGCGATCACTCGTAGAGAAGCAGCAGTGGCCTTTTCCTGGGCTGTATAAGCAGTTGTAAGAATAGTGGTTGATGCAGTGTAAGAAGATTTAAGTATTTCTATTTTACCACGTCTAGCTGTGCTACCAGGCGGGTAAGCAGCATTGAAGTTAGCAGCATGCTTGGTCTCATAGTGGCGCCTCACATTAGCAACCTTGCAGACTGAAACAGTTATTTGACATATTAAACATAAAGGTCTAGGATTGGTGTGCGATGGTAAAATAAATACAAAATCATCAGTCCATTTGGGGTTGAAGTGTTGGTTTTCACCGTCAATTTTCCGCCGTTTCTCTCCACTCATTTTGGATCCGTAATAAGAGAGTAACGAGATTGACACGATGTCGCGATAATTACACGCTGATCAGTCCAATGCAAGATTGCCTTTTAAGAACTATTGAGGGAGCAATAATTTGGACTCATTTAATTCGGATAACATAATAGCGAACATATATTGACATTTATTTAAATGATTATAAAAAAATAAAAAAATAATTTTTTTATTATTATTATTTTTTTTTACATTTACACAATATGGAGTGTGTTCCAGGGGCCACGAGAAAGCTCCCCGCTGCCGGATTTGGCCCGCGGGCCGCCAGTTGAATATCCCTGACCTAGGTCATGGTGTTACTTACATGGTGCTACTTTCTACACCCACTACACACACCCACTTCACACACTTACTGCGCACATCCACTGCACACACCCACTGTGCACACTCACTGCTCACACCCAGTGCGCACACCCACTGGGCACACTTACTGCACACACCCCAAAGCGCTACTTTCTACACCCACTACACACACTTACTGCACACACCCACTGCGCACACTCACTGGGCACACTCACTGCGCACACTCACTGCGCGCACCCACTGTGCACACTCATTGCGCACACTCACTGCGCACACCTACTGCACAGACCCACTGCGCACACTTACTGCACACACCCACTGCACACACCTACTGCACACACTCACTGCGCACACTCACTGCGCACACCCACTGCGCACACCCACTGCGCACACTTACTGCGCATACCCACTGTTAAGTTGGACAAAAATGTTGGTTTACAGTTTCATGTTCCTGTTCACTGAATCCCCACAGGACTATTGTTCTTTTGCCAAACTGGTCTACCATAAACAATTCTCTAAAATGAGTTACGACCACTGCGCACGCCCACTGGGCACGCACTTACTGCGCACAACAACTGCGCACAACAACTGCGCACACTTACTGCGCACATTCCATCTACTTATGGAAAGAAAAATACACAAAGAGCTCCACACATCATGTTCTGAAATTCCCCAGTAGAGACTAACAGGTAAGGATACACCTCACTAATGATATCTGCAGTCTGTTGCCACAACATGTGTGACTACCACATAGGACTACCTAGGTCCCGGTGCTACTATCTGTCAACTATTTGGCTTGATGGCTTTCCTACAAATTTGTGTTTATACATTTTTTGGTTCTTTACATTTTTTTCTAAGAATTTCCATGGCGAACCAAAACAAATATATTTCTGAACATAATGAGCAGGAAGTAATGTACATTTTTGTTCTTGAAGCAGGCTACATAGTATTCTGCTGTGGGTAAGTAGACATAAGATTTATTGTTGTTCCTAGTATTTGTGTTGATAAAATTGTAGAACCTTTTTCTCAAAGCTAGTTACCTGTACATAGTAAGTGAGGTGTACAGGCCTATTGTTGTGCTAAGATAATCACCCAGTCTGGCCCATACAGCCATAGTCAATAGAGTTAACGACAGGGAGGAGCCTAACCCTGCATGAGTCTCTCTCCCTATCGCATAGGCTATTAACATAGAAGTAGTTTGTTAGCGTCAGCATTTAGCGTCAGGCCCCAGGAACTAAGACCCAGAACAAAGACCAAGGAGTCGTTCTACCGGAGTCTGTCTAGGGAGTCCTAGTTAATCCTAGTCCTAGTTAGTAAAATCCAGTCCTCCTACCCTTGCTATGTGTCGTCATTCCATTGTAGTCTGGACATCCTCCCGCAATAGATGGCATCGAGGCTCTCCCTCTCGACGCCGCAACCCTTCCAATCTCCTCTATCCTACTATTTCTACCTTCACAGATCTTGTGGTGAAAGGGGGACTCTGGAATTGCCAATCGTCGGTCAAGAAGACAGAAACCATTCTGGCCTACGCCGCACTCCAGTCTCTCCACTTCCTGGCTCTCACCGAGACCTGGATCACCCCTGAGAACACGGTTACCGCAGCTGCTCTCTCCGCGACCTACTCCTTCACCCACACCCCCCGACCCTCTGGGCGTGGTGGAGGAACGGGACTCCTAGTCTCTCCAAACTGGTCATATCAGGTACTCCCTCTGGGTCATCTGACCAGATCGGCACTCGAATTTCATGCTGTTTCTGTTACCATCCCAACTAGGCTCAACATTGCCGTAATTTACCGACCACCGGGCCCTCTTGGTGACTTCTTTGACGAGATGGACGCCCTCCTCAGCTGCTTTCCTGAGGACGGCACCCCACTCGTGGTTCTGGGTGACTTCAACATCCAGTCGGATAAGTTACAATCTCCTGAATTCATTAACTTTCATTAACTCACTCCTTCTCCCCCTACCCACAGAGCTGGGAACCAACTGGATCTTGTCTTCACAAGATCCTGTACCACCTCGGTGATCTCGGTCACACCCCTCCCTGTCTCTGATCACCATTTTGTTGCTTTCTCTCTCCCTCTCAAATCCCCCACCTCCCTACCCACTACTCCCCACATTGTTACCTTCCGTAGTAACCTGAAAACTCTCTCTCCCTCTTCTTTCTCCGCATCTGTCCTATCCTCACTACCATCCCCCCAACAATTCTCTCTCTTGTCGGTGGAGGAAGCCTCCTCCACTCTGACTTCCTCTCTCTCCTCCTCCTTCGACTCTCTCTGTCCTCTCACCTCCAGACCAGCACGAGCCTCTCCTCCACCTCCTTGGCTGTCCGAACCTCTGCGGGCTTGTAGAGCAGAGCTACGGGCGGCCGAGAGAAAATGGAGGAAATCGGACTCCTCTGATGACCTCGCTCACTACCTCCGTCTCCTCGCTGGCTTCACCTCCACGGTATCGGCTGCTAAATCTGCCTTCTACCGTACAAAAATAAACTCTTCTGCCTCTAACCCAAGGAAACTTTTCTCCATGTTCTCTTCCCTCCTCAACCCCCCCTCCCCTCCCCCTCCCTCCTCCCTCTCAGCTGATGACTTTGTCACCTTCTTTACGAAGAAGGTGAACGACATTACCTCCTCCTTCACCCCCACCGCTTTCCTCCCTCCCTCCTCTCCCACCCCCACTAACCTTACCTGTTTCAACCCCCTCTCCCCCGATGAAGTTAACAAACTGGTGACATCTAACCACCCTACCACCTGCCCCCTCGACCCAATCCCTTCCTCTCTTCTCCAGGACATCTCGGGCGATATCCTTCCCTTCCTTACATCCCAAATCAACATCTCCCTTGAGGCAGGCCTGTTTCCGGCAGCCTTCAAGACTGCCAGAATCAAGCCGCTCCTCAAGAAACCATCCCTAGACACCACTGATGTCCAAAACTACAGACCGGTATCTCTCCTATCATTCCTGTCCAAAACCCTTGAACGGGCTGTCTCCTCACAACTTTCTTCCTATCTCTCCCAGAACAACCTCCTCGACCCTCACCAGTCAGGCTTCAAGGCTGCGCACTCCACGGAGACGGCACTGCTCGCAGTGACAGAGTCTCTTCGTGATGCCAGAAGCTCGTCCCTCTCATCGGTACTGATCCTTCTCGACCTGTCTGCGGCGTTCGACACAGTGAACCACCAGATCCTCCTCTCCACTCTCGCCGAGCTTGGAATCGCTGGAACTGCGTTATCCTGGTTCACCTCTTACCTTGCAGATCGGACTTATCAGGTCACATGGAACGGTTCCCTGTCCAAACCCTGCACCCTGGACACCGGAGTTCCTCAAGGCTCAGTATTGGGACCCCTTCTGTTTTCTCTTTACACTAAATCGCTAGGCTCTGTAATCGCATCTCATGGCTTCTCCTATCACTGCTATGCAGATGACACTCAACTGTTTCTCTCCTTTCCCCCCTCAGAAACCCAAATAGCAACACGCATCTCGAAATGCCTGGCCGACATCAGCAGATGGACAGCCGCCAACCACCTGAAGCTAAACCTTGACAAGACTGAGCTCCTCTTCATACCGGGGAAAGACTGCCCTCAGATGGACCTACTGGTCACCATCGAGAACACCCAAGTCTCCCCCTCAACCACAACAAGAGACCTTGGTGTGGTGGTAGATGACCAGCTGTCCTGCAATGCCAACGTCACCGCGGTGGCCCGATCTTGCAGAATTGCCCTCTACAACATCCGCAGGATCCGGCCCTTCCTCACACGTGAAGCGGCGCAGATCCTGGTCCAAGCGCTCGTCATCACCCGCCTCGACTACTGCAACTCTCTCCTGGCGGGACTCCCCGCCTCTGCAACCAAGCCCCTCCAACGCATCCAGAACGCAGCAGCACGCCTGGTATTCAACCTACCGAAATTCTCCCACGTGACCCCTCTCTTCCGCGAACTCCACTGGCTTCCGGTAAATGCTCGCATCAAATTCAAGATTCTGGTGCTGACCTTTAGGGCAGTCAATGGAACTGCCCCGGCCTACCTCCAGGCGTTGGTCAAACCCTACATCCCAGCCAGAGCGCTCCGCTCAACTTCTGCCAGGCGACTTGTTCGACCTTCACTAAGGTCAACCAAACATTGCTCGTCCAAAACCCAGCTCTTCACGGCTCTGGCCCCACAGTGGTGGAATGAACTCCCGTCTCATGTCAGGACGGCAGAGTCCCTCGCCAGCTTCCGCAAGAGACTCAAGACCCACCTGTTCAGAGTCCACCTGGACTCTCCTTTGTGAAACCCCTAAACTTGCTTAAGTCCTGACATTAATAGCTCTTAGCATGTTGTATATGTTAGCAAGTGTATGTCCTTAATGTTGTTAACACGCTCTTATCACAGCTACTTAAGCAGGTGACCTAGCAGTACGAAATTGTGTTATTCATCTTGTCAATATGAATACTTGTGAACTGCTGTATTTATATGTTTGCGTACCCCAGTGTTATGCTATTGTCTGCTTCAACTAATGTACACCTTGTAAGTCGCTTTGGATAAAAGCGTCTGCCAAATGCCCTAAATGTAAATGTAAATGTAAAGTAATGCATCTGGTCCAGAATCACTCCCACATGAGGGTACATCAATAACTGAAAAGTGACATGGAATGTTCTGTGGACATTCACATGCTGCTGAGAAATCACAAAGATGCATTCAACATGACCTACTTATAGAAAGTGAATTATACAAACATATCAGTTTACAACTTATCACTTCATGAATTATAATCACAATGTATAAAATTACTTAGAAATAGTCAGATAGGATCCCGTTGGGTTATTGCACCCAACAAAGAAAGAGATATAATCATATCTCATCAAAGCTCCATTCATCATTTTCTGAAATTCTCTATTAGAGAACAACAGGTAAGGATAGACCTCACTAATGATACCTCCTGTATGTTGCCACAACATCTGTGACTACCACGTAGAACTACCTAGGTCATGGTGCTACTTTTTGTCAACGATGATGATTTGGCTTGATGGCTTTCCTACAATAAACTAAATTGGAGCAATACCAATTGATTTATCAATGTACCTTCATGTGTGAGTTGTTCTGACCTACATTGAAAATAACAGAACACATATCAAAAGATAAAGAAGTGGAGCTATCATTAGGGAGATCCTCATCTGCTATTCTTTAATAAAGATTTTCAGAACATTAAGATTGCAGATTTCAATACAGCTGGGCGCTATTATACACTATGATTTAGTTATCCATAAAGTGCTGTTAAAGTGAATGGTTTCTGTTAGTATTTCAGTTCAATACCGAAATATTTTTGTTTTGGGGTCAACATATTCAAACACATCTTCAGATGTGGGTGAATCCGGGCCCGATGTTTCCCCATCAGTTTGTGTGGAGCTGGCCAGTGTACTAACAACTTAGATTTATACTCCAACTGTTCTTCAGCACTATGAGGGTATTGAATATGTTGTTTCCAACTGACATGACTGTAAATACTTACATAAAAACATGCTTGGATTCAAGATTTCTACTTGGCATTTGCAACAAGTCAATGGAAAGCGTACTCCTCACTCCCTCCTGCAGTATGAAATTGTACAAATCGGTAATCAGAATGGAACCTGCTGGGTTATTGCTCGCAACAAGGAAAGAGATATAATCATATCTCGTTAGAACTCCACTCATCATGTTCTGAAATTCTATATTAAAGAAAAACAGGTTAGGATACACATCAACAATGATACCTGAAGTCTGTTTCCACAACATGAGTGACTACCATGTACGACTACCTGGGTCATGGTGCTACTTTCTGTCAACGATTTGGCTTGATGGCATTCCTATTCCTAAGTATTTCCATGGTTTCTTGGTAAACCAGTTTAACAATGTGTTTCATGTGTATAGTTAGTTTCATCACCACTTACACCCACTGCGCACACCCACGGCACACACTTACTGCGCACACACACTGTTAAGTTGGACACAAATAACAGTCAATAGTTAGTTTCATGTTCCTGTTCAGGACAGTACAGTCATTTAGCAGACACTTTTATCCAAAGCGACTTACAATAGTGTGTTTCAACAAAGGAAGGTAAGAGAACAACTCGTCACCAGAAGTCAAAAGTGCATTTCATTTCTAACAAGTCTCCAAGAACTGAACCAGTGCTCAGGTAGAAGTACAATAATTCAGGGAATTAAGGGAATTAATTTTAAGGGAAAAAGTACAATAAGTTGGCAAACAATAAGCAACAATATCTAGAACAATATATACCTATCTATAATATGTACTCTACTTTTGACTGACTTAATTGACGCTACGAGGAAGGATCCGGGAAGTGTGTCCTGAAGAGTTGGGTTTTCAGCCTGCGGCGGAAGATGGGGAGTGACTCTGCAGTCGTGACCTCTGTGGGGAGTTTGTTCCACTAAATTGGGGCCACAGGACGGAGAAGAGCCGTGACCGCGTAGATTGGCCACACTGGCCCTTTAGTGAGGGGGCAAGCAGACGGCCCGAAGAAGCCGAGCGAAGTGGACGGGTTGGGATGTAGGTCTTGACCATTGCCTGGAGGTAGGATGGAGCAGTACCTTTTACTGCCTTGTAGGCTAGCACCAAGGTCTTGAACTGGATGCGAGCAGCTACAGGTAGCCAGTGTAGAGTCCGAAGGAGGGTAGATGTGTGGGAGTACTTGGGGCGGTTGAACACCAGGCGAGCTGCAGCTTTCTGAATGAGCTTCAGGGGCCTGATGGCAAATGCCGGGGCGCCAGCAAGGAGGGAGTTGCAGTAGTCCAGCCGGGAGATGACCAGAGCCTGGATGAGCACCTGCGCAGCCATTTCAGTGAGAAAAGCCCAAATCCTCTCACACATAAAGGAAAATTGATAACTGAAAAGTGGCATTCCTGCTTTTCGGTATACACTTGGATTACATCACATCATCACTTTACTTCTGTGACTGTCAGCTGTTTCTTGGTAGACCAGTTTACCAAATGCAGAATGTTCTATGGGCATCACATACTGCTGAGAAATCAGAAAGATGCATTCAACATGACCTACTTATAGAAAGTGAATTATACAAACATATCAGTTTACGACTTATCACTTCATGAATTATAATCACAATGTATAAAATTACTTAGAAATAGTCAGATAGGATCCCGTTTGGTTATTGCACCCAACAAAGAAAGAGATATAATCATATCTCATCAAAGCTCCACTCATCATGTTCTGAAATTCTCTATTAGAGAACAACAGGTAAGGATAGACCTCACTAATGATACCTCCAGTATGTTGCCACAACATCTGTGACTACCACGTAGAACTACCTAGGTCATGGTGCTACTTTTTGTCAACGATGATGATTTGGCTTGATGGCTTTCCTACAATAAACTAAATTGGAGCAATACCAATTGATTTATCAATGTACCTTCATGTGTGAGTTGTTCTGACCTACATTGAAAATAACAGAACACATATCAAAAGATAAAGAAGTGGAGCTATCATTAGGGAGATCCTCATCTGCTATTCTTTAATAAAGATTTTCAGAACATTAAGATTGCAGATTTCAATACAGCTGGGCGCTATTATACACTATGATTTAGTTATCCATAAAGTGCTGTTAAAGTGAATGGTTTCTGTTAGTATTTCAGTTCAATACCGAAATATTTTTGTTTTGGGGTCAACATATTCAAACACATCTTCAGATGTGGGTGAATCCGGGCCCGATGTTTCCCCATCAGTTTGTGTGGAGCTGGCCAGTGTACTAACAACTTAGATTTATACTCCAACTGTTCTTCAGCACTATGAGGGTATTGAATATGTTGTTTCCAACTGACATGACTGTAAATACTTACATAAAAACATGCTTGGATTCAAGATTTATACTTGGCATTTGCAATAAGTCAATGGAAAGCGTACTCCTCACTCCCTCCTGCAGTATGAAATTGTACAAATCGGTAATCAGAATGGAACCTGCTGGGTTATTGCTCGCAACAAGGAAAGAGATATAATCATATCTCGTTAGAACTCCTCATCAAGTTCTGAAATTCTATATTAAAGAAAAACAGGTTAGGATACACATCAACAATGATACCTGAAGTCTGTTTCCACAACATGAGTGACTACCATGTACGACTACCTGGGTCATGGTGCTACTTTCTGTCAACGATTTGGCTTGATGGCATTCCTATTCCTAAGTATTTCCATGGTTTCTTGGTAAACCAGTTTAACAATGTGTTTCATGTGTATAGTTCGTTTCATCACCACTTACACCCACTGCGCACACCCACGGCACACACTTACTGCGCACACACACTGTTAAGTTGGACACAAATAACAGTCAATAGTTAGTTTCATGTTCCTGTTCAGGACAGTACAGTCATTTAGCAGACACTTTTATCCAAAGCGACTTACAATAGTGTGTTTCAACAAAGGAAGGTAAGAGAACAACTCGTCACCAGAAGTCAAAAGTGCATTTCATTTCTAACAAGTCTCCAAGAACTGAACCAGTGCTCAGGTAGAAGTACAATAATTCAGGGAATTAAGGGAATTAATTTTAAGGGAAAAAGTACAATAAGTTGGCAAACAATAAGCAACAATATCTAGAACAATATATACCTATCTATAATATGTACTCTACTTTTGACTGACTTAATTGACGCTACGAGGAAGGATCCGGGAAGTGTGTCCTGAAGAGTTGGGTTTTCAGCCTGCGGCGGAAGATGGGGAGTGACTCTGCAGTCGTGACCTCTGTGGGGAGTTTGTTCCACTAAATTGGGGCCACAGGACGGAGAAGAGCCGTGACCGCGTAGATTGGCCACACTGGCCCTTTAGTGAGGGGGCAAGCAGACGGCCCGAAGAAGCCGAGCGAAGTGGACGGGTTGGGATGTAGGTCTTGACCATTGCCTGGAGGTAGGATGGAGCAGTACCTTTTACTGCCTTGTAGGCTAGCACCAAGGTCTTGAACTGGATGCGAGCAGCTACAGGTAGCCAGTGTAGAGTCCGAAGGAGGGTAGATGTGTGGGAGTACTTGGGGCGGTTGAACACCAGGCGAGCTGCAGCTTTCTGAATGAGCTTCAGGGGCCTGATGGCAAATGCCGGGGCGCCAGCAAGGAGGGAGTTGCAGTAGTCCAGCCGGGAGATGACCAGAGCCTGGATGAGCACCTGCGCAGCCATTTCAGTGAGAAAAGCCCAAATCCTCTCACACATAAAGGAAAATTGATAACTGAAAAGTGGCATTCCTGCTTTTCGGTATACACTTGGATTACATCACATCATCACTTTACTTCTGTGACTGTCAGCTGTTTCTTGGTAGACCAGTTTACCAAATGCAGAATGTTCTATGGGCATCACATACTGCTGAGAAATCAGAAAGATGCATTCAACATGACCTACTTATAGAAAGTGAATTATACAAACATATCAGTTTACGACTTATCACTTCATGAATTATAATCACAATGTATAAAATTACTTAGAAATAGTCAGATAGGATCCCGTTTGGTTATTGCACCCAACAAAGAAAGAGATATAATCATATCTCATCAAAGCTCCACTCATCATGTTCTGAAATTCTCTATTAGAGAACAACAGGTAAGGATAGACCTCACTAATGATACCTCCAGTATGTTGCCACAACATCTGTGACTACCACGTAGAACTACCTAGGTCATGGTGCTACTTTTTGTCAACGATGATGATTTGGCTTGATGGCTTTCCTACAATAAACTAAATTGGAGCAATACCAATTGATTTATCAATGTACCTTCATGTGTGAGTTGTTCTGACCTACATTGAAAATAACAGAACACATATCAAAAGATAAAGAAGTGGAGCTATCATTAGGGAGATCCTCATCTGCTATTCTTTAATAAAGATTTTCAGAACATTAAGATTGCAGATTTCAATACAGCTGGGCGCTATTATACACTATGATTTAGTTATCCATAAAGTGCTGTTAAAGTGAATGGTTTCTGTTAGTATTTCAGTTCAATACCGAAATATTTTTGTTTTGGGGTCAACATATTCAAACACATCTTCAGATGTGGGTGAATCCGGGCCCGATGTTTCCCCATCAGTTTGTGTGGAGCTGGCCAGTGTACTAACAACTTAGATTTATACTCCAACTGTTCTTCAGCACTATGAGGGTATTGAATATGTTGTTTCCAACTGACATGACTGTAAATACTTACATAAAAACATGCTTGGATTCAAGATTTCTACTTGGCATTTGCAATAAGTCAATGGAAAGCGTACTCCTCACTCCCTCCTGCAGTATGAAATTGTACAAATCGGTAATCAGAATGGAACCTGCTGGGTTATTGCTCGCAACAAGGAAAGAGATATAATCATATCTCGTTAGAACTCCCTCATCATGTTCTGAAATTCTATATTAAAGAAAAACAGGTTAGGATACACATCAACAATGATACCTGAAGTCTGTTTCCACAACATGAGTGACTACCATGTACGACTACCTGGGTCATGGTGCTACTTTCTGTCAACGATTTGGCTTGATGGCATTCCTATTCCTAAGTATTTCCATGGTTTCTTGGTAAACCAGTTTAACAATGTGTTTCATGTGTATAGTTAGTTTCATCACCACTTACACCCACTGCGCACACCCACGGCACACACTTACTGCGCACACACACTGTTAAGTTGGACACAAATAACAGTCAATAGTTAGTTTCATGTTCCTGTTCAGGACAGTACAGTCATTTAGCAGACACTTTTATCCAAAGCGACTTACAATAGTGTGTTTCAACAAAGGAAGGTAAGAGAACAACTCGTCACCAGAAGTCAAAAGTGCATTTCATTTCTAACAAGTCTCCAAGAACTGAACCAGTGCTCAGGTAGAAGTACAATAATTCAGGGAATTAAGGGAATTAATTTTAAGGGAAAAAGTACAATAAGTTGGCAAACAATAAGCAACAATATCTAGAACAATATATACCTATCTATAATATGTACTCTACTTTTGACTGACTTAATTGACGCTACGAGGAAGGATCCGGGAAGTGTGTCCTGAAGAGTTGGGTTTTCAGCCTGCGGCGGAAGATGGGGAGTGACTCTGCAGTCGTGACCTCTGTGGGGAGTTTGTTCCACTAAATTGGGGCCACAGGACGGAGAAGAGCCGTGACCGCGTAGATTGGCCACACTGGCCCTTTAGTGAGGGGCAAGCAGACGGCCCGAAGAAGCCGAGCGAAGTGGACGGGTTGGGATGTAGGTCTTGACCATTGCCTGGAGGTAGGATGGAGCAGTACCTTTTACTGCCTTGTAGGCTAGCACCAAGGTCTTGAACTGGATGCGAGCAGCTACAGGTAGCCAGTGTAGAGTCCGAAGGAGGGTAGATGTGTGGGAGTACTTGGGGCGGTTGAACACCAGGCGAGCTGCAGCTTTCTGAATGAGCTTCAGGGGCCTGATGGCAAATGCCGGGGCGCCAGCAAGGAGGGAGTTGCAGTAGTCCAGCCGGGAGATGACCAGAGCCTGGATGAGCACCTGCGCAGCCATTTCAGTGAGAAAAGCCCAAATCCTCTCACACATAAAGGAAAATTGATAACTGAAAAGTGGCATTCCTGCTTTTCGGTATACACTTGGATTACATCACATCATCACTTTACTTCTGTGACTGTCAGCTGTTTCTTGGTAGACCAGTTTACCAAATGCAGAATGTTCTATGGGCATCACATACTGCTGAGAAATCAGAAAGATGCATTCAACATGACCTACTTATAGAAAGTGAATTATACAAACATATCAGTTTACGACTTATCACTTCATGAATTATAATCACAATGTATAAAATTACTTAGAAATAGTCAGATAGGATCCCGTTTGGTTATTGCACCCAACAAAGAAAGAGATATAATCATATCTCATCAAAGCTCCACTCATCATGTTCTGAAATTCTCTATTAGAGAACAACAGGTAAGGATAGACCTCACTAATGATACCTCCAGTATGTTGCCACAACATCTGTGACTACCACGTAGAACTACCTAGGTCATGGTGCTACTTTTTGTCAACGATGATGATTTGGCTTGATGGCTTTCCTACAATAAACTAAATTGGAGCAATACCAATTGATTTATCAATGTACCTTCATGTGTGAGTTGTTCTGACCTACATTGAAAATAACAGAACACATATCAAAAGATAAAGAAGTGGAGCTATCATTAGGGAGATCCTCATCTGCTATTCTTTAATAAAGATTTTCAGAACATTAAGATTGCAGATTTCAATACAGCTGGGCGCTATTATACACTATGATTTAGTTATCCATAAAGTGCTGTTAAAGTGAATGGTTTCTGTTAGTATTTCAGTTCAATACCGAAATATTTTTGTTTTGGGGTCAACATATTCAAACACATCTTCAGATGTGGGTGAATCCGGGCCCGATGTTTCCCCATCAGTTTGTGTGGAGCTGGCCAGTGTACTAACAACTTAGATTTATACTCCAACTGTTCTTCAGCACTATGAGGGTATTGAATATGTTGTTTCCAACTGACATGACTGTAAATACTTACATAAAAACATGCTTGGATTCAAGATTTATACTTGGCATTTGCAATAAGTCAATGGAAAGCGTACTCCTCACTCCCTCCTGCAGTATGAAATTGTACAAATCGGTAATCAGAATGGAACCTGCTGGGTTATTGCTCGCAACAAGGAAAGAGATATAATCATATCTCGTTAGAACTCCTCATCAAGTTCTGAAATTCTATATTAAAGAAAAACAGGTTAGGATACACATCAACAATGATACCTGAAGTCTGTTTCCACAACATGAGTGACTACCATGTACGACTACCTGGGTCATGGTGCTACTTTCTGTCAACGATTTGGCTTGATGGCATTCCTATTCCTAAGTATTTCCATGGTTTCTTGGTAAACCAGTTTAACAATGTGTTTCATGTGTATAGTTCGTTTCATCACCACTTACACCCACTGCACACACTCACTCACACCCACTGCGCACACCCACGGCACACACTTACTGCGCACACACACTGTGTGTTGGACACAAATAACAGTCAATAGTTAGTTTCATGTTCCTGTTCAGGACAGTACAGTCATTTAGCAGACGCTTTTATCCAAAGCGACTTACAATAGTGTGTTTCAACAAAGGAAGGTAAGAGAACAACTCGTCACCAGAAGTCAAAAGTGCATTTCATTTCTAACAAGTCTCCAATCTCTGAACCAGTGCTCAGGTAGAAGTACATTAATTCAGGGAATTAAGGGAATTCATTTTAAGGGAAAAAGTACAATAAATTGGCAAACAATAAGCAACAATATCTAGAACAATATATACCTATCTATAATATGTACTCTACTTTTGACTGACTTAATTGACGCTACGAGGAAGGATCCGGGAAGTGTGTCCTGAAGAGTTGGGTTTTCAGCCTGCGGCGGAAGATGGGGAGTGACTCAGTACCTTTTACTGCCTTGTAGGCTAGCACCAAGGTCTTGAACTGGATGCGAGCAGCTACAGGTAGCCAGTGTAGAGTCCGAAGGAGGGTAGATGTGTGGGAGTACTTGGGGCGGTTGAACACCAGGCGAGCTTCAGGGGCCTGATGGCAAATGCCGGGGCGCCAGCAAGGAGGGAGTTGCAGTAGTCCAACCGGGAGATGACCAGAGCCTGGATGAGCACCTGCGCAGCCATTTCAGTGAGAAAAGGCCAAATCCTCTCACACATAAAGGAAAATTGATAACTGAAAAGTGGCATTCCTGCTTTTCGGTATACACTTGGATTACATCACATCATCACTTTACTTCTGTGACTGTCAGCTGTTTCTTGGTAGACCAGTTTACCAAATGCGGAATGTTCTATGGGCATCACATACTGCTGAGAAATCAGAAAGGTGTGTTGAATGTGTTATAGAATTTACCGATACCTCCAGTCAGTTGCAACAACATGTCTGACTACCACGTAGGACTACCTAGGTCATGGTGCTACTTTCTGTCAACGATGACGATTTGGCGGTGACCCAAAAACAAAACATCAAATATATTTCTGAACCAAAAGAGCAGGAACTATTCAATGTGGTCCAGAATCACTCACACATGAAGGTACATTGAAATGTTAATTTCTGCTATTTGTTATATTCTTGGGGTAAGTTAAGCCTATTAATCACTTCTGTGGATGTTTGCTGTTTTTTGGTAGACAAGAATAACATGAACTCTGTGAACGTTCACATACCATTGAGAAATCTGAAAATGAATATAACATTTCAAAGGTAACTACTTCATCTAACAGAATTGCATTGTGTAAGGGCAAAATAAAATCTAAAACTAAATCATTTGATGCGTTTAATATGGACAAACTACTAATGTTTACTAATGAATGGTCGTGTTTAATGGGACACGACCAAAAGGAATTAAGATTCATTAGTAAACAGTCCGATTACGAAATCGTGTAAGTGGTGCCGTGCGCATGGCTACAAGCTTTTGTACGTTACTGCCATCTACTGTTACACATCATGACCTGACATGCCACCAATCTCACCTGACTGAGTCTTGCTCTGACTCTCATTGTAACTGCAAAACCCTGCATGACTCTTTAACATAACTGGTTTATGTTTAGTGTGTTCATACATATTCAAGATTCAAGGATTTTTTTTTTTACAGTACAATGGAATGCTTTCTCTCTATTTCCTCTGGCAGTATGAATTCCCTACAACTATACTATACTATCATCGGTCTAGTCTGGTAGCTTGTTCAAATGTAATGTCATATATTAAGGAAAGGACATGTTATGCATACCAAGCACTTGTGCTTGAAAGACAAGTTACCTTCTTTGTCTTTGTGGGTAGCTTTTAGTTGGTAAGCTTGAGTTTGTACTGAAAAGTAAATTAAATCAATCTACCATAATGGTTTACATTTCTACAGCAGAATGCATGTTTTATTTGTTATGCGTATATTTTACCACACAGGGTGTACAGGTAGTATCGAAATCCCGTTAAAGATTAACTCGAAGTTGCTCACCATTTTTCAATCATTCCAGGAAAACGTGACTTAGCGAATCATTGACCGCTGCGCCTGAAAGCAAAACCATACGGGAAGTTACTTTTAACAGTTTTGTAATCAGAACGGCTCCTGACTGGTTATTGCGACCAGCCAGGAGGGAGATATAATCATATCTCATTATCCTCCACTCATCATTTTCTGTAAATCTCTTCACGAGATAAACAGGTAAGGATTGACCTCACTAATGATACCGTACAAAAAGCGTTGGAACGTAGTTGACTATCGCGTAGCACCATCCAAGTCATGGTGCTAAAATTTCTTGATGAATTCACCTCACTAATGATACCCACTCTGATGTGATTGTGACACATGACGTCATTCATGGCTAATTCACTTCACTCAACAAACCGCTGCTGCGGTGTATCTCCGTTTATTAACCATTCCGCTAGCTTGCGAGCTAAATACGGATCAGTATTTCAGTCAGTTTGGTGAAGTCACGCTTATGTATAGTTGTTTTTTTTTGATGACAGCGACGGGAAATCGAAGTGTGTAATTATATTTAATAAAGGGACAAAACTAAATAATGTTTCTGTCTAAAGAGCGAGGAATACATCTGGGCATTGGCTTAATTATTGTGATGTGTTATGTAACGCTGTTATGATAACTTCTGTTATGATTTGTTAAGAGCTTTCTGCCAATGATTTGAATAAGGAGAAATGCGTTTATTATTTGAAAGTTGAAGCACTAATGAAAGTTAGCCTTAGACTAGTAATTTTAAATGTCTGGGTTTATTTAGACTATAGACTATTTGTTTACCAAATGCAGAATGTTCTATGGGCATCACATACTGCTGAGAAATCAGAAAGATGCATTCAACATGACCTACTTATAGAAAGTGAATTATACAAACATATCAGTTTACGACTTATCACTTCATGAATTATAATCACAATGTTTAATATTACTTAGTAATAGTCAGATAGGATCCCGTTTGGTTATTGCACCCAACAAAGAAAGAGATATAATCATATCTCATCAAAGCTCCACTCATCATGTTCTGAAATTCTCTATTAGAGAACAACAGGTAAGGATAGACCTCACTAATGATACCTCCAGTATGTTGCCACAACATCTGTGACTACCACGTAGAACTACCTAGGTCATGGTGCTACTTTTTGTCAACGATGATGATTTGGCTTGATGGCTTTCCTACAATAAACTAAATTGGAGCAATACCAAATGATTTATCAATGTACCTTCATGTGTGAGTTGTTCTGACCTACATTGAAAATAACAGAACACATATCAAAAGATAAAGAAGTGGAGCTATCATTAGGGAGATCCTCATCTGCTATTCTTTAATAAAGATTTTCAGAACATTAAGATTGCAGATTTCAATACAGCTGGGCGCTATTATACACTATGATTTAGTTATCCATAAAGTGCTGTTAAAGTGAATGGTTTCTGTTAGTATTTCAGTTCAATACCGAAATATTTTTGTTTTGGGGTCAACATATTCAAACACATCTTCAGATGTGGGTGAATCCGGGCCCGATGTTTCCCCATCAGTTTGTGTGGAGCTGGCCAGTGTACTAACAACTTAGATTTATACTCCAACTGTTCTTCAGCACTATGAGGGTATTGAATATGTTGTTTCCAACTGACATTACTGTAAATACTTACATAAAAACATGCTTGGATTCAAGATTTCTACTTGGCATTTGCAACAAGTCAATGGAAAGCGTACTCCTCACTCCCTCCTGCAGTATGAAATTGTACAAATCGGTAATCAGAATGGAACCTGCTGGGTGATTGCTCGCAACAAGGAAAGAGATATAATCATATCTCGTTAGAACTCCTCATGTTCTGAAATTCTATATTAAAGAAAAACAGGTTAGGATACACATCAACAATGATACCTGAAGTCTGTTTCCACAACATGAGTGACTACCATGTACGACTACCTGGGTCATGGTGCTACTTTCTGTCAACGATTTGGCTTGATGGCATTCCTATTCCTAAGTATTTCCATGGTTTCTTGGTAAACCAGTTTAACAATGTGTTTCATGTGTATAGTTAGTTTCATCACCACTTACACCCACTGCGCACACCCACGGCACACACTTACTGCGCACACACACTGTTAAGTTGGACACAAATAACAGTCAATAGTTAGTTTCATGTTCCTGTTCAGGACAGTACAGTCATTTAGCAGACACTTTTATCCAAAGCGACTTACAATAGTGTGTTTCAACAAAGGAAGGTAAGAGAACAACTCGTCACCAGAAGTCAAAAGTGCATTTCATTTCTAACAAGTCTCCAAGAACTGAACCAGTGCTCAGGTAGAAGTACAATAATTCAGGGAATTAAGGGAATTAATTTTAAGGGAAAAAGTACAATAAGTTGGCAAACAATAAGCAACAATATCTAGAACAATATATACCTATCTATAATATGTACTCTACTTTTGACTGACTTAATTGACGCTACGAGGAAGGATCCGGGAAGTGTGTCCTGAAGAGTTGGGTTTTCAGCCTGCGGCGGAAGATGGGGAGTGACTCTGCAGTCGTGACCTCTGTGGGGAGTTTGTTCCACTAAATTGGGGCCACAGGACGGAGAAGAGCCGTGACCGCGTAGATCGGCCACACTGGCCCTTTAGTGAGGGGGCAAGCAGACGGCCCGAAGAAGCCGAGCGAAGTGGACGGGTTGGGATGTAGGTCTTGACCATTGCCTGGATGTAGGATGGAGCAGTACCTTTTACTGCCTTGTAGGCTAGCACCAAGGTCTTGAACTGGATGCGAGCAGCTACAGGTAGCCAGTGTAGAGTCCGAAGGAGGGTAGATGTGTGGGAGTACTTGGGGCGGTTGAACACCAGGCGAGCTGCAGCTTTCTGAATGAGCTTCAGGGGCCTGATGGCAAATGCCGGGGCGCCAGCAAGGAGGGAGTTGCAGTAGTCCAGCCGGGAGATGACCAGAGCCTGGATGAGCACCTGCGCAGCCATTTCAGTGAGAAAAGCCCAAATCCTCTCACACATAAAGGAAAATTGATAACTGAAAAGTGGCATTCCTGCTTTTCGGTATACACTTGGATTACATCACATCATCACTTTACTTCTGTGACTGTCAGCTGTTTCTTGGTAGACCAGTTTACCAAATGCGGAATGTTCTATGGGCATCACATACTGCTGAGAAATCAGAAAGGTGTGTTGAATGTGTTATAGAATTTACCGATACCTGCAGTCAGTTGCAACAACATGTCTGACTACCACGTAGGACTACCTAGGTCATGGTGCTACTTTCTGTCAACGATGACGATTTGGCGGTGACCAAAAACAAAACATCAAATATATTTCTGAACCAAAAGAGCAGGAACTATTCAATGTGGTCCAGAATCACTCACACATGAAGGTACATTGAAATGTTAATTTCTGCTATTTGTTATATTCTTGGGGTAAGTTAAGCCTATTAATCACTTCTGTGGATGTTTGCTGTTTTTTGGTAGACAAGAATAACATGAACTCTGTGAACGTTCACATACCATTGAGAAATCTGAAAATGAATATAACATTTCAAAGGTAACTACTTCATCTAACAGAATTGCATTGTGTAAGGGCAAAATAAAATCTAAAACTAAATCATTTGATGCGTTTAATATGGACAAACTACTAATGTTTACTAATGAATGGTCGTGTTTAATGGGACACGACCAAAAGGAATTAAGATTCATTAGTAAACAGTCCGATTACGAAATCGTGTAAGTGGTGCCGTGCGCATGGCTACAAGCTTTTGTACGTTACTGCCATCTACTGTTACACATCATGACCTGACATGCCACCAATCTCACCTGACTGAGTCTTGCTCTGACTCTCTACATTGTAACTGCAAAACCCTGCATGACTCTTTAACATAACTGGTTTATGTTTAGTGTGTTCATACATATTCAAGATTCAAGGATTTTTTTTTTTACAGTACAATGGAATGCTTTCTCTCTATTTCCTCTGGCAGTATGAATTCCCTACAACTATACTATACTATCATCGGTCTAGTCTGGTAGCTTGTTCAAATGTAATGTCATATATTAAGGAAAGGACATGTTATGCATACCAAGCACTTGTGCTTGAAAGACAAGTTACCTTCTTTGTCTTTGTGGGTAGCTTTTAGTTGGTAAGCTTGAGTTTGTACTGAAAAGTAAATTAAATCAATCTACCATAATGGTTTACATTTCTACAGCAGAATGCATGTTTTATTTGTTATGCGTATATTTTACCACACAGGGTGTACAGGTAGTATCGAAATCCCGTTAAAGATTAACTCGAAGTTGCTCACCATTTTTCGATTATTCCAGGAAAACGTGACTTAGCGAATCATTGACCGCTGCGCCTGAAAGCAAAACCATACGGGAAGTTACTTTTAACAGTTTTGTAATCAGAACGGCTCCTGACTGGTTATTGCGACCAGCCAGGAGGGAGATATAATCATATCTCATTATCCTCCACTCATCATTTTCTGTAAATCTCTTCACGAGATAAACAGGTAAGGATTGACCTCACTAATGATACCGTACAAAAAGCGTTGGAACGTAGTTGACTATCGCGTAGCACCATCCAAGTCATGGTGCTAAAATTTCTTGATGAATTCACCTCACTAATTGTTACGTCCCAGCTCGGGGAGAGTGGGAAAGAACATTTAACCAGTTGTACTTGGTAAATAAGAAGTTGTTTTAATAAATGAACATACAATAACGTTGGCAAAAACAGCCACAATCAAAACAAAAGCCACTAAGGCAGCACGTTACAGGAACACCAAAGGAACCGATGGAACTCCTTACATAAGAGTGGTATTATAAGTTGCCCAAACCAAACAAACAAACACACAAACGAAACCTCCCTTCTACCAGGGGAAAACGAACAGGGCTAACAAAAGAATATGCGGCTACAAGACACCGCCGGGGAAGCAAGGCAACCACGGCGCACGGGGCTCCCCAACACAACAGTCGTCAAGATCACACACATCAACACACCTGCTAACAATACGTTCGTTAGTATCTCGGAGGAGTTATTGAGACGTCTGACACAGATTCAGACCTCTCCCGACTAACACGATGCACACGGTCTTAACAGCTGTCGCCGGACAGGCGGCGCGGAGATTGGAGAGTCGAGCCTGACATCCTCCAATCCAGACCTTCGGATCTTCGGTCCCGCCTACCGGGGGAGGGACAGGACGCCGGCATCCAATGACGTCTGGGCAACGGCACAGCTCATATACATACACACACACAGAACCCGCAGCCGTAACACCCCCTCCCTTAAGACACAAACCTATGGTTTTGTTAACCAAGCCTACCAGCAAACCTACCTAATAGCACACACAAACATCACTAACCCCTAGACCCAGCATATGCCAACACATTGTCTGAGCCCTTCCTATGACGGATGTCTAGGTTGTAATCTTGCACGATCAGAGCCCATCGCATGAGACGCTGAATGCGATTGTACATGTGAGATAGGAATACGACGAGATCGTGATCAGTAAACACGGCAACTGGCAAAGGCTAGACCCAACCTAAACCTCGAACTGCTGCAGAGCTAATAACAAAGCAAGGGTCTCTTTCTCGATTGTAGAATCTCTGAGCTGGTGCTTGCTGAACTTACGAGAAAAACAAACTGGATGATCAACCCCCTCATCATCCTCCTGCAACAGGACTGCACCTGCCCCCACTGCTATTGCTCCCCATCCCGCCGCGACTAGCGCCGTATCCTTGACCAAACCCACCAGCCCCAAACCGCCCTCGCTCCATCATTTGCCTACTATTGTGTTTAGGCTCGGCGTTGGAGATGTGCACCCTGACACCCATGATGATCAGGTCCTCGCCACACAGGGCCTGGGCCACCTGGTCATCGGCAAAGGTGACGAAGGCGAATGCTCGGAAGGGTTTGGGAATAAAGACGTCTGTGACCTCGCCGTACTGCATGAAGAACTGCCTCAGCTCGTCAGTGGTCATGTCTTCAGTACAGCGGCCCACAAAGATCTTGCGGCAGCGCATGGGCTCATCAGGACCGGCCTTAGAGTTGGGAAGTTTGCAGTCACACCACCTCCCGTCAATCATGTGTCTCTGAGAAACCACTTTGGTCTGAGTCTCGTACTCTGTGAATCGGACAAACCCAAAGCCTTTGGACTTGCCAGTCTTGGCATCCCTCTTGACCTGCACCATGATGACCTCCCCAAAAGTGGCAAAGTAGTCCTTCAGGTCCTGTTCTGAGGTTTTCCATGGAAGCCCCAGAACAATGAGATCCGACGTCTTCTGGGAGCCCCTCCTGATTTTAACAGCGGAGGCGGCGTCCATTTCATCCATCTTCCCTTTGCTGTCTTTGGGGTAGTTCACGACGTACACCAGGTTACCCCAGTCGCTCTCGGGTTGAGGAGAATCCAATATCTCCAGAGCTGGAGTCACCTTACCACCCGCAATATCATTTCCCATTAGAAATACGATACCTTTTATTGGTAATGCGGGACACACCGCGACTGGGAAGAACCCAGTAACTAATTTTGATTGCACATGTACGTTGTGTACGGGCCGTGGGATATAACCCATCTCAATGCCACGTAATATTGAACCGTAGCCACAGGCCGACTGATCGGAGAACGGCAACGCTGAGGCAACAATCACAGACTGGGACCCTCCAGTGTCTCGCAAAATACGCACGGGTTTCTGATCGGCCGACGATACCCACTCTGATGTGATTGTGACACATGACGTCATTCATGGCTAATTCACTTCACTCAACAAACCGCTGCTGCGGTGTATCTCCGTTTATTAACCATTCCGCTAGCTTGCGAGCTAAATACGGATCAGTATTTCAGTCAGTTTGGTGAAGTCACGCTTATGTATAGTTTTTTTTTTTTTGATGACAGCGACGGGAAATCGAAGTGTGTAATTATATTTAATAAAGGGACAAAACTAAATAATGTTTCTGTCTAAAGAGCGAGGAATACATCTGGGCATTGGCTTAATTATTGTGATGTGTTATGTAACGCTGTTATGATAACTTCTGTTATGATTTGTTAAGAGCTTTCTGCCAATGATTTGAATAAGGAGAAATGCGTTTATTATTTGAAAGTTGAAGCACTAATGAAAGTTAGCCTTAGACTAGTAATTTTAAATGTCTGGGTTTATTTAGACTATACAATATTTGTACTGTTCATTGTCATAGGACCATGTCTTGTTACTGTTGTTACTGTTCATCTTGTTACTGTGCATAGTCATAGGACTATGTCTTGTTACTGTTCATAGTCATAGGACTATGTCTTGTTACTGTTTTACTGTTCATCAGATTTCTGTTAACGGTTCTAAAAGCTTTTAGGATCAATTTGTTGAAAAGTACAAATGCTGTCAAGTTGAGCCAAAATGCAATTAGAATCAAATTACTCTCTGTTTAAAAGAATATAAGAATATGTATTTTGGTTGACACGTTTTAAAATTAATTTAGTTCCAATAAAAGTCAGGGTCTATTAGGATTATGCCACATATTTTAACTTTCCATAGTCATAGGACCATGTCTTGTTATGATCATCTTGTTACTGTTCATAGTCATAGGACTATGTCTTGTTACTGTTCATCTTGTTACTGTTCATAGTCAGAGGACTGTCTTGTTACTGTTCATAGTCATAGGACTATGTCTTGTTACTGTTCATATTCATAGAATGATGCCTGGTTACTGTTCATACTTAGAACTAGGTCTTGTTACTGTTATATAAGCATATACAATATATATATATACACTCAAAGATCCTCACAATTTGTCAGCTCTTCCAGCAAACGTGACTCGGCAATGACTGCGCCTGTAAGCAAAAACAAACGGACGACACTTTCATTTACTTTAACAGTTTTGTAATCAGAACGGCTCCTGACTGGTTATTGCGACCAGTCAGGAGGGAGACATAATCATATCTCATTATCCTCCGCTCATCATTTTCTGTAAATCTCTTTATGAGATAAACAGGTAAGGATTGACCTCACTAATGATACCGTACGACCAGCGTCGGAACGTAGTTGACTATCGCGTAGCACCATCCAAGTCATGGTGCTAATATTTCTTGATTTTTTCTTTTTGTTTTCTTCTGATGAACTGCAATCCAATAACACATTTTTGACTGTACAATGATTATTATATATATTTCTGAACATAATGAACAGGAACTCACATCGCATCACAGGTACATCGATAACTAAACCTGCTATTCGTTCTATTCTTGGGGTAAATTAAGCCTATACATCACTTTACTTCTGTGACTGTCTGCTGTTTTTTGGTAGACGAGTTCAACAAAATCACATGATCGTTACGTTCAAATACCATTGAGAAATCATAAAATGTATATAACACTTCAAAGGTAATTACTAAATAATCCGATTGGATCCTGCTGGGTTATTGCGTCCAACAAGAGAGGATATATAAAATATCTCATTAATCTCATCTATCTAATCATGTTCTGAATGTTGTGATAGACTATACACAATATGTATTATAGCCTAATCTATATAATAAAGGACACAGGTACACTTAATTTAACACGGGAGCCGTCTCCGTCTCAGCACAGGGTTTCCTACTCCTTCCGGTCCAGTGCTTGTCACAATAAAACATCCTGCTTCTAGCAGTGGTAATATAAACAGTACCAAACATTACACTGAAATTCTCTATTTGAGAAGAAGAATTCACCTCACTAATGATACCCACTCTGATGTGATTGTGACACATGACGTCATTCATGGCTAATTCACTTCACTTCACTCGACGAACCGTTTCTACTGCTGCGTATCTCAGTTTATTAACCATCCCGCTAGCTTGCGAGCTAAATACGGATCAATATTTCAGTCAGTTTGGTGCAGTCACGAGCCAGTCCAAACGAGCTAAATTGAGAAAAACCAACGACAATTATGTAGAGGTTGTTTTTTTTATGACAGCGACGGGAGATTGAAGTGTGTAATTATATTTAATAAAGGGACAAAACTAAATAATGTTTCTGTCTAAAGAGCGAGGAATACATCTGGGCATTGGCTTAATTATTGTGATGTGGAGGTGTGATGTGTGATGTAACGCTGTTATGATAACTTCTGTTATGATTTGTTAAGAGCTTTCTGCCAATGATTTGAATAAGGAGAAATGCGTTTATTATTTGAAAGTTGAAGCACTAATGAAAGTTAGCCTTAGACTAGTACTTTTAAATGTCTGGGTTTATTTAGACTATAGACTATTTGTACTGTTCATTGTCTATAGGACCATGTCTTGTTACTGTTGTTACTGTTCATTTTGTTACTGTTTATAGTCATAGGACAATGTCTTGTTTATGTTCATCTTGTTACAGTTCATAGTCATAGGAGTATGTCTTGTTACTGTTCAGTCATAGGACTATGTCTTGTTACTGTTCCTCTTGTTACTGTTCATAGTCATAGGACTATGTCTTGTTACTGTTCATATTCATAGAATGATGTCTTGTTACTGTTCATCTTGTAACTGTTCATACTCAGAACTATGTCTTGTTACTGTTATATAAGTATATACAATATATAAACATATAGAAAGTATATAAGTGGTATAAACATGAAATGTGTTTCTGTACAGGTATTTAGATTGAACATTTTTAGAATACAAATAGTTCCAACAACATCTAAGAATACAAATGGTAGTAAGCATATGTTTAATTGGTGTTATGATTTTGAGGGGGTCTTTGGAATTTCCCTGTCAGGGGTCCCTGGCCCAAAAAAGTTTGAGAACCCCTGACCTAGGTCATGGTGTTACAAAATAGGCTAAATGGCACCTTATTACCGAGGCATTGCCTGGAGGAAGCCTTGTTGATCTATGGCCACACTGAGGTGCTTGGGTTTTCATGAAGCTCAAACTGAGATATAAAAATGATGATATTACATTACATTACAGTCATTAAGAAGACACTTTTGTCCAAAGCGACTTACAATAGTGCGTTCAACAAAGGTGGGTAAGAGAACCACTCGTCACCAGAAGTCAAAAGTGCATTTCTATCCAATCAATTCTTAACAATTTATTTCACAACACAATATTACATTGATAATTATTATATTAAAATATATATTCTAGTTTTCTGCACACTTATGTACTGGAACTAACTAATCAAACAAACATTTAATCATCAGGGTATGAATGAAGAATCAATTACATGTGGCTACAATTACTTGTTTATACACATGACAATGGAATCCAATGTGAAATAAGGAGTGGTTTGTAAGAATACCATTTAGCTCATAAACAACTTCACATTGTCAGTAAACCTGAGGATAAGAATGTTTCTGAAAAATCACTTTAGAGATATGAAGATATATAGGGTAACGTGCCTTTTTAAACATACACACAATTACTTGTAACTCTGTTTCTGTAGATCATTCTGCAGCGAGAGCACTCCTCCAAGCTGCCTTTTCCCCTTTAAGACTTCGTCTTCTAGAACACGCAACTGAGTCATCTTATGTCGTTCTAAAAGAATAGCACAAAATCAATGAATGCACAAGTAGCATGTCAGGCACACAGTCAGACACACATACATTGTACAGATACGTACCAGTGGCTAGTAACTGGCATTTAAAACTCTCAGCGCTTTCTATTTCAGATGGCAGTCTCTCTGGGGTCTGGGGGGGGGGGGGTACAGCTTTAAGGAGCCTTAATGATACCAGCAACTTTTCTCTAAACATCTTGTCAGTGAGTCACAAACTTACAAATGTGGAGTGTAGACTCTTATGCTGCTCTATGAGTTGATGGAGTTGGTTTTCAAACTTCATCCTGAATTAACAAAACATTTTTTGAATGATCACAAAAAATACAGCTTTGAATACAGTCGCAGACTGAAAAGTAAACATCAACATCATGAGACCCTTTTCCACAAATATTCACTCTTATCAAGGGGTAGTGGGCTGTTAGTTTGTGGTACACACAACTGTGATCACAAATCTTGTGCTCTAGTTACCCAAGTTTTCTCTGTTTCAACTTGAATTCCTGGATCTGGCATCTGTATTGTTCTAATGTCTCCTCACTTTGCTTGATGAGTTGCAATTGTCTGCAAACAAGAAACTTCACACATCAGATACTCAGATACGGTGTATATTTTATGGAAGGCTATTTGGGCATGCTATGCATCAAGAAGTGAGGATAAAGTATCATCTAACAGAATAAACAGAATTTCAATGTGTAAGGGCATAATGAAAAATGTACCGAATGATTTGATGCGTTTAATGTGGACTACAAAAAACATGTATAGATGTTTAATGGGACACGACCAAAAGGTTAAGATTCTACATTAGTGAACAGTCCCATTACGAAATTGTGCAAGTGGTGCCCTGCGAATGGCTACAAGCTTGTGTACGTTACTGCCATCTACTGTTACACATCATGAACAAACAGTTTGGCTAACAAGTTTGTTGTAACAAACTTAACTTACTTTCTTTACTTTAAAACTTACCCTAACCCTACACACTAGCTTTTTTTTTAAGCAATTGTCCTGACATGCCACCAATCTCACCTGACTGAGTCCTGCTCTGACTCTCTGCATTGGAACTGCAAAGCCCTGCATGACTCTTTAACAGAACAGGTTTATGTTTAGTGTGTTCATACATATTCAAGATTCAAGGATGTTTTTTATTTGCAACAATGGAGTGCTTACTCTCCATTCCCTCCTGCAGTATGAATTCCCTACAACTATACTATACTATCATCGGTCTAGCGTGGTAGCCTGTTCAAATGTAATGTAATATATTAGGGAAAGGACATGTTATGCATACCAAGCACTTGTGCTAAAAATACAAGTTACCTTCTTTGTCTTTGTGGATAGCTTTTAGTTGGTAAGCTTGAGTTTGTACTGAAAAGTAAATGAACAACAGAATGCATTGGTCTCAAATGTTTTATTTGTTGTGTATATTGTACTACACAGTGGGTACTACTATACGTAGTTATGAAATCCCTTAAAAGATTAACTCGAAGTTCCTCACAATTTGTCAATTCTTCCAGCAAAACGTGATGACTCAGCTTATCATCAACGACTGAGCCTGTAAGCAGAAACAATCGCACGACACTTTCATTTGTTTTTAACAGTTTTGTAATCAGAACGGCTCCTGACTGGTTATTGCGACCAGCCAGGAGGGAGATATAATCATATCTCATTATCCTCCGCTCATCATTTTCTGTAAATCTCTAAAAGAGATAAACAGGTAAGGATTGACCTCACTAATGATACCGTACGAACAGCGTCGGAACGTACTTGACTATCGCGTAGCACCATCTAAGTCATGGTGCTACCATTTCTTGAAAGATTTTTTTCTTTTTGTTTTCTTCGGATGAACTGGAATCCACTGAAGTTCTGACTGTAAAATTATTAATATTGAAATGATTAATGAATGATTTTAATATTCGTCGACGTTACCCAGAAAGCTTTGCATGCCATAACATGTCGTCGGGCATCAATTGGCCACTCCCCTTGTTACAAAAAACCCACCTCGAAATTATACTAGATGAGAACGCCTGGGACCAAGGTTAACATTATACAACATGTAGTCATGTCATTTTGCTGAACGTTAACATTGGCAAAGTAGCTACACGGGACAACGTATGACAATGACGCGTCTAGGCCATGGATGTATGAAACTAGGCTGAGAGAGGGTCATGAAACTATAGGTTATGCCGGTCTACCGCAAGACACTTTCCGTTATCTTGCTTCCTATGCTCCCTCCAGTACACAGTCCCTGGGGTGAGAAGAAGAACAACAACAACAACACTAACGATACAATATATAAAAAAATATATATAGAGAGAATTATGACTAAGCATTTGACAAAGCAATGTCGAGAAAAACGGAAAGACGGATATCCCTATCGGAAGTCCGTCCTCTCTTTCGCCGCTAAACCCATGTAACTGAAAGACCCGCCCTTTCCCTTGCTAATAACGCACATTTAGAGCATCCCGTTCCAGATGTACCGGCGTGAGGCGTGTCGTTAGCGACTGGATTGTTAAAAGTCCGAGTTGAACATTTCAACATTTATAGTATATTGATAGTCATTTTAAAGTCAAGTTGAAGTTGATATATAATAAATGTACCCACGCACACACAAATAAAGTTAGCGTGTCATTGTATCCTATGTACTATATGGAGTGATTTAAAACCAGGGCCTCTACCATACCTTGTTGAAGTTTCCTTAGCTTGACCATCAGCTGTTCGAATTTGGGCTCTTCCATATTTGTACTTCGGCCTCCTATGAAAACGATGGAACATATGAATATGTGTTCACAACATTTAATCAACGTTTAATGGTAACAGTAGTAGTACGCAGTTCTACGTCTATAGTAGTAACCCTATATGTAGGTAGTTGAGCAAACCGTAATTTTCTTGCTACATTGTCGTGTATTCCATAACGACAACGTTATTATTACAGTTATCTAGTCACACTATGCATCGTTTCTTTCTTGAAATAACGAGCTTAATTAAAATACACATGAATATTATCTCGTATTTACCAGCTGTATTAGTTGTCGCCGTGGTTTTTTTCATACAGAAACGAGCTTCAGTCCCGAGTTGTAAATCGTTCAAACGGTCAGTTTCAAACTAAAAGATGCTCGTGCCAGGTACATCGTGACGTCATCAACGTCAGTTCAGTTTGATAAGGGTGTAAAAGGTGTTTATGTCACTGAGTCGTACTACAACGAATAAGAAACATGTATTCGAATAAATCGCTATACTCAGAATCACTGGTTCGTATGAGAACGAATAAGAAACATGTATTCGATTAAATCGCAATTCCTCAGAATCTTCGAGCATAACATGACCAATTCGTGCAACTTGTGATTTGTTGAACCAGTGCTAGCCGTAGAACGACATATGATCAAAACAGTTGTCAGGCGACCATAGTAGATTACACAGATGCAGAAATTACGTATATTAAAAGCGGTATTAATAACATCATAATATTATCTATAACGCTGTCAATGTATTACATTGATAACATTCAGCCACTAGATGTCGCACACCCTCTCTGCACAACCTGTGTGTTTCGTGGTCGGGTGGATTTTATGTTTTTTTATACTAATTATTAGTCTACATACAAATGTATCAATAGCACCTTTAAGATATTTTTCTGAATGAAAACACATGCACATATTATTTGTTTGTCTTTTAATGTAAAGCAAACAGCAGTGTAGAGGAATACATTTCTAGTTTCAATGCAAATATACAGACCTACGAATCCCCAAAGTACACGTCAAAGCACTAAGAAGTTGTGTATACACACACTTAGAAACAGAAAAAATAAAAATAAAAAGGCCTTTCAGCAATACTTGTCCAATACAGTGCTGTTTCCAAAAGTCAGAAATGTGCATCAGCACATGTAAATATGCTGAAAGTGTCATGCAACAGCTAGATAAAAAAACCCAGAAATTAAGACGTTTTAAAATACATCTTTATTATACCATTCATGTTATAAATTAAACATACTTAATCTGAATTATTAATATCTATCAGCCAGTCAATTTTGAGTACAACTTTTAAGTACATACATGCTGAACTCCCCAGGTCCTAAAATGACCTAATTTGAAGAACATGAATTTCCTTGCTTATGCTGATCTTGCAGTGATTTCCTCCTTCCATATGTCAATAAATAAAATGATGTAGTCCAAGGACAGGTTGGAAACAATCTTCTTCATATTACCTTTTTGGATTGCTGCACTAGGCTGGTATTAATATCAACACTTCCAATATTTCACATTACTTATAAGGGAAACATACAGCACTTCATTTATCTTTACAATAAAACACCAAATAAGTTAGCAAGGAATAGCAAACCAAAAAAACAATGTATTAATTAAAATAAGGTATTAAAAGAGACTTGTTTAAATGTTTAAAGGAATCAACTTTCAAGCATCAAACTTCTCTTCTCTGGAAGTATATGTATGGTGTGACTAAATGTGTTTGTGTGTGAAGACATCAAACATTAAACTTCATGACGGTCTCTTTACTAGGTGAAGACAAGTTGCGGTATCAGAATGCAAGCCGCCAAGCACCGTAAGCCTTGAGACTCATTTCAGCAGAAAACCATGTTAGGGACATTGGCCTCATATACAGTTACACAGTTTGACTATTTACAGCTACCTAACAAGCAGACTAGGAGAGGCAAGCCTCGGGAGGATCAAGACAATCATAACACAGTTTCAATTGTGTTTTAACATTGCCATGCATAATTTAGTTACTTTACATTGGGACCTGGGGTAACGGGACATATTTGTGAGGAGATATTTCGAGCAATAGCTTCTTTCCAGTCAAAGCTGGTCTGCATGGGAGTCAACCACAGTGCCACATATACACAGGATATACATATATATATATATATCTATATCTATATATATATAGATATATATACAGATATATATATAGATATAGATATATATCTCTACTGAGTTAAGGGGTAGGTACCGACGTTCCACAGACTGTATTAGTAGAAGCAGGAGACCGCTAGTGGAAAAACAGTAATTATTGAGGAATTAAAAGAAAAGCAAGGATCATAGTGGCCTTTTAAAGAGTTTCGTTATATATATATATATATATATATATATATATATATATATCTCTATATATAATCTTCAATGAGTATAACTGGAAGAGGCAAAGAACACACACCCGGGTGTTAAAGAGATGGGGCATTATAGCATCATTCACTGTTGAGGAAACACACTTTCCCACCTCCTGAAAACACTCCCCCCTAGTGGGGCACCCTTAATCACGGGAGCGTCCCACGATAGCCAAGATATAGAGGAAGATGTTGATGATGTCTGTGTACAGGTTGAGGGCCGCGAAAATGTACTCTTCCGGACTAAGGGCCAGCTTCTTATTACCTAGAAGCAGCTGGGTGTCCACAGCCAAGAACTGCAGCAGAAGCAAGAATTGCCATTAGTGAAAGTGGAACAGATTTATTTTAAATATTTCCAAAACCCCTTACATTAGAAACAAATACATTAGAAGAGGACTATAAATTGTCAGAGACACAAAATGACATTGTTGTGGATAAAACAGCACAATCAACTAGGGAGACACTTACGCAGGTGAAGAGAAGAGCCCCCAGGGAGGCATAGACAATGTCCAGGATCCTGTTGCGAATGAAGATGCAGAGGATGGAGAAGACTAGCAGGACTATCAGGCACACAAACAGCACACCGCGGCAGGAAGTGAAGTCATACTTGCTCTGCGGTGGGGGAAGGGTTAGAAACGAGAAGAGAGAGCCACGTTAGAAACCCAGAACACGTCTTTTAGTTAGTTAAAGGTTAGCTGGGATTGGTGTGTGTGTGTGTGAGAGAAAGAGAGATGGTTAGGAGACAGCTCAGGTAGAAATCAACTTTATAAATGTACAAAACAAGTAATTCTGCTGATTTTGCGGCATCAAAACACAATCAATTGTAAACATTCAACTGATAAATCATACAATAAGTTAACTGCACTGTAAAGAAAACCAAAACGACCACATCCTTTGTGTCCTTATTTGGACACAAATATTTGTAATCCTTTGCGTGCAAAACATGATTTGTTTTGCACACGATCTTAATATGGCGGCGTGTCTACCGACCTGCAGTGAGAAGACGACAACTGTGAAGCAGACCACAGCAGTGATGCCCACAGCCATGATGACGGTGTCCGTGTTGTAGAAACTGGCAATCATGCCCACCATGTAGGATAGGCTCAAGGTCAAGATGGACTGAAAAGCCAGAGGAGAATGGTCACCGACAACATAACACCTTCTAAAAGGTCTGGATGCAAAAATCTTTATGCAAGGACAAAGGACAACATTGTTTAATTTAGCCTTTATTTAAATCCGCAAATCCCACCCCAGAGACCTACCAGAGCCACCAAGTTCCAGGGGTGTTTGCGGCGGAAGTCTCCGCAGCAGCTAAGCACGATGAGGGACACGACGAATACGGCGTAGGACACGTAGTACGTCCACGGATTTTGGCGAACAAACAGCTTGGCTTCATCCACAAAGGTGAAGATGGCCACAAAGGAGAAGGTGACCAACAGCTGCACTGTGAGCACCATGAACACCTGGGAGACAGGGAGACGGGGACGTGCATTCATTCAGGTGTAACAAACAACAGATATTATTATCATCGTCAATATTTCACATGACTTAGGGAACATAAGCATAAGGGAAACATACAACACTCCATTTTACTTTACAATAAACAACAAATAAGTTAGAAAGGAATAGCAAACCAAAAATGTATGTATTAATGAATGTAAAGACTAATGTCTAATTGATAAACTAACGTTGTTTAAAGGAATAAACTTTCAAGCATTACACTTCTCTTCTCTGGCAGTATATGTATAGTGTGACTAAATATGTGAAGACATCATACATTAAACTTCATGATGGTCTCTTTACTAGGTGTTTGTTTCAACTACTTGAGGGATTTAGAACTTCTTCACTCATCTGGAACAGTATATTGTTGTTGCTGAGTATATTGTTGTTGCTTATCAGGTTGATACTAACTGTGACTGGAGTGCTGCAAGTAGTTGTGGTTTAATCATTGGTCTATTCTTAGTGGTTAGCGCTTAGTGTAAGAAAACCACTGAAAATCCACTGAAAGTAGTTGAACTTCCTGTTTACAATGCTCAGACTGACAGCTGATTCAGTGGTTGCATAGCAACAGAACAACCTGCTTTGAATGGCTCTTTAAAAATAGGATCACGTCCTGTGTGATCGGGCCTCAATGCATTTTTTTGCCTGCAAAACTTGTTTTGTTCTAATGTGACTGTAGGGAGCAAAAGCGGAATCCCGGACATTTTTATCGATATATAAATAAATAAAATTTTACCGATGCAAAGATTTTAGAAACGATACATCTTGACTTCATTCCAAATTGTATCGAGTGCACCCTAATTTGATCGGGCATCGTATCGTGAACGTTTATGACTTTTTTTAAAAATAACTTTTAAGAATAATCATATATTTTATTGCATGTGCATGTTAATAATGATTTAAAAAAGGTAGCACTAAAGTAAATAACATCACCTCAACAGGGAATTGTGGGGTAATTGGCCAGAGCTACACAGTAATGGGCTCGTGCCTAGGAGGTAAATAGGCCTTAATTTCCCTACCTTCCGGATGAAAGCCTGACGAATGGTCTTGTCCTCAAAGCCAGAGTTGGTGAAGTCTTCGTTGTCATAGTAAGACGGGGGCACATCCCCGTAAACAGGGATTCCCATTGGAGCTGGAGAAATAAAGCAAACCCAAAAAGGCAAACAGCAAAATCAGGGGCAAAATAGAGATTACTTGTATTTGTTATATACAGTATATGCAGGTTATGTGTGATGTGTTTAAAGCATTGAAGTTATTTTTGAGAAGATGGCGGACTGGCGGTAATCTAAGAAAGATCCTATAGATTACATTGTGGAGTGTCTGTGGTTGGAGGCTGCTTAAACCAGCCTCACCTGGCCCGAGTTAGACTGATTACTCTGGCTGGTGAGGCTGCGCACCTGTGGGTCATTGTTAAATCAAGGCCCACAGGTTAAAACAGCCACCAACCACACACACTCCACATACATATATATTACAACTCAACTAAAACTATGGATATCGATCTGCTTACCACCGCCGTGAGTGAACGGCTGTTGGGGCCCATTCTGGTAAGGGAGGGAAGACCCCTCTGCATAGGGAACCTGGGTCTCTGGGACAAAACCAGGGCCTGCCTGTGGGTAACCTTGCTGCCCGTACCCAGCCTGTGGGTAACCTTGCTGCCCGTACGCGGCCTGTGGGTAGCCAGGCTGCCCCTGGCCTGTCTGTGGATAGCCTGGCTGACCAGCAGCGGGAGGAGGGTAGGGTAGAGGTGCCTGGTTGTAATTGGGAGGGGGCATGCCAAAGCCAGCCTGGGGTGGCCCGTAGACGTCGTTATTGAGTGGGTTGCACTCCCCCATCACGGGGTAGCCACTCTTATCCTTGGACATGGTGTAGTGCTACACTTCCTGGGCTCCGGCTGGTAATCTGTAAACAAGGGAAACAGGGCCAGAGGAGGGATTATTGTCTTAATATTCTTGGTAACAAAATTAGGGATGGGACGATCACGTTTTTTGCCACCGATCACCGATCACAATGAGAAATATCTGCCCCACCGATCACCGATTTTTATTTTTTTGCAGCTATAGTGGTCTACAGTGTATTGCTGCTATAGCAGTCTATTATAGCAGGGGTTCCCAAACGCCGGGCCGCGGACCGGTACCGGGCCGTGGAGGTGTTACTGGCGAAACAGCTGTGTGTTTATCATCATATTTGACTCAAATAATTTGAGTATAGGTGAACGGCGGGCGGTATAATCTATATATAGAGATGATATATATAGCAGTGGTGAAGCGTCAGGGCCTTCAAGGTATTCAGAGAAGACCCTGGAACTCTCAGATGAAACAAAAAAAAAATCTAATTAATTGTATTAATAAAATGTAATACAATTTAATCAAATTTAAATAAAATGAATAAATGAGAATGGTATCTGTGTTGTTATCTGTTATATTACAGTGTTAGGTTGATTTGTTTGTCTTTCTCGGTCCATGCACGACGCATTTGAGTGGTTTTGTGTTGGAAAAACAATGCAACCAATCAGATATTTTTCTGGGTTGCTGGGAAGAATATCCTTCAACCAAAGTATTCCCGATGACTTTGGCCCTCAGACTGAATGAGATTGTACGTTTGGATTGACAATTTGATCAACCAATCATATAGTGATTTGTATCCAATGGGCGTATTCTTTCAGATTTCCCCACAGCTCAATAGGGAGCTAGAAGGTCTACTGGCTGGAGCGAGAGTGGATCTAGCGTAGTGCTACGTTTTTTATACGTAGGATTTTACGTCAAAATGGCGAAGGCGAAGATGATGGGCTGTTACTTCACTACATGGACACTGCTTTACCAACTATGGTACACTTGGAAATCTTATAAGTGTACCGGTAAGCGGTGGAAGAATTGACAGTGACACCGCAAAACTGCAGCTCAACCCGTGGAATTTGAGCGTCTGTCACAAGCGCATTTAGTCACAAGCGCATTTCGATTGTCAAACCGTCTCATCTAGGTTATAATACGTCTTTTTACTTAGTATCTCTTGATGTCTGTTACACTTATGGTTGTGATATAGTCTATTTTTTTAATGTGTTATTATAATTTTTCCTTATTGAAATGTTCCAAAAAATGCATTTAATCTTTTTTACGCTGATTTTGATTCTGTAAGGTTATATGAGCCCAATGCTTGCTGGGACATTATGCAAATTCGTTTGTTGCCCAGACCCAATCAGAGCAATATGTGCTTTTTCCCACTTGATCAGAACAGCGGGAGGAGAAAATAATGGAGTGACTGAGTGACAGCTAGAAAATTAGGCTACGTGGTAATTAAAGCATGAGGTTTATTTATTTTATTATTATTATTTATATTATTATTATTGTTAATAATAACGTGAGTGACAAATAAAGGAATTCTGATTCCCAGATTCACGACAGTATCATCATTGAAAAAAAGAAGCCACACACACAATGTTCGTGATCGCGATTCCCCCCCCCCGTGGGACTTAACGATGTTCGCGATCGCGACATACCACCGCCCCCCGCGCGACATAAAAGTTTGGGAACCCCTGGTCTACAGAAGGTCCAGTTGTGATAGACACGCTTCGCCACTGATATATAGTATAATCTATATATATAGATTATATAGCGGTATAATCTATATATATATAGATTAAATATATATCGGCGGCATAACGAGAGACATACACGCGCTACTAAAGAGACTACGCGCTAGTGACGTGTCGGTCGCGAACGAGCCGGGGTTTGTGTTACGGGTGCGCGTTTATACTGAAATCGAGCCCTGCCGTTTTGTTAGGGGTGTGTGTTGACACACACTTTGACAACCGGTCCGCGAAAATTGAGATTTTTTTTCATGTACCTGCCGGTCCGTGGCACAAAAAAAGGTGGGAACCCCTGTATTATAGAACAGTTTCATCCATCATGCATTCCTGGGGTTCTCGTTCTCCACGGTCAGTTTAACAAACTCGCCATGCTGCGCTGGGTGATGGGTTTTCAGGTGTCTTATTAAATTTGTCTTGTTGGTAAAGAGATGAGCTCACGTGTTTCTCACGTGCAGGATCGGCTATGAAATCGGCAACATTAAAGAAAGATCGGCATTCTCCGATTGCGCATTTTTCTTCAAAATCGGCCGATAATGATCGGAAGCCGATCGATCGTCCCACCTCTAAACAAAATCACAGCCATTCCCTCCACGACATGAACAACTGCGGTTGGTTACCTTGACTGAATAGTATGTTGTTTCTAAATATGACAATATATTGGATTAATAAATAACCCAACAGATGGTCTCTCTACAAGTTCTACAAATATAATATATCAACACCACAAAAATAATAAAAACCTTCAGATTAGTCAAGATAATATTACATACAAAGCTAAATATAGTAAACTTTACTATACCACACGGTTGGCATACATTTTACCACCAAACAAGCCCTACTGAAGGGTTCGTATCTCTTCTTCCGCCAATAAAAAGTAATTGAAGACAAGATGCAGGACCTAGTGGTTAAAAGGAAGACCTGACCTAACACATCAGAATCACCATTAATAACCAGGAAATATCTTTTTTTTTTATCTTCTTCAAGCACCTACCAGTGCAGACAGGTTGCCATGGATACAGGTGGTGCTGAGGTAACCAAAAATGCATTATTGATTTGCCTCGTTAGTCTACTGGTCATATGATCACTTGGCTGCTTAGCGTCCTACTGGGCCTCCACTTACGAAGGGTCTCGCACAAACACTCAGTCCTCCTGCACAGTCAACAGATCTCCCTGTACGCTGTCGCCATTGCAGTTCGACATCAGATGTCGTAATCAGATTCTGTGGTGAGGAACGCAGCTGTGCACATGAAAAAGGCAACAGGAAATTGATATGATTGATACTGTTCTGCTGATGTTATGAAACACATTTGAGCGGATGGCAAGGGGGTCACGTCACAGATGCGTCATTCATGGTTTTATAGAGTCGGCGGGCGTTTGTGTAGAGGAGCAGAATCACTCCATATAATCACTGAGACACCAGTGAAGAGCTTGAAAGGAAGCAGAATAACTGGTTTATGGTGGTTTGGCAAGTGTGGCCAGTAAAAGCTACAGTAAGTATATCTATATATATATACGTATATATCTGCATGGAAAGGTGCTCCATAAACACGGCTCCTCCTAGCAAAAACTGTCGAGGTGTCCTTGAGCAAGACACCCTAACCCTAACTGCTCCTGGCGTGCTGGCTGTCTCCTTGCATGGCTGACTCCGCCGTCGGTGTATGAATGGGTGAATGTGAGGCATGACTTGTAAAGCGCTTTGGATAAAAGCGCTATATAAAAGCATCCATTATTACCATTAAACACACTTAAGTTCAAATCGCAAAACCTGCAGAGAAAGAGTGATCATGTCACGACAGAAATAGCTACCACTCGCATGCTCTGCTTTAGTAGGTCAGATTGAACGAAAGTGTTATGATTATTATGCAACAATGCTCTAAATCTGCACTGGTAAACAGATTCAAAATGTGTCTCTCGTACCTCATCTCCCATGGACATCACTACGAGAGAACAGCGAAGGGTTGTTATTTCTGACGATTAGAACCTTACCTTAGAAGCCAAACCCCTCCCGGTCACCCTGGCAACGATCGCTCAACAAGGATGAATTCTGTACAAGCAGTCCAGCGATTATTTTATCAATGGATGGGTCAGGGATTTTAATTTCCCGGTTTGAGATGTGGGAAATTTGCTAAATGTCAAAAGTAGGTCTTCCCAAGAAACGGCTTAGTGTTAACAGACCTTTTAGAAGCTACTAAGGCTTAGAACAGGATTGGAGGTGATCAACACTAACTAAAGACATAGTTAGCATATCCTCACTTTGTACAAGTTTGGAGGTGAAATTGAGTTTCCACAGCCTAATGATATTCAACATTTTACAATGCCCATGGCATCTGTAAAAAATGGAATGTTTAGCCACATTTGGATATAGAAAAATATACCAAAATAAAGACTTCAAAATTGGACTTGATTTTGATTAAGAAAGTAAATCCCTTCTCATCGCGGCTTGGTCTGATCTACTCTGTGGTCTTACCAGTTACACTGAAATTGGTACTACCAGGTTTAAGGATCGTTTTTATCTACAGGCAGTGTGCCTACTGAACTGCTAGGAGTGCTGCCACTTTCACTTTCACAACATTGTCATTGACATTACACTTACATACTTTTCTGGGCTTTCTGGACTCATTACAGCTACTGCACTGTACTGCACTGTATGATGCTGCTGCACTACTGCACTTTAAATGCTTTTAAATGTTTGCACATTCAACAAATGTTCATACCATATATCAGTCACTTTGCGGTCCTTTTTTTTGCTCATTTTTATTTTGATTGTATATATTAATTTTATGGTATTGTTTTTGGAGATGTATACTGCGGGAGGGAATGGGGAGCAAGCATTCCAATGTACTTACAAATGGCAAATAAATATATTGTATCTGTAATGAAAATGTCTGAGTTCACTAAAGAGCCAATGTTTATTAAGTATTTCCATGAAAATGATCTTGTGAGAGTAAAACATTTTAAATGTTGTATTATATCAAAGCAGTGTAGTTGATTTAATGCAGCTGAATGAGAGAGCACACTAATTAAGACTTTTCTGCGCTAATGTAAGGTGGCTCAAGGTGTAGGGGTATGCAATAGCATCGCAGTTTTTTAAAACATATATTATTGGAATTAATTAATTAATAATAATTAAAAAGGTCGTTTTTTGGCCTGCCGCGATAAGTCGAGGTAAGCGATTAGGCCTGCATCAAGGCAGAATATTATATCAAATGTCAATATTTGTAACCTGCTGATAGTTTTTCCCCTGAAAGCATCTTGTACTAAATTAAACGTTGACGTGGAAAATCAAATGTGGATATAGAATGGGGAGGGGGTGTTTATTTTTCATTGTTTTTGCGGTTATGGTGGTTATTTGCCAGCCCGTCCATTGTGGGCTTTTCAATAGCGTGGTATTGCTACAGCCCGACACAACCATCAGAAGCTTTTCTGACCACTCTCTGAAGCGGTCTTTATGTGTCTTCAACCTGTCTTTAATACACGGTAAGCATCCAGGATACAGGAGTACATCTCCTTTGTTCAAGTCACATCAATAGGTCAAAAGACACTTGTGACACAGTGAGTAAAAAATCAATACAAGCACAAAACCACAATTTTCCACCACATGTGCCGGCCGGCGAATCAGCTACAGAAACGGAAATGATAAGTAACTCATGTGACTTTAAAACCATGTGAGTCGCAGAACGAATTTCATCAAAGTCTGAAGACTGGATAGTGGAACATGTTCAACCCAACGTCATACAAACAAAGATAATAATATTAATTGAGTGACGGGCAAGTGCAGGGTCTTGTTTTCTTATTATTGTTAAAGTTTACTATGACCTAATGGTATGTCTTGTATTGTAATAACACTCGTTACAAACACACTCAGTCAGGTCAGGAGAACATTCTGTGTAAAATAACAACAGCTCAGCCTCCCGTCGTATTTTGACAAACAACAAAAAAGATAGGCTTTGCATCCAAGTACAATGAATGGAACTACATCTAGGTGGAAACTAGGGATGGGACGATCACGTTTTTTGCCACCGATCACCGATCACCGATAACAATGAGAAATATCTGCCCCACCGATCACCGATTTTTTATTTTTTTTGCAGCTATAGTGGTCTACAGTGTATTGCTGCTATAGCAGTCTATTATAGCAGGGGTTCCCAAACGCCGGGCCGCGGACCGGTACCGGGCCGTGGAGGTGTTACTGGCGAAACAGCTGTGTGTTTATCATCATATTTGACTCAAATAATTTGAGTATAGGTGAACGGCGGGCGGTATAATCTATATATAGAGATGATATATATAGCAGTGGTGAAGCGTCAGGGCCTTCAAGGTATTCAGAGAAGACCCTGGAACTCTCAGATGAAACAAAAAAAAAATGTAATTAATTGTATTAATAAAATGAAATACAATTTAATCAAATTGAAATAAAATGAATAAATGAGAATGGTATCTGTGTTGTTATCTGTTATATTACAGTGTTAGGTTGATTTGTTTGTCTTTCTCGGTCCATGCACGACGCATTTGAGTGGTTTTGTGTTGGAAAAACAATGCAACCAATCAGATATTTTTCTGGGTTGCTGGGAAGAATATCCTTCAACCAAAGTATTCCCGATGACTTTGGCCCTCAGACTGAATGAGATTGTACGTTTGGATTGACAATTTGATCAACCAATCATATAGTGATTTGTATCCAATGGGCGTATTCTTTCAGATTTCCCCACAGCTCAATAGGGAGCTAGAAGGTCTACTGGCTGGAGCGAGAGTGGATCTAGCGTAGTGCTACGTTTTTTATACGTAGGATTTTACGTCAAAATGGCGAAGGCGAAGATGATGGGCTGTTACTTCACTACATGGACACTGCTTTACCAACTATGGTACACTTGGAAATTGGCTGCGACAATCTTATCTGCCCATGGTTGAAAGTGTGCCGGTCCTACCTGGTCCTTTGTACCGGTAAGAGATTTCCAGGCGGTCCGGGAAGAATTGACAGTGACACCGCAAAACTGCAGCTCAACCCGTGGAATTTGAGCGTCTGTCACAAGCGCATTTAGTCACAAGCGCATTTCGATTGTCAAACCGTCTCATCTGGGTTATAATACGTCTTTTTACTTAGTATCTCTTGATGTCTGTTACACTTATGGTTGTGATATAGTCTATTTTTTTAATGTGTTATTATAATTTTTCCTTATTGAAATGTTCCAAAAAATGCATTTAATCTTTTTTACGCTGATTTTGATTCTGTAAGGTTATATGAGCCCAATGCTTGCTGGGAAATTATGCAAATTCGTTTGTTGCCCAGACCCAATCAGAGCAATATGTGCTTTTTCCCACTTGATCAGAACAGCGGGAGGAGAAAATAATGGAGTGACTGAGTGACAGCTAGAAAATTAGGCTACGTGGTAATTAAAGCATGAGGTTGATTTATTTTATTATTATTATTTATATTATTATTATTGTTAATAATAACGTGAGTGACAAATAAAGGAATTCTGATTCCCAGATTCACGACAGTATCATCATTGAAAAAAAGAAGCCACACACAATGTTCGTGATCGCGATTACCCCCCTCCCCCCCCTCCCGTGGGACTTAACGATGTTCGCGATCGCGACATACCACCGCCCCCCGCGCGACATAAAAGTTTGGGAACCCCTGGTCTACAGAAGGTCCAGTTGTGATAGACACGCTTCGCCACTGATATATAGTATAATCGATATATATAGATTATATAGCGGTATAATCTATATATATAGATTAAATATATATCGGCGGCATAACGAGAGACATACACGCGCTACTAAAGAGACTACGCGCTAGTGACGTGCCGGTCGCGAACGAGCCGGGGTTTGTGTTACGGGTGCTCCGCGTACATGCGCGTTTATACTGAAATCGAGCCCTGCCGTTTTGTTAGGGGTGTGTGTTGACACACACTTTGACAACCGGTCCGCGAAAATTGAGATTTTTTTTCATGTACCTGCCGGTCCGTGGCACAAAAAAGGGTGGGAACCCCTGTATTATAGAACAGTTTCATCCATCATGCATTCCTGGGGTTCTCGTTCTCCACGGTCGCCATGCTGCGCTGGGTGATGGGTTTTCAGGTGTCTTATTAAATTTGTCTTGTTGGTAAAGAGATGAGCTCACGTGTTTCTCACGTGCAGGATCGGCTATGAAATCGGCAACATTAAAGAAAGATCGGCATTCTCCGATTGCGCATTTTTCTTCAAAATCGGCCGATAATGATCGGAAGCCGATCGATCGTCCCACCTCTAGTGGAAACTATATCTAATGTGTCTACGCAACCATTAAAACCTTAAGGCGCGATTCAAGGGCCTCTGATTGTGGTGTAGTGCATCTCGAGACACGATTTCACCGTAAGTTTGATATTATCCGGCCCACTGCCTGATTGCTACAATTTATACAATAAGGGGTAGGGACAAATAGTGAGGTAATGGAAGTATGATGGGCTATGATAAGTCTTATGGACAAGTCTGCCGCATCTCTTACAGAAACCATTAGCGTGAGTATGTGAGCTTCATGCGTGAACCCAGTCGCCTATTGGGGACCACCGACCTTACAGCAAGTCGGGCCCATCTTTGCTGTGGAGTGTGGTTTGTTTACACACCTGTGGGTCCTAATCAAGGTTAAACCAGGCACCACACACACACACACACACACACACACTCGAGAAGGAGCGCCAGCATTTACCATCTGCTCCGTTACCATCTGCTTAACCTTGTCAAACCTTACAATAGACCGGATAACTCATCCCACCGTGTCCTTGTGGTCGGGAGGAACCTCAAGAAGCCAGTCTAATGGCTTGTGGCAGCGCTTTTGATTTTGAATACTCTTTAGTGGTCACATACATGTACACACACAGTGAAATGTGTTTCTCTGCATTTAACCCATCCTTGAATGGGGAGCAGTGTCTGGGTCTGGTGCCTAGGAGGTGAACTGGTGTTTCGGGAATTGAACCGGCGGGGAAGTTGATTTGATCCCATGCCAAAGTCCCAACAGACTGACACTTCAACCTTGGAGCCCATAGGCAGTGCTTTCACTTCTGTAGTAGAAACACATCTAAGCCACATTACATTTCTAGAGACTGAGGAAAGTTTAATTCCTGTTGAGAGAAGAGGCTGAGAGAAAGAAGTTGGTCCTTGCCCTAGCCCGGGAGCCACAAGTCTACACAATTAGGCCAGTACAATACCGGTTTAAGACAATGTTTAACACACGGCATGCATGACTGAACCACATAGGGAGCAGCAAAGAAATGTAAACAGCTAAACAAAGCAATGGGCCTCGATGGCCTCGATGGATTGTTTCCTCAAATATGTGGCACTGAGATTCAAACGGAAAGGTTCAAGTGGGCAATTGTTATACCAATAAAGATATGCTCAAAAATGCTCCAGTGTGTATAGAAAACCAATAGTCTTCAATATACAACAATATCAAGATAGGCGGTTTAGCTATTCCGCTGTCTGAATATTAGATAGTGCCCCAGAACTGTAACCTACATCTACTTCTGGCTTGTGTTGTAGCTTCAGTCTGTATCCATTTACTCACTGGATGCAAAAGGTCAAGGATGAGGATTGTACTACTGCCTTGTTGTTATTTAGGCCCATTTCAGACAGGTGACAAATAGATCAAAGATGGGAAAAACCATACAAAGGATTTTCCACATTTTAGACCTTCACATTACATATTATGTCCTTCCCCACTTGGTTGAGCACTTGGTTGAATGTATGTCGCAACAGACTTGACTATAACGCACACATATCCCCAATTTCTACTGCTTCTAGCTGAGCCGTCTACTCCCCATGTTAGAAGACTAGGGTGTCTAAAAGACTTGTTATTGAACACCCATTCCACCCATACTATTGCCACCCATTCTAACCTAGGTTTATGAAGTGTAATAAACGTATCAGAGACTGTGACAACATACTGAATCAAATGGATTCTAAGGGCCCGTCTGATGCATTGGACCACTCTTTAAGACAAACATGGCACTCTGAACTGGGTTTCTCCGGCCTCTGCGGCACTCTGTCAGAATCCAGACGCTGTCCGAGCCAGGTCAAACTGCCAAGACAACTTGTCTCAGCTGAAAAAAACACATTAGCTAGGATCATTTTACCACGACTCACACAAAGATAGCTTGGTATCTAGGGGGACGTCCTTTATCGCTGTACCCGTCTCCAAGACAATGTGGCATGGGTCTCAACTGGTTTCAGCTTGTTGACAGCAGAAACATTCAGTCTAGAAAGATCTTGAAATTCATTAGTGAAGTATCCGTGTCCGTATATGCAAGGTGTCACGCTTGTGTGGCGTGACACATCTGTTGGACAGATGAATGTTATGTTAGATCTAAACTGTTTGGCTTCCATGCTAATGACCATTTACCTTCCTGTGTGTTACACAACAAACATAATGTTTTGGTTGGTTCATAAATCAACACTCCAAGCACACCATTACTGTGTTAATTAAATTGCATTGAAATCATGCTTAGGTGTTCACCAAAACCGAATGAAACATAAAACGACCAACTACTTTGATGTGAAATTGACAGTTATTAAAATTAAAGGGTTTCGGTTTCATAATAAAAAAAAGGCCTCATACTAAACAGTTGCCTCCACGTCTATTGTAGTACACCTGCTAGGCCTCTGCGGTGACACACATCTGCACGGTTTAACCACGCTGTCGAGCTTGGAATAACAAAGCAGAAACTAAAAGGCAGCGACAAAGAAAATGGACGCACAAATAACATTTGGCAGTAGACAAGAGACAGTGTTATGTTGTGATGATCATCTGAAGGAGCTTTCACCGCAACCCCACACGGTGTACGGACATGCGCTAGCTCGTCGGTCTATGCGCTCCTTTATTTGATTTTTAGGAAGACATGTATCTACAATTGACTGAATATACTTATATGCGCTTAATGGTTAATGCTACCGACACATTCGTTATATATCACATTGTATTTAGCTGAATTGCTTGATAAGTAATGGACACGCAGACCCCGTTCTGTGTTGCTAACCGAGCCAGGGTGAAAGCGCAACGCCATCGCCTGTGTCGCTTTTGATAACGACTCGTTACTACCTTCAGCAATCGTTCAATTAAAAACAACACATTTGCTCATAAGCAACCGAGACGCTTACCGTTTTCTTCCGTAGTTCGTCGGCCGTGTGTTGTTAATTAAAAGGACATATATTTATTAATAAAGTAGAAGCCGAAATAAGGTTGCGCACAGGGATGGCGAGGGACGCAGATCGGAGGAGTCGAGTGGGTCAGGGGCTGCTCCGTAACCGATGACGTCACCCCAACTGTTGTCATGTGACGTACGGGAATCTCCAAAGTGTTGGACCAGAACACGAAACCCATGAACAACATAGCTGTCGGACAGAATGACGCAGCGTTTTCTCTCCCAAGATCATGTAACTGCAATACACAAAACAACAAAACACGACGTGCCGATGTGGAGTGGCAGACAAACTCTCAAAGAGCTCATTTATTGGTCAAAGATCATAGAGTTGACAATATAAATACATACAAATACAAAAAGCGAAAGAATACGAAAGAATAAGTACAGTAGATGTATAAGTACAACAGCCTTATTTTGATTGGTTTATGACCAGATATGTTATATGTACTGGGTCATCTTTATGAACTATGAGGCCTACCAAAATGGTAATTTCATCAACATTGTTTACATTTCAAACCCTGTTGAAAAAAATATAAATTATAGTCTTCCATAGAAAATGTGCATAAAGATATTTTTGGGAACTTCTGAAACAATTTTCTAAAACAATATTCTTTACAAAGGCCACAGAAAAAGTGGAAGTCATCGCCTCCAACGGTACAATGTAAACTACAGCTCACTGGCTATTGCACGGAAATATTTCCAGCGACCCATCATTTAAATATCTTCTCTTGTTTTGCATGTATACTGTACATCGATTATTAGGTTTTTTTTGTGTGAAGGCACGAAATGTTGCATCAGAGCCCCTCTTTTGGTAACTGGGTTGTGGGCTGCTCTGGGATCAGTCTGCTCTAAGGACGGCTCTTTAGCAAGTTGTCCAGTTGGGTCTTGTTGATGGTGCCATACGCCTGGGAGTAGCTGCCCAGCTTGGCCCGGGGGTCTCCTGCAGCAGACACGTTGGAGGTGTTCTGGAACACCTTCTTGCTGAAGCGCGGAGCGGGCCGGGCCTCCCGCACCTGGCTGACCTGGGAACGCTGGTTCTGGAGGACAAATGACAGTCAACAAATAAATAGTTAGAAGAAGAAGAAGCGATTTTTGAGATATTGAATGATAAAACTAGACAGAAAGAAAGTCAATTTGTGTGTGTGAATGAAATAGAATCGACGATTCTATATTAATACAAATAGTAACCAATAGATGATGATAACCATGGTCTATATAAGTACAGTTGAAGTGACTACAGCTGATATTATGAATGACCGTTGATTTCACAGGTGACTCAGGACTCAGCACGTCAATAGAGGCTTTACAGGGTTCAACTGACCAGTCGCGCTGTGGTGACACATAACCCTGAGGAGGGGGGGGGCTCATCCCGGCGGACCAGGGGGTTGTTCTGGGTCAGGGACAGGCTGAAGGAGGGGGGGGGCTCATCCCGGCGGACCAGGGGGTTGTTCTGGGTCAGGGACATGCTGAAGGAGTGGGCGTGGGCCTCCGACACAGACCAGCCATTCTGGAGATTCGGCTCGGTCGACTGAGGGCACAGGGAAAATGTATGATTTTAACGTAATGTGATTATGTAAAGGAGAGCAATTAGACTGAATAATCAGAATTATTATTATCAAAATCAGCAAGAACAAATGAGAACAGTTAGAGTGTGAGTTGTTATCGTGAAAATGATCGTGAAACCATGCCATTACCGGTACTAACCATAATGGCATTGGGGCCCTCTGTTGATGACATTGCAACATTGTCAGTATTGGGCTGATGCAAAGGTTTCCTGCTGGATGCACCAGAGCAGCGGTAGAAGTGGGGAGGGCCAACTGGACTCGTCACAAAACCATCTGAGTCAGGAACGATCGATCAGAAAAAAGGGGTTAAGAAGGTGTTACTCTGGTATACGCCATAAAGCTAGAATACTGAATAAATATAGGATATATAGGATGTATCATAAATGCCTATGTGTGTTTATTTGAATCCATACATACTAGGCGCATGTGTGATGGGGTTGTATGTGAGCTTCCTCGTCTCATGGGCAGATGTTGGCCTCGTCAGCTCAGCCGTCTGCTCAGCCGTCTGTTGAGCAGTAACGTGTGTCGGCCCGGTTTTGGCAACGACAACTGCCGGGGCGTTTCCGTTCTGTGGTTTTCCCTCGGGGTCCTCATCTCCATCTCCGTTGTCAATTGTGACGGCCTCCTTTTCTCCTTTCTCCTCAGCCGCTGGGTTCTTTCCAGTAGGGTTGTCTTTATCTTTACTCCCAGTGCCATCACCTGTACCAAGGGCTGGCCCGGCCCCCGGCCCTGCTGGGTCTGAGCCGGGAGTCTCGCTGTGCTTCGGTTGGGATGGTTTGGGAATCCAGCGAGTGGTCCTTTTCTCCAAAATCATCTTTTGTTGCAACGTAAAAGAGAGGAATGAGGGTTTAGGCAGCTAGATGCCTCAACCTGTTACTGTGCTACTAGAGTAGTCAATACGCCTTCAAGAGACCCAGGTTCGATTCCAGCCTAGTACGACTAATTCATGTCATTCCCTCTCTCTCAACCTTTCCTGTCCCTAAATGCTCAAATAAGGGTTTATTGACAACATTGAGAGTCGCAAAATAAACATGAAACAATGATTTCAAACACATTTTTACATCTACTTGACTGATTGTACGTGTCCTATACAGTTTTTACAGGACATCTCTGTGCCTGGTGAGCATGTGCATTTGCGGCCCGTACCTCGTACAGCTTGTTGCGATACTGAACCACAGATAACTGCGTGTCATCATCCACGGGCAGCACCACGTGATACCCGAGGGACGGCTCCTTGGCGGGGTTATGGAACCTTTTAGGAATAGAAAACGTGGTGAAGTGTGTGCGGTTGGTGGCTGGTTTAAGCAGCCTCATCCGACCCCAGTCAGACTGCACATCTGTGGGTCCTATGTAAACAAAGCCCCCCCCAGGTAAAACCAGCCACCACACACACACACACACACAAACACACAAGGAGAAGCGCTAGTATGTCCCATCTGCTCTATTGAACTACTACAAAACTCTGCAATAAACCGGATGCCTCATCACATTGTGTCACAGGTTTGGAAAAACACTGACTCAATCACACAAATGCGAAACCAGTACACCTAAAGAACTGAATTGTATGTATTGCACGAGGAGAGGAGGAAAGAGAAGGGGAGAGTATGGAAGATGAGAGTATAGGAGGAGAAGAGAATACCTAAGCTACTGTCTCGATGTACTCTGGGCTACAATCTGCCTTTTTTGTATTTACTTAAGTATCGCTGTATAGCTATGGTATACCCACATAACAATCGCATAAAGATCATCACCGCATAAAGAACAATCGTGCTACCTGGCCACATATGGGTGTTGAAGGGCCTGCTCGGCAGTGAGTCTCTTGTCTGGGTTGAACACCAGCAGGCGTTTGAGGAGATCCAGGGCATCGGGCGGTACAGTGGGCTGGAGAAGGTCCTCCAGAGGCACTTGGGGTCTGAAGGAGCAAAGACAGATGCAAGAGAAGGGACATATCAATTACTGAACTAAGAAAGGAAAAGGCACCCTAATACTAGAATGAAATGAGAAAAAATATAAAAATAATAAAAAAGTATATGTATATATATATATATGTGTGTGTATGTGTATGTATGTGTGTGTGTGTATATATATTTTAACAACTTGATTTTATTTGCCATATGCAAGTGCAATGGATCTCACACACAGTGCTTACTCCCCAGTCCCTTCCGCAGTATGAATTTCCTACAATTTAACACTATATGCTATACTATGTTCTATACTTTACAACTATACAACACTATAACAATAATGTACACAATACAAATAAATATGAAAATAACAATAAAGTGACTGATGGATGATATATACGTGTTGAATTTGAAGCAGTTTAAAGTGCCAGTAGTGCAGCAGCATCATAAATACAGTGCAGAACAGTGCAGTAACTGTAATGAGTCCAGAAAGTCCAGCAAAAGTATGATATTGTAATGTAATATGGATGACAATGTTATGATAGTGGCAGCACTCCTAGCAGTTTAGTGTGGATTAAAAATATATATACATACATATATACACATATCTATATATATATATATATATATATATATATATATATATATATATATACAGTATGTATATAAAAATATACTCAATACACAACATACTTTAGCAGCATTCTCTGGATGACACTGGCACCATACTCAGACTTGATGGATTGAATGTCTGAAAGTAGTATAGTATAGCATAGTATTAGTATGATATTGTAATGTAATATGGACGACAATGTACAACATATGGATGACAGAGTATTCCCACATGTAACATAGAGTGCTTACCCTCTGTGCTAGGGTGAGCGATGGCACTGAGGATCTTCTCTACCTGGTTGATGGTAGACGTGCCGGGGAACAGAGCCTTCCCCAGCAGCATCTCCCCCAGGATACAGCCTATGCTCCACATGTCGATCCCTTCGGTGTACCTGGATGACAGGAACCCATCCGTCAAACACCTGCACCTTTACCCAGTTCACACCTTCACGCCTTACAGGAGTCCCGCATTCAAAAAGGTCTGACAACTCTAAAAGGCCTTCTTTCAAAGGGCAGGATAGTGCAGTGTCTTGTGTGTTTTACTCCCAGACCAAAAAGGTACAGGGTTAGATTCCCAATGTCCACCGTGTACCCATAGGCTTTCTAGGGCATGATGTTTAATGCCTGCTCCTGAACGACACTACTACGATGACAATTGCAATTGAAGTTGCCTGCCTCTGCGAAATGACTAAATAATCCTATATCATACTACTGTGGCAGGTGTACAATGCGTTACTGTTGAATCTCCAACAGTAGGGGGTGCAAAAGCAGGGACAATCCCAGCCAAAAATAGAATTAAAAAAGGATATTTTTCAGCACCTTGTGGAGCCCAGCAGGATCTCTGGAGCCCGGTACCAGCGTGTGGCCACGTATTCTGTCAGTGTGGGGTTCCCAGCATCCTCCTGGATCTGGCACAGCGACCGGGCCAGGCCAAAGTCACACAGCTTCACACAACAGTCGGTGTCCAGCAAAATGTTGGAGGGCTGTAGAAAACACAGGGACCCAAAAGGCAATGCAACCTTATTCTACCAATCCAGATGTGGTAATCAGAGGGTTGTGAATTGGTATGCACCTTGTTGTTTGAAATAGAGACAAACAGACTCAGTCATGTGGTAAAAAAACGATTGACAACAATAAATTCACTGCATGCACAAAAATAATTAATGCATGAATGCACGTTTCTCCAGCCAACTTGCGAGTCAAGTCAGCAGCACTGCTGCCGATTGGCTGAAATCCAGTACTGCAGATCATTAATGTCACTGAAACTTTAGACGTTTAGAGGCGTCATCTACTAATCCCAATGGGAGCAATGTACACAAGCTAGAGCTGGACAATGTGACCTACATTATATTGTTTCTTTGAAATGACCATGTGGAAGCTTATATTGTAATGCATTCTTCAATAATACATGCAGTACCAGTACCTTCTGGTCCCGGTGGATGACGTTCCCCGAGTGGAGGTATTTGGTGGCTTTGAGGAGCTGATACATGACGTAGCGTTTATGGACGTCCTTCAACAGGCTGCCTTTCTTTATCACTGCATGCAGATCGGTGTCTAGATGAAAGGGAAAGATATGGCAATATTTTTGCAAAATATATATAGTTTCCACTTTGTTGCCAATCAAAAACGAATTATCTATCTATCCAGTAAATTTTTCCATTGCCAGTATCCATATCCAGTAAATTTCCAGTTTCCGTATCCAGTAAATTTTTCCGTCGCGTATAGTTAGTAAAGCAGTGCGAAAGGCAGCTTAGCCACTTTGTTGTTCTGTAACTGAAACTAAAAACACACTGTCGTTATAAACATTATGAACACAACTGTTACTGCCTTAACCATTTGGCTTGAAATGTTTTTGAGAACCAAAGGTAATCTTGGACAGATGTCAAGTTCATGCAAATAATTGGCCAACAGTTTGTAAAGCCTGAATGCTCGAGCAGAGAAAGAGAAAGGGCTGGAATGCACCCTGGTGGGTGTTTGGTGTTGGGTGTGGATGCTGCCCCATGAGGTGCGTTGCATTGCAGGGAGAAAAGAGTCCAAATTCTGCACATCAGCATTTGGCACCATGGACAAGAGGAACAGGCTGCATCCTCAGTTTGTTCCCTGTGAATTGTCTATTTACATTCCTTTCAGGGGTATCAGCTTTTATGTGGACATGTTGTTGTTGTTGCTTTGATAAATAATGGTTTTGCTGTACTCATTTTATTCATAACCGCACAACACTTGCAGAAAAACTTAACTTTGACTTAATCGTCAAAGCATAGGAAATGTGACAATTAAGTGCATACACATGTACTGTGTGTCAAGAAGTAGCCAGCTGCCATATTAAAACGCACAGGTGTTCACAAAAAGACACACACTCATAAATTCAGACACACAGACTCTTGTGACTGTCAGTAACACAATATATCAATATTCCCTGACCTTGAGGGAACCCAAACATACCCATGTGCTCAAAGATCAGGTAGATGTCTTTGTCGTTCTGCGCTCGGATTACATTGATGAGCTTGATGATGTTGAGGTGAGCTCCAAACTCCTGCAAACCAGATAGGGGTGGCTTAGTGTGTATGTGTGCGTGTGTGCGTGCTGAGCACACACTTAATTTGTCCCATATCTTGGTGGGTAGGAAGGTTAAGTAGTCAAAGGGGAAAATACTGGGATTAGTTGCGTAATGCTTATGTGTTGAGAGAGAGAGTGAGAGTGAGAGATATTATGCCATCTAAACATCTGTACAGTGACACAGACCAATGTTCGCTTTTGAGAAGATTGAGTTCATGTATGTCTTTTTTTACATATGTTATCCAATCATTCAGGATTATCTTTATTGTTCTTACCTGGAGGAACATGATTTCTCTGAAAGTACGCTGCAAAAAAAGCATAGAGCACAGTGTTGGATATCATTAACTACATAAGTGAAGGAAAGTAGTCATTCTGCGATAACATGTTTACACACTATTACACATGATGGTATGGTGAGCATATCTATCTCTATAGGGTAATAGTTATATTGCTTCCATACAGAAGTTGTAAACAGTAGTTGCGTGTAGTCACCGTAAAATTCATAGGTTTGTCAACTTAATTTGGATTTTGGAACCACGGTTAAAATACACCACAGCAAACAGAGACGCTTTATCTGCTCCCAAAATAGACCCCCCCCCCTCTCTGTTCTCGCCAAGGTAGAGATTGGACAGCAAGCCTTCTGCCTTGCTGACGACACGACAGTGATGTGCCTGATCGGCGGTGACGACGAGACAGCCTACAGGGAGGAGGTTGGATCACTGGAGCAGTGGTGCCAGGAGAACAGCCTCGCCCTCAACGTCAAGAAGACCAAGGAGCTGACTACAGGAAGCAGAGAGGAGAGCACGCCCCTATCTCCATCGACGGTGTTGCAGTAGAGAGGGTCAGCAGCTTCAAGTTCCTCGGCGTGCACATCTCCGAGGACCTCACATGGTCCACGCACACCACACACGTGGTGAAAAGGGCCCAACAACGCCTGTATTTCCTTAAGCGTCTGAGGAAATTCAGCATGCTGAGAACATTCTACACCGGCACAATCGAGAGTGTTCTTACATGGTGTATCACCGCCTGGTATGGAAACTGTACCGCATCAGAGCGCAGAGCGCTTCAAAGGGTGGTGCGGACGGCCCAGTATATCGTTGGAGGCGAACTTCCCTCCCTCCTGGATATATACAACAAGCGGTGCGTGGCCAAGGTCAAACGCATCATAAAAGACATTGCCCACCCCAGCCACAAACTGTACTCACTGTTACCGTCAGGCAGGCGATACCGCAGTATCAAGTGCCGTACAAACAGACTTAGAGACAGCTTCCACAGTCAGGCCATCAGGCTGCTGAACAAGGGTGTATAGCATATAACAATGGACATTTTATTACATTGATTTATATATACAGTATATATTGCTCTTTTTCTGTGCTAATATATTGCATTTTTATATTTAACTTTATACAGTTTATACTTTTTATTCTATTCAGTTTTTTATAACTGCTGTCTGTCGTCGGGTATTGCACATAAGATTTTCACTCATTGCTTATACTTGTATAAACTGTGAAGTGACAATAATCTTGACTTGACTTGACTTGCCACAGTTCACTTCAATACCAACAGGTATGGAGGCCGACCGGTTTGGCACAGCTGGCCACAGCACTGCCCAAACAACCACCAACACCCAGCTTTAGAGTAATTGGTGGAGGACGGCCAACACTGATTCACATTTGCAACAAGAAACGTACCCTGCCAACAGCCAACAACCACAACGGGTTTGGCACACTGGCCCCGTGTGGTTTTGGGTTGGGGCAGTAAGCAAGCACCTTTAGAGATAGAGACAACATTTGAGAGTGCCGTGTCTAAAACATATGTGAATTGTCCCTTTATACACACATGCACTTCAGTACGGTGAGTTTAAGTCTGATCATCCGTCCATCTTCTACCGCATATCCGGATCGGGTCACAGATGGGTAGCAGCTTCAGCAGGGGACTCCAAACTTCCCTCTCCCTGGCAACATAGTCCAGCTCTGACTGGGGGATCCCGAGGCGTTCCCAGGCCAGCGTGGAGATGTAATCACCCCTACCTGTACCTTGGTCGGCCCCATGGTCTCCTCTCAGCTGGCAAACCTCCCTCGGGAAGCGACCAGGAAGCATCCTTACTAGATGCCCGAACCACCTCAACTGGCTCATTTCTATGCGAAGGAGCAGCAGCTCTACTCACTCATTTCGGCCACTTGTAATTTGCAATCTCGTCTTTTCAGTCATGACCCATAGTCCATGACCATAGGTCATAGATTGAGAGCTTTGCCTTCTGGGTCAGCTCTCTTTTGGTCACAACGGTGCAGTAAAGGTCACCCAATACCACTCCTGCTGCACCTATTCTCTGGTCAATCTCACGCTTCATCGTCCCCTCACTCGAGAACAAGACCCCGAGAGACTTGAACTCCATATATTTAACAAGTACCCACCTGGGCATCAGTTCTGTTTCTGAAGGCGTCAAAGATCTTCTTCACAGCGACCACCTCCCCGGTCTGTCTGTCCACAGCCTTCCACACGATGCCGTAGGCCTTTGATGAGAGAGTGGATGGGCATGATCAGTGAGTTTGATACCCAATGAGAAAGTACACCTGCTAATAACGTACAGTATGTGCTCACAGCATCGGTTCTAAAGTGTGTGTTTAATGAAAGCATCCTCCAAACGTCAGATAAAGTGTCCCAGTAGAATGTTTGAATGGTGAGTGTCAAGTATGGTGTTTCATAGCTTGCTGTATGTATATGCCTTTGCATCGAATTTTACAGTCACAGATACCAAACAGGGAACATTTTAGGTGGGGGAGCAAGGTTATTGAAGGGATATTACGAGATGCAGTCGAGGTGTCCCACTCTGCCTTCCATGCTGAGGCAGGCACCTTTTGGAGTACTCAATAAACCAATAGTAAACCATAGTAAGACCAAGCACATATGTAGGTTCCTTCCACCGAGTTTGCCTAACCCTTACCCTTTAAGGGGACATACCCAGCATCAGTAAACAGGTCTGACAGTATTAACTGTAACATGACCTCTAATAAGAGCGCTGCTTCAGGCAAGGCTTGTTAGCGAGTCAACATGACGTGGCATACGCAGGTGAACGAACACCTGGCTATTAGCCCAACAATTGTCGACACAGAGCCAGCGGGTGATTCCTGTGTCTCTGTGGACTGTACATGGAAAACAAGAAATTGTTTAGCGATTCTGCCCCCTCGTAGAAAACAACACGAGCGAATAAACATAACAAGATGTTTTCTGTACGTGCAGCAGATCTGTGCTGGGAAAGTAAACATAGCACTGGGCTAGACACTGTGATAGGGCAACTCAACTATAGAGTATTTAAACTATCATTCATAATAGTAATCAAGTTATATTTCACTCACCCCTTTTCCAAGCCTCTTTTTGATTTCATATTTCAGCGAAATATGTTCTTCCACCTCCGACATGGTAATTCCTGCACTTTTGTTGCTCATTTTTAACTTTTAACTTAATTAACTTACTTTAACTTGCACCTTTTCGCCTAACTCTCTAAAATATGATGGAAATGTATCAAAAGCGTTTGTTTTTCATTATAACAGATGACAAGTGGCCGCAACTTGGACTGCAGGACGTTGCTGCAGCATTAGCGAGCTGTCAGAGGAGCATTCCCCGGTGTTTTAATAAAACCGGTAGTAGTAATAATAATAATGTCAAAAACAATATTGGCGTGTCCTGGCACTGAGTCCAAATGGATATGCGTTGTCAGACATGCATCAGGTGAACTGGCAACTCCAAACTAAAACTCCTACTTTTGACAGACGTCGCGTCAAGTCCCCATCACCAGCCAGTAAAGTTCGAGCGAAGGTACATTGCAATTCGATGAAGACTAATTTAGCATTGGAAAACGAGCAATGCGTTAGAATGGCAGTAATCGGTGAGTCTCACTGCGAGTTTGGATATTCGTACTCCCGCTAGTTACTGAAACTGAAAAGTCGTTTAGTTTTGTGATTTTTTTGTCGTCCTGGAGACAGCTCTGCAGCGGACTGCCACGCCCCTTCTTAAAGGAACACAACAAGCCAGTCCAAAGAGCGTTCAGTTATTATGTGGATAGAATGAACATTTGTATAAGGAACATCTTCCGCCGAACAATCATATGTTAATAACCCCTATGATATGAAATGTAAAGGGATCTTATTATGTTCAATATATTTTCTCCTAGCAATTACATCTGATCTCAATGTAACAAACCATTGGCATGGTCTCCATCACCATCTAGTATGGATGAATACGATATTTTGTGAAGCACTCAACAGAACAATAACGAAGTCCGATTTGTTCGTTTTACATTTATTTCAAAAATGCGTTACATGCTTTTAATTAAATTCTAAAACTATTATTTACAAATATAAGCCTCAATAAATATGTTCTCCCTAAATGTTGCAGAAAACTGAAACATACTTGGATAGCAAAATGATAGGATATGTCCATAATTGCATACTTCTGGCCAAATCCTAACTAAATAAGCTAAAATGGTACTAGTTTTAGCACTACAGAAAGAGTGAAAAGGAAAACATTTGTCATTCTTTCACATTAGTGTAAATATGATTATTTGTAGAAGTAAACTCTGAAGATCTTCAACCTATTACCAGTATCTATCAAGTGATGAATCAGACCCACCTCGGCACGTTCCGATATAATGGATTGCAAACCGATTTCAAACAAACCTGGTTAGCATTTGTTAAGTTACATATTTTGTAAATCGGATTAATGTTTTGGTTTACACTTACTCCCACCTAGCACAGATTATATCCACTACACATTGTATAAAATAAACCCCATATCACAATATAAAGTCACACGTTACCGTATCAAAGACCCGTACAGAGGCGTCATCATCACAAATATCCGGGAACGAGGGCTGGCAATGCAATATTACTCTCATCTCTAGTCAACAGGTCAGAGGTCAGACCAAGTAGGAGAGGTGTGCAAGCAGCATGGATGGCTGTGTTGGAATGGAGTTTGACCATTCATGACAGGTCAGGTCCCATTTCACTGCCACATAGTGCAGATGGAGGAAGAAGACCAGATTGGGAAGAAAGTTGACCAAACCAAGCCCCTGTACAGACATGGACGATATACAGCACACCCCTTAAAAACAGCGATGTGGGGATGGGAATAGGGGGGGCGGAGAGTTGCGAAATAAGAATCTGGAGTCCGGTAAGTGACGCTGGGGGCCTCTCTAGGAGGAGTGGAGGAAGCGGTTGAAGGAGTTGTAGGCCGACTCCAGGTCAAACAGCATCTGCCGGACCTGGGAGTCATCCAGCTCGTCCGACGCAGACATGCTGCTCAGGGTGGTCAACCTAAAGGGGACAGAGAGAGAGAGAGAGAGAGAGACAGATCAGCTCAAATGTTGGAAATAGACATCCTGTGAAGCAGTTTGTGTAGATCAACATAGTGCAGGAAAAAACATAGGGGAAAGACTTATATGTATGTAACAAAGTTAAAATCGAGCATCTCAAGATCCTGTGTGTAATTCTGAACTGATTTGTCATTCAAATGTATCTGTAATCCGCACCAGTCAATCAAAGGTTAGGATTTCGCTGCATACGGCCCCACACTCACTTTGAGTCCTTCATTAGAGGAAGTAGGCTATTCAGTAAAATCCCCAGAGAAGTCTGAACAGATTTTTGACATTCAAACAACTTGGAATTAGTTTACTTATAAACAGCCAACTTACTAAGAACATGTCGGTTAGCCATTTAGTCTCAGAAACAACGTGCACATGCTTGTTTTGTTCTGGTTTTTTTGCCCGGTCTAAGCTCTAATCTTGTGTGCTTCACTGATCGAGTATTCAATAATACCACAGCCATGATAAGCACAAATGCAAGCATGGTATTTGCATAGACTTCATTTTGGAGATACAAACATGAATGCTCAATCATTCACAGCCAGTCAATGGTTGAACTGGCAAAGCACCGTTCTTGATAAGCTGATCAAGGACAGTGCTTTGCCTGTAAAGCATATCAAGGAACTAAGGTAGCTTGGCAAAACTTCAATTCAAATTTAATACAATTAAATGCATCCTTAATTGTGGACAGTTTCAGGCTGCCCCCAACATAACACAAGAATGCCATCGTAATCTATGAGCAAAGTACAAATCAGGTGATGATTGACTACTCATATATAGAGTATACTATATATAACAAAGAGCAGGCCCACTAAATGCAGAAGTGGTAACCAGTTTTGACCATGTACGGTTTTAGAAAATGTCGAATTTCTACCCAATAGCAGCAGGACTGCACAGATTGTTGATGTTATTATAATTTCTTACTCCAAAATAAAATATAGATACAAATGATGTGTTCATTCTGTTACCAATAGACTATGTCCTCATTTAGCACACTGGTTTACCCAAAGTAAGATACATGTCATTATAGGACCAGGTGGGGGTTGGGGCATCTTGCTCCTCTTGATCGACCCCAGTACCTGGGAGTCCAACACCTTAGCCACTATGCTATCTTAACCCGGGCACACTGTGACTTAGTCCAACACCTTAGCCACTACGCTATCTTAACCCGGGCACACTGTGACTTAGTCCAACACCTTAGCCACTATGCTATCTTAACCCGGGCACACTGTGACTTAGTCCAACACCTTAGCCACTATGCTATCTTAACCCGGGCACACTGTGACTTAGTCCAACACCTTAGCCACTACGCTATCTTAACCCGGGCACACTGTGACTTAGTCCAACACCTTAGCCACTACGCTATCTTAACCCGGGCACACTTTGGCTTACCAAAGGCTGACTTTGTCCTTAGCCTCGGAGTCTGGAGGCATGTTACTCATTCTGTTCATAGTCTCCATGAGCTCTCTCAGGTCTGGTTGGATCTGGATGGAAACATCAATGCACCAAGAAAACAATTACGCAAACGTATGTGGAGAGCTAGCCATGTGCTGGCCGTCTACAAACATTTGAGGATCTTACCTCGTCCATTGCTCTGATCTCCAATCTCAGCTTGTCCATCACTGTGATGAAGAGCTAATGTTGGAATAATTATGGAAAGTCACATATCAATCACATATACATAATAATAATTCCTCTTTATCCTCCTAGACGGAACGACCTGGTGCAAATTTCTTAACGTTTTGGTGATGGAATGATTGCCGTACCACATATGCCTTACCATTTATAAGAGTGTACTACTATAAGCATGCATTACCATGGCCAAATACATGGGATTTATATATTATAGAGAGGAGGAGACATACAGAAACAATATCTGCAATGCAGCGGTTCAAGTTGCCCATGTCGTCCTTGATGGTGATTGGTCGATCCTCCTTTATTCTCTCCATGGCTAATGGGCAGTCAAGCTAGCAGACCATATGAAAAAGTTAAGTAAGAAATGAAATTCACATAGAGACATTGATTAAATACATTAAGTCACATGTGTATCCATTAGATGTTGCTTTTAGAAGAATGTAGCTGTAATTAGGCTGGAAGCACTCCAGCCTAATTCTGTGGAATTGGGTCCACAACATTCTACATAATCTAACACAATGAGGAACTGTTTAGGATAAAGGGGATCAAATAAATAAATGAACAATAGCAAGTAAAACATAGCATTTCCATTTAACATCAGACACATACTCTGAACTTTCTGCAGAAGTCATCAATGGAGCCTACGTCAGAGCCCTGGACCTGTTTGAAAGCAGCCTTATACTGAACCAGAAGTCTGGAACAGAAAGCAGTGTACCTGAAACAGAATAATGATAAAATATTAGGGACAACATACTCACATTTCTGAATCTTTTATTATTACGACAACTGGTAACTCACTCATTAGGTGTGACACAGTCCTGAATGTAGGCCTTTTCCAGTGCCTGAAGGGTCTTGACTACAGCAAACAGCTCAGCCATGTTGTCATACCTATAGACAAAAAAATATTATAGGCGTGTACAGGTTGTATTGTTTGACCTAAAACATGATGATTACATTGTTACATGATAACTATAGGGCGCTCAGTAGAGCGCATACCTCTGCCACACCAAAAAGTCAAACAAACAGCGACAACTGAACCTCTTCAGTGCTAAAGTGGCTCTAATTAATTAAACAAATTAAAACAAATCATAAGAAACTTGTTTATATCTGGATATGCGCCTAAAACTACTGTTGCTTGGCCCATAAGTAATCTAACCACCAAGTTTTGTCCAATTCCATACATAACTGTTTGAGTTATCTTGCTAACAGACAAACAAACAAACATCCTTTGTCAAACAGACCCCCTCCCATCTTCAATGGCAGGGGTAATAATTTGGTAATGTACTTACTTTTCTCGTTCTCTTGCATTTTTGTACAACTTTACTTCCTAAAAAAAATGACATCTTTAATGAATACAATGAATAGTTTGTTGTGGCTGATTAAATCAAATACGAGTAACATCATGAACAACAATAAGCCTAGGTGGCTCTAAACGCATTTGATTTACCTCATACAATTCAGGTTTGTTTACAGGGCCTGTAAAACAAATAATATTAATATGAATGTATGTTGAATGTAATCATTGTCTGAATTATATGTTTAAAGTGCGTTTGTTTGCTTACCTCCTCCGATTCCTCCCGAAGCTGGAATTCCATGAAACATGACGGCAGCTCTTATATCACAAATTGATCTGAGCAAAATGAAGAAAAAAAAAAACACATTTTATTCAACTGAACGAGTACTGACAACGTTGCTTCTACATCAGGACAAACACGACAAGCACACATATACAAGTACAATTTCCAAATTTGGTGTTTTGTTATGCCCAACAGCTTAAACATATACACAGAGTGTAAGGTTAGCCTACTACATGAAGTTGCATGTCAATTGAATTCCTTAGCTTAGGCTAGCTGTAACTCTATAAACATGGTTATATTAAGAACAACCGTGTGTCATAAGTATTGCTGTCGCAGTCATGTCACACGATGACAAAATAATACATATACAATTATCACAACAAACTCTTCATAGTTAAACAAATAGAAACACTTGGACACATATTGTGACAGTCGTTTTCGCTTTCTTGTTGTAGCTGCTAGCACGTTAGCACTTCCTTGATCATGTATTATAACTCGTCATTAGTGGTGAATAACTGTCGTTATTAAACATTGGAATAGTGTACGAGATTATTGGTTGGACCATTTCTGTGAAATGTTAAAAGCGTTCGTTTGATGTTGCGATACAATGACATAATAATAAAATAAACCGAAATAGTTCACCAACCTTCCTTGGTGAAGTGTTGTGACGTCAGTGGTAAACACGACTTGGGCTAGGAGGACCCATTTCAAGATAAACATATAGGTGTCCGTTCAGTGCCTCACCCAAAACATCGCCTTTAAAAAAAAAGGTTGCAATGTAACATTTCGACGTTGATTGCTGATTTGGTATACTTCACAGTAGGTATTTATGTGTATTGCTTATTGTTACTAGAGTTTGACAAGTGTGTGTATGCGTTCGTCGTGTTGCAGTCATCCTAGTGTCAACTAGTCGTCACCAGTCGTGGCGCGAAACTCAAATGCAGTTGAGATGAAAACACATTTATTTGACAAAGAGGTAGGTTATAATACATGAAATGACATATAAACTGCTGTAAACTCCATGTGACTTGTACCGCGGCGCTAGGCTTTAATTAACGACCATGACACACATAGTATGTATGCTGAAGCTATTTTAAGGGTTGTATCTTACCGTCTATGGTGGCATCACATGTCGCTTGGCTGTGTTCCCTGCCAGCGTCGTCAGCCTCAGATGATATCCACAGGAATACAACTGGATAAGATCGAGTTCTAGATTGACACTCTCTACTTTTATGTATGTATGTATGTATGTATGTATGTATGTATGTATGTATGTATGTGTGTATGTGTTGTTCTGCCGTTGTAACATGCTCTAGTCCAATGGTAATGTTCGACATGTATTGTATGTTGTATTCTTCTCAGTGTAGTGGCAGATAGTATACTACAATCAAAACAAATTGCAATATGTGTTCGGTAAATTAGGTGTTTTCTGTCTTCATAATAACGCTTTTATTTTGTGTCTAGATCGGCAAGATAGTCTTTCCAGTCTTAACTATGAAGACCTCCAAGCCAGGACCACGGTCCTCTATCCAGGAGCAGTGCGGTGTTTGGCTGGACCCTGTGGAACTTAAAGCAAAAGTTAAAAAAGTAAGTAGAAAGTTGAAACTATCTATTAATCCGGACAGTAATACACTAATCAGATTAGTGTATTGCAGTTTTTGCCACCACCCATTTTTTTCTCATTTTCTTTATGTTTCAGAAGCAGCAACTCCGTCCTATTTCTAAACTGCTAAACCCTTTGGCTGGAGGTGGTGGCTACAGTTTGGCTGTTGCGCTAAACTTCACTCAAACCAAAATCAAAATGCCAAATACTAAACAGAGTTCTATATCATCCTTCTTTACACCCCAACACAGAGGTCAGTGTAATTCCTGTTGTGCAAATTGATGGCATTTTGCTATTTTGTAAACTTGAAAAAACGACATTGAATGAGCTAATACATAAAATATTCACTGACTCACTTCAATTTTTATTGTTTAATTATATCTAGATATTTATTTTTTGTTCTTTTTTTGTACAGTTCTCAATAAGATGTCCACATCTGAAGATACACCCATTAATCCAACTTCTACCTCTGTGGCCAATTGGGATTCCAGCACTCCCAAACAGACAAAGAGAAAACACCATTTGGTTGACAGGATCTCCTGTGTCGAGTCCCAAGTCAAGGTTGCCCGCATTGATTCAGCACACAAAGGTGCTGGCTATGAGTGGAAGGGTGAGAGCGTGATGGAGCCTAGAGACACAACTTGGCATGAATACAAGTACAATACCCCCTTGCACTCGGACCATCAGTGTGGAGAAGAGGAAGCAGAGGAGCTGCTGAGCGATCCAGAAAGGCTGAAGCTGCTCCTCCCCGAAACCTCTTCAGGTCCAGGTGAGAGAGTCGGGAGTGAACCTCGCACGCCTGAACGCAGTAAGAATCCATTGAGTTATCTCTGTAGTTCTCAAATCATCCATGAACCAATGCATGCCAGTGAAAATAAAACACCAGACTACATTACCCACGATTCTCAGAGTCACTTTGACCTGAGCCACCAGCAGCGCTTCATACCGAGACAGTGCAGTGACACTGGGACAGTTTTTCTCAAAAACCTAATTCAAAGGGGAAGTTGCTTTGGGATTGGTCTGGGTTCGGGAGAGCTAACCTCCACTCATAAGCCCTCCAAGCACAAGACTCTGCCTCAGATCAACAAGGAGAATGACGAGTACAGTTTGACATGTTGTTCCCAACCTCCATACGAGCGCTTGTCCTGTGTCTCCACAGCAGTTCAACCTCTTGATAAACGGACAGGGCCCAAAACTACATCCTCTGAGCGTTATGAATCGGCTCACATCTGGGCTAAGGCTGACAAAATGAGATCTGTTCCCGAGCGAGATAACGCCAAACCAAAAGACTCTGTCCGTCACCACCACCTGCTAAAACAACAACCACAGGGCCAGAAGCTCCATGGGGACTCTTTAGACGTGCTGTTCACCCAGGATTCTGAAGGCTTCCGGGTCATAGCGCACCGTGGTCCGTCGGCCCCCAGGACTCCCCTTAAAAATCACACCAACCTGGGCCTCACGAGGGAGAAGGGAACCCTAGCTCAGGAGCCTTGGGTGTATGATGAGGACGACGAGGAAGGAGATATGCTCTTCACTGAAGATTCTCAGGGGGATATGGTTATCAAACATTAGGTGGTCAATTTCCCACTTTCGCCTTACAACAAATATCACTTTTTATTTTGTTGTTGGTTGTTTTCAATGGACAACAGCAGTGCTAGTGTGTGTAGTCTTGTTTCCACTATGGGATGGTAATGGTTGTGTGTGTGTACAAGACGTGAGTTGTGCTTAATAATTATCCACATATAACAGACATATGATAATCAGCCTGAATCAATGTGTGATATTGAAATTACCACGGTTGTCTTATCTCTCCTTAATTGATTTATTTTGTTCTCCACCTTGTATTTTGTGATATCTGTTTAGGTTTACAGTACACTTGTATTGTTATTATAAAATAACAGGCTGTGGAAAAAGTGATTTAAAATTTATTTGAAAAATGACAATTACATAATTCCCGATGCTAAATTAAAAAGTTGTTAAAAGCACTGAACGGGATCAAGCCGGCCACTGCACTGATGTTGTTATCCAAATGTTCATATACCATCTTAACGTTTCTAACATGTGAAGCTCTCAGACTGACTGCTTGTTATGTCGACTCATGATTCCCACCGGAATATGTGATACAGATGTTGACAAATATGACTTGAGCTTCTTGATCTACATTCTTTCGAAAAACCCTTTCTTCCTTTACTTGAGTCAAATCATTAGCATTCAATGATAATCATATAAAGCTTCATCATATATTGTGGAAAATCGTAATAAAAAGTACAATGGTGCACACATTGGGATGAGAAGTAATGCAACGCGTAAAAATAACTTATGTATTTTACTTATACTTTAATACTGAACGTAGCTCCCGGTATAGTGATGCCATGTGTTTCTTTAACACTTGCCTTTATAGTTTGATGTTATAGCTGACGAAACCATGTATACTTATATGTAGACTGCTTTGAGTAACCACTGGTTAGAAAAGCGCTATATAAATGTCCATTTACCATATATGTATATAAAAAAACATTTTGAGACGACTAAATACACATGGATATCAATGCCTTAATGGTATGGCACACAAATATCAAGAGTTGAAATGTGCTAAAGTAACAAACTAATGAAATGTGATTAATGCCATTGGTGAATAATGCCATTGGTGTGTGTGTAGAAGTGGGAAAGAGAGAATTCACATATTTTTAAATGGGTCTTCTGAGTGTGTGCGTGTCTCACATTAATTTAGAAAACGGCTGCTAAAAAACATGGTAATCTGTGTGAGGGTGTGCGGGGGGGGGGGGGGAGAAATAGTCATGGAAGATAACAACGAAGACCATGCTATCATCAAGCTATCTCAGAGGGCTCCGTCACCAGCCTGGAGCCGTCCCACACGGTCTTGAACTGCTCTGGGACCGGGAACTCTCTCTGCAAGTTAACCAGCCACACACACACACACACACACCATAGTGAGCCATTGGGACTATTTAACAGGAGCTCACCTTTTTAAACCCACAACTTAAACAACAAATAGGTTCATGCATACATAACGACAAGTACAGCTTTTTACCCGTAGTCTGCTTTTGTGTCAAGCAATGGCGTATTACGTGTTAAAATTGCCCACATTAGCATATTCCTTATGACATTAATACAATTTACTACTACTATTTACTTTACACTTTGCAGATATTTTCATCCAAATTGAGGTAGAATGAATACAGGTATTAATTTATACTGCAGGAATACAAGTTTTAAACTGCAGTTATTATTAATTATTATTATGGTTATTATCATACACTCGGGCCACTTACAAAGTCATCGTCTCCCACCGGTATGAGGATGTTCATCTCTGAGCTCTTGGCACTGACGACATCGCAGTGGACGGCGTCTTTACTCAGATACACCTGGCAGCCCTCCGTCTTGTTGATGGAGATGGTGGGAACAGTACCCAGCACCTGGTGAACCGAGGGAATCACAGCTTACACGCACGCGTACGAAGATCTGAGCATTCAAACAGCATAACATTTCTTCAATACCTTCAAAACTTGAATTGGGAACCTGAGGCCCGAACTTCTCTTACTGTAATATACTTATTAGGACAGCTCTTTTAATGAAAATATTGATAATGATAATCCTATGGAACTCCTACTATGAAGCATTATGGGGGCACAGGTGGTGCAAAATAATACAAGTTCTAAGCAGCCTACTTAACAAAAGGCCTATCTAGTTTTGTGAATGTATTTATTACAAAACCAAATAATTTAAGCCCCTCTCCGAAATAATCTTCACTTTACATCTGGCCTGGATTCAAAGTAACATAATTCACAATGGGGCGTAATTGTATTTACAAAATAACATTTGTCTTCATGTGCTTTGCTTACCTGAATCTGAACAGACTTAGAGTTGATAATCTCCACGATGCCAACGGCGTTCTCAAACACCAGCCCCAGCTTCTTACAGTTGTCTGGAGACCCAAACAACAAACCAAAACCACGACTGAGGAACCGTAAAACCACCAGACGCGCCCTTAAATGCTGATCCGTGATTTCTCCTGAAGCTCACCAACGATGATGGAGTTGATCTTGCCCTTCACCTGGACGGTGGAGTGGTTACAGGCGAAGATGTAGACCACCTGCTTCAGCTCCGTCTCCTCGATCACCAGGTCGTGTCGTTGCTCAAAGTTCTCCTGCAGAGACGCAGCCAATGGGAGGACAAAGTCAGGGGTCGCAGACAAGGGATGGATGTCTGCTCGGAATCTAGGAATTGACTGGCTTTAATAGAGATTTAATTTAATAGAGGATGTAGCTTCTATACAAGTAACAACGGAACGCAGTCCTTGTGGGTCAGCAGATCCAATGTATAGATTATTTTAAATAATATAATCTTAGACAGACCCTTTGTCTTCCTAAAAAGTATTTAATGTCCAAAACAGATAAGACAGTATCAACACACATGACATGCCTTAGCAAACCCTTTCAGTTGAACTACCTTCATCAGACTTATCCAGCCTCTCCAGTGTTTTCTTTGTTCTGTTGTGATCAATTCTATTTTCTCCAGGAGTGGAAGTACAGTGTGAGTAAAAGTAAGTGACGTACCACCCTCCATTTCTTTCCCTCCAGCTCCAGTAACGCAGGCCTCTTCTGGGGGGCCGCGCTCGGTGCAGACTCCGGTTTGCCGCTCTTGGCTGGGGATGCGTGGTTGGGGCTTCCCTGCGAGCGCAGATTTGGGTTCTTATGGGTCTTCTTCTCCTCAGATACACGCTTCAGACCTGCACGACATAATGGTGGTGCGTGGTGGATTGGTAGAAGAAGTAAAAAATTAGCCCCTTTTACCTCCCCGGGTCAGCGCACATGCCATGGACCACCTGTCCCCCGCCCCCCCCTCACACACACACACATGTACAAACACACAGACATACACACGGACAAGTAACCCGTAGCTCGAGGTTACACACTAGGAGCTCCTTGAGCCTACAGCCACCAGTCACACAGCAGAAATCTGTGCACAATATCACAATCAAATATTGACCTACTACTACTACTACTACTACTACCACTACTGCCGGCGGCACACACCTTTAGTGATGTCCATGCCCTGGTTGAGCTGGGCGAAGAGAGCCGAGAGCTGGCCACCTGTGCTATCCGCTTGGGTCTGGGCAGCGCCGTCGCCGCCGTCAGAGACCGGGGGAGGGGGGCCGGGCGGCGGGGGAGGAGGGGGAGGACGGGCAGCGCTGGGGACCATGTCCAAAAGAGACGGGGGAGCGACGGGTCCCTGTAAGATTAGAAGATTGGGGGGAGGGGGAGAGGGAGGGGGGGGGGGGTGTTCTAGTTAGACTAGAAAGCATGGTTTCATCTCCACTATATCGTTTTCATTAGGGGAAAGAAGAGAAGGGAGGCTGGTCGCCTCATTTCAATGTCAGAGACAATACACCCTTTGAAAGGTTCCTCGGGGCAGATGTGATATCAACAATGGCCAGCAGGGGGAGTATTGGATAAGGAATGTCATTGAGCCTCAAATTCGATTGGCTTATTTCCAAGGGGAACGTTACACTGTCTGGTGGTAAGGGGGAATTAACTCAAATGCAGATGGAGCACATTTGAATTAAAAGTTGAAGCTGACTCAAAGTTTTACAGTAAAACAGCAGTTCATAGTTTTTCAGATGGTTTACATATCTTTCATATACATTTTTATCCACAGGCAGTGTGCCTACTGAACTGCTAGGAGTGCTGCCACTATCATAACATTGTCATCCATATTACATTACACTTTCATATGTTTGCTGGACTTTCTGGACTCATTACAGCTACTGCACTGTTCTGCACTATATTCATGATGCTGCTACACACTTTAAAATAAGTTTTGCACAATCCAACACATGTACATATCATCCAGTCACTTTATTGTTCTTACTATTGTTATTGTGTACAGTATTCTAGTGTTTAAAAAAAGTCATACTGCAGGAGGGAACAGGGAGTAAGCATTCCATTGTACTTGTTGCATATGGCAAATATGGCATAAATCTTGCGTCCTGAATCTATCTATATCAATTAAGCAGTGGAATTGTTTTCTCTATACAGCAAGGGATTTACGGTGCACAGAGATGTATACGGTAAAAGTCCACAGTCCCTCATTGACAACTGCAAAGATGGGAAGCACACACACACACACACACACACACACACACACACACACACACACACACACACACACACACACACACACACACACACACACACACACACACACACACACACACACACACACACACACACACACACACACACACGTACCCTCTCTCTCTCTCTCTCTCTCTCTCTCTCTCTCTCTCTCTCTCTCTTCTTTGTCTTTCCAAAGACTTCATAAATACCAGCACAGCTGCTGGCAGCTGCCCATCACACACACACACACACACACACACACACACACACACACACACACACACACACACACACACACACACACACACACACACACACACACACACACACACACACACACACACACACACACACACACACACACACACACACAGTCAAACCGGCAGGTAGTGCACTTCAGTGTACAGCTGAGACTACTTGACCTTTGACCTATTGGTCAGTACATGTGTTATACATATAACTTGAACAACAGTAACCTGTTCCAATAAATGGGTCAGCACATGCCAGTGCATTACAACTGATGGTGTGTGTGTGTGTACATGCTTGTGCGTTTATCTGAGATATATCAAGGGAATTTGAATGCCAATATGTTATAGATGCACGTGCGTGCGTGTGTGTGTGCGTGTGTTTCACTATATCCATATGTCGTGTATAAGTACCATTAAATTCTGACTGAACAGCAGCTGACGGCTTAGTTAGAGCGTGGACAAGCCCTGTAGTTTGAGTTACCATTCAGGTTGTGTGTGTGTGTGTGTATGTGTGTGTGTGTGTGTGTGTGTGTGTGTACACAGCCCCCTTTTGTTGGGTGGGTTTAGCCTGTGGAGAAAAAAACCTCAATTGAAGTGACTGCCAGAGACCACCTGTTGAAGCCACACACGCCTGTTGTTACATCCACACACTTCCACTCTGTCACCCGACAGCAGTGGGACAGCTGACACACACACACACACACAGACACACACACACACACAGACACACGCACACACACAAAGCTATTGCAGGCTCTCAAGTTTCCTGAGTTCAGTGGAGAGAGCAGCGCGCACACACACGCACACACACACACACACACACACACACACACACACACACACACACACACACACACACACACACACACACACACACACACACACACACACACCACACACACACACACACACAGTTGTTGAGCATCAGTTGAGGATTCAGTCCTAATGGTTTGTCATGAAATGTGCACAAAGGAACAATCTCCCTTTGTCTTGGGTCTGGAACGCTTTCACAGCTTCCTTTCGGTCCTTCGCAGTTTGACTTAGGATATTAAAATTAAATGCTTAAATCCTGGGTGCTTACCAGAAAACGTAGGGTAGGGTGTTGTCTTGTCGTAGAGTGTCTTTGTATGTGTGTATGTGTGTGTGTTGTATGTGTGAGCGGGAGAGCGAGAGCGAGAGAGAGAGAGAGAGAGAGAGAGAGAGAGAGAGAGAGAGAGAGAGAGAGATACGTAGTGGGGAACCCCAGAGCAGCAAAAGTCACTGGGGAGCAGTGGGCAGTTCATCCATTCAGGCTTTTTGGAACAGCACTCCTTCACTAACAATGGAAGTGGGCAACAGGTGGGACTCCTTGTGGGTTCTCGGGTAAGACTATATCCAGGCTTGCGAAAATGAAACTAAAACCAAAGAAAGTTTGATGTCTGTGAGTTAAAGAGACACGTGTATAACTGATAAGACCCGTTCTGTCTCAATATAGGTGGAAAAAAAGGGGACGGGGAGCGAGACAGAGGAGACACATACCAGAGTGAGGTCTGGCTTCTACACACATGCTTACACTGTACAGGATGTGTGTTACTGTGTTAAGCCTACTGTATACTGTGTGTGTACAGTAGACGGTTCTAGGGAGCCTATCCTCTCTGACTGTGTGAATGTTTGTGTAAATGCTTGTGCCTAAATCTCATAGTATAGAGTCTATAAATGTACACATTTACTACATTTGTGTATGTGTGTCTGAATGTGTGTGTGTGTGTGTTGTGTGTGTGTGTGTGTGTGTGGTGTGTGTGTGTGTGTGTGTGTGTGTGTGTGTGTGTGTGTGTGTGTGTATCTATGTGTGTGTGTATCTACGTGTGTGTGTGTGTGTGTCTGTGCACGCATGTGTGTGTGTGTGTGTGTGTGTGTGTGTGTGTGTGTGTGTGTGTGTGTGTGTGTGTGCACGCATGTGTGTGTGTGTGTGTGTGTGTGTGTGTGTGTGTGTGCTCACTCACAGTCCTGCACCAGGAGACTCCGGTGGTGTGGTGCTGCCTGATGAAGGACTGCATCTCGGTCCAGACAGACAGGTAGGAGTGCACCCACTCCACGTGTCTCCTGTCACTGGTGGGGGGGGGGTGGGGAGACAGAGAGAGGAGAGGGGCAACAATGGGCTGGTCAAATGGGCGAGCGAGGTGGGATCAGGTAAGTCGGTGAGAGAGAGAGAGAGATGGGTTCTACGTTACCGTGCAACCACCATTGAAAACTTAAAACCAGTGGTTCCCAAACTTTTTCTGAAGTGAACCCACATGAAGACACTCTCAGACACATCCTTTGCTTGCACACTCCTATAGAATATGGTATATTAAAAACATTGTCTGTAATAAATACAGCGCTAACGGCAAATTTAAATAGGAACAAGTCACCTTTACGATATTGCATAAATATTATATTTAGCCCCCCCCCCCCTTCATAACTCTGTGCCCCCCAGTTTGGGAACCACTGACCAAAACTTGTAACGATTCCTTTACACGGAACACGACAAAATCACATATCTCATCCTCATCATTATTTTATGAGGATTTATATTTACGTTTCCTTGTAGTCTTTCAGTACTCGGTTGGTATAGAAAGTGGCCGCGTCATTCATCTCCTTCACATAAGGAGCAGGCTTCTGATTCTAATGGGCGAGAGAGATAGATGGATCAGTAGAGAGAGAGAGAGAGAGAGAGAGAGAGAGAGAGAGAGAGAGAGAGAGAGAGAGAGAGAGAGAGAGAGAGAGAGAGAGAGAGAGAGAGAGAGAGAGAGATGGAGAGAGGGGTGGTGGTGGGGAGGAGAGAGACAGAAAGATTAAAGAGTGGTCATTTTGTGTGTTTGTGTTTCACTGAAAAAAATCGTTTTATTTTGACAGGATACACTTAAAGAAGCAAACATTTTTTTTCCATTTCCATATATAGAATGTGAAAAATGTTATCTTTGTGGAACGGTGGAGGATATAAGGAGACGTTCTCAGCAGTGAGTGATGGAGTTTCTGTGAGAGGAACAAGTGTTCTGCTGACAGCGTGGTTTACAGAGAACCAGAACGGGCTTCAGCGCTGCTCATGTGAGACCTAACAAGACCTAACGATATTCAGGTTACAGGACCAGGGGGACGCACACAGCCAGACACACACAGCATAGCGAAACCACAACCTTTGTGTTGTACAACAAGCTTCTGTCCTATGCCAAGCTGGGGTCAGTGGGTGTGCTAGTATGCAGTGATGGTGTGTTATACAGTATGTGTGTGTATGTGCACATGTGTGTGTGTATGTGCATATGGGTGTGTGTGTGTGTGTGTGTTTCAGCATGTGTTTGTGCGCATGTGTGTGTGTGTATTTGTATATGTGTGTGTATGTATATGCGTGTGTGTGTGTGTGTGTGTGTGTGTGTGTGTGCTCCTCCTCACCACGGCGACCCAGCCCAGTGCGGGGATGCTCTCGCTGACGGCGGACAGGTGGTTGAAGAGGGGGCTGCCGCGGTGATGGTCGCGGTACTGCTGGATCTCCTGGATGTGGTTGGCAATGGGCTTCAGCAGGTCAGACAGCTCCATCTGAGAGGGTCACAGGAGGGGGGGGGGGGGGAGGAGGAGGGGGGGAGGGTTAGACGGAGACAGGGAAGGGAGAGATGAAGGGTATGGGACGGTCATGGGCGTGGGTGGGTATGGGCTTGTATTAGATTATTTAAATGGTGAATTAGAATGATTGGAAAATGCATGGCATAGGACGGCTCAACCCGCTACTGCCCTAACCATGTAGGCCAGGGGGGTCTTCAACCTTTTCTAGCCCAGGGACCCCTTGGTGGATTAAGAAACAGCAGCAGGGACCCCCTATATATTTTTAAATATAATGCGGTTGCATTTCATCACTTTTACATATTTATAATACCTTATTAACTACTCAATATATCCAGCTTTGATGCTTAGTTTTTTAAGCCATGTTGACATCCTTATAATCAATGCATCAGCTTTAAACTTTTCCATTGTACAATGACTGACTCTGGTGTGTGGCAGGATAAAAATGATTCTGAGGCCCGGGTCTTTCTACTTTATGTCCATGACCTGGACATCCCTGTGGAGCAAACACTGACTTGCAGGTGGAATTTTGGTGAAACGTGGCGCAAGGTGACATGTAATCATGTTTGCAGTAACCCACAGTAAAATACAGATCCATTCCCACCTGTAGTTGTGTGCTACATGTCATTCCCACTGTTCTTCAACATGTCTCTATCTATCTTTACTGTCCTTGTCCATGAGGCACAAAAAGCCCTTCAAAACATATGGGGAAATAAAGTAACTCAAGTCAAGATAGCTACCGGGACAGGTGACCCAGGACTGCATCACACCATTTGAAACAAACGCTGAGTATTTCAACGTTATGTACGGTATCTGTGAACACACCGTCCCCTCACAGGTAATTAGAGCCCACTGTAGAAATGTATTGTTTTTCCTTTTAAAAACACCTCTTAAAACTCTGGAGCGCCCCCAAATACTCCAGACTTTACGGGTCCCGGGGCTGCGTCTCTGTCCAGCCATGCTCAGCAGGACTGGCAGCCAGCAATTCTCAAACTGGGCTACTGGACGATCACTCACTCTATTCGCCAGAGCCTGTTTTCCATTGGAACTTCCAGATCTTGGCTATAGATGCTGCTTTACCATTCCCAGCTCTCTCTCTCTCTCTCTCTCTCTCTCTCTCTCTCTCTCTCTCTCTCTCTCTCTCTCTCTCTCTCTCTCTCTCTCTCTCTCTCTCTCTCTCTCTCTCTCTCTCTCTCTCTCTCTCTCTCTCTCTCTCTCTCTCTCTCTCTCTCTCTCTCTCTCTCTCTCTCTCTCTCTCTCTCACACACACACACACACACACACACACACACTCGCTATCCCTCCCCTTGATTCCCTTCCTAAGAACATTCCTCTGTTCATTGGGAGATCCCTCTGGCCTTGTAAGGCATACTGACTCTGTTCACTGTTTACAATTTACCTACCTACCCACCACACCACACACCACACACACACACACACACACACACACACACACACACCACCACCACACACACACCCACCACACACACACACACACACGTATACGCAATGTTTCCTTGGTAAATGGTCCATTACAGATTTCCCATTTTGATGTGCAGCTCAGAGAGCTATCCTTGTATGAGTATTACTGAACACACTGGACGGTTGAATAGAGTGCTCTTGATGATTCTCTGTGTCTAGTTGGATCAATTAAATACATATGCGTGTGTGTGTGTGTGTGTGTGTGTGTGTGTGTGTGTGTGTGTGTGTGTGTGTGTGTGTGTGTGTGTGTGTGTTTGTGTGTGTCTTCAGTAATGTGCAAGGACTCGACAAAGATGGCATGACAACAAGTTCCTTCTTTTTTTAACAGAATTCTTAACCAAATCAGATTCACATGATCTCTCTCCCTCTCTCTCTCTCTCTCTCTCTCTCTCTCTCTCTCTCTCTCTCTCTCTCTCTCTCTCTCTCTCTCTCTCTCTCTCTCTCTCTCTCTCTCTCTCTCCTCTCTCTCTCTCTCTCTCTCTCTCTCTCTCTCTCTCTCTCCTCTCTCTCTCTCTCTCTCTCTCTCTCTCTCTCTCAAGAAGATAAATATTTGTGTCGTTTATAATCTTAGAGAACTGCATTTTCCTGTCAAATGTTGTGATGATCAGTGTAATTTCATATGTGTTCCGTTCCACTGGCTGAACACTAACCCAAGATGTACTTTGTAATGTTTATAAAATACTAAACAGCGTTTAGTTAGAGTGCTGGCCCTCTGTTTACTAGTGGCTTCAAGTCAAATGTTCAACTTCATGCTGCTCCCTCCACCTTTTGCAACAGTTGTAGATCCAACTCTTGTGATTCAAAACCATAACCTGGATTTGATGCATCAGAACTATCTATATCTCTCTCTCTATATATATATACAGTAGATGTCTACATATCTATATAGTATACAGTGTTTATATACGTATTTCCTTTCAAATTAGCAATCACAATGACCCCACGTGAAATCCCCATTCAGATCAGAGAGACAGGGGGGGGGGGGTTCCATCTCTGGCAGGAGGACAGAAATATAACTATCTCTAGGGGGAAGGAGGCAGAGAGAGAGAGAGAGAGAGAGAGAGAGAGAGAGAGAGGAGAGAGAGAGAGAGAGAGAGAGAGAGAGAGAGAGGGGGGGGGGGGAAGATGACTTTGTACAAGTACAAGAAACAAGAGGATAGTGGGACAGAGTGATCACTGCTTGGAGATCATAGTCTGTTCACTAATCCTCCCCTCACTAATGTTCATGAACCAGAGGGTGTGTGTGTGTGTGTGTGTGTGTGTGTGTGTGTGTGTGTGTGTGTGTGTGTGTGTGTGTGTGTGTGTGTGTGTGTGTGTGTGTGTGTGTGTGTGTGTGTGTGTGTGTGTGTGTGTGTGTGTGTGTGTGAATAGGTCAAGCAAGACAAGGGTGTATGACGGGTGACAGAGCAGAAAAAAAGACAAACCGATTGAGAGGAAGGTGGTGGGTTAGTCAAAAAACACAAAAAACGGAAGCCACAACTCATGTCGTTCTCATGTGTGTATAGGGATGGGAAGGGGGGGGGGCAGTGCGAGGGTGGGGTCATGGTGTCACAAACACACCCAACCTCACCCCTACGCCCTCCGCTAGCAGGAAGTAGGAGGCAGGAGGGGGATGGATGGAGACAATGGGGGAAATGATGCAGAGATGATTTCACCCACACACACATACACTAAGATTAACACTCAGGCACACAGACGTGCATGCATGCACGCACGCACACACACACCCCCACACACAAACACACACATACACGCTTAAACACACACACACACACACACACACACACACACACACCACACACACACACACACACACACACACACACACACACACACACACACACACACACACACACACACACACACACACACACACACACACACA
>CM051007.1:14423919-14441419 GCA_027704905.1 Muraenolepis orangiensis
TGTGTGTGTGTGCCTGTGTGTGTGTCTGTGTGTGTGTAGGTATTTGGGAAGAGACCTCCGCAAGTGGGCCAGGGGAACCACCGGGAAGTCTATGATCATATAAGGAGCTGGTAAAGAAGAGAGCTCTCCTCTTGCAACCCCCCCCCCCCCACCCCCTCCAACACACACACTGCTCCCAGACTCAGGGATGAGAACCAGAGATAGACGACATTTCTCCTTCCAGCCCTGAGTGCTACACACACACAAACACACACACACACACACACACACACACACACACAGTCAACTCATTCCTCTGATTTCATGCGTGTGTGTGTGTGTGTGTGTGTGTGTGTGGTGTGTGTGTGTGTGTGCGTGTGCGTGCGTGTGTGTGTCCGCGAGCACAAGTGTTCAGAGCTTGTTTGTATCACTTTTAAACTGTTCTTCGTTGCTTGAGCTTAAACCACGCAACACACACACACACACACACACACACACACACACACACACACACACACACACACACAGTTTTCACAGAACAATGGCTTATTATTTAAACAGGGAAAGGATCTGTGCTGGAGGTCTCTGTTAGCAGAATGTTTCACGTTAGCAGAAGGGTACTTTGTCTTGTAAACCATATATTTTGGCACCGTGCCATAACCATCGTACAGTGCAGCATTTTACCATCTTGTTTAATGCCAGCAGCATTTCCCCCAGACTGGTTTATACTGACTGCATGCTACCCACTATGGCCAGGCACCTGGTAGTCCCTCCTCAGCTGTTCGGCATTCTCCCCAGATTCGCCCAGCAACCTGTTTTTGATTGGTTCTGAGCGATGATTCGAGTAAGCGGCTGCTCATTGTCAGCCAATCAACATGAACCCATGCCGCTAAAGTAATGTATAGACTGGGATACATTGGGTTGTAAACTAGGGCTGTTTCTGACCAGACTAGGCTCCTCGGCCTCGAGATAAACTGTAATACATGTATAATAAATGTATCCTGAAATATACTCTGATCGAGAACTTTATAGATAAAATAGAACCACAAAGGCCAGATCATGAGGAGAAAGGGTGTAGTCAGGGGAAGGATAGTGTACTGGTTAGGTGTCTGCAATCTTACCCCTTACTTGCATCCAAGTGTCAAATGACTAAATTGGAAAATAGTAATGGCAAGACTTAATCTAACGCTTGCTGCTTGTTCTATGTTGATTTTTAAGGGTACAAAGGCTGTTCAGACCAATACAACCTGTTGTCTTGATAGTCATGTATATTTCATGAATGTCTAGTATAGTGTGTCCAGTGAGTCAACAGCCGGCTGACAGTAGGCGGTAGAAAGTCAAACTTATAGCAGGATAAAGTCAGGACAGCAGCTGCACCGAGGGGCTTTTGTATGACAGCTGCTGTCTCTCTCTCGCTCCCTCTCTCCTGCACTGTCTCTCTCTGTCTCTCACTCTCTCTCTCTCTCTCTCTCTCTCTCTCTCTCTCTCTCTCTCTCTCTCTCTCTCTCTCTCTCTCTCTCTCTCTCTCTCTCTCTCTCTCTCTCTCCTGCACTCTCTCTCTCTGTCTCTCACTCTATCTCTGTCCATATCGCTCTCTCTCTCTCTCTCTCTCTCCTGCACTCTCTCTCTCTGTCTCTCACTCTATCTCTGTCCATATCGCTCGCTCTCTCTCTCTCTCTCTCTCTCTCTCTCTCTCTCGCTCTCTCTCTCTCTCTCTCTCTCTCTCTCTCTCTCTCTCTCTCTCTCTCTCCTGCACTCTCTCTCTCTGTCTCTCTCTCTATCTCTGTCCATATCGCTGTCTCTCTCTCTCTCTCTCTCTCTCTCTCTCTCTCTCTCTCTCTCTCTCTCTCTCTCTCTCTCTCTCTCTCTCTCTCTTTCTCTTTCTCTCTCTCCTGCACTGTCTCTCTCTGTCTCTCACTCTATCTCTGTCCATATCGCTCGCTCTCTCTCTCTCTCTCTCTCTCTCTCTCTCTCTCTCTCTCTCTCTCTCTCTCTCTCTCTCTCTCTCTCTCTCTCTCTCTCTCTCTCTCTCTCTCTCTCTCTCTCTCATCATCTCTCTCTCACACACACCCACACCACACACACACACACACCCCACACACACACCACACACCCCCACCCACACTCACACACACACACACACACACACACACACACACACACACACACACACACACACACACACACACACACACACACTCACATGTTTCTCCACGTCGGGGCCCAGGGCCTTGCTTGTCTTCAGGTAGGTCGCCACAGGGCCACTGAGCAGCAGGTCAAAGGACTCCATGCAGTGGGGCTCATCTGTAGCGCAGGAGTTAACATTCAGTTAGCCTCATAGACTACAGGGTGAACCATAGCTTCAAGCTAGGTCTTATATCACCTTTACTCACTCGCAGCTGATTGTCAGATCACTAGTTGAATGATATGGTACTATACTATAGATTGCTAATACTACGATACTAATTGTGTTCCTACAGTTGCTGTACATGTTCCTTAAAGTGAGTTTATTATAACTGAACCCTAGTCTGAAATCAGGCAGAATTAACAACTGGTTACACTCCATTTCCATCTTCAGTCTGACGTTGCCTCCACTCACCGATTTCCGTAGCAGAGGGGGAATTGATTTCCCCTTACAAATCACGAGAGACATCACGATCGGATACTGATTGGCTAACCCCCCCCCCCCGCCCTCTCCCTGCGGCTTTCATTGGATTCAATTGAGAAATCAGTGTTTCATGCCATGATTGCCAGACCAGAACAATCAATTGGAGTAGGTGGGTTCAAAGGTATGGACCCAGGCTAAACTGAATCCAGAACCTTCTGTCATGATACTAAGTTTCATGACATAAGTTTCCCGCCCTTTGTTCCCTTATTGTGTGTGATTCCTGCCACTCCTATGTTAACGACTGATTATGTTCACCTGTGTGTTCTTGCTATTCTGTGTATTTTCCGCGAGCCTCACCATCCAGTCCGTTGAAGGTCTGTCCGTTCGACATGCAGTGGCACGTCTGCATCTTGCTGGCCACGTACTCTAGACGAACCACAGCCTGCTCCAGACGCTCTATCAGGGCTTCCATGACAAGCCTCTAGAAGACCAACAAAAGGAGGAGGAGGAAGAAGAAGAAGAAGAAGAAGAAGAAGAAGAAGAAGAAGAAGAAGAAGAAGAAGAAGAAGAAGAAGAAGAAGAAGAAGAAGAAGAAGAAGAAGATTGGTTAAAGAACAATTAATCATTGTAAAATAATTAACCATTTTGTCTTTAGTTTTATAAAGGCCCAGAAAAAAGGTCAGTAGGATGCGCAGAAGAAATGTGTTTTTTCGCTGAATATCAAATGTGATCTTTCGGTCTCATTATGAGCAGGGATAGGCCTACCGATCTGTCACATGTTTACGGGGATACAGGAGACTCCGGAACATCATCGCTTCATTTGCTCTAACAGTCATCAGTCAAGAGAGATGCCCTGAACTCAACTGTACACACACACACACACACAGGTCCACATCACGCCACTATAGTGTCACTCGTCTGGAATCCGATCCGAGTCCATCTTACGCGTTGACGCCACATCTCTGTTTACAAGCTGCTTGCTACAGCTAGCATCCGCGTCCCCGTCCCACACCTGCTGCTACCTGAGCACCCGACACCCACGACCACGACGGGCTAAGGGGGCACAATCATGTCACCATGGCCTTCCATTATTAACCACGTAATCCCGCTGAGGAACACTCGCCAGCCCAGGGCCTGGGGAAGTCATTTTGGTTTAAACAATGTTCTCCAGTGTGTGTGTGTGTGTGTGTGTGTGTGTGTGTGTGTTTGGGTGGGTGCCATCTATTGGTTCCTCTAGAGAGTTCTCTGGTCGGTGCCAGATGCCTATCGCCGGCCTCAGGAGCTATTTCGGTTCTCTGGGTCACAGCGTCTTGGGTGGGGCTTGGGCCTGGTAGACTGGTAGGTTTTGAGAGAAGAGAGAGCTAGCTCGGGAGTAGGTGGGGGGGGGAGAAGCAGTGTGTCAGGGTGGGTTCCAGCACTGTGACTCATTGTTGGCCGAACCTGTAGGTTGGGTCCATTCTGCTCACATGTTACCCCCACATCGCCCCCTCTGTCAATGAGAACTTAAAACCAAGGTGTACAAAGAGCTACAATATTGACTCTGAATGGGCTTCAATTAGTCACCTTGTTGACCAAACTCTCTGCGATGATGCACAGGCTTAGATGGATGGACATTGGATGGCATCCCTTTGGGTATACCTTTTAAAACCGACCCAGGAAAGACTACACGTGATCCCAGTATGATGCTGGTATATAGGTGCATTGTCATCTGTGAGCCCTGAACCCTTTGGCCGGCTATTTGATCTGACTGAAGCTATATTGGGACCTTGACAGTATGGGCTGCTGCTGTGAGTCTAAACCAGATGAATGATCCATGGAGCGGTGACATGTCTGTCTCCTTGTGCTATCACTTGAGGTCCACTGGAACTTTATTGACAATTCCATTTGAGGCTAATATATAACCATTTTACATTGTATACAGGCCTATATATATACAGTGCAATATCAACACGTAGTGTTAGTTAGTCAGATAATTGTGTAAAATAAAATGCTTTGCTATTACTATCAATTCAAAATTGAGAAAATAAGAGTTTATATTTATTTATATTTGTTTTATAATTGAAGAGCCACTAAACTGATGCATCTTTCCAATCAATGAATATGATATCTATATTAAACATAACATATTATATTAATCCTCAGCTACAGTAGGCTACGCCTGCTTATTAGGGTCGAAAGTATCTTTATTCAAACGTTGACTCGACTATTCCAAAACAACAGGGTATAGCAATGATGCGCCATAACAATACTAACATATGGTTGAGACGATATGCGCGTCACTGCGTCGCTGGTGGTGTAACACGTGGTTAGCGCCACACACACACACTTGACGTCTCCCGTCAAAAAATAAGTAATTTGCTTTTGTTCCAGTGAGCCGAACCATACGAGTATCGGTGAATATGGTCTATGTAAATGCTTCAATTGACTTAAATGGCAGCACACAATTAGGCTACAAAGAGAGAGAGAGAGAGAGAGAGAGAGAGAGAGAGAGAGAGAGAGAGAGAGAGAGAGAGAGAGAGAGAGAGAGAGAGAGAGAGAGAGACTTCGCGAGAAGAAAAACCAAAACACATGTATCATAATAATCGATCCCGTCCCCTGAAACAAGAAGACGCGTGTCCTGTTATATATCGACAATCGTCGATATATCTTCCGATACGATTTGACCAGTGCCGTTCAGAAAATCAATCAAACTCAACACATCGACATGGGAATAATACACACAACACAGCACACCATCACACTTATTTTGTTTACCTCTTCTCTCCGTCCCGAAGCGCGGATTTTTTTTGTTATGTCTGGGTGATTATTTCTTTGTCCCACCAGACTGTGTGTGGTGCTGCTGTGTGTCTCAACACCAGGCTGCGGAACCGACCAGACAGACCGACCGACAGACCGACAGACGGACAGGCAGACAGACAGCTGCGCGCTGCAGGGCTCTTCCGGGACTTCCAAATTAAGAAACATTGGTGAACTTGAGAGAGCGCCTGGTCCCGGGCGACCACTCCTTATAGTGGATATAACGGTACCATAAGCGAATAGCAATGGTACCTTGGTTGGTACCTTGTAATGTCGGCGCTAAAGATGTACAAGATACAAGATATTTGATTGCCCATTTGTAACAGGTGCTGATGCATTGGAATGCTTACTCCCCCATTCCCTCCCGCAATATACAGTATATGCATCTTCAAAACAATACCATAAAAATAATATTTACAATAAAAATAAACAAAGAGCGGCAAAGTGACTGTTAAATGATATGTACATGAATGTGTTGAATGTTGAATGTAGATGTAGTTTCTTTGCAAAAATAATAATCACCACATTGATTCATCCTCCAGAATGTCCATCGGGATATTGGTGGCTCCTATATGTAGACTTATTATAGACTATTGATTCGATTGTCAGTATATATTGATAGATCCAAGCCTTGAGTGACCCCATGTAGTGATCAAATGTCTGCAAATCGGGCCTACAATTTTGTGTTGAAACATCTGAATGACGTGTTTGGTATACTTTTACTTTAACGTTTACTTTTTTATGTTTGAGCTTACTTTAAGCTCTTAAATACTTTAACAATGCGGATAAACAAAAGATGCAGATGTATATACAGAAGCTGACTCAAAGTCATACCTTATTAAGTCCTTGCATACTGTACACAAGTAGACATATTTACATCAAGGCCATAGTTATGGACCAAAGTGATTGCATTCAATGTTTTTTTGACACAAATAAAACCTACAACAGCCAAGTTATTTAAATATAGAACTTTTTTATTTAGAGTAAATACTGTGGAAATTCTGAAATGTCCCCCCCCCCCCCCCCCCCAACCCATCCCAACAGGACCTTTGCATTTAAATAGTAACACTTTACACATCTCCATCCAGTGACAATGAAAAGCTTCTCTAAAAAGGTTTTTTTTGGTTTAGTTTATTTTTGTAATATTTATTTCATATTTTCCCTTGTAAAGAAATAGTTCAAGTATAACGTTTCCCAACAGTGTCGCTGTCCCGTTGGATCATTATAGAAGGCTAGAAGGAGAAAATAAAATAAAAAGCATAGCTACTGAAAACTTTGACAGACTATACATTCTAATGGAGAAAGAAGCATATTTTCCTATTTCTTTAGCCTTTTCTCTGGTGTTTTTTTCATCAGCGTTAAAACATCAATGAAGCTGTAAGTAGGCCAGCATTAAAAAAAGTTGTTCCATACAAAAGGCATTACGCTTGCTGATATTTCATGTCAAGGGTTCCGAAAGGCAAAAATAACATGTGTATATTTATACAGTGCACATAACAGAATAGTCTCTTAAATAACTCCTACAACAACATTTTTGGTTGAATATGTTATTAATAATAATACAAATAATAAAACATATTAATATCATAATAATCATAATTTTATGACTACAACTACTCAATAACTTATATTTATAGATATATATGCCTTGAGATGAGTACATAATATTATGAACACAGGTCGCCTGCCCACTCGGTCAGAGTCAGCACTCTCAATAAATAGCCTAGCTTAAATACTACACTTCTCCCTTCGTTTTTTGTCTTTTTTCAGTTTTATACATTTTTACATTTTTCTCTTAAATAGGAAAATAACACATGTAAGGCACAGAGAGGAGAAAGACCCGCATCGTGTCAAAGACCCGCAACCACCCCAAAGCTCCACAGACATGGCATGAGGGGCAGGCCAGTCGGTGTGTGTGTGTGTGTGTGCATGTACCTGAAAGAGAGAGAGTGTGTGTGTGTGTGTGTGTGTGTGCGTGCGTGTGTGTGTTGGAGGGCTTTGGGGCAATGAGGGAGGAGGGGTGGTGGTGGTGCGGGAGGGGGGGGGGGGTCCCCCACTAAAAAAGGCCCGGGGATTACAAAGTGAAAGCTCGACAAAGGAGCACAAGTGATGCGTTCTTTCCAGAACGATCCAGCCCGTGTGGCGCTGGGGATGAGCTCTAACTAACCCCCCCCCCCCCCCGGCTCAACACTCAGTATGTCTATCTCTCTTTCTCTCGTTCTTTTTGTCTCTCTATCTCCCTCTCCATATCCCTCCCCCGGAATGGAACCCTTTTGTCCCGCGGGGCGCTACGTGTGAAAAGTTGACGCGCGGGTTGCGCGGCCATGTGTCCGCACGCATGCGTGATGCGTGTGCGGCCGTGCGTGTACGTCCTACGTGCGTGTAGTGCGCGTGTAGAGTGTGCGTGTGGCCCCCAGTGTACTCGTCCCACTCCCAAAGTTACTGATTCAGTGTTCTCCATTGATAGCCTCTTCATGTCGAGTGTCATTGTGTGTGTTTTGTTCCCCTCCCAAAGTTTATAAAAGAACTGATGACTTCTCCCCTTTTCCTTTTTCCTGCAGTGTTTAGCTTAGTGTTGTGTTTGTCTCTAGGTAATGTATTTGTTTTGCACAGTTGGAGGTCCAGAGACACACACACAGGATTAAAGAGGGAAAGAGAGAGACACGTTCAGTATCAGAAAAAGCAACAAAAAAACCAGACCTAACATGTTGGAAAACTGGCTACATTTCCCTGATTATCAGACAATATCCACCACCCCTCCCGAAAAAGCCCTTGAAAATAAAAAAAATAAAATTAGATTAACGAATAAGAATAAGAACAGTAGCCCCTCACACTGTAATAATAGTAACAATAATAAATATGTTATGAGGGCATGAAAGAACCAGGAGCACATGTCTTGGAAGGTGACTCGGTACCTTCACAATGAATGGAAGAACGGCTAGCCTACGATGCTAACACTAATGACAGCAATGGGACTGAATAAGGCTTTAGTTAACAGCTAGCCCCACCACAGGGATTAGTTCCTGCATTTCTCAACTAGAAATAAGTACTCTACTACAATGATAATCAGAATGATAATAATAGCAATAACAATAAAAATGAGCATAATAATAATAATAATAATAATAATCATCATAAATCACCCCATCTGAGAGATCTTTCGCATGTATATATACGTATGCAAGGTTTGTTTTTTTGGTTGCAACACAGCAAGTTGGAAATCTACTGTATGAAGTTCCCACCTCACCATCATCATCATCACCATTATCTTCATCACCACCATCACCTTCCACATCTTCGGCATGACTCCCGGCGGTCCCCACCACCACCACCGCCAACTTAACGGCCAATCTCCCCTCTTCCTTTTCCCCCTGTCGTCGGCTCCCCTTCTGCCCTTGACCCCTGGCCTTATTGGAGCTGTGGGAGCGGGCCTCCCCCCCTCCCCCCTCCTCCTCCCTCCCTCCCCCCCTCCCCCGCTCCCTGCGGAGTGTCCGTGGACGGCGGTGGCTCTGCTACTGCATGCGGTCAGCCTGCAGCTGCGGGGGCTGGTACTGGCCGAAGGCGGCGGCGGCCGAGCCGGGCGTGGCGCCGGCCAGGGGCTGCTGAAGGGCGTACCCGTAACCGGCGGCTGCGGCGGCGGCGGCGGCGGCCATGTAGCCCGGGGCGGCGGGCGAGGCGGCGTACGGGTACTGCTCGTAGGCGGCGGCGGCGGCGGAGTACTGGGCGTAGGCGGCGCCGGTGTAGTCGATGTACGGGGAGGAGGAGACGGCGGCCGCCGAGGTGATGGCGGCGGCGGTGGAGCCGGTGCTCTGCATGTGAGGGATGACCATGCTAGGATGCTGCATGAATGCCTGGGGGTACACGTAGTGCGCTGGGATCCTGCAGGGGGGGAACAACACAGGTAGACCTCAGTTAGTCTCAGTCCCTCCTCCACTCTGACACATAACACCACCCCACCGCCCCACCACCCCATCCACCTGTCCCCGACCCCAACTCAACCACACAGCTGCCAAGCACCCCGCTTCCCCGCCCCCCCTCCCTCCCTCCCTCACCCAACCCCAATCCAATCCAGCAGTCAAGAAACACCAACGTTTGTCGGGATTAGATAAGAGTATAGGGTTGCCAGATTAGAGCGCTCTGTGGAGAGAGGGTGAGAAGGTAAAGAGAGAGAGAGAGAAAGGGCCGAAGGTTTGGAGGAGAGATTTATTTTTCTTAATTACGTTGTTTTAGTTTTGATGATGATGATGATGATAATGATAGTGATGATGTCATTATGAACTCTTCTACTAGTGAACAGGCTTCATATGAGAGTTTGGATTAAGATTTTGGATTTTTGACTGAAGCTCAGAGAATAATAATAATAAGAAAGGATAATTTGACAAGAGAAGAAAGAGAGAGTTGGAGAGTTGACAGACTCTCCAACGGGTGTGTGTGTATGTGTATTGTATGGTGTGTGTGTGTGTGTGTGTGTGTGTGTGTGTGTGTGTGTGTGTGTGTGTGTGTGTGTGTGTGTGTGTGTGTGTGTGTGCGTGTGCGTGTGTGTGTGCATGTGCGTGTGCGTGTGCGCGTGTGTGTGTGTGTGTATGGTTATAGTTAGAGAGCCCACGGGGGGGGACGTATTGCGAAAACTACCACTTTAACTGGACTGGACAGTTTTGCAAAGGGGGGGGTGGGAACACTGTTTGGTGTTGGAACCAACTGATCCAGGGTTGGTGGTGGTGTTGGCCTCCATCCACAAGGACATTTAATTTAAATAAGCAATTAAGATCAATGAACACATGGTGTGCTCATTGATCTTAGCAAAGTGTCTGTGATACTCTCGCCTCACCCCCCCCGGGGTGAGGCGAGAGAGCCTGAAAGACACTTGGCGACTGGCTTTTTAGAAACGTGGGGGAAACAAATTCAAGGAAGAGTGCCAATTCATGACTACAGAGAGAGAGAGGAGGGGGAGAGAGAGAGAGAGAGAGAGAGAGAGAGAGAGAGAGAGAGAGAGAGAGAGAGACAGAGAGAGAGAGAGAGAGAGAGAGAGAGAGAGAGAGAGAGAGAGAGAGAGAACTTGAATTACTGACTCCCTAGTATGCCTTTGAGGCTTTGATGTCTGGTCCGTGTAAAAGTGATTTATCCCTGACAAGAGCCTTCTTGTTATGTGTTAGCACAAGCTACTTGTCAAGATCAATCTGATATTTACAGAGCTGTTGCGTTGCTGCTGAGTCCTCTGCTTGACAAATTTCAGGGAAACTATTGGGTGGTTGTTATGTACAGGTTTGAGGACCGTTTCCATCTGCAACGACGCGCTATGTCCTTCGCTATGCGAAATGTCCTGGAGGAGATGAGACCCTGGGGTTGTTTTGAACGACTGTGTGGATATGTGCGCTTTAAAATAGTCGACACAGGATGGGGAAAGACATTTGAAGAGGCAGTATGTGATTAAATAACGCCGGAGCTCATATTTAAAAAAGAGAAGGGTGTTAGACAGTCTGGAATCTGGAAGGGGAGGGAAGAAAATAGGGGAGGTGTGCATAACTTAAATTGGGAAGCTTATGTAGCTAAGAAGGGGGGGAACATATCTATCTTGGCAACCCTATATTCAACACTTCATCATCAACCAATCAAATCACACAACCAAAACCAGCAGACCTGGCAAATGCCAAAACAACAACAACAAGTCACAAAGTTGTACACACACAGGCGTGAGAGTGAAATAACACGAGTCAAGGCGGACAGGAATTACAGTATGACGACCACATTCACACACACTGAGGAGGAGCGATGGTGAAGATGTGTATTTTGTCCTGTCCAGACCACCGTCTTAATGAACATGCCTTTCAGACGCACACACTCAAGAACGCACGCACGCACGCACGCACGCACGCACGCACGCACGCACGCACGCACGCACACACACACACACGCACACACGCACACACGCACACACACACACAAACACACACAACTGCACATGCACACACTTAGATAATCTCATGTTTCTATTGTTACTTTTTAAGACAATAGACGGCAGTAGTAAATATTACACACATCTTCATAGTGAGTGAAACAAGACTACATCCAGAGCCTAGTCTAGTCTTCCACTGTAACCAGTTGTAACCAGAACTTGGACTGGACCACTGAGGACGGACTGCACATTGACAGGGGCTGTCTGTACCATAGCTGTTTATTGCCATCTGAACCCCCCTCTATGGATGAAGACCATGGATGGACCATGGATGAAGACCATCTCTGTCAATGCCAGCACCTGGGGATAAGCCCAGCTCAAACCTTTCCTCCCACTGTGTTCATGTGGACTGCTAGGAGTGCTGCCACTTTCACTTTCACAACATTGTCATTGACATTACACTTACATACTTTGCTGGACTTTCTGGACTCATTACAGCTACTGCACTGTACTGCACTATATGATGCTGCTGCACTACTGCACTTTAAATGCTTTTAAATCTGTTTGCACATTCAACAGATGTTCATATCATATATCAGTCACTTTGCTGTCCTTTTTTGTTCATTTTTATTTTTATTGTATATATTATTTTTTATGGTATTGTTTTTGGAGATGTTTTACTGCGGGGGGAATGGGGAGCAAGCGTTCCAATGTACTTGTTACAAATGGCAAATAAATATCTTGTATCTTGTATCTTATGGGATGGGATGTTTTGTCCTGCATGAAATTTGGGGCAGACGACAACCACAACAGACAGAATGACACACACACACACACACACCACACACACACACACACCACACACACACACCACACACACACACACACACACACACACACACACACACACACACACACACACACACACACACACACACACACACACACACCAAGAGACAGACAACCCGGTCCATACAACATGAAGCTCTAACCATCCCATTCCCAGAACGTGGACAGTATTTCCCAGGAGAGGTTTGATGACCAAACCTTCTAGAAGAGCTAGTAGTGGAGGACAGTCCTAAAGGACGTGTGTGTGTCAATAACCTGTGTGTGTGTGTGTGTGTGTGTGTGTGTGTGTGTGTGTGTGTGTGTGTGTGTGTGTGTGTGTGTCTGTGTGTCTGTCTATCCGTCATGCTTCTCAACTGGAATGTCGTTGTCGCACGGGTGGAGAGGTCACAGAAGGTCACGGCTAAATAAAGGTCCAACTGCATGCCACACGGGTGACATTGGTGGAAAAGATTGTCAGGAGGTGTTGGTGTGTGTGTGTGTGTGTGTGTGTGTGTGTGTGTGTGTGTGTGTGTGTGTGTGTGTGTGTGTGTGTGTGTGTGTGTGTGTGTGTGTGTGTGTGTGTGTGTGTGTGTGTGTGTGTGTGTGTGTGTGTGTGTGTGTGTGTGCTGGTCTTATCGTGTCAGTATGTGGTGTGTGTGTGTGTGTGTGTGTGTGTCTTAGATTTGATTATAGCATAGCTACTGTATGAATGACATGAGCTATGGCACACCCCATAGCCTAGCTGAAACTGCGAGAGGCTCTCCCCTGTAGCCTAGGCAAAACGGGACTAGGAACCAGGACGTCCTCTTTTTGGAACCCAAAAAAAGCATCCGGCCGGGATTCGGCTTTTGCTTCCTACAGGCGCATTACTTTACATTACTTTGACATTTCTCCTTATGTCCCGCCTTCTATGCCGCCATTGGTCATGTAGGTAATATTATAAAATATAACGCAAATATTGGTCAAACTGCATCTCAATCATTACCCTCAGAACCCCCCCCCCCCCCCTATGAAAACCTACATATGGTCACCCTGCTTAAACTGCTAGAGGCTCTCCAACGACACGGCATCGACCGCACACACCAGGGGGCCTGCCCTGGAGATATAGATATCAATTATGGTTAGTTCAATGGACTGTACGCAACACACATGTCACCTGGTACCCCCCCCCCCCTACTGATGAGATCATAGCTACTGAGCTACTTGGGGGACTTGAGCTCATGTCAACATACCTTGCTAGAGAAAGGGAAAGTTTGCTGACTGTGTTTTGTTTTTAAGGGAGTACTGTCTTTCACGTGGATGACATAGTGGTAGTCTGTGACCCCTCCCGGTCCAGACCGACCCGTCCCTATAGCATTGAGCTCGACGCGTCTGCACTGTCAGCATTCTGGGCTTTGTGTGGCACAATGGGTGCGCTTGTTTTCCTTAACACCACAAGCCCCATGTGACGAAAGCTTGTTCAGATAGCAGAATAGGAGCCAGAGCGAGAGACAATGAGAAAAGAGGGGGGAGAGGGGGGGGAGAATGAGGGAGATAAAGAGAGAGAGAGAGATGGAGAGAGAGAGAGGGATGTGGGAGAAAGTGAGAGAGGGGGGGGGGGGGTTTGGAGAGAGAGAGAGAGAGAGAGAGAAAGAGAGATGGAGAGAGAGAGAGAGGGATGTGTCACAGACTTTGTTGAGCTGAGCGCATACTTGCGGACTGGACAAAATCACAAACAAACACACACACACACACACACACACACACACACACACACACACTCACACACTTCAGTCACATTCACATATCATATTTTCACATATTCTCACACACACATACATACACACACATACACACACACACACACACACATGTTCATGCACACTGGCGAACACACACACACACACAAACACACAAACACACACACACACACACACACACACATTCCTGTCGCATTTTCACATGTTCACACACACACACATACAGACATACAGACACACACACACACACGTTCATGCACACTGGCACACACACACAGATACACACACACACACACACACATATGCACACACATGTGCATACACACATACAAACATACATACATACATACATACATACATGCATACGCATGCAGACATACACATTTACACACAATAACTCAAACACACACACACACACACACACACACACACATCTATGGCCAAGGCCAGTGTGTACAAGTACCAGTTGGCTATGTCTGTCTGGTCATGTGACCGGGGCATGACATTGTTCTCTCCAGAGTGTGTGTACATCCACATCAATGTGAATGTGAAAGAGAAAGAGAAAGAGAAGAACAGAATGGAAAGTGAAGGAGTGACAGAAAGACAGAAAGAAACACCTGACAATAGAGAGATATACATCAGAGAAAGAGAAACAAAACGATAGGAGAGATACATCTGAGAGGACAAAGACAGAAAGAGAAACAAGACGATAGAGAGATATACATCAGAGAAAGAGAAACAAGACAATAGAGAGATAACATCATAGAAGAGAAACAAGATGACAGAGAAATATACATCAGAGAGGACTAAGACAGAAAGAGAAACAAGACCATAAAGATATACATCAGATGAAGAGAAACAAGACAACAGAGATATACATCAGAGAAAGAGAAACAAGACAACAGAGAGATATACATCAGAGAAAGAGAATCAAGACAACAGAGAGATACATCAGAGAGGACTAAGACAGAAAGAGAAACAAGACGATAGAGAGATATACATCAGAGAAGAGAAACAAGACAACAGAGAGATAAACATCAGAGAAAGAGAAACAAGACGATAGAGATATACATCAGAGAAAGAGAAACAAGACAACAGAGAGATATGTCAGAGGAAGAGAAACAAGACGATGGAGAGATATACGTCAGAGAAGAGAAACAAGACGATAGAGAGACAACATCAGAGAAAGAGAAACAAGACGATAGAGAGATATACGTCAGAGGAAGAGAATCAAGACGATAGAGAGATATACGTCAGAGGAAGAGAAACAAGACGATAGAGAGATATACGTCAGAGGAAGAGAACAAGACGATAGAGAGATATACGTCAGAGGAAGAGAATCAAGACGATAGAGAGATATACGTCAGAGGAAGAGAAACAAGACGATAGAGAGATATACATCAGAGAAAGAGAAACAAGACAACAGAGAGATAAACATCAGAGAAAGAGAAACAAGACGATAGAGATATACATCAGAGAAGAGAAACAAGACAACAGAGAGATATGTCAGAGGAAGAGAAACAAGACGATGAGAGATATACGTCAGAGAAGAGAACAAGACGATAGAGAGACAACATCAGAGAAGAGAACAAGACGATAGAGAGATATACGTCAGAGAAGAGAATCAAGACGATAGAGAGATATACGTCAGAGGAAGAGAAACAAGACGATAGAGAGATATACGTCAGAGGAAGAGAATCAAGACGATAGAGAGATATACGTCAGAGAAGAGAATCAAGACGATAGAGATATACATCAGAGAAAGAGAAACAAGACGATAGAGAGATATACGTCAGAGGAAGAGAATCAAGACGATAGAGAGATATACGTCAGAGGAAGAGAAACAAGACGATAGAGAGATATGTCAGAGGAAGAGAAACAAGACGATAGAGAGACTAACATCAGAGGAAGAGAAACAAGACGATAGAGAGATATACGTCAGAGGAAGAGAATCAAGACGATAGAGAGATATACGTCAGAGGAAGAGAAACAAGACGATAGAGAGATATACGTCAGAGAAAGAGAATCAAGACGATAGAGAGAGATATACGTCAGAGAAAGAGAATCAAGACGATAGAGAGAGATATACATCAGAGAAAGAGAAACAAGACCATAGAGTGAGATATACATCAGAGAAAGAGAATCAAGACCATAGAGGGGGAATATACATCAGAGAAAGAGAAACGACATCCAACTACAGGGCTTCATTAAGTGTTAACATGAATACAACTTAAATATAAAACATAAATATCATAAAACACATGCAAGCGGTTGGGGGGGGGGGGGCGGGTTTATGTTAGGCTGGCGGGAGGAGGGGATGAACACAAAACGAACGACCACACTAATGACACTTCACCACTCACTCCAACACAACAGCAAAACACCACAAGCACATATCCCGCCCGACACACCGGGTGTACCACACTCCAACACAAAGCAGGCTGGCCCAAGTCACTTACAAAACAAAACTCACAAACGTGGAATAGAACAACAACAACAACAACAACAACAACAATCTTAACAATCTTATTTTGTTTTCTTTTGTTGGTCAACACACGGTTTAGCGATCAATATCACCACTTCATCAGCGCACACAAAGCATCGAAGTGCTACTCACAATGAAAGAAGAAGGTTAAAAATCCAAACTAAAGAAATAAACAACAACAACAGCAACAACAACAACGTACATGCAATCTATAATCACCATTTTGAGCGCTTGTTTGTGTGTGTTTGAGCTACAGGTAATGCCCTTCTGGCAGCTAGCCAGTTATCTTAAGCTGAGGCCGAGTCCTGTCGGACCAAAGAAAGATAGATAACATTGAGTCAGCCTGGAACTTTCCATCGTTGTCCACGCCACTCCTCTTATCTCTCATCTCTCTCTCTCTCTCTCTCTCTCTCTCTCTCTCTCTCTCTCTCTCTCTCTCTCTCTCTCTCTCTCTCTCTCTCTCTCTCTCTCTCTCTCTCTCTCTCTCTCTCTCTCTCTCTCTCTCTCTCTCTCTCCCACACGCCCACACATACATCTGTCGACCTTGAAAAAAGCATTGTTTATACAATACCATCCGTCATTTATGTTTAGGACTAATAAGACAAAAGTATGATGGCTAATGACAATGAGACCATGAGACATAGGGCTCCTATACTCACCCATAAGGCCTTTGGATGAATGCGGGGTGAATTTGCGGTACCCCAAAGGTAAAACCTGAAGCAAGAAGAAGAAGTAGAAGAAGAAGAAGAAAAATAACCAACACAAAGTGAATCAACACACTGGAGATGACGCATCTACGGGGCACCTTGGTTACAATGATGTCATACAAATACAAGTCCAATGCTGCAAGTTTGACATAAATGAACAATGAATAACTAATTAATTAATAACTCTCTATAATAACAATCACTCTAATGAAGTACTATGAATCTGAATTCTCTGAATTCTGTATTGTTATATTTGTATTGTTGATATCGGCAAGTGTATTAATTAATAAAGTTCATCAGATAATGACTATCTGATGAACAGATAGTGCAGCCTGGGGGGTGGGGGGAGGGGGTGAGGTACCTTGCTGCATCACCCGGGGTTTGGCCCCCAGGTAGGCCAGGTTCACGTTGGCCTTCCTGCCGTCGATGATGGGGTTGGGGTCCTTACAGGCCCGGTCGGCAGAA
>CM051007.1:14451419-14473919 GCA_027704905.1 Muraenolepis orangiensis
CAGCAGGGTTGAGTGTAATTCCATCCAGACCACTTGCCTCCTGGGCATCTGATAAGTCTGCACCTGAAGCATACCAAGAGACACCACTATGGTTCCAATGTGCTCTCCTCCCAACAAATGCACCCGCCATCAGTGCTTCATGTACCGCTCGGGCTGTTTCTGTCAGTTTTCTTAATCTCAGTCAAATACAGAGGCAAATAATTGCTGCCCATATTTATAGTGGCCTACTACAGTGAAGTAGGGTAGCATTTGTGCTGACTCACAAATATGTCCTACCATGTCACCCTTCCGCTGGTAGTAGATAAACCCGTGGAGAATGCCTAACATCTCCAGGAAGATTGACCTGCTGATTGATTACTGTTGTTGGTTGTTCATTCAGTGATTCCAGGAGAAGCAACATCTGATCTCGTAGAACAGGTAACTGTGTACGTGATCTCTAGCTTCTGAGAGGCAGTGGTGTTTTTCTCAAACTACAGCTTGCACAAACCATGTTCTACCTGTGTTGTTCAGTGTTCGGTTTCTGTCTGCTGCCCATGCCTACATTCAGTACAGGTGGCACAGGGCCTCACTGAGGATTCTGAGGGCATGTATGGTTTGGTAGTAGTCCGCCTTCTCACAAAACATCTTCTTGGAAGTCCCTTCCTGACACAGATCCTCTGCACCTACGAACATCCCTGATGATCTTGCAAACAGCCTTCATGTAGTTGTGAGCTTGGTGAGAGCCTCCCCAGCAGCAAGACTACACAGCAGAACTAATCTGTACCCTTATGTCAACTGCGAGTTGACATCAGTACTTCCTCCCAGTGCACACTATGTCTTGACCAGCCTTGACCAACTTTCACCAAAAAAGGTTCAGTGCCATCTAGTGGCATCAGTAAGAACATTCTTAACTAGGCATCTGCTGAAAGGTCTTATTTTGATCTTTCAAAAGGTGGGCTCATTTTGTTTCTAGTATGAACATTGAGATATTAAATCAGAAAGCAAATGATGGAATCTGATAATGCACTAATTGCCAATAGGGGATGCATAGTTTAGACCGACCCAGTAGCTAGTTGACCAGGCTGTCCACCCAGGTTGTGATCCTTGAAGGTCAGATATATTTTATGGGTACCAACTCTGTGCACTTGGAAAACACCTGGGCTAATTACCCAAAAGAATAATTCCGCCAGCAGTTTTTATTTTTTATTGATAGTAATTACCCATGGTTTTAATTTTATCACTCATCCAGTAATAATCATGGCTTTAAAATTAAATTGACTTCCTTATCATCCAAAGTCACCCTCCTCCATTTAAACAAGCAATAGAAAAATATATACTTAATACTTTATACAATACTGGTTTTGGTCCAAACAAAAGTGGATCAGAAAAGCCAATATACCTTTAGTCATCAAAGGCTTCCCAATTTGCATTTATGTTCCTTTTAAATGGATTCGGGCAACTTTGAATATAGGGATTTACATAATAAATTTCTAAAGACAAAAATGCAGAATGCAGAGTTGTAACACAGAAATTCAACTTCACAGATGAAAAAAACAAATCACTATTTACAGGTTGTTTTATAATAATATTCAAAGGCCAATTAAGAGATTAAGAGGAAGAGGCAGAGAGGTAATGGGAGAGTGTAACTTGTCAGCAGGAGAGAGGGAGGGAATAAGCAGAGGTGTAGCCAATAAGAGGTGAAAGATTTAGAATATGGAGCCGTCGTTTTTTACAGAAGTAGCGTAGCAGTCCTCCCCTTTCTCCCACCCTCTGTTCTCAGTCTGCCTCTTGGGGCCTGGTTTTTTGTAATTTTATTTAAACACATTCATTTGCTATCTCGTCTACAACAGGCCCCCCCTGCGAACACACACACACACACACACACACGCACACACACACACACACACATCCAGTCTGTACATGAGAGGCGAGGAGGAAGGGGAAGGAGAGGGGTCAACGAGCATGCTTCATCTGTCACACGGAGAAACACGCTCATCTCTGTACATACAGCACGCACACACAGCAATGTCGCCATGGCGACGCCCGACCAACAGCTCTGGCTACCTGTACGCATATTGCAGCTCAATGACCTGAGCACCCACAACGGATCTCCACCCCAGGGTCTCACGTACATTCGCAACTCTTTAGATTTGCAGTTTTTGCCTCTGTCATTTTATTACAAAAAAAATAAAAAATAGAACAAAAATCTAAAAAATAAAAAAAATAAAATAAAAAGGAAAAACATCATGCCTTTAGTCTAGCAGACAGGTAGACTGAAAATATAGATGGATGACCAAGGTCTGGGGTTGGTCGGTTTTCAAATGCAAAGCGAAGGCTTCTCCACTGTATGATGCCTCCGAGTCGTGGTGGGGTGGTCGTCACGGTTTGTAGATTGGGATTCCAGGTGTTCTGTTTAAGAGGGCCACCTGTACTAACCTGGGTCTCCTGGTCAACACACCTGAACGCTTCTCTTGAGAGGAACCACCCTAGGCCGGGCCTTGCGGTGAACCAGCCCAATCGTAGGGGATGAGTGGGGGCTTTCGTCGCATGCCAAGCCCTGTGGCGTGGTGTCTGGTGAGGGGGCCTCCAGGACGTCGGGTCAGCCTTTTAGCTTGGGTTTCGAAGGTCAAAAGTCAAGTCTAATTCAAGTCAAGGTTCTGGGAGGCGAGGGCGAGGACCAGGGGGTGGTGGGGTGGGCGAGGGTTCACTTCCTGCGTCGTACTGCCGTCTTTATCTTGCGCCCGGCGATGGGTGGTTGTCCGGCGGGCACCGCCGGGAAGGTCTTGACTGACCTGGAGAGAGTCAGGACATCATGGTCAACAGCGCTCTGAATCCACCAGTAAATGTTGGATTGAAACAGACAACAGCAAGAAAGTTCAGGTAATCTCAGGAAACCCTGGATGGAAACCAAGTAGCAATAACAATACATCTGATGATGATAAAATAAGCTTCATGATTTAATACATGTGTTTTTTTGTGTCTGGCTCCACGCGGTAGGCAAGAGCGCCATATTTACCCGATGTTGAACGCAGGCGTCGGGGAGAAGTTGTAGCCACCGCCTGGTGCGTTCTGCTGGGGAGCGACAGAGGGGGCCGCGGAGAGGGACGGGGGGGCACCACCTCCGAACGCAAACACCCCTGTGTTGTTGTTAGCCGGGGCCCCGAATGGAGTCGCACCTCCAAACTGGAACCCTGGTTGGGGAGAGATTCACGGTGATCTCACTGTAGCCATCCACTGCATTATGATGAAGGAGGATGTTTCCGCTGGCTTTTCATTAAACTGGGCTGTATTGTGGTGGGAATTCTCTGACACGTCCCAGTGGTCTAACTCTGAAAACTGTTTAAGAATAAAGTCATCCACAACGAAATGAGCCTGACTATCGTATTTATTAAAATCACACAACGCAGTAGAAAGGCACAAAGAAATGTGTGCTACAGCCCCAGAGCCAAATTTAGTGCTACAGCCCCAGAGCTGAAATTAGTGCTACAGCCCCAGAGCTGATATTAGTGCTACAGCCCCAGAGCTGATATTAGTGCTACAGCCCCAGAGCTGATATTAGTGCTACAGCCCCAGAGCTGAAAATAGTGCTACAGCCCCAGAGCTGAAAATAGTGCTACAGCCCCAGAGCTGAAAATAGTGCTACAGCCCCAGAGCACTTTATAAAGAGCCCAGCAGTGCACAATCTCAGTGAGCCATTTAATTTCATGCTCTAAACCGTCCCAGAAGGTCACTAGTCAGATAATAATGTGTAGTTTCAACGACGCCGTGTGAAAGTTAAGTGTATGTGGAGCTTCGAGGCCTACCTGGCTGGGCGGGGCTGGGGGCTCCTCCGAAAACGGGCGTGGCGTTTGCCTGCTGGCCGAACACTGGGGCCGTGTTGGGCTTGGCCCCGAAGGCCGGGGTCTTGGCGGCAGGGGTAGAGAAGGGCGAAGGAGCCGGAGAGCCGAATGTGGAGCCGAAGGCGGGGGGAGCCTGGGCGGCTCCGAAGCCGCTACCGGAGGAGGGGGCTTGGCTGGCACCGAACCCTGAGGAGGGGGCCGAGCTGAAGACGAACGGGGAGGACGTGGCAGTAGGGGCTGGAGGAGAGGATACAAGTTGAATTGATAAAAAACAACTTGAAGGATGTTGGACACCGATTACTCTACTGTGGGGAGAGTACAATAAGGAGCAGTAGTACAGTAGAACAGTTAGTACTGTAATAAAAAATAAAAGAAATTATGCAAATGACCAATAAATAAACTATAAAACAGAACTGATTGGAGGTGCAGACCTGCAGATGAACCAGCAGATGGCACCACCTCGCCAAAGGAGAAGCCGGGGGCGGCGGCGGGAGGCGCTGCACTGGCCGAGGCCCCGAAGAGGAAGGGCTGAGCAGAGGCCGGGGCCGAGGCGGCGGCCGGGGCAGGTGCCGCCTGGCCAAACATGAATGTGTTCGGAGCCGGGCTAGCGGCAGGGGCTGGTGCCTGGGTGGGGCCACTGCCGAACAGACTGGGGGCCGGGCTGGAGGAGGTGACGCGAGCCGCGTTGTAGGGGCCCGAGTTGAAGGAGAACACTTTTGGAGCAGCAGAGGGATCTGGTGGAGAGGGAGGAAGAGTTGTCAAGCTTTGATTATTTTATTGCAGATACCTCCAGTTGAATATCCTACAAAAATATATATATATATATATATATATTTAAAAAAAAGTTTAATCCCACAATGGATACTGCTAAATCCTTTTTCATAGTCTTCATAGTCTACTTTAAAACCAACTCCAACCTGCAGCGCTTTGTCCAAAGCTGAAGCCTGTCTTGGGGACCACGGGCGTCGGGGCCTGGCTCTTGTCGGCCGGCTTGCCAAAGGGGTATGGGGGCGGCGGGGGCTGCTCCTTGGCAGCGTCCAGCTTGTTGAAGGAGAAGCCTCCTAGGTTGGCCGGAGTGGCCATGGGTGTCGCGTCGGCACCTTTACTGGCTGCGCCAAACATGAAGCTAGCGGGGGCGGCCGGCGCCAGTTCCTTCTTCTCCTCCGGCTTCCCGAAGGTAAACGTGGGAGCGGCGGCTTCCTTTTCCGTGGAAACCGTGGTGCCGAAGGTGGTGCCACCTAGAGGCGAGGAGGTGGAGGAGGCGGCGGCGGTGTTGTTTGCCATGGGCCCGCCCAGCCTCCCGAACACGGAGCCGGTGGGCTTTAGTGAGGTGGCGCCAGTGGAGGAGGCGCCGCTGCCTGCGTTCTCCTGAGAGGACACCGGGAGGGTGACCGTCACAGGGGAGGGGGCCGCGGGGGCAGCCGGTGTTTTCTCCTGGGGGTTTGATAGTCCAAAGGAGAAGCCACCGCCGGAGGCTGCGGCTCCAAACGTCGTCCCGCTGTTGTCTCCAAACTTGAAGCCGGAACCCACAGAGCTAGAGTCAGATTGTTTGTTGTCCGTGGCGTTCGAGTCAGTAGCGGCGGCGGCGGCGCCAAACTTAAAGCCCTCGGTGGCACCGCCGAATTTGAACCCCGACGAGCCGCTAGTGTCTTTAGATGGGGTCTCGGACGTAGAACTTCCGGACGGGACCCCAAATGTGAAACCTCCGGGTGTTGAGGACGAGGAGATGGACTCCGAGAGGCCGGCACCAAACTTGAAGCCCCCGGTACCAGAGGTAGAGTCCAACGCAGACGGCGTGCCAAACTTTAAGCTCCCAGAGCCAGAGGTGCCAAAAGAAGAACTGAAACCTGGAGGGGAGAAAATGATCGATTATCAGATTTAAAAAGTCATTTTCACAGTTCGATGGGAAATACATGCATCTAGTTCTATAGGAATAATGTGTTTCGGAAACATTCCTGGTTCCCCAAGGGTACGTTCTCCATCATTACCTTTGGGTTCCACCATGGCCCCTGGCTTGGCCGTCTGGCAGGCGACACACTGCATGTCTGCAGTCTTGTTCTGAACGCAGCACACGTCACAGTCCCAGGCCCCCTCAGGCTTTTTGAACATGTCCCCGAAGCCCAGGGCAGGAGCGCCGGTGCTGGGCAGGGCCGTGACCGGTGGTGCTAGTGCTGCTGTGGACGCTCCTGGGGAACAATTAGGAAAGGAGAAATTGGTTAAGATTCTACAATAGATTCAAAATGACAAACATAAAAGTATAAAGTTAACAGACTTTAAAGCGCTGGATAAAAGCATCTGCATAATTGTCAAACATTACAATAAAATATGATTATTGTTTATGTTTGCATTATTTTCTTGAATAAAAATAAAATAAAAAACACACCTGGCTTGGCGGTCATGCAGGCCACACACTTGGTGTCCGGCGCCTTGTTGTCCACCATACAGGTGTCACACTGCCACGAGCCCTCCGGCTTCTTAAACATGTCCCCGAAGGAGGGGAGCGCCGAGGTGGGCTGGGCCGCGGGGGGCGCCGGGGAGACCTCGGGCTGGGCGGAGCCGAAGGTCGACGGCAGCGTCAGCGAGGCCTTGACCCCCGTGCCGGGCTTGGCCGTGTCACACGCAACGCATTTCACCGCCTCCGCTTTGTTCTGGACCAGACACGTGTCGCAGTCCCACATCCCCGCGGGCCGGGCGAACATGGCGCCGAAGCCCACCGGCGCCTTGTTGTTCTCTGTGGTCGTAGAGTTTAATGGTTTAAAGGAGGAAGAGGAGGAGGAGGAGAAGGGGGTGGAGGAGGCGGTGGGCGGTTGTGATCCGCAAGCGACACACTTGGCGTCCAACTGTTTGTTCTGCACCAGGCAGACGTCACAACTCCAGGAGCCTGCGGGGGGCTTGAACAGGCTGCCCAAACCTGCGGAGGAGGAGAGGGGAGTGGTAGAGACTGTGGAGCTCAACCGAGGAGCACTGTTGACACTGGGGGAACTTGAGGTGATGGTAGAAGCGAAGCCTGAAGAGAGAGAGAGAAAGGGAGGAGGCGATGAATTGTGAGACACCAGAGGCCATAGTCACACTTCTTGTAACGATGAACCATGAAACCAAAACAAAGCATGAGAGAATCTCACCAGGTGATTTGAGGAGGTCCAGGACACTGCCCTGCTTCAGGGTCTTGGCTGGTTTGAAGGGTCCGTCAAACTCCTCTGTGCTATTATTGCTTGTAGGGGACTTGGCTGTGGGACAAATCAACACAGCATGACCATTAAAGGATTAATTCGGATGAGGCAAGAGTAGCCTGGCTAGTCAGTATACTGCATCATTACAAAAGTTATACAATATAAAAAACAAGCATAGAGCCGCCACAACAACAAATCATTTTTAAATAGGTACGTTTGAAATTATAAGTTAGCTTATTTTCCAAATATAAATGAACAGAGACTGAGAGAAGTGAGCACCTAAGCCCTATTGTCAGCCAGTCAAACCCTATACACGTGGCATGAAATCACAGAAACCCACCTGCTGCCACGATGGGTGTGGCTAGCTTTCCATTGGACATGGAGGAACCCATTTTTGCTACAGGTGCACTGAAGGTGAATCCAGCCTAAAACAAACAAGGTGATTAGCTTTTTATTTTATTTTTTAAAGCCATTAATAAACCCATCTCTGTATAAATCCATCCGTCTGGTCCATACGTACAGAGGGGGCAAAGGAAGGTGGGCTGGCAGTGGTTGCCTTGACGATAGGAGAGGAGAAGGTGAAGGGTAGACAGGGGGGTGTTGAAGCCGCAGAAGGTCCCTGAAAAAACAAAACAGCGCTAAGAAAGGCATCTAGAAAGGGCTTCTTCTGCTGCTACACATCCAGGCCGTCATCCAGGAGGCCCTACCTGGTCTGCTACAGGTTCCTTGGCAGGGGATACGGGTGTGGCGCTGGGTCGGGGTTTGGGGGTGACGGAAGCAGTGAGGGGCGGTGTAGAGAAGCTGAAGGTGGGCAGGCTGAAGGTGCTGATGGGCAGGGAGACGGCTGGCAGATCTGGTACCTCAGCCACCTGACGGCAGAGCACCACAATGAGCAGGAAGGACAGGAAACACAGGTTCACACCAACCCCGTGTCAAATATCCTTTATATATATAACAACATGATTTAAACCCAATGTACCGGGCAAAATACATGACATGGAACGTGCGCCATGTGAATGAAAACAGGGCAAAAAGTATCTGGTCCCAACCTGGTGGTCTTCTGAGCGTTTTGCGGAGGGTCGTGTGGTGGTCCTCTCCCGCTTCATCTTGCCCCCTCCCCCGGCGGTGGAGCTACTGGCCGCAGGAGTGCTGGACAGAGGGTAGGCTGGACTGCTACAGTTAGTTGTGCTGTGTGGAGGATAAGTAACACTCAGCTACACAGATGGGGCTCGCAATACATGAATACACATCCCCCTTTTACCTTTTTTATTATGGTAAGGACTGGGGTATGGGTAGAAGTACTTATAAGTTATAAGTCATTACAAACCCTAACCCCGAGCCGTACCTTTGAGAGCGACCTTGGCTGGCATCAGGCAAGTGCGGTGATTGTCTGACGGGCTGGATGGGCATGAACAGGGATTCAGCACACAAGGACATAAGATCACATCAAAACGTACATGTGGGGGACTATGGACGAGGGGTGCGATCCTCACCGTGTCTTTGAAGGTTCTGTCCAGGAACCGGCCCACTCCCCCGGGGGTCAGCGAGGGTCTGAAGGACACGGAGCGGTTCCCTGATACGGAGGCGGCTGCCGGGATCACCAGCTTCTGCACTGGGGGGTGGGAGGCCTCCAGCTGAGGGGACGACAAGATATACACATGCAGGCCTGTGAGTCCCCCACCGCCTCGAGGATGATTGCCTTACTACAACAACAGCAATGCATCAACCATGATTGCTGTGTTGAGGGACATCACAAATACAAGCCTCCTTTGGAGGACAACGGCCGTTTGTTTGGGAGATCTGGAGGTGCAGCTGTCACAGCTGGCGCTTTCCGGACGGTTTAAAAACTGCAGATGCCGCCAATCCAGAGCTGGCACTAATCACCAACAATGGCCTGCACAACACCACTTACACACCCACCACCAAAACACACTCACAGACACAGTCCATGTGTTGCGTTTATATAGAGGCGCACATGCACACCGAACAGCTGTGCCTTGCTAAAAAGGAATCTTGTCGTGTTTAGTGCCAAGTAGGCCAACAGGCAGCGGGGACAGGAAGTGACAGAAAGACAAACCAAAGCAAATGCTGCCTCCACAATAAGATGATTCACAAAGTCTTCTGTTGAGCTACAGATCTCGTGTAACAGTGTACACACCCTCTGAAAGCCACATGTAGCTAGCAGTATTAGTTTACATGAAAACATAAACAACCCGCCAAGGCATGGTAGCAGATGAACGTACCCGTTTCTTTTTGGCCTGGAAGTGTGAATACTCTAGACGTGTCCCGTCCATTGACTGCATCGAGGAGGTAGAACAGATTTCAGTTTCAATAAGCAACTGATTGTTATGACATTTTAATGATGTTAAAAATAAAATACAATTTCCCCATTGCCCTTGAATCTCTCCCAGATTGCCGTTAAAAGACTAATGCCATGTCTGAAAACATAAAAGAAACGCTTACCGCAGACATTGGGGAGGAGGCTGCAGAGGGGATTCTCTTTGCATCCTGTTTGGAAAAACATCCAATCAAACTGCAGCAATTACAGAGAAACGGTCAAATGTAAACAGTTTGTTAAATATGGGGATGATCAGCTTTTCTCTTATTAATAATAATAACAACAACAAACGGGTACATTTCCTGAGAGTGAGAGTGGTGGAAGTGAACTCACAGCCAGAGGACTTGACATGCGCTCCAGGGACTGGAGGATGCGGCGAGCTGTGCCACTGGTCACCCCGCAGGGTTGGGCCCCGGCGGGCTTGGCCTTGATCTGCCTCCTCACCGGCGCCTACGGGTCAGCCCAGGTCACACACACTTAGAACCAGTCGCCCATATTGAGGGTGGCCAGGTTTCCTCTGACTACACATTAACGCTGAATTCTGACCGGTGACTACTACCACTAGCACTCCACCCAACATTTGTGTCACCAGATTTTTTTTTTTTAAGACAAAAGTATCTTTTAGAATAGCATGGCAGCACACAGTGTACACAAGCTGCTCTTCCATTGCATTGCATTTTTATTTTATTTAGCACAGATATCTTTAAATATAGGCTTCATGTGTACATGCATGGGAGAATATTTTTTGGATTCTGCATCAGGAATGTATTCAATGTCCCAGTGAACCCACACTGCTGGACTGAGGTCAGTGTGAGGGGACGGTGGGCGACTCCTGACCTGGTACGGTGTGCTGGGGCGTGAGCGCAGGCTTCTGGCCGCAGAGGCCCCCCCGTATGTGGTCTTCCCTGGGTAGAAGGGAGAGTCCCCCAGCTGGCTGGAGTTTAGCACTGTGCTGTTCAACGTGGACTAATGGAGGAGAATAATAAGTAGTCAGGAGTCAAGTCACACGGCGGGAAGCATTGGAGATCAGCCGTGTGGACGTCAGATAGCGCAGATACTCACGTTTGACGAAGTGCCAAACACAGAGAGGTTGAAGGCGGGCTTCTTGAGACTGGACTGTGAGGCGTGGGCCCCTGAATATGTTCTGTCTGTCTCCGGGGACCAGAGTCTAGGTACAGACACCATTTTGGAGGCGGGTACATCTAGAAAAAATAAATCGAATGTAAACCAGTTTGCTCAGGGGACCAGATAAGTGGTGCACTTTAAGATGAAGTCCCAAACTACAGACCTTTCTCAGAAGCGCGGGAGGAGAAGCCGCTAGTTGTAGAGATGTTGTCCTCCTCGTGCTGGGAGAGGTTGTCCTTGATCTCTTTCACCAGGGAGAAGCCTGTGGTGAAGGGCCCAGGGGCCGAGGAGGTGGAGGGCGGGGGGAAGTGGCTGCTTGGGGGCCTCAGGAGGGGCGAGGAGGCCTCCAGCGGGGGGAAGTGGAGGTGGTGGGTGCGATTCAACGGGGGCCGGGACAGGGAATTGTCCTGGAAGTTCAGCGAGGCCTTGCTGGTCGAAGGCTCTGCTGATCAGACATAGGGATCACAAGACCATCAGGTAGTGGCAAAAAAGCAAAACACACTCAACAGTGGCCCAAAATGACCACATGTACGCAGTTAACAAACAGTGCCCCAAAACCATCACAGTCAGTGTACGTGAGGGGCGTGAGATTTAAAAAGTTCTAGGAAGGAGGGGGACCTGTAATCACCGTGGTTACGACCCACGCAAAAGTGTTTTGTTTTTTAAAGCTAGTACCATCTTTGTCTATGAGCGAAGTTGTATATGAAATGCACCACACACACTGTGGTGTTACACTACACAAGTGTCCGAGAAACTTAACCCAATCAACATCAAACGCGCCACACATCCATACACACCTCACCGCCGCTGACCATCATATAAGACATATTACCACATTTAAAACCAACTAGTTCAGTCTCACTGCCCCTTTAACAAGTGGAGGCCCAAAACAACCACCTGTACACCAGGGCTATTGTTCCAACTGTTGTTCTCTGGTCATGTAGCACCAGTTCTCTAGGGCCGTTACTTCTTTAACCAAACAACCACAGGTACAGTTAACAAACGGTGGCCCACGGGACTGACTGCATTCCTCACCTGTGTGACTGGTGCTGGGCTCTGGGGAGCCCCAACCGTCGAGGGACGGTGGTCCCTCCTCACTACCGTTGGGTGGGAGGGTCTGGTTGCCCTGCTCGGCTCCCTGTAGAGCGTCGCCCTCTTCGGCGGCGTCCCCGCCCTTGAAGTACTTCTGTAGCCAGGACGGAACGATGCTCTTCACCGTGTCTGTCACTCGAGTGATCAAGCCCGACTGCTGCACAGAGAGTGAGGGAACCAGCCAGGGAGAGAGAACAGACATGGGTAAGCTTAAATCAATCAGTTTGAGCAGCCATTAATGTTAAAGGGCCCTATTTTAATACCAGGTGGGGCATTGATTAGACATTACAAGCCATGTTCAAATCAACCCTCCAGTGATGTCACATGGAGTGTGACATGGAGCGGTTTCATGTAAACCGCCAGTGATGGCGGGAGTGTCCATCCAGTATAGATAAGCCTCCCAGTTAGTACAGCGCGTTCAAAAGCCCCAACAGAATCCAATCACCGTTCCACAGCAGGAGGGGAGAAGTGGATGTTAAAATAAGAGGGCTTGTTGATTATCTACATACCTCGGGAAAAGACTACTTGTTGCTTTACCTCCACAGCGTACTTCAAACTTCCAAATTTCTGTTTTCCTATTAATGTCAACAGTGTACACATTACAAAAATAAATCCTAAAATTAAATCCTAAATAATGTCTAGTAAAGTGTAAACTAAGTTAGTAGTTTTATGTTTTAGGCTAAGAGTTCTAGGAATGAGGGGTAGGATGTGTTTTCCCCATAGTTACGACCCAGGGCAACTGTGATGATATGTTTTTAAGCTAGTACCGCCGTTGTGTATAAGCGTTTAAATTACCATTGTTGTATATGTTCCATAACGCCACCTGTGTCCGACAAGCTCAACACTATCTGGGACAAGGCCACCAACATCAACCACTACCCAGACAAAGCCTTAAACCTGCCGCCGGTGTTCCTTCGTTGTGACGTTGCAGTGCTCATACTTTGCTGAACTTTCTGGACTCATTACAGTTACTGCACTGTATTCATGATGCTACTGCACTACAAATGCTTTAAAATATGTTTACACAATTCAAAACATGTCAATATAATTTGCACTATATTGTTATTTTTATGTTAATTTATTTTTTAATTCATACTGTGGGAGGGAATGGGGAGTAAGCATTCCATTGTACTTGTTGCAAATGGCCAATAAAGCATTTTGTATCTTGTGTATCCGCAGAAGCACTTTGCAGTCAGCAGAAGAACCCAACTTGAGCAGAGTACATCGTTCAGTACACGCTTATAACGGGTGACACGATTATGATGTGATGGGCCCACCCCCTAGGCATAACAAATGCAAATGCCCGCCTTTAAATGGCCCCTGCCGTTTCATTTGCAGGCTGAAATGTAATAATCACATTATTAATATTGTATATATTATAGTGTACATACTAGCAGTGGTAAATAGGAAATACTGCAGTTATTTTCAACAAGATGTAGCCATTATTCTCCGAAGTACAAAGCCTAATTCAAATCAGTGCGGAAATGGGGTCAGGGCAGCGATGACTATGTTGTCCCGGTCGGACACTGTATGTCAACTATATTAATTCAGTTACAGTGGCTACAAGGTGTGGTTAAAAAGGGACCCTTGAACCCCTTTTATTGACCTTATCTTTATGTATTGATTTATATAGAAATTATTTTTTTCTCGCTATGCTGTTGTGGCAAACAAATCTGCCCTTTGTTGATTATTAAAGTAAATACTTATACAATTGACACAAAACATGTTCAGTATAATACCAACATACATTATGCACAATAACACAACAATGATGCAGCATAAACCACTAGATGGTTTTACCTATAAGCATATGCACAGGAAAAGAAAGGGACAGCTAAGGTTTTCCTGTGTCCACCAACCTGGAAGCAACGGTAAACTTCGAATAAACAAATGAGTTTTATCCAAGGTCATGCTGTTTAGTCTATCACACATTCAAAATAACGCATGGTTAACTGATTTTTCGGCGTGGTTCTGGATTACTCATGAAAATGGTGCGCTTGCCAACTGTTAAGAATGATGAGAAATTATGGGTATATTATATTATGCAGTGGAGGTGACTATGGATCTGCCACACATTCAGGTCAGTTTTGACAATTAACCTTTAAAATATATATATTAATAGTATTGTGTGTCTTTCGGCTGAATAGCAGCTTTGGTTCTGCAAAATAAGGAGTTGGGTGAGAACAAAAAAAACTGGGCTATGTATTTACATTGTTATTAAACCATTATAGGGCAGATATACTGAGCTCCTGAATCGGATCGGTGTATCCCCATTATAGCGGTTTAAGTTAGTGTGTTAGTTTGTCATACATGGACTGTGCCTATTAAACTGAAGCAAAATCACATTAACGCTGTTAACCAGACAGGGAGTAACAGAGGGCAGCCTGGGGATATGGAATCATCGTATTCTACATGACTACAGCTGGAGCATGGAAACAAGGGGTGTGGAGTTTGATAGCCCCCCCACTTTGTATACATGCTGTCAAACCAGAGGGCCAGAAGCCATGTGTGCCTCTTGCTTCCGTGCTTATCAGTTCAGCACACCAGGTCGATAGAAATCAACATGCCTGTACCCCACCACCAGACCACCATCGACGCACACCGACGACCCATGAACAGTTTATGTTGACACGTACATCGAAAAACCACACACCGTAAACTGTACATGTTTAGTCTAATGATATTAACGTTGGCTCTTTGCGTACAGGGCTTACAGAGAGGCGCATTTCTTTGTGGTGGACTGTGGCGTAGGGAATACAGGGGCCGGTGCAGAGAGCCTATGCGTGTGTCATTGTTCTCACAGGAAGCAGCCCCAGGTTGGAGTTGAGGGTAGGTTTAATCTGGTTGCACTCTCTTGCACTTTCTAACACATGCCAGTAGTCAGAAGGAGCACAACAGTTTGTACCCAGTGAGAGGAGGCTTACAACTCCAGAGACACAATGTACCTGGTCTTTGCCTTCGGGTTTCACTTTACAATATGCAGTAAACCATGTGAAACACTTTGACAGGGAATGCTTCTCAGTTAATTGATGTTTGGACAAAGGCATCAATTGTAAGACTCATTGGCTTTCAAAACAGTCAAATAACCACTCAACAGCCACCTCTGAACACTGCACTACGCCCACCAAACTTACAAGCACAACAATTCACACAGCGGTGGCTTCACACCTGATAGTATTGCAGTTCGAGAGGAAGTGAAGACACATTCAAAAGGGGCAATACAATATTTGTTTACTCATTTGTTTGTATACACTTTTAAGAGCAGATTATATCATCTAAATACTCAACAAATGGGCTGTCGCACCGTTAGTGTACATACATACACACACTTGATTAACCCTGGATATACTTATATTTGTTTTGTTTATTTGCCGTCGAATTGAATCACAAACCAAGTCCAATACAACTGCTCACTTGTATACAACAGGCGTCTTACAAGGACAATTGCGAAATACGCCAATACAACTGATCGATGGCTTTTAGTATCCCTATGGTGACCAATAGGGACACAGGGGGACGTAAGAGGTGTAGTTTATTTCCAACGTGATAACAGTGTTGTAGTCTGCTTATTCCCATATTAAAACACAAATACAGCGGGCTGCCCTACTTGACATGTGTATGTCGCATATACCAGGCTCAGTGTCAACACACCGGTTTGCCAATCCCTCATATATTTACCCTGGCGCGGTTACATGCCTTTATGTTGACTGGCTTGTTTTATAGCAAATATCAATGAATCTCTGCCATGTCTCAAGAACAGCGACCGTGTGAACCATGTGGGTCTCAATCAGTCAAGGCTTCCTACGCCATACAGCTGGCAAGAGGTTTTGGCGATGCTCCCTCTGCACGTTCCCTTATGTAACTCATTAAAACCGCCACAACACCAATGTGACGTTATGGACAACGAGGAGCTGTTGCCTGAACACAAGTTTTGACATTTGTGAATATTGTGCGATCGGCACATCTCAGACAACAATGCGCTGGTAGCTAGAGCTAACGTGGCTAGCGCTAACACCGGCTCGGCTAACACTGAAGCACCACTTCCATGGTAGCCCCCAAGTTAGCTGACGGCTAACTGTTCAGGAGGAATATCTTACTTGCTGTACGCCTATTGTGCATACGCCGCCTGGAGTTGATGTTCTAATGAAAACACGTATTCCAATAAATAAGTGCCGTCCTGTTTCTCACCTGTCAAGTCAATCACGATCGCAATTTCTCTTTGGTAATGTGACGGCTACAAACTAGCAGCTACATGGCTAACAGTAGCTAGCATTTCCCTGACATGCTAGCAGCGCGTGGAGGCCATGAGCGCTATCGGTAGGCCACAAAATATACCCAACAAAACAACAAACTAAAGATGGGAAGTAAATGGCATCGTTCTAGCGGTGATCCAAGCAACGCAATCGTTTCAAACAAACACTACGATCAATGTTACCTGCTTGCCCTTGGCGTAAGGTTTAGAGGCGATATGATATCTTCTGCTTCTGATTTTCCCTCCACCCGTGGCCGCCATGGCTCCTCCGTCTGACTGTCTGTCGGTGGGCGCCGGATAGCTGTCATCAATTCACTCACGAGCAAGGGATTATGGGAAATGTAGTCGCTTCACATACAAACAAACCTCTCACGATTCTTGATAGAAGGTGGAAAAGTATATACTGCACTGTACTGCACTGTATTCATGATGCTGCTGCACTACTGGAACTTTAAAATGCGTTTAAAGTTTTCTGCACAATTCAACATATATATATATATATACATATATATCATCCATCAGTCAGTCTTTATTGTGTACAGTTTTTGTATAGTATTATGTTGTATAGTATTAGCACATAGATAAGTATATTGCGTTAAATTGTAGGAAATTCATACTGCAAAGGGGAGTAAGCATTCCAGAGGATGGAGTTTTATATTTCACTGCCGCAGTAGTATACTAGAAGTCCGACGCACACTATTTTAATTATTTAAATATTTATTATTAAAAAACAGTGAATTAAATAAATGACTACCTACAAATAAACACATTCTGTAAGAAACCACCGAATGATACATATGTAAACCAAAATTGACAGATGTTTGCAGTTTTTTCTGTGCAACTTCATTTCAAACTTACTCACATAATACAATCATTGACACAATATTCTTCCTAAAATAGCTGCTAGATAAATACAATTATTTAACAGACATGGAATTGACAACATTGGTTAAATAAAATAAGAGACAAATGACACAAACCAATAACCTTCCTACTATAAAAAAAAAGAAACAGGCAGTGTAATTGATATTGATATTGGCAATTGAGTACGTACAAAAAAAAAAAAAAGTACTAGCAACATCAGGTGCCATCATTGATTGTGCTTAGCAGGTTAATGTTATTATCACAGTGCTGTTACATGGAACTTCAGTGTTTTTCTACATCTCACATATTACTAGGATTATTACAATACTACAAATACATACTCCTAATATAGTTAGTGATAGGAAGACACCCAAAGAATATTATTCAAATTTAAGTTTGCGTGCATATTCCTCCCTGTTTAACATATCATCGCGTATCTGCCAAATATCCAAGAGTGTATTACCCTTAGCTATGTCAGACTCCTATGGCTTCTTCACTCGGAGGTTGTTCACAGTCTGCTTCTTCCTTGAGGTTCTCTTCTGTGTTGTTGATTGTGTGCTACTGTTGGGAAGGCTCTTAGCTGTGTAGGAGAGGGAGGGGTTTAAAGTCAAGATGGAAATTACACCAGTATGAAGACTGGCATGACCATGAATACAACTGACCTGAAATGCCATCTTTGATGGGGCTGGTGGTGTCGGTGTTTGGCTCACGATCCTTCTTGCTCAATACCTCCAATGAGAGAAAAAAAAGTCAATTATATATGGCTGAACCACTTATTTAACTATAACAGACTATTTCTACTGTGAAGGCGTATACATTTTTGGAAAACGGCTATACTATCAACCGACTTGCCAGAATACATCTTACCTCCATTTTCCTCTGCTCAAACCACACCATCCCATACAAACAAAGCAGCGTTATGACTGCCTGGAGGATGGAAAATAACAAAAATATCACTTATTTGATGACAATGGCTTCAACACAGTCCTTGGTACATTCTCCCTGTTCCGTTCCATTTCCATTGTGATTAGAAATAACGTTTAATATCCAGAACCCATGATATATAGTGTGAAAGGCTTGTTGCATGTCAAGCAACGAGGAACGCAACATATGTATTTAAGACCTTCAGTTCTCTTAAGGGCATAATATACTACTAGCCACTTACCAGACAAAACAGCCATAGGATCACAGAATGTATACATGTTTTGCAAAACAGGTCCTGCCCAAACTTGACACAGGCAAAAGCTTCCAGGAAGGAAAGAGCACTGTTGAAAGAGTAAAATATGAAATGTTAGATGCTAAATGTCGGTAAACAATGTGCAAAATGTATGCATACATTGGATTGCTGCAACAGCCCCCTCTCTTGGCAAAAATAAATCATTGCACCAGAGTGTCAATATATAGATATTCATGTGAAATGATGAATATCTATATATTGTGATAAGTTACTTCAAAATTAGACAACAGCTCAGACTGACCAATCACACCACACTTCTAAGGAGAATTGGCAGGAGATGAGACATTTCATTTAGCTGTAATTAAACAAATGTATTATCTATTTATAGCTTACAGGATGAATAAAATAAGTATAAAAGGACCTACCCAAACACCCAGCACTGTGTTCCCACTCTTTTGCACTGAGTGTCCGTCAAGTATGCATAATACTGTCTATAAAGTAGAGGAAAAAAATAACATCAGGGGGTTTCATTTGGTTCTTGCAACCACATTAACACACACACACACGGCTATGAAACGTGCACACACCGCACAGTGGGAGCAGTGATGCTTCCCATGATGAAGATGCGGCCCAAGCTGAGTGGGTGAGACACCTGGAAGACGAAGATGTGCTTGAGGAAGAATGTGTTCAACTCTGTGAGCTGTGGAGACGAGGAGGGAGAACAGAGGGTTTGGTGTGATTTCCAGATAATAGACACATGAATAAGCGGTCAAATGGAAGGTTAAGTTAAGATAATAATTATGAAATGAGTTATGAAAACTGCCCGAATATACCTGCCAGAGGATCATGAAGAGGTAAATGCCAGCAAGTCTGTGGAAGGAGGAGTTTGGGTCGAACCAGCGCACATAAGTCCAGCTGGCTGGGGTGAACTGAAGCACGGCCCTCTTTATCTTCCCCGTGGTGGTATGGATCTCCCTGTGGAAACACACACATGCTGATGTAACACACAGGATTACATCAGAGGTTTGGAGCAAGAGAGCAGTGAGCAAACAAAGTAACCAAGCACTGACTTGATGCTGGCCCAGCAGTGGGTCCTCATCTCCAGAAACCGGCACACGGTCATGCCAAGCCAGATGCCTCCTCCATTACACAGCAGTATGTCCAGGATCACCTGGTCCCACCAGCACTCAGCGAAGTTAGGCAAGAGATGCATGAAGAACAACTGGGGGGGGGGGGAGTGTTTAGAAACTGCATGAACACGAAAACGCACATGAGATGACACACAAGGGCTTTCAAACCACACTTTTCTCTTGAATATGGTCAAGGACGGGGAGTTTAGACGTCGTACCTCAGTGAGTTCCCAAGTTATACTGATGGTCCAGCAGAGGCCATAGCTACGAATGACCAGCGCTTTGACAGCCCAGCCAACAAAATGGCCAAATGCAAAGATGTCAAAATGGCTCATGATGCGGTCGAATGTGATCGTCGTACAATTCACAGCATATTCCTGTGTGTGCAAGAGTGGCGTTGAATTATGTTAATATGAATGACAAATAGAACAAATTAATATTTTTAGAGTTGCAATGGAATCTTGAAAAGGTACATGAAAGGTAGATATAAAAAGGTGAACAAAAAAAGTAATTTGATGCAATACACGAAACACAGGAGGTGGCGCAAAATTTTAAATCGATCAATGAGAGACGACAAGAAAAAAAAGGACAATACCATGACATCAACCTCCCGTCTTGCATAGCGCAGGTTGGGATCCAACCAGTACATGATGGCTTTCACTTGGCTCCAGTTAAGGAAGAGGAGGAAGACAAGAAATAGGAAGTAAAGAACACTCAAACCTGTCCAGAGAATAATAGGAAAGTTACAGCAAACATTAAAACAAACCACAATTTTGATCTGAGATGAATCAGGGGCAATGATTTGATATGATTGACAGTTCGAGTTGGTTGATAGATTAGATAGAACTATTTCTCACCGAAAAGCATACGCCATATTGCTGGATGCGGCCTCGTAAATGGACCTAAAAAAAAGCCATTTCATAATAGTCACGTATTGGTAAACTTACTGGAAGCATCATCATAACTCAAAAAACATCATATCTCTACTTAATGTGTATTTATTTTGTTTATTAAGACTAGGTGTCTCCTCAAGCCTCACAATGTATGACCAACCCACTGGCCACAGGATCAAGGACTTGCTGACCAATCACCCTCAGATGGTTAGACTGGGCCCACAGGGCTGCGTGTTTAGCCACCTCCTCTAGGCCCTCTACACCCATGACTGCGCCCCCACCCAGTCCACAACAACTCCTAGACCTCCGGAAAACAGTGGGGACCCAGATTCACTTCACATCAACGGGGTCTGTGTGGAAAGGGTCCCTGGTGATTTCAGGTTCCCGCACATGGCTGAGGAGCTCTCCTGGACTACCAACACAGTAGACAAGAAGGCACAGCAGCAACTCAGAAGAAAACATCTGCAGGAGAAGCTTCTGGAGTCCTTCTACCACCGCTACATCGCGTGTGCTCTGTATGGTACGCCAGCTGCTCAGCAGCGGACAGGAAAGCCCTTCCGAGGGTCATCAACACCACCCAAAAGATCACAGACTGCCCACTGCCCTCCTTGGAAGAGATTTTCAGTTCCCGCTGTCTCACACTACTATCACCTGTAGTACAGTTTCTATCCCAGTACCATCCCGGAATTCAAACACTGACACTGACTGATTTGTGTAACTTCAATACTGTACATTGCCTATTTACATATAACATCACTCTGCACCTATATATAGTATGTATATGCACTTCTTATTTGCACTACTATATTTACATTTTATATTTTTCAATTGCTGTTTGTAAGACTGACCGTGAGGATTGCAAGACAACTTCGTTGTACTTTGTACAATGGACAATAAAGGCATTATGATTCTGACTTTGATAATGTGTAGAAGTGACATTCCTTACCGTTAGGGAAAGCAAGGACACTGATGACGACAAAAAAAGAGACGACCACCAGAATGCCCACTCTGAGGTTGCTGTCAGGGTGGGCATCGTCCCTGTCAACCACATGACATACATCTGTTCACATACCATGGATGGGAGTCATGGATGATTCAATCATAACTATATTCCATGAAATAGATCAGTGTAACAGTGTCATTTACCTGACAAACACAAAGTACATCAAACTGAGCACGGATAAGGTTAAAAGCGTAATTGTATGCGGCTTATAAAAAAGGTCAAAACAGATATCCTCCACTTGTTGCTCGTTTATCATGCGGAAGTGTAACTTGTAGTTCGTATCGTCTTTTTGAAGAGTTGGAGATGCCATCGCGGGTGCCATTTCTGTTGGGGAAAAAAACCCAAGAAATATTAGTCTTACTAAATTGACTGCAGTACTAAGAACACTTCAGTTCGAAATAGAAAACAGGGGATAACCACACAGTGTATAAAAGAGGAGAACACAACATGACACAATGGTCAATGGGATCATCCAACATATCTAGGAGGGATGTCGGCATGAGAATGTGCACTTGAAACAAACAGACGTATTCGAGAAACGGTTGAAGAAAATCAAAGGACCGGTACAGTTACTCTATTCAATAAAATAATGTATTTATTAGAGGTTTTTCTGGTTCCTCGCTGTATGTATAAATACACAATAAATGTATCACCCACATGAAACGAGAATTTGGTTCATTCCATTTTCGCCTCATCCGGCACGTGAAGATGTCGCTCCTGAATAGCCTGTTTCATGGGTGTGTGTTGACTGGGTGTGGATAAAGAGCCGAAACGCATCAGAGATGTGAGAGGATGTTGGATGAAAACCCCCAAAATAAGAGAAAACAACAATGTCAAGGAACCTATTAGACCTACCGAATAACAATAGTGACCGAGAGCTATCTCCGGCATGATAGCGCATGTTAGTGAGGGTACCGAGGCAGTGATAGTCAGACTTTATAATGCAATCTGGGACAAAGGCCAAATGATGTGTGGAAGCACTCAATTGTTCCAGTGGTAAAATCGGACTTAAAAGAACACAATGGGCCGCAGAACTGTCATTGAAAGTATGACTATGTTATCATATCAAAGAGGATCAAACAATTAATTCAGTGTTATATTTGGAGGCAGATATCAGACAGGCTCAAACGAATACTAATACACATGCAAGTATATTTTGAAGTAGAGAAAGCATTTGACATCCTATGGATTTGAAAAAAAGAAGTTGTTTGACTAGGTGAACTTGGGGAACAAGCAGAACTGCTTTAATGAATGTGTACTTGGTGGTTAAGTCTTTGACTATAGGTGTAGGCCTACTGCACAACGATTGAACTATAATATTGAACCAGGCACTAATATTAAGTGATATTTCACTACTATATGAAGTGGACCATATCGTACATCACCAGTGTCAGACAGCAATATATGGGTGGCTTATTCTAGGGTAAACGCAGTTTACAGTTAAACAGTTTATAATAGGACACACAGGGCTTAGCTATGCACTGTATACAATGGGAATATATATATATATATATTTATATATAAATATTATGTTCCAGAGTGAACTTATCTATTTCCTTCGTGTTTTTTTTATTATTTATTATGATTTAGCTCCCTTTATTTATTTATTCACGTATATATATAGTCTTTCTATCTTTG
>CM051007.1:14478919-14531419 GCA_027704905.1 Muraenolepis orangiensis
CCACAATTTTGCCACAACCTTGTTTTATTAGGAAACGAAAGATGTTTAAATATGTTTGTTTATACTTTTTTATAGTGGCATCAGGCAAGCTGCTTGCTGGATTTCAAAAATGGTACTACAACATGTGTGGCTTCAACAAGATTGGTAAGAGTACTACGTCGCCCACCAAGCCATTCACTGTCTGACATGCTTTTTACAAGCAAGGAAGGCCTATTGCCGTTTGTTAGAACTTAATTTGAATGGATAGAAACATACAGACACACACCTTGTGACCTTTTGAGAGTATTATTAAACCACTTGGTGAAAAATATTGTTGCTCTTTAATTTCAGTATTTGAACCCGAGACCTGGTGAAGTATAGCATACTTCATAATTTTAAATTCAAAATGTCAACGTGATTCATGTAGATCCAAACAGTCTTTGTAGGGGGGCGGGGTGTATCATTTCCATTTACAACTGCTGGTTGAAATGTATCCTGCAGCCTGGATGTTTTTCCCCCATCTTAGGGTTGATGCGTGATGACACCATCCATGAGGACTCCGACGTGAAGGAGGCTCTGAGGAGGATCCCAGAGCTGACGTACAATGACAGGATGTTCAGGGTGAAGAGAGCTCTGGACCTCTCCATGAAGCAGCAGATCCTCCCAAAGGACCAGTGGATCAAATACGAGGAGGTGGGTTTCCACCTTGTGTGGTTGACTTTAAGTAAAAAAAATTCAATCAAATTAGTTAATATTGCGTAATGGAGGCATCGCCATCACCTCCTATGCCTCGTTTCCACCAAGCTGTTTTGAGGGCTGGTTCGCAGCTTGTGCCTAATCTCGAACCAGTTCTTTGCGTTTCCACCGCGAAGGAGCCACTTTCTGGCCCGGTTAACTGGTTCCTGAGCGGCCCCACTTCGAAGCTGGGCTAGCCAGCAGGCTCCACTACGTCAGGGGCTGGGGGCGGGGCTTATAGGACAAACTCAAACAAACTCAACGTTTTTGACCGCCGTATCCAGACGTTAACAGTGACGTCATGACGTGGCTCTCTCGGCGAAAACGTTGGTGGAAACGCAAACCAGTTCTTTGACGGCTCGCCAGTTGAACCAACTGCGAACCGGCTCTAGCGCCATCCGAGAGCTAGAACTAGCGTTGCGTTGGTGGAAACGAGGCACTAGATGTGGGAGGGTCAGGATAGTCAGATGGGGTGTTTGACTCCCTGTGGAGGCGTCGTTAAGCAAATCTAATTCAGTCATCTCTTCCTTTGTTAGGATGTGCATTACCTGACGCCATACCTGGATGAAGTGATCCGAGAGAGGAAAGAAAAGGAGGAGTGGATGAAGAAGTGAGGTTCCTGCTAGAGGAACTGTTAAGTGTATGGTGGTCCCCTGTTATGTAATATTTAAAATAAAGTGTAACCTATAACACAGATATATGCCTGCTCATTAAAGAAATGTGGTTTTTGAAATAAGAAAAATTACCAGGTATTGTATTAATCCAAGGTATTTCCTTTATTACATTTTGTTAATTTCTCAGGTGTTACAAGTGTAAACTACAAATGCTTAATAGACATTAAACCAGATTATACTGTGTATATATATATATATATAATATACAAAGGTACATGAACAACTTATAAACAATAATGGTGTGATATTAAAAACATTTCTATAATAGAAGTCTACTATAATAGAAGTATATAACAAATATCGACAACATATTGCATATGGAATATGCAATGGAAAATGGTTTAGGAGGATATTCATCCAAAGGATGTTCAGGACATTCATTGCTGCTATAACTTGCCAACTTTGATCACAGAATTTCCTTCATACTTGACTGAACTGTCAATCGTATATCGCAGTAATCATGGCACTTGATTATTATAAGTGTATGATAGTCCTACATTAGGCTACTCCTGAGCCTGGGATCTTCTGGTGTCCACATCATTTATGGTATCGATAAAGTTCTCGATGACGCTGTTGAAGGACTTGAGCATCGACACCCCCAGCTCGTTGCAGGTCTCATGAATGTCCGGGTCGTACGCCCCCGTCAGCGGGGTGCACACCTCCACGCCTTCCTTCCCGCCCTCGGCCAGGATCGCCATCAGCTGAGTCCTCACCTCCTGAAACAAGTCCCGGTCGTACTCCAGCAGAACGGATTCATCGAGGGGGTAAGTGACGTTCCCCGGGTAGCAGTCCCTCGGAACCGGCAGCTCGATGTACTTCAGTTGGGGGAAGCCAGTGGACAGTGCGAAGAACAGCTGATGCAGGGCCACAGAGCTCAGGGGATTTCCCAGAAGCTTCAACTCCTGGAGGCCCTGACAGCAAACCAGAATACTGATGAAGGCTTCCACGTGTTGGTCCTCTATGTCGCATTCCTCGAGGGACAGGCTGACCAGCGTGGCGGAGCACCGCCCGAGCAGCTTCGGGAAGCTGGCAGGAAAAGTACCCACCACGTCGTTGCCGCTGAGGTCGAGGCGCTCCAGAGACTCTGTGTGGAGACTGTTGGACAGGTAAACCATATCCACGCGGCTCAGGCTACAGTTGGCGAGCTCCAGGCACTGCAGAGGCGTGTTGAGAGGACTGCAGGAGGAACAGTTAAAGAAGTGAATGTTAATTCAGGGGTGTGATAGTCTAGATAGTGGTAATGGTGTCAGATAGGTTCTGGGGTCAAACCCCACTGTCTGACCCAAGTCTACCCAAAGGTGTCCTTGAGCAAGATGCTTTACCCATACCTGATAATCAATGGTGCTACAAAAGTGTCTGCTAAATAACTAAATAGTTATATTAGATGGGTGAATGTTTCTTGGGAATGATCTTTCCATAACATGATGCCACTTTATTGATCTGATTGAAATAGTCTTGGCAATTTTTTGTCGTAATTGTGTGTACACCAGAGGGACAGAGCTTTCATTATTTGGATTATTCCATCAAATCGTTTCCAAAAAAATGTCGCCAGACGCACACCCATTTCCCCACACTGCATCTTGTTGAAATACTTATAATAGCAGTGATCGCTGAAGGCCGTTCCATGTCTATTCATAGCCATACCAACGCTCTGCACAACATTAAAGTTACAGCCATGTTACATTGTGCAAGCAGACAAGACAAGAAAACAAACACAGTATATCTCCCTCTGTCTATTTAAACACACAAATACACACCAATTATATGCTCATACTAAACACACCAGCAGGAAACTAACTTTTGTATCAGTCATATATACTGAACTGAATAATCAAAACTCATCAAAGTAAAAGTCGTCAATGTTCTGGTATTTTAAGGTAGAGACACTGTTTCATGTTTATAAACCTGTTGGGCAAGCTAAAGAATGTCAATGATCGAGTTGTGGTTGGCTCAAAACGCCTATTGTCTGTAATGCACAAGTTGAAAATAACCTAATTAACCTTGTGTGATGAATCACCCTGGCCTCCACCCACTACACAAGTTAAACTAATGAGCCAATCACATGTAGGCTGAGTGTATCCTTTTTCCCACTCTCTATATGGAACCTGAAAGTCCAGTCAAAAAGACTCCATTTCTATCCAACGTGCGGCAATGGCATCACAAAGATGTTGTGGATGGCAGAGAGTGTGATTTTAAGCTTACTGTGTCAGTACCACTGACCTGCTGAACAAAGTGGGCTTCACTGCTCTTTGGAAGAACCTTCCACCCCTGTGAAACACACACACATGAACCCCACCTTAGCAGCCTGCGCAGCTGTCCGGTGAGTGTGGAGAAGCCAAGGTACAGCTCGGTTAGCTTGGCAAACTGCGCGAGCCGCTCTCCGATGGTCGCTAGCAGAGTTGCGTCATCCACCCCCAGCCTCCGGACATCCAGCGCCCCGGCGGGGAGGGTGAGCGACTGCAGCTTGGGGAACTCTACCTTGGAGAATAGCACCTCCAGGTGAGGGGCCTCCAGTGGGACGTTGTGCACTACCTCCAGTTTGGAAATGGACTCAGGTTCGGCCAGGCGCAGGACGTAGAAGAGCTGCTTGAGGGCCAAGGAGTCGCCCCGGAACCCAATGAAGCGGAGCTTCAGAGGACAATGACGGAGGAGGAGGAGGGCCTGGGCCACCATCTCGTAGTTGCGGCCCGTGACAAAGCCGTTGAAGCAGACGTCGATGGAGGTCTCGAAGGCGCAGGTTGCGACGCTGTCGGCCTGCATGGCCACCAGGGTCTCGTAGCACATCCGGGCCAGCATCGTGGTTCTTGCCCATCGGCCAAGGGTGGAGCGGCAGGGGCACTTCTGGTGCTCGGTGTCCCTCAGGGCAGTCAGGTCCACCATGCGCAGCTTCTTGGCGTATGTTGTTGGGGAACGCAGCACGTATTCCTAAGGACAACAAGACGCTTTGTGGTTAAAAACCCAAATCTCAATGCTCAAGTTTTGTCAGAAACAAAATGAGTGAGCGAAAATATGCTTGGCTCACAGATCCAAAAGGATCCAATATGAAACCACAGAAACCCTGTACCAATAGGCACGTACGTACCTTCAGACCAGTCAGAATAGCCTCCAGACAGAGTCGACATGTGCAGGAGGTAAGGTCGGCCGGGCAGTCTTCTGTCCTTCCCAGGATCCTTTGCAGGTTGATCTCTGGCAGAGGCCACGCGCGTACCAGGGCATGCAGCAGCTGGGCCTGCTCGTGGAGGTAGCAGGCCTTGAAAAGGAGTGGGTACAGGTTAAAGGACACACAGGTGAGGTTCACCGCCGCACTTGGCCCACTCTGGCTGAAGCTCTCCGCGGCAAGGAAGCGCAGTGACTTCATGGTGTCCAGTCACTGCAAGCCAGTGGATCCCGAATGGTCCTTTGTTGTGGACGTGAGCCGAGTGTTGTTGTCCTCCTGTGTTGGACCGCCCACTGTTGATAATCCACTTTTGTGAGTATGGGTGCTTGGGGTATGCTAGGGAGCGTGCTCGCCGTTGTATCGCTAAGAAAGAGCCACGTGGTCCCGTGGTAGGTATTTTTAGAAACAGCTGTCTCACGTCCTTTGGCCTGGCAGGCACAGCGTCTATTTGCAACCTTAACCGTAAGCTTGGTTAGTCGCATTGCTCTTGTTGAATGAGTCTACTTACCTTGTGGACTTTGCCGCGGAAAAGAGACAGTAGGGTGTCTTGTAAAGTCAAAGCATAAAATAAAATTGACTTTAAAAGCATTTTCTTCACTGCAACCTTTTATTTTTTTCAGATTTTTACTAAAAAGGGACTTATTAATTGTTCTTCTTCTTCTTCGTCTTCTTCTGATTATAATTATTAAACAGCACCAGAGGAAAAAGCGCATAATACAAATATTTATTATTCTGCTTTGTTTTATAAGCATTAAATCACTACATGCTAATTTTCAATATGTTACAAATGTAGACAAAGTGTTAAAGGATCAAAATGATGCATAAGTAATGAGTGTGTTATGTTATTTTGTTTCATAACTACTTATTTTATCCCGAGGGAAATTAGTTCTCTGCATTTGACCCATCCTAGTGTTAGGAGCAGTGGGCAGCCCGGGGAGCAGTGTAGGGGGTGCCTTGCACTTAGGCAGTAACCTGGTGTTTCTGGGTCTTGAACCGGCGACCTTGCGGCTCCCAAGCCAAGTCCTTATCCACTGAGCTACTGCCCCCCAAATAGTGTTTTTAAGTATATAAGTGGTCATCTACATGTACCTGAGAGGACACTTACAGTCCTAAAGGGAAAATATATATAAAAATATATACACATGACATAGACCTGCTAGGCTTTAGAGCAGGGGTTCCCACACATGTTTTAGGCTTGCGATCTAGCCACCAAAACAAAATTGAGCTGAAAATGTATAAATATGTACCTTGACCTTGACCCCCTTCCCGTTGTTATGGTAACCTAATGTAACAAAGTTCTCAGCAACAGTAGATTGGCCGCTATTTATGTCAATCAAGTGGCACGCACCAAAGGGAGGAGGGATGAAAATGTGAAAAATCGAAAAATATATATTATTATTTTATTTAAAAAAAAATTGCAATGTCACGTGATCTACCAGCATAGCCTATGCGATCTACTTGTACCTATTGGGCACCACTGCTGTAGAGCATGCCAAATCCTTTACACCCTGGTTGCTGTATAGATCAATGGCACCATGGGAAATCGTTTCTGCATAGAATTAAAGGATTCACGCACCCTGTAATTCAACAGGACACACGCTCCTGATGTAGTTCAACAGGACACACGCTCCTGATGTAGTTCAACAGGACACACGCTCCTGATGTAGTTCAACAGGACACACGCTCCTGATTAAGTCCCTCACCGAGCGATGTCACGAAGCGTAATAGTGGTGGTGGTGGTGATGGTGCTCGTGATGGTGGTGGTGCTCATGCCTGTGGGCCGGAGCCACACAGGAGGCAGGCGGGCCGTGGTGCACCTCCCTCTCTCCCTCTGTGTGCGGCGCCTGGGAACAGGGCGGTCTGGAGGGGGTACCGCCGGCGTCCTGTGCCCTGGGCCGCGGCCTCCTGCTGCTGTGGCTACGGAGCAGAGGGGCGTGGCACGGCTGGGTCACGGGGTGGCAGGGCGATGCTGCAAAAGGCTGGGGGTGGTGTTGGTGGTGGTGGTGGTGGTGACCGTGAACCCTGGCCGACCTGGGCCCTCCTCCGGTCCGGTCTTCCCCCGGCTCCTTGGCCCTGGCCCTGAGAGAGACCCGTCTCTGAGGGGCAGAGGAGCTGCAGTGCTCCCTGGTTGCCACAGAGTGGCGCTGGGGAGCTGAGCAAGGATCCTGTCTGGCCTCAGGGGAGCAGGATTCTGTGGTCATGGAGATAATGAGTCAGTTTGTTAATGAGTAGTCTCTCATTCTCATTTGTGTGACATACGATTGACTTGAGGCTATACATGACTATACATTGAGGCTCCATTATAGTAATTCCCAAATGAGTTTGCTCAACGGTTCATATAGACAATCAATCATCATGGGCGTGTTGACCTGTTTCGTCAAACTTGGAGGCATAGTTCTCGATGCCAGCTAGGTCCAGGTAGTGGTTCCGCCGCTCTGCGTTCTCATCCACACAATAAAGGTTCTGGTTCCGTCCGGCCAGCCCCTGGCACGCCCTCTGCCCACAGTCCGCTGCTATCCACATCCATGTGGGATAGAGAGTTTACATTACAGAGAATGATGTGGTGTTGGCAAAACAGAGATTGTGTGGTTGGCATTTGGCATGCCGCTGTCGTGTGTGTGTGTGTTGTGTGTAAACATAACTGCTATTGTTTATATTGTTTGTTACATATGATTTATGATATTCATTAGATGCCTTTTCGTTCTCCTGTTACTTTAAACAATGTACTTCAAAATCATCAGCCAAATTGAAGGTAAAACCTAAATATATTTAGTATAAGCCATAGACTGTATAAGCATGTTCCAGAAAAAAAGTATGATTTCCTATCCTTCTTTAATATTATAGATATGTTATGGGATTGTAGAATAAAAATAAAGCATGTACGAATTTATAATTCATTTGAGTTACCGGTTTGTGAGACCTTCTCTGCTGTGGACGTGGGAGATACCACCACTTTGACCTTCAGGCTGGCGATGGGTTCACACGGCTGCTTGACCGACGACTCCACCACCTCGCAGATGGAGTGCATGAGACTTGACATGTTCTGTAGAGTGGTGGAATACGCACACAGTTACACACACAGAAACACAGAAACACACACACACACACACACACAGTCAGCAGTTACCTGCTTGCTGACCTTGCTGCTCTTGTCAAGGTCATAGACGGTGAAGACCCACTCCTGCCCAGCCTCCCCTTCCAAAGCTGTGCCACACTCTGCATCCTGCAGACCATACAAACACAAGCACCACTTCATTTGAGCTACAAAAAAGAACTACATCGTATTTAATGTTCAATCCCAACTCCTTTAAAACCTGATGTTTGACACTAGACGCAATGTATTTCATAGATATACAGCACATACAACAGCAATAAATTGCTAGAAACTCATACCAATTATAAATCATTAGAAATGATCGGAAAATGGGTGAGTGATAGAAAAAAACTATCCGTAGAAGGATTGATGCGGTGAGAAGATCGTTTCCAAATGCAGTTTGAACAGCATCTGCCGCCCAACCCCCCTTCATAAGAGGTGTGGAAACACACACTCACACCAGCACGGCTGCTCCCGGTCCTGCTCTGTCTGCTGGCCAGGAGATGGCATCCGTGGCCACGGTCGACACAACGCCTCTCTGGCGGTAAAGCCACTGGAACACACACACACAGTGACTGCAGCGTCAATGGCATCAAACGTACACACGTTAACTTTAGCACTGGACACATTCAGCAGACACCTTTATCCAAAAACGACGAGTGAGGCTGTGAAAAGATGTTACTCATAAAAAAAACTTGCCTGACTCACTCCAAGCAAAAAACCATGCATTCAGGACCAGGTAAAAACAAAAGCTGGTGTAGTACTATGGGAATTGAAGATTGAAGATTTGTTTTTATTGGCGATAACACCCCCCCCCCCCCATCAGGGGCGGCTGTAGCTGAGTCTGTTGGGACTTGTGCTTGGGGTCCGGAGTGTCACCGGTTCAAGTCCCCAAAAGGGATCAAGTACTGAAGAGTGAGAGTGAGAACTGGTACTTGGAAAACGGTGCCAGTTCGCCGAGGTGCCCTTGAGCAAGGCACCAGACCCCCTACACTGTTCCCCGGGAGCTGTATATACAATAGCTGCCAAGATTTACATTTTAAGATTAACAACCTTGTTTTATTTAATAAGCTGCAGTTGTGTTTCATAATACGTTCTTATAAACCGATGCCTTGTCTTGAGCATTTCAGGGCTCCGTTTCTCTGTGTTCCTGACAACCAAAGACTTGAACGTGTTACCTTTGACACACACAAATTGATCTGAGTGACACGTGGCTCCACTGCCTTCACCAGACCTGTTTACCACACAGGGCAGACAGGCATGGAGAGGCAAGGGGGGGAGTGTCAGGCATTTCCTCACAAATACCAAACAGATGTCAACAATTTCCGTCACTTCCCCTTTCCCAGGGCTGGCTAATAAAGGTTGTGTCCCTTTTTGGAATCTTGTACATCTTGTACAACTTATTGTACTTCTACCTGAGCACTGGTTCAGTTGTTGGAGACTTAGAAAGTAAATGCACTTTTGACTTCTGGTGACGAGTTGTTCTCTTACCTTCCTTTGTTTAAACAGACTATTGTAAGTCGCTTTTAACTAAAGTCTGCTAAATGACTGTAATGTAATGTAATCTCACATACCGATACTATAACACTTAATACAAGCCAAGCCCTTTAAACAATGCGATGCACTCAGTGAAAGCGGCCGTGTGTCAACTGCCAACTGAGGATAAGTGAACTCACCCTCCAGGTGGCAAGCGTGATGGAGTTGGGAATGCTCTGCTGATTCTCCTCCAAACAGTTTCTGAGAACAAATAAAAGATACAAAACGAGTGAATGTGGAAGTGTGAAAACATAACATATGAGTGAAGATTGGAATCGGTACGTTTATGTGCTGCAGGGAAAGTTATGAAGTAAACTTGACTGAAATGAACCAGAAAATAAAATTGGGAAATCCTTTCTGAATGTGGGATTTTATCTAATTTTCATTCATTTGTTTTATTTTTTTTTTATTGTTTTTGCAACGTGATTCAATAAACCCTGGTCGATATCTATCCATCTTTTGACCCGCAGTCCTACTTGATGTTCCCATGTGATTAAGTTACAGGAAGGAACGTGGTGGAGATGTGGTCATGTGAGCTGCAGTATTTCAATGTCAAAAGGTGGACCAGTCGTTCAGAACTGGCAGCATTTCACTGAAGCAGACATTATGACCATTTGGCGTTATAGTTATATCCTTTTTTAATAAAGAGAGTACAATAAGGCAACAAAAGACCCTTCTGCTAATAATGATATATGATACAGAGGTGCATCTCAATATCAAGTAACTCTGGCCTTCTGGCCAACGTGTTTACACAACATTGTTCCCATCATAAGTCAGACTCCGGTGACTCTTAAAACAGTCCCTTTAAAAAGTCCTTTCAAATTGTAATTTCAAATAGTCTTTTAAAATAGTCCTATATGTAACCAAAAGGTTCCACATTTTCTTGGTCCTTTTTTTATTATCTCTCACCCATCGCAAAGAAGTATCTCGCACTATCTCTCTGGCAGATGCCAGTGAAGCAGCAACACACACACACACACGCACGCACGCACACACACACACACACACACACACACACACACACACACACACACACACACACACACACACACACACACACACACACACACACACACACACACACACACACACACACACACACACACACACACACACACACACACACACACACACATGCCGGAAGGGTGGAGGAGGGTGGTGACAGATGACTTGGCTTCACTAATGACCAAAAAAAGCTCCACCTTTATACATACACACAAACACACCACCTCTATCTGTGCCGCCACGCTGGGTGCTCCGCGAGCCTTTGATGTGGTGTACGGTTACCCCAGACTGGGCGTGGCTAACTGGAGGAGTCACACCGTGGCAGTGATCCGTGTGTGTGTGGGTGTAGGTGTAGGGGTAGGTGTAGGTGTGTAGGTGTGTGTGTGTCTCTGTGTGTGTCTTATGGAGGCACTTTGCCTGTCTAAACAACAGTGTCACCAAGCGAAGCATCCGATACCATGTCCCCCATCTCTCTCTCTCTCTCTCTCTCTCTCTCTCTCTCTCTCTCTCTCTCTCTCTCTCTCTCTCTCTCTCTCTCTCTCTCTCTCTCTCTCTCTCTCTCTCTCCCCCCCCCCCCCCCCGCCCCACTCTCACGTACTGCTGCCCTGCTGAGAGCCGTCGTAAGAACAGTGGAGGCCTTTGTTTTAGTGGAGCCTTTCGCTATTCTCCCCCCCACAGTGATTACCTGGATAGGTATTATCTTTCTAAAGGCGGAGAGAGAGCACTACACAGCACATTGCACTACGTAGTCATTCATAGCAGCAATCCTTATCTTATACTGTGAGTTGGGCTTTGGGAGAACAACTCAGGCAGCAACTTTTGCTTTTAATGACAGGAAAGTGCCTGAATGGACAACACACACACACACACACACACACACACACACACACACACACACACACACACACACCACACACACACACACACACACACACACACACACACACACACACAAAGCATGCATGTCTTAGTTTCCGTTTTCAACAATAAACAGGTTAGACGATGGAACTGCCTTGTGGTTGTCTAAACGGTATAATGTTTGACCTTAGAAGTTAACTGACAGCACTAGTGTTTCGTAACCATGTAATGATGCAACTATTGAGTACTGTTAGTCTTGCTTGTCTTACAGTGATCTTAAATGCATATGTGGGTTCCACCTTCTACTCACCAAAGTTGCACAGCCCAGCAACATGGTAATTCACATTATGGGTGTGTTTTCGTGTTTTGCTTAAGTCCTGACATTAATAGCTCTGAGCATGTTGTATATGTTAGCAAGTGTATATCCTTAATGTTGATAACATGCTCTTATCACAGCTACTTAAGCAGATGACCTAGCAGTACCAAATTGTGTTATTCATCTTGTTAATATGAATACTTGTGAACTGCTCTATTTTTATGTTTGCGTACCTCAGCGTTATGCTATTGTCTGCTTCAACTAATGTACTCCTTGTAAGTCGCTTTGGATAAAAGCGTCTGCCAAATGCCCTAAATGTAAATGTAATGTAAATGTTTTTATGATTTTTTCGCTTTTCGCTACGCTATTCCAAAGTTTGACGTTTTTCAAAGAGTTACTACACAGGAACAGAGCATAATACTAATATTATAATATAATAATACTATATCTTATATAAGTATAATGCAAGTTGCCGAAATATATACTAAGACAGCTTCAACATCAAGGCTTCCCAGTGGAGAGACACAATCAAAGATTGAAAAATAGTAACATGGTAAAAGAATAAATGTTTTTTTTTAACCATCTGGTTTTTTTTATTCCATTCTTATTTTATCCCACTTTTGGAAGAAAAAATAAATAAACATCGTCCCCCCACTTCAGACGCCTTGCATGCTCGTAAAGCATCTATACTCGTTTGAATGGAAAATGTAATCAAAGGAAACACATCTGACATTAATTAGTGCAGAAACGCCTCTATATATATGTGTCGCTTTAAAAACACTTGGCTTGAATCTGGCCTCTTCCCCCCCCCCCCCCCCCTCCCCCCTCCTAATTGCAGGCTTCAGTAAAACATTCCACGTAGCGCTGAATAGTGTCAGCGCTACGTCAGCCTGAGACCGACACGCCAGGAGGTGCAAGACGTCACACCCACACGCCCTGCAAGCGCAAGGAAGTCTGGTCGAAGAACGTCAGGTCAAATGGATGAATGGAAGTTGAACGGGAAAGTCAGGTGTCTCTGGATGTGTAAGTAAAGTGAGTTAACTTCCCAGATACAAATGCTTGACAAGGGAAGCTCTCGCAAAATGAGACAACTGCAGTCGTCTTCATTGCTGTCCTGATTTCTCTCTCTAACCGTACCCAGCCCCTTTAAAACCCATTAAAACACTAACGGCTCCACATGTGATGTCGTCGTCGTCCCCCTCACCCCCCACCACCACCACACACACGCCCCCTCTTCTCTTCATCCCTCCTGATTTACAGCCCCCCCCCCCCCCACACACACACACACACACGACCCCCGGCCCGGTCTGTCTGCTTGCTGCCGAAAGCAGGAAAGCAAAGCAGTACCAGATGTGTGGCTTTTTTTCTTTATTTTTTTTTTTGATTTAGTGGCGGCGACGGGAGTTGCGCACAAGTTTTCTCAAAGAGCCCGCTGTTCTAAAAAAGGGTGGATGGCTTCACACACGCACACGCACACGCACACACACACACACACACACACACACACACACACACACACACACACACACACACACACACACACACACACACACACACACACCAGACACGGTCGCCCCTTTTTAAGAACATGGAGGAAGGGATGAGTGGTGGTGGTGGTGGTGGTGTTGGAAAGGGGAGGGGTGGTGGTGGTGGTGGTGGGGGGGGGGGGGGGGGGGGGTAAAGAAACACAGCCCCCCTCCCCACCTCTCCAAATACCTTTCAAGTTCCCTGGATGTGAGCGTATACTGTTCATCGCGTAATTGCTTTGGCCGAGGCACCGCTGGGAAGTGGAACTGGAGGTATAAGGAGGGGGGGGGGGTGACTGTTTTCCAAAGGGGCTTCAACCGTTGGGACTTGAGTTTGGGTTTTTCACGTGTTTGATGCTTGAGACTTTTTTTTTTCTTTCTCCCTTTATTGAATATCCTTTATATAATATACATGTCTTTCTAGTTGGATTGAGTAGAATTGGGCCATCGTGCGGGTGAATTATTGCTGTTGCAAATGGTCGCAGGTTTCTTATATATAAAGTAATGAACCTGCCTCTGTTTATCGTCTTAAACAGATACACACACTATTTTACTTAATGTTAACGTTATGCCTTTCAAACTGTTCCTCGTTGGGAGCATTGAATGGCCATGATGGAATCACTTGGTGGGAGTAGCAGATCCTTAACTATTCGCCAAATGATTTAAAAAAAGATAAATTAGATCAATTCAATTTAAAAAGATAAATTACAAGATGGATGAAACCCAAAACACATCCAGGAATATTCGCGATAGACTTTTAGTTTTGTTTTGAAGTTTACAGAAAGTAACAAGACATACCATCATCTTGTTGTTGTATCATCTCGTAGCATAGATTGAACACAACACAATTATTAATCATGTCGATGACTAAAACAGGTTGACCACTACAACATGTTGTGGACCACTGTACCTGTTTCGATGTGCTTCTGTAGCTGGAGATGTCCACACGCTCCGGGTCCTTCTGACGCGTCAGCACGCTAGAACCCAAACTACCACCTGCAGAGTATCCAGAGTTAACCAAGAGTTAGTTCAACTAAAGCAGTTCAGCACACTTTTACACATTTTGTTTAGATAGTTTAACTCATTTAAGAAGGCTATTCTTTCAAGTCCACATGACATGACATGTAATGAAACGAAGGCATACTTCTTACCCTCGGGACTCTCCCTGCGTTTAGAGGCTGCATCAAAACAAAAGGATAAGGAAGTGTATAATGACAGCCGTTTGAAACTATTATTGTTAACATGTAGGCCTATATATATATATATATATATATATATATATATATATATATATATATAGTTGTGCTGGAATAAACAAGTGGGACACTTTACCATGCTTGGACTGGAGCTTGCCCATATTCCGCAGAGTGTTATCCAATTGTTCACAATTAGTCGAGAATATATAATTTACAATCCATAAAAGCGAAGACAGCATATGAAGGTGTTGTATCCATTTCTCTCCGAATGTACAGAAAAGCTATCCAAAAGACACGTTGTTCGTTGTGGCAGTCAAGACCTGGCTTTGCACTAAACACGCGCAAAAACACTTTGAGGTGAGTTTATGTAACTGAGCGATCGGTGAATGGTAATAGAGAATAATAGTATAGTACAGCGCCCTCTACTGGCCAGTCAGCAGAACGGCACGACGCGACTGGAATTACTTACTTTTAGAAAGACATTAGATGTATCGCAAAGCCTCACTCAGGTAAACACGATGCCAGATCTCATTTCAACCGTGATCGAAGTTCAGCTGAATAATTCGATAGAAGGTATTAATAGGCCCACTTTGGCTTCTTGTTCTCTTTTATAATTTGATTGCTACAAGCCAATTGTTTGTCTTGGTAGTTTTATTGTGTTTGTTGTAATACCTATATCCATTTTTCCGTGGGGGATATAATCATCCTAACAAGAATGATTGTCCAGGCTAAATGTCAGTTTATTGTGGACGTCTACTTGCTCACACAAATTAGTGGTCTATTTGTGTGTGAACATTTATGTAGTAGAACCACAACCACTCTGAGATGACTAGCTCATTATGAGCCTATACTCTTGAGCACGATGCATAACCCATACCTGCTCATTAAGTGATATGGTAGGCCTACTGTTGTTTTACACAACTCTTAACCATGTTCATGAACAATTGTTTAAAAATAAAGCTACCACGATACCATCTCCTCATGTTGCAATGGGTCAATAATATCAATGTAATTTGATCATAATACACAAAAATCCACGGATGTCGATCCGCCGGCTGCTGCAGAACTCCCTGCATTGCTTCCTTATAAGGGGTTGAGGTCATCAGCGATTGCACCGTCATCGCCATCCAAATCGACCAAGGCCTTGCCAAGGTACTTTCTAATTGGATAAAACTCAGTCAACGTCTCTTTTTTGTATATATATATATATATATATATATATATATATACATATGTTTTGACTTGGTAGTGTATTGCAATGACACAGTTAAACATCACAAAGTGGGAATAGACATTTTGGCCAATCAGGAATCACAACACCAGAACAGTGAAGAAAGACAGGGAAGTGAGTTGAAAGGGAATGAGAGGGAATGGCATCTAGAACCACAGGCCCCAACCGTACCTGGGTCGTTATGAGGTGTACTACCTATAGTGCCTACACTGCCACAGAGCCAGGCTATCTTACCATTGGGTGAGATAACTCTCCACTTAAATGTGCTCCATCTGTTACAGGATCATGAAATTGCCATTGGCTGTGCTAGAAAAACATCATTCATACAATCTTCATTGGGGAGATTGCCATCCAAGTGGCAGTATAGTTTAGGACTATTCTGGCTGGTAAGTCGCAGACCAAATCGTCCTGTTTTGCTGCACAAGCGGTTGGCCGTGTCTGTTTATTTGTGATTCATTTAATTCATGAGACCAGATATTTATCAACTGTTTGTCGGGTTATTATAGCCGGCCTGCCTCTGATTCTGAATGAAATGTGGCCCTGTTTTTCTTGGCTTGTGGTTGGAACGTTCTTGACTTTTTTAGTCACACCGACTATGATCCTTAGACCAATGTTGTTTCCTGTCGGTAGGGGGAGTTTGCTGAAGACCATGAGGTAAGGCGAGAAGACCACAAACACACCCCCCCCCCCCACACACACACACAAACATACACACTTGCACACACACAGTGGCTATGTTCCTTTACCGTTGTGTGGGTAGTTTCTGAATGATAATCCTTTCTCTCCCCTCTGCTCATTGCTCCCCCTATCCCCTCCCTCATCTCTGCCATATCCTTGTCTTCCACTTCTTCTCCCTTCCCCTGTTCCCTCCCCCCACCGCTTATTTTATCCCATTGCCCCCCCTCCCTTCCCTTCTCATCCCTCACCTCTACATCCCCTCCCCCTCTTCCTCCCCATTACCCTGTAAACCCACCTTGTTCTCTTCTCCTCCCCTCCTCATCCCTCACCTCTTTTTCCTCCCCCCGTCCCCTTCCATTATTTTCTACCTATCTCCCCCCCCGAGATATTTGTATCTCAGGGTGCTGCTTGTGTTCCGTAGCATCATTTTTTCAACGTCTCTTCACTCGCAATATATACACCCCAAATACAGAGTCTGAGGAAATCCTGAAGGAAAGAGAGGGGACATCCTTGGTGAAGAGACCAGGGCGACCAACCAAGACGGCAGACCGGAGCCTTGCGTTCAGAGCGTGGTCAATGACATGCTTCCAGACATCAACAAGAACCTCAGTGAATACAATCAGTTGTTTCAGGAGCTAAAGGCTTGAATGAATGGCTTAAATATTTGATCAGCTTTATATGCATATAATGGTGGTAGTATTCGTAATGTTCTCTTAAATTAAATTAAAGGTGTATTGCATTTAGCATATATAAAATCACAGTGAAATGTCTTGTGTGTGTGTGTACCCATTTCGAGGAAGGAGTTTCCCAGTTAACCAGGAAGTGATTCTGAGAAAAAGGCGTGCCGTTGTGTGGCTGTTGTGGTAGGAGAGGACGCAGTGGAGATGTACTCGGAACACTCCTCTCCCTAGAGACGGTGTGTGGGGGACATGGTAAAACACGTCATGTGACCCGACTCCACTGTTATATATAACAGTGTAATTATAATAAATTAAATTGATATAGCGTCTTTCAAGGGACCCAAGGCCGCTTTACAGATCAATAAGAAGCAGTTAAAGGAGGGGAAAGAGATGGGTTAGAGGTCAAAGGCCATGGGGAACAGACGTTTTGAGGGTTCTTTTGAAAATCCCGGTGAATAGAGTAATAGGTGAAATAGGTTTATTTAGCGGATTACGTTGAGACGTGTGAGGAGAGATGTGTGAGGCGCCAAGGTCCTTGCGGTGCAGGTTAATTCCCGGATGCCCTGTGTGCCCTTTTCAGGCCCAAGTCTTTTGACTCCCAAGTCCTATACGTCAACACTGCTCAAAATGGGCACGACACACATGGCTAAAAGGACCACCTCATCACACAAAACCCAAGAAGGGTAAATCCAGCTCCTGTTCCTATGGCTGTGAGGCCCAGTACATGTTTCTACTAGACAATAAACTTACTGGACTATGATTTTACTTAGACATTTTTTTTTATATAGAATAGCAACAATAACACCAATATATTTACAATGTTTTTACAGTTGTTTTTTTTTCCATGATGAAAAAGAGATACCACAAACGCATTTTGGAAAACCTTCCGATGATGATGGAAACTATTTCCATGAATTCCTTCCTGAATTTTCGACATTATAAACATTTGGTGTAATGTGTCGAATTGTGTTTCACTTGACATTTTTACTCTGGAAATGTATGTACTATAATACATGAATGTGCATGTGTCTATGCGCTGAAAGTCATTATGCTGGCCCCGCTAGCTACCGACTACAACAGGCTCCTTTACGGCTACAGCTGGATGTGGTCCGAGGTGGGTCCAGATGTAGCCCTTCTCTGGGCAGATGGGGATGGTAGGAAAGGGGGAGCTCCAGGACTTGAAGTACTCTGAGGGGGCGTGGCACACAAACTCCAGATAGTCCATCTTCCTTGGCAGATCCTCTTCTGGGCCTACAGCATAACAGACAATACAAACCATGTGATGGATTCACACCGTTGCAGCTAAGGAAGTACGTGTTACTCTTTGTACAAAGTTACATCCCTGATTAGGATCCCTAAAGCAAAACGGGGAAAATTAGACTCTTGTAGGTGATCACAAGATTTGGAAGCCCTTAGACCAGGGGAAACCAACAGGTCAATCGCAATCTACAAAGCCTTCACTGTCGATGCTCTGGTTGGTTGGTTGTTTTAACAAGCTTTTTAGACCTAGCTCTGGCTTGTTGATTTGAGTCACGCATAGATCATTTTACACACTCCAATTATTACCGGACATTTTGACCGGCAGGTTTTGAATTTACAGTTTAAAAAAAAATTTGACCAGCTAAAAACTGGTAATTACCGGTTAACAGAAACGCAGAAACCCTGATATACACGTGCATTGAGCCTGTTGTAACATAAATTGATTGCAAAAATAAATATGACAATGAACAGTCTTACTCCTAAGTGCAACTCATAAGATTGTGGACCCTATTGGCATGAATCTATATTTGAACTCAACAAAACATTGCTTTTATTTTATGTATAGATACCAATTAAAAAAGGTATAGCAATTGTCTTACCAACAATATATGTCCCAGGATCAAACTGGTCTTTCGGACTAGCTTGGGTAGGGATGAGCCAGGTCAAGGCAGCACTCTTTTCACAGTACTGGTCCTGCACAAACCCTCGAATCTGAGCATAGTAGGGCTTCCCGTCGTCCTCGTCGATAACCTTGATTACGTCTCCTATCTGATAGTACACTCCCTGAGGGCAGATACACAAATGTGCCTGAGTATTGTCTTCATATAGTAGCATATAAAATGAAAACAATCAGTGACAGTACATGCTTTAATGCATAAACAAGTCATAAAAACCGTAAGTATCGATTCTCCAGAAAACATAACATACCTTGTAAAAAATAGACTCCGATGTGATAATGGTGGCTACGGATTCCGGTGCTTTGATTGGCTGAAGAAGAGAACACACCGTTTCTGAATAGGCTATCCAACAAAGGCGAAACATTGAGTAATGCAGATTTATTGAATACTGAAAAGCTTGAGCTTAAAACCAACTTACATTTTTGAGTTTGAATATATGTCTCCTCCCCTTTCCTTTTGTTGACACTTTCTTCTCCGATGCAGGAGCTTTATATTTGGTGCTTCTGAGACGTGCTGACCGCCTGTGAATTTCCTGCTTAGACTGGGCAGCACAACGAAAATACATTGCGGTATTGCAGTTACACACCTCCATGCAATAAGCCATGTGTTTAACATCACACAACGACACACACACATGTGATAAGACACGGATACTGTTTGAACAAACCTGCTTTCCTCCGCAGTTATGTGGTTGTGTGATGAAGGACATAGAGGGCCCCGCCGGTCCTCCGATGGGACTCTTTCCAGTACAATTGTTGCATAGTATCTCTCCCTGTGCGCCTTTCTTCCACATCGAAGAGGAATTCGTCTTGCAGACAGAGCAACATGGCTTCAAGCCCAGTGGCATCGTTGTGCTTGTGTCCAGTCTCCAAAGATAAACACAAGGCTAGCCCAATGATAGGCTGACTACGAAACACCAACAGCCAATCTGTTGACGTGTTTACAAGTAGCACATCCACGCACGTTATACTAATAACATATTAAAGCACCCATTAAACAGCTTAAATGGCGAAAAACCTTCCAACATTTCTAACCATGGTTGTGTTTCTTCTTCGTATCGGCTCTTATTTGTTGAATGAAGTCTGCTGAATGTGTATCTAGCGCCACAGCTGGTCGGAGGAAACACTCGCAAGTATTGCAATTTAATATGATTGTGCACCATATATAACATATTAACATGTCAACTAAAAACATAGAGTAAATATAAAAAAATTAAAATCTTGATTTTGCGTTTTATTTATTTTAAATTAAGGGAAGTGGGATATCTGTCTCGCCGTTCAAAACAAGCCAGACTTCCGGTTCGTTCAAGCCCCGCGCTCACCGCACGGTGTTGTCGTCATTGGAAAGCGAACTACTGTATCCATGAAGATGTCTGCAAATACGGCAGACCAAGATAACAATGTCCCCGCAAACAAAAACGTTTCTCTCCCCGTCTCAAGGGTACGGTTGATCATGAAAAGTTCCCCCGACGTCTCCAACATAAACCAGGACGCTCTCTTTCTGACCACGAGGGCTACAGTAAGACTGTGTTTACGACTTGACAGTGTGAGCACTCTGTGTTCCTCTGCCCCATTGTTGATAGCTTCGTAGCTAATGGGCATTGTTAAGATTCAGCGTGGTTTGTAGTATTTTACCGTCCATGATGTTACCCCTTGTTGTTCGACTAACGGCGTGTTGTTTGATTGAAGGAGCTGTTTGTCCAGTTCCTGGCTGTGTCCTCATTCAACAATGGAGCTGGCAAACAGTCCAACACTCTCGCATACAGTGACCTGGCCAGCACTGCAGAGGAGACCGACACGTTTCACTTCCTCACTGGTAAGGGCTAAGGCTGGCATGTTGTGTTATTTAACCAGGTGGAATAACAAAGGTGGAAACACTCCAAAAGGTATTATTTTAACGATACTTTATGTTTGTTCAGGCACTATCCTGTCATTAAAAGCAAAAGTTGTTGCCCGAGTTGTTCAGTTTGTTTGTTATTCAGCTTACGGGGTATTCAAAACTCTGTGTGTAAAATATGTGCGTGTGTTGACAGATATCCTACCAAAGAAGATTTTGGCAGGGGATTATCTCAAGTCCTTGGAGCAAATGCAGGACGACGAAGCTGACAACTGACGTTTTCTTCTGAGCATTTTGCATCAGTGATGTCATCATGTGTATCAATTTAGCCATCAACTGAGAATGAATGTAGTAGAGGTAATTTGGAACTGCCATTGATGGGGGGGATCCAAGAACTAATTTGGGGGAATTTGAAATAAATATCAGGGACATTCTCCTGAGATGGGGTATAATTTGGACTGGCTTATATAGAACCATTAAGCAGCGTTGGCATTAATGGCTTTTAGAAGGGGTGACACCCCATATTTATTATTATCAATACGACAGTCACAATCACAATGAGACCTGCTGAGGGTATCTATACTGATTAAACTACTTGAGCATGCAGAAAATGCCATACCATTGGTTGGATGTGAATATGTGTAATAGTTTGTAATGGTGTTTTTAGTGGGACCAGGTTTGTCCTCTAGGGTGATCCTCTGCTTGCGGACACTGGTTTCAATTTAGTTTTTGTTTTCATGGAATTTCATAAAATTAGGACGTCTGTGTGATGTAACAAAGTTCAATCAAAAACAGCAGAGGTTTAGCGTCAAAGTAGCTAATACAATCAAAGCTATTGGATTCTTGATTATTATTTTTTGTTCCAGCTGTCTAGACACGGTACCGTCTACCCAACTTGGCCTGTAATATGTTATGCCTAACATTTGGGTGTTGCATACACTGTATGTCCCTTACAAACATTTTTATACATATTTTCCTTGTGTTGTACAAAAAAAAAAGTAGTTTTGATATAGAAAATAAAAAATATCCTGTTATGGACATCAACAACCGTGTCTCCATTTCAATTTTTGGGTAGCATCAGTTTAATCATCTTTATTGGTCATTTAAAACAGCCTCGCATAGTTATGTTTTCAAAGCTTCCATTGTGTAACTTATAATTCCAAAGTCAGCACGTTGAACTTCAGAAATCTGTAAAACCAGGTGTCTTCCAGTTTTTATGAGAACCTGTTAATGTGACAGACGACCCATAAAGGTCTTTATGGAACATATATGTAAAAGCGTGAATTTATAACGCATCCGAGTGCCACGTGTTCTAAACCCCTATAGTTATGGGGCGCTTTCCACAGTGGTGCACCCTGAAGAGTGTATGGTTTGCATAAGGTTAATACACATGAAGAGTGGACTTCTGATAGCTTAGTTCAGTTTTTTTTCAAGATCTGGTTTAAGTGTTCAGCCTCACATGAAAGTCGCTTTGGACACCCTGTTGATAACAAGTGTTTAATTACCGAATGTAAATGTAGAATGCATCTCTATATTGGATAGAATGATCACATGCTACATCCGCTACATTGCATAGAATATGACAAATACCAAATACCTGACAAATACCTTCCCACCCAAACAAACACACAGAGAAAAGTGTCACTATTCACTGCATCAGTATTTTGTTGAGTCGGTGCTGCACGTTGAGCAGCGATGACTCCAGATTGGAGAATTGGCGTTCCAGGCGTTCCGCCGCGTGCTCTCTGCCGTGGATGGAGTCCTGTGCGCTGGTGAGATGCTCCTTCACGCTGCAAAAGGGTCAAATAAGAGCTATGTATACTAAATACAGCAAGAAATACAAGTTATGCTCTCAATGAAGGACAGATTGTGTTTCACTTTAATGGTGCGCTTCCATTTTAATGACAAAGCCTAATTTCAGCCAGATGTAGAAAGGAAACGTAATGCATGTCTGGAGCATTAGGCGTTTCTTTAAATAGTCCAAAAAAAGATTTCAGCACCCAGATACTGCATGCTAGAATGTCTTGGATATTTTACTATTGGGGATTTAACATGCTAGGGATTTATGGAATTGTACTTGTATGCCAATTATGTCATCCCTTCATAAATGCAAATTTAATATTGATGTTATGTATTTCCCCTTTTTATTAGATAACATCCTGCGTTTTTCCCCTCGGGAAGGGATGATGACACCACTGGCCAATAGGAGATGAATAACCCATGTGACACGGGTCTCCACCAAGCACCCCCCTCACCTCAAGAAGACCCTCTGCTCCGTGCCCTCCCTCCTCTTCTCCGCCAGCGAGCTGAACACCTTCTGTATGGTGCCGATGGTCTCCTCCATGCTCTGGTGGTCCCCCTCAACGCCCCTCAGCTCCTCTCGCACCTGCTGGGCATATGACACGCCCTGTTCCACCTCCGCCCCGCTGGAGGTGGCCACGGCCTGCAACGCCGCCCGGTTCTGGAGAACCAACAGGCGGGACCGGGCGAACTCCTGCGGCCCGGCCACGTCCTCCCAGCAGACCTCGGAGGCCGACGGGAGCCAGAAGCGCTGGCTGCAGTTGATGGGCTGGCCGGGGGTCTCCGTGACGAAGGGGCTGTCGGCGAGGGGGAAGACGTGGAGCAGTTCCTGGAGCAGGGGAGGGCCCCCGCCAGAGCCCATCTCCCAGTCCCAGTAGAGGTCTGCCCCTGCTGCACTCTGCCCTTCCGCCGGCCGGACGGCCCACAGCAGGAGACAGCAGGAGACACCCAGCCAGGTCCATCTGACCTCCCCTTGGACCATCTCAACACACACTAAGGGGGATAGTGGAAGGAAGAGCCCTATGGTCATGCATGGTGAAACATACTCACTTAGTACTTCATATACTTCACTCACTCACAACAAATGTTAATGTAGCATATTGATATTAACATTGACGCTTGTGAAATAATGCCCTACACAAACATGGATTACATAAACACAATAATAGAGATGCATTCTACACCTTAACGTCCTGTATAGTCCTTTGTTTAAAACATATGTACCTATCTGGTTAAAAACGCAAGCAGCGTTTGTTTGAAATTAATACAAGGACGTGAATGGTCTGTAACCCCGATTAAACCGTACGTGGGTTGCTTTTCAGATTGTGTATTATGAACGAAGCACGTAATATCGTGCATGTATTTTCAATCAGACGAATAGCCTACGAGCAGTGCCTACAGTAAGCTAAACTCATGTTTGTGTATTTAGTAGCATAGTCTTATGGAAAATAGCATCTCCCGCTGCGTAATATTTTCGTGCAATATTTTGAAATACGTATTTGACATTTTATCTACGAGATGTAGCATTTTCCTTTGTTGTTTCATGTGTATTAGTTGTCGGTTTTCACTTACCTTGCAAAGAAATCTGGCGATACACGCAGACCAGCCACAAGAGATTTAACAGTCGGAAAGAATGACTCGACCTGCCTTCTGCAACGCAGTCTGGGACCACTGGTCTGCAGAAACAACCTCTGTCTTCTGAGCTCAACTTTTCCTCAACCGAAATCGATCCAGAGCTTTACAAGCGCATGTTTTTTTGTTTTTGAAGCATCCAAGAGGCATTACGACAGCAGGGACACGTACACTCTTGCTTGTTCTGTAAATATGCCTATTTTTCCCTGAAAAATTTATAAATAAATAAATCCAGTTTAGGACCCAATTAGTGGAAAACATGACTTGGAAAGTGGGCGAGAGCTCTCGGAATTTACGAGCCATTTGGTGTTCAAAGTGGTTATGCAAGCTGGAAGGAAACTGGCCAGATTGTGTAGGTCTGAGCCTATTTCTCCAACGCGATATGTAGACACATCCCACTGTTATTCATAAAAAAATGTGAAAATGGTAAGTACTACTATTACCGTGACATAACAACAAACAAACAAACAACAACAAATCGTGAGGATTGAATCCTCTTTATTGGTCACATACATGAAGACATACAGTGAAACGTGTTCTCTGCATTTAACCCATCCTAGTATTAGGAGCAGTGGGCAGCTATTCATACAGCGCCCGGGGAGCAGTTAGGGTTAGGGTCTTCCTCAAGGACACCTCGACAGTTTTTGCTAGGAGGAGCCGGGGACATCACATACGTACGACATATGTGATACAATTCCAACGCAGTGGGGGCGGATGCGATCACAAACAAGCGTGCTTGTTGCATTACGTCACTTTGGCGAAGACCACAAGAACGACCTCTGAAAGTACTGTTTAAAAACACATTATTTGAGACATACAGGAGTGAGTATGGGGCGCCATCTAGTGGCTTCCCATTACGTCGTTTGAGCCACTAAACTCGATTTTTATAATATTTGTCAAGTTTCGATAATTAAGCATTCCCCTTAATATGTTATGAGACTTTAACTATTGAATTAGACTAATTGCATATTAAATAGTGAATATCCACCATAGCAAACTGCATACACTTATTATTATTTCTAATAATATTATTATTATTATTATTATTATTATTATTATTATACAACATTTTTGCAACTGCAATTGCAACGTTTGTATTATTTTCTAATCATAATAGGTCTACAACTTAAAATCTGTGAAATAGCGTGACAGTAAATGTGCAGTCTGGAGGTTTGGGAGAAGGTCGGGGTATCCTTCTTTCGTGCCTAAATCCGCCCCACGCCTCTGTCATAACTCAAGGCTCCACCTCCATGCTTCCGTCGACTGCGTTGGTGGTGAGCAGCACTGAGCACCGAGCAGCAGAATCAGAAGCAGAAGCAGAAGCAAGCCCCTCGACCCACTGGCGTCTCCTCCCGTGCCGAGGAAAGGCAGTCACTACCACCATTAGTATCGTTTCTCTTTAATATGGCCTCGGACGGCATGGACGAACGGTCGCCACTTCTGTCGGCACCAAACTCCGGGAATGTCAGCCCGGTGGCCCCCCCGTATCCGCAGGAGCCGAGCCCCCGAGGTAAACACGACGTGCTTCTCTTGTTCCTTCTCTCTCTCTCTCTGCATGCTGACATGTTATGGGCCGGTTCGTCGTGGTCGAACAGTGTTTCAAATCGGTGCGTAAATGGAGGCTGTTAGCAGCTGTTGGTGGTGTCGGTGGAAAATCAATCGGTGGAGGAGATTTCAAGTGTGATGGTGGGTTAAGGAAACGGCATCCAAAAAGGAATCGCTCTTGTTTCTCGAGAAATGCTTGCATCACAATTTCATGTGCTGCGTAATGCTGCCCACACCAAAACATCGATCTTATTGTTAGGAACCATGCAGGACAGACCTACTTGAAGGAAGTGTGTCACATCATCGGACATAGTATAAAGCACAGCAGGCCATTGTGTTTCCTGGGACATGTCCACATGTAGCCAGATGTTTGCGGATACACATCAGTGCTTGACATAGGCCTACACCATTTGTTATTATTATTATTAGGCTACGTTTAATATCTAACATCAGTTTACGTTGTGATTTTGTTGTTTTTTTTGTTGTAATAAATGGCCGCAGCTATGTACATGAAATATGTGTATATGAAATAACAAATTCATACTTCCACACGGTCCAGTAACCTCTTGCCCCATTCAATACAATACAGTACAATCCTTGTATCTGACCAGGCTGGACATAAACATGCACAGTCATTCAGACACATATCCCACAGAGTACATGGCTTTACTAGTCTGTTGCTCTGGTGTAGGTTACCTTATGAGCACGCTTGAGTTGGTGACGTCAAGTAGGAGATCCTAGAGGGCCTTTCTTCCACTGGATTTGATCAATGGCAAGAAAACCAAACCCCATCTTCATCTGGTCCTCCTGGGAGGAGTCGTGTGTCTTGCCTGCCTTGATGGTCCTCTGGTCTCTGTACAGGCCCAGAAGGCACTAGGCCTATTACCTTTCAGAAAATAAATAGGTCTTTAGAGAAAGTGGTTCATACCATTCCAAAGTTACCGATATTGATATTAGATTATACCAATTTTTTTATTTTTGCTATGGCGATGACTAGAGCCAAGGCCTTTTAAATTAATTGCATCCTCACAACCAGAACCTCTTAATCAGACGGATGAACATTGGACTTTACAGGCCCACAATAACTTTTGACGGTTGCTGCAGGATTTACCAAATTACATATGTGTATATTTTCTGGCCTAGATTCTCCATCCCTCTGGAGCCTGGATCATGGCTAATTCCTTTCCTTCGGTTTGTTGGAATACAATCCCTTAGCAATGTGTAAGCAGGATTATGGGAAGCCAGCAGGCATAACCGCTGTATATATGTGTGTGTGTGTGTGTGTGTGTGTGTGTGTGTGTGTGTGTGTGTGTGTGTGTGTGTGTGTGTGTGTGTGTGTGTGTGTGTGTGTGTGTGTGTGTGTGTGTGTGTGTGTGTGTGTGTGTGTGTGTGTGTGTGTGTGTGTGTGTGTGTGTGTGTGTGTGTGTGTGTGTGTGTGTGTGTGTGTATATTTATGCTATATAGTCTAAACTACATTTTTAACTCACTTTAAAACACATGCAAAGGAGGGTAGAGATTAAGCAGGTCAATGGGTCTTCAATCGGGCTGAATGAAATTAGGATAATAAAACTGTTTTTCTATGAACTATATAATAGTTTAATAATCGGTAAAATATATTAAAAACACAATTCAGAATGTTGTTCTGTAATCTCCGTCCGTGGGCGGATGAAGAGGTTCTCTGTGCAGAGTGCAGTGTGATGATATCAGCACTCCTGACTCCTGAGAAAGGAAGTGATTGTGTGCACAGAGACGTTCCTGAGCTACACTTGAAATGCTTTGGTTCTAATCACACATGTTAATTACATGAGCCCCACACGGAATGGAATGATTGTTATCCCTTATGTCAGAACCATCTCTAAATATATTATTGAAAGTGTAGTCTTATTATTCACTCATTTTCTTTTTTTTACATTTCCAGATAGATATGTTATTTGTATCGTTTTTGACTATTTGAGTCCATCTTTGCTGACTGAACATTTATGAACATGACTTCAGTTGGTCAGTAAGCCTGTCTGTCATCCAGTCAGGGTCAGAACCTCCACATTTAAACTACTCAAGCGTTTAGTGGTTGCTTCAGTTTCTGTCACTGATGGTCAGAGGAGAAAGGCTTTCTCTTGTTACAACTACCTCCTTGTTTTCGTTCTCCACTTCCCTTTCAGCTCCATTTTACATGGCAATAAGATGACGAGGGGAACAGAGAATAAGAAACATGGAACATGGTTGCATTTTCTGTTGCATTTTCTTCCTCAAAAAGTATGTTTTAGTATTTTAGGAGGATGTACAGAATAGCTGCCCTTGATCTCGTTGCAATAATGAATTTGTTAATCTGTGTACCGACATGTCCACAGTGGCCCCCTTGAGCCAGATTATGCATCTAAAATAAACTATATTTATTTATTCCATTATCTGTATTTTTTTTTAATGTTTTTTAATTTAATTTTTTAAAGTACACATTCAATGAACATTTCAGTTTTCATATCCATGTTGAAAGGCTGGATCTTCACCATAGTTGTTACGTAATGCATAGTCTGAGGCTCTAGGTTGTATCGGTGGGCTAGCGGGAGTGCTTCATGATGCACAATAGTAACAACAACTCTCCCCCCTCCTAGTTTTATGGTTATTGTTACTGCAGAAAGCCAATGCTTCTCTTTTCTAACCGTGCCAAAAATGTGTAATCAGCCGAACGAATGGAATCGCAGAATTAAAAGTGATAATTGTAACGAATGGTAGCATTGGATGAGGTAGCGGTCGATGGCTTCTGCATGTTTTGGATGAATCTGTCTGAAGAAGACTGAACATAACCCATGTTTATGTTTCATGGTTGGATGACGATGTACTAGTGGATGGGGCAATCCGCTGGAATTGTTGCATCAATACAAATGGGTGGTATCGCGTTACACAGGGTTGTTGTCAGATTAAAAGTGCAAGATACTTTTGGTACTTACAGGGTTAAGTGCCCACTATAGCTACCACCTCTGGTCACATAGTGATAATTTGTTATTACAACATTGTTTAGTAGATATCAAATACAATTGTCATTGCTTATTATTTTTTCTTTTCTCTTTTATTCCTTTTTTTTTTTTTTTTGGGGGGAAATAATTACTCCAATTGGGTTATTATTATTATTATTAGCATTTTGTCATACATATATACATTTTTGATTTTCACTTCCTGCCATATCAAATCGTCTCCTCTCCAGGCACGTTCTCCTGAATGAAAATACTAGAAATGTAGGCCAAGTTTCACTCTTATGTCATCACCCAGTCCTCCAGGCCGGTGGTTCTTTATATTATTGGGATGATTAGATCCGGTTGCTTCTTAAAGTACATTACACAAAGTCATGTAATTGGACGTGCTTTGGTCAGTGGTCAAAAATTAAATATTTATTCCGTAGATCCTGCAGATATATAAGGGGAATGTTTTTTTCTTAAATGTTTTGTTGGATTTTTAGAATAGCTTTTAGATTTATTGATCATTATGGAATTTTATATTAAAAAATGTGAAGGTTCAAAATATATGCAGCTTCGTGGACCCCCTGACATCTCCGGCACTCCCTTAGGGGGGGCCGCGGACCCCAGGTTGGGAACCATTGCTCCAGGCGGTAGAAATGTACTACGTGCACGATTTAGTGCATGTAAAAGGAGCCATTGTGTTGAACATCCAGCGTCATACAGGGCTTGTGTAAAGTACAACAGTCAGACAGTGGTCACATTTGGAGCGGTTAGGCTGGTGGTCGGCCAGTCATGGGGTTTACCCTTGTTAAGGGGGCTCTGCTGATTCTACATGCCGTATTTCTCCCAGGGTTGCACTTGAAATTATAGTAGTAGTATAATTAGAGTGGATGGTAGGGGAATGAAATGGACTACATTAAATTCTGCACTATTATGAAATAGGTTTTCAGGAAATTGCCGTATTTTGAAAAATAACGTTTAGCCTCTTATAGACCAGCCGTTCTTCACACATTTCCACAGTTTTCCACACTTGGTGACAAACCATGGGGCACTCTTGCCTCCGTCCTTTTTAAAGCTCATCATTGGACCACCAATGCACCATGCAAGTCATCAAGTATCTCGTATGTCAGCGGTCACCCACACAACCACATAAGCATGTTGGCGGTAATGGTTTCCTTGAGCAACTTTCTTTTTATTTCTCAATGGCCCTCACCACTCTAGACTGACTAGACTGTTTATCCAACATGGTATACATGTTGGTGAGGGGAAGCCATATTTTGAAACTTACCCCTTACCCCATCTTCATCCATCACACCACGTTAGTCAGTTAGGACGTCATGAGGGTTCTTTTTAATGTGTTCTATAGAACACATTAAAATAGACAAACGTATTGGAACGCTGCTTTACTTTTGTCCTTACGGCCGATTTTTTTTCTTTGGTGACCCTGAATTGGACTAGTCCAGCAGTCACGTCGGATAACTTTTACTTCACCCCTAGATTATATTTTAGTGAACGTTCATGTGTGTGTATAATTCTACTTGAGCCGTTTTCCTACAGTGAATTCTCAGGCTTTCCTATTTTCGGGGTAGGATACTAAAATATTTTAGATTTATGTTTGCTTCAGTGACCTCCAGTGGAAATGGGATCACATGGAGCTCCACACACACACACACACACACACACACACACACACACACACACACACACACACACACACACACACACACACACACACACACACACACACACACACACACACACACACACACACACACACACACACACACACACACACACACACACACACACACACACACACACGCGCGCTCTCTCCTTCATTTAGTTTTTGCCAGACTCATCTCATCCCAATACGGCCACTTATGAACATCCTCAGTTCAATGCATGCGTCTCCCTGCATGTTATTAACAGCCTTGTGTGTTTTGTTTTGTGTGTGTGTGTTTGCTCTCCTCTCCCCTCTCAAAAGCCGAACTACCTCCTCCTTATACAGCCATCGCCAGCCCAGACGCGGGCGGCGTGCCCGTCATCAACTGCCGCGTGTGCCAGTCACTCATCAACCTGGACGGCAAGCTGCACCAGCACGTGGTCAAGTGCACCGTGTGCAACGAGGCTACGGTACGTAGAGGGGCGGAGTCACCGCATGCTCTCTCTCTCTCTCTCTCTCTCTCTCTTTCTCTTCTCTTTCTCTTTCTCTCTCTCTCTGAGATGGGGTTTTTTTGTGTTCAGCCTCACAAAATGTTCTCTCCGGGGGCCGGAACTCGGTAATGGATTGTGTGATCACGAAGATGATTTTTCCTTAGTTCATATCACCAGTTGATAAAAGCCATGACGCCTACGTTATCTGTTGTTATCTGCTGTGGCCGGTCACGATGACTCTGGAGGCTCTGATGGACGTGTTGGTGCAGGCGCAGCGGGAGAGACGGGTGAAGGTGGGGGGGTAGGGTGGGAACTGGCTGTCCTTGTAAGGGGTGGGCAGAAGGACAATCTGTCATCGCAAACGCATGGGAGGGGATTGCCGCTCTCTTTGGAGTTTTGCTAGTGCTGAATGATGCTCCACCTCCGACGTAGACAACGTCAAGTCAATTTTATTAGTATAGTCATTAATCACAGTTGCAGTCTCAAAGGGCTTCACAGGCCACATATTAACACCCCTTAACGTGTGTGTATGTATATATATATATATATATATATATATATATATATATATATATATATATATATATATATATATATATATATATATATATATATATATATATATATATATATATATATATATATATATATATTACTGTTTCTTAATGCTTTGGGCTTTGGGTCAGTATAGTTTATATTTATTATTATTGTATGTCTTTTAAGCAGCAATAGTTTAATAACTAATATTATTGTTTATTGCTATGGACATAACTTTGGAAACATTACTTGCCAATCTCCCCTTAAATGTCCCATAGGTTTAATAACGATTAACATTTCTCATGGTGCCTTAAAGACCAGTGCGCTATTTACAGTATCTTACAATAATACACAATACAGATTTTTAGAGAACGTTCTTCGAGAATCAAAGATTTATCTCGTTGGTCCAATGCAAATCATTGCATTCTGCATGGTACTCTGAACGAGTCATGGTTATGTCCTGGGGGTGTTTTATTACAAACGGCTCTGTGGTTTTATTTCACGACTTTGTATTTCACGAAATGTCCTCTTCATGTGTGGTTTTATTCGCAGCCCATCAAAAACCCTCCGACGGGGAAGAAGTACGTGAGGTGTCCTTGTAACTGCCTGCTCATCTGTAAAGACACCTCCCGAAGGATAGGATGCCCCCGACCCAACTGGTAGGTGGATGCGACGGAGCCGCTTTTGTGGGTCAGGGTCCAGTGGGGGGAGGAGCCAATGCCAATTATCCCTAATAAGCTCTCCCCCCCCCCCCCCCCCCCCCAGGAGTTTGACTGTTTAGGATAATGCTAATACTATTTATACAAGATGTTGTTGGCCAAGTACAATGGAATGCTTACTCCCCATTCCCTCCCGCAGTATATATTTTTAAAACAATACTATAAAAAAATGCTATATACAATGAAAATGAATATAAAAAATAAAAAAAACAATATAGTTACGGATGATATTTACATGTTTTGAATATTATATATATGGTAAATGGACATTTATATAGCGCTTTTCTAACCAATGGTCACTCAAAGCGCTTTAGAAGTCATGCCTCACATTCACCCATTCATACACGCCATTCAACCACCGACGGCGGAGTCAGCCATGCAAGGAGACAGCCGGCACGTCAGGAGCAGTTAGGGTTAGGGTGTCTTGCTCAAGGACACCTCGACAGATTTTGCTAGGAGGAGGCGGCGGGAACCGACCGCCTCCTCCTGAGCTATGCTGCTGCTAGGTTCAGCTGATGGTCCATGGTCAAGTGTCGGTGCCATGCAACCAAATTGGGCATTTGGAACACTTGGACGCTTGGATATAAATTGATTTGAAATAGAAATAAAGAAATAATTTATTTTTCAGTTGAGAACTTGGTTAGCATGGAGTGAGACGGACGACATAGTCATACACCAAAATGATAAGTCAATAAATGTGCATAGCAATAAAAGCCAAGCATGTGCATATTAAAAGCTATGTCCAAGTCTGATCTAAAATGACGTGTTAAAACATTTAAATTACAAAATAACATGACAAAACATGTTGCACATTGATTTAGCATTTTCAATGTGCTTTAATCATGACCTCAGTCACCCAGAAGTGTATATTTTTAAAGCTTTGGTCATGCAGTATTGATCGGGTGCTTTGATTATTGTCAGCTTCCCTTTGGATACGACTAAAGGATGCAAGCTAAGGATGCAAAATAAACCATTGGGCAATGCCTTAGTATTTCATCTGTTGTCTGTATTACTACCCCAAGCACCTTTTGATGTGATACTTATAATGTCTACTTCTTGTTCATTGATGCTTTGTTCTTTTATGTTGTTTTGTATACTGTTGTCTTTTTAGATTTGGGAATTTGTATGCGCAGCTGCTTTCTAGACCAGCCACCCTTGTGAAAGAGATCCTTGATCTCAATGGGTTAAATAGCTGGTTAAATCTAAAAATAAATTACTGAAATGTAAATATAATGCTAAAAATGCTTTCTAGCAGAGACAAGAATTGGGAACATTCTCTGGTTGTGGTTCATCATTTCATAATTTAAAAATGTATTTATTTAATTTTATTTATTTGTATACACTTTGCTCCGTCCCACAGCAGACGGGTCATCAACCTGAGCCCGGTGATGGTGATCCCCGAGGAGCAGCCGGCCCAGCCCGCGCTGCCCGCCCAGCCGGAGGGCCTGAGGGTTGTGTGTGGTCACTGTGGCAACACCTTCCTAGTATGTGAACCGGAGCACACACCCGCACAGCCCACACACACTTGAGTGGGGTTCTATTTTATTGCACGCATGGAATTCACACAATGTGTGATCAGGGGGCGGGGGAAGTTCCAATTATTTGGCTCCTGTTTTCTTCTCTACTCTGACAATATATGATGATGAATTGACCTCTGAGAAGTGCAGTTTGTTAGATTACATTAGATTAGATTCAAATTTATTGTCATTGTACAGCACAAGTACAGTACAGCGAAAATAATTTAGCATCTAACCAGAGTACAAATGTTGCAGTAAAGTGCATGGTAATATAATATAATTTACTGTTAAAAGACAGTCTAGGTATAAATGTGATATGAGCATAATAATAGGTATATGTATATACAGGTAAGTGAGAATTTAACAGGTAGTGATCAGGGGTATGCTACTATTGAAAGCAGGATACAAATATATAGATGTAAATGTATATACAAGTGAGCATATATAAATGTATGGCAAATATAAATGTATATGTATATACATATGTATATATTGTTCTTCCTATAGTTGGAGTGATTGACTCATATTTTCAAAGGAAAATACTTACCTTTTAACACGACCGCTCTGATGTCCATTCAACCATGTCTCGTCGCGCTTCACTTGGCCAAAGCATTTTTTGTTTGTGTTATTATTATTTATTATTATTTCACACGTTGCTTGTGGCCTCTGTAGGGCAGTGAGGACGCCAGGTCATCCCAGCCTCTCTCCATCCTCCCCTCTGACGGCTCTCCCCCGGCCCAGCAGCAGGTTGAGACGGCTGGGCACGTCCCGGGGGAAACAGACGCCCCCTAACCACCCCTAACCCCCCCCTAACCATAGACTAGTGACTCAATCCACCTCCCCTGCCCTTACTTACACTTCTGCAAATTGGCGTCTCCTGTCTACATCTGGTCGGTCTCTCTGGCTGAGAGAACATGCATCTATGTTCAACAAATGTGGTTCTGTGAGTGTGTTTGGACAGTTCTATTGCGTCTGTCTTAAACAGTCTTGTGGTCTTGTAGGCCTAAATCCTACATGTGCTCCAAAACAGACCAACAAACCAGCCAGCCAGGTGTGAACGGCCAATTATTGCAAGGATGTAACAAGGGCATGTAGATGTAGTGTTGTGTTATTAACACCACATCGCTAACATCACCACTCACTCAGGATTAGAACTGTACAGTTGTATGTACTTTTTATGTTCACACGTGCACTTTTCCTTCACATGTGCACAAGTCCACTTACTGTCTGTCACTCAATGAAAGATTGACTTGAGAAGGATCTGGACGCTCTAGAGAAGGACACCCTTATCACAGGCGACTCCCGTTGATCTCGTTGGCAATAATGCTGTTCTACATTGAACATGTAAGCACATGGCAACCTGCCTCCATGATCTAATGACTGACCATTATATCATTCTACTGGTCATTCAACAATTTGAATTGAAGACGGCCCTGAAATTCAGGACATGCTCTGTGATTTATGGTAGGGGGAAGTTGGGCTCAAAATCGGCCTGATTTAATTTCCAGGTGTTTCCCCTGGTTTTAACAATGGGGCTTTCTTTCTTGTCTTTGTTTGTTTCGTCGCCTTTACAGTGGATGGAGCTCCGGTTTAATACGCTAGCCAAGTGCCCACACTGCAAAAAAATGTGAGTATGTCTTGTACTTGTTCTACTGTCGTGCGCTAGTGTGACCCCCGGTATCTCTTATCCTGCAGTGTGTACATTACATGGGGGAACGGCAGGTGTTCTGGACCGCCTAAAATAACGTGAAAGACCAAGTATGTTCTCATTATTGAAGACTGCATACTATTATTATGTTGCATACCTTTAATGCATACAAATAATACAAATATTTAGTCAAATTAGCCCTAATTAGCATAAGATCTCAGGCCTTATTCTGTCTCCGTCTTCAGTACTGGAGTCTGCTACCAAAGTATGAGCCAGCCACTAATACGTCTAAACCTCATCACTGTGTACACCTTGTTGCGGCTACTGCTTTTATCATCGGTGAGGGTGAAGCGTGCGTGCGTGCGTGTGTGCGTGTGTGTGTGTGTGTGTGTGTGTGTGTGTGTGTGTGTTCTTGGAAGCCTGGAAGAGGGCTGTGTGGAGGCTCCTCCAGACATGAGAGATCCAAGACCCACACACAACCCCCGGCCTCACTGCTCTCCACATTATAATCCAGTGGTGTGGGGGTTATGAGAGAGCAGTGGGGAACAAAAAAGTGTTTGAGGATTGAGATGATTGAGACTCGTGCAGTGATGCAGTAGCATCCGATTGGCTGCCGCATGGTCACAAGATCTAGAAAGTATTTAGCTTCTGACACCCCCCCAACCCCCCCCTTCATTCCCTCTTCAATGTGGGCCTCACGTGCTCTCTTGTCTGTGGATACACAACAATGTATTTTTCTTTTATACTCGACGCATCATGAACTTGAGGGCACTCTTGGTTGACGCTTTTATCCAAAGCGACTTACAATAGTGTGTTTGAACAAAGGTAGGTAAGAGAAACAACTCGTCACCAGAAGTCCAAATTTGCATTTAATTCCTAACAAGTCCCAAGAACTGAGCCAGTGCTCGGGTAAAAGTACATTAAGTTCAGGTAAATGTACAATAAGTTAAAAGTACAATAAGTTGGCAAACAATAGAACAATATCTACCTCACAATCTACTGAGACATTCTATTTAGACACTAGTACGCTAGTAAAAAGTGATGATGAATTTCATTCCATACTCCCCCCACCACACCAAAAATCCCCTGCATTCGGATCCGGATCTGCCCCAAAATCGAATCAACTGTTCCTTGGCCCGTAAGTAATCTAACAACCAATTTGTATCCAATTCCGTCCATCACCTTTTTAAGTGGTCTTGCGAACACACAAACCGACAAACAGGGTGGCGAAAACATCCTCCCATCTTCGATGGCAGAGGTAATTTGATGTGACATCCAATTACACCCTGAGATTGCTTGTTACTCTGCTGTCTGACCTCTTTCTGGTGCAGATTAATATGTCATTATTGCTATAATAATAGTAATAATAATGTTATTATTATTACTAATAAACCTCCCGAGTCAAGCTTAGACTTCAATCAAAAATGTGTCGAGGGCAAAAAAATAACCAGATGGCTTATCAACATAACGGTAACAAGACATGTCATCCGAGGTAGCGTGGTAGCACGTAAACACAGCAGAGCTAGCCCACGGCCGATAGAGGAGGGAGGCTGTGTCGACCCGGAGGATTAACCACCACCACCATCTAGAGCCAGAGGAGGAATACCACTGATTCCTGAAGGCTGAGCCAGGTCACATGAGAGCCGCGTGGGACTGCTCCTCATCAATGTTGCCACGTGTTGGGGCTCTTCGGGGGGGGGGGGGGGGGGTCTGATTCTGATCCTGATCCCTTCTGAAATGAGGTGATCATGTGACCAGGGCCCTGGACCTCATCTGTGACTCGAGAGGTGGTGTTCTTTCCCTCACGAGGTTCTCTTCTTCCCGCGTGACCTCATGGAGTGACGTCATTGATGCCTTTTTTTTTTTTTTAAGGGAATAAAGAACACTCGTTTGTCGTTGATCCGTTCATCGCTGCTCTTGAGACTTCAGGGCGGCCTATGAGGATCAGATGAAGTCTTGAGACTTTGCGTCCGCCTTTGACATGATCAAGTGGATGGACAGAGTGAGTCATTGATTGATACTGTAGAGTAGATTGGTGGAGGCAAACACCATCTATGGCAGGGGTGTCAAACTCAAATACACAGTGGGCCGAAATTAAGAAATTGCTACAAGTCAAGGGCCGGACGGGTTCAACGTTTATTGAAAACTTATTGAAACAACCTTATTGCACATATTGAACCTGGAACTAACAAGGCCTATAGATTATTGCCTATAAAACAACATTAATTATGAAATAAATGAAAGAAAAATTATAAATAAATAAAAAAAGAAAATTTTCTACAGGCAAACAGCCAGAAGTAATTTACTTCAAAGAAAAATGTCCTGTAGTAGCAAGAGAACAAAATGCAAATATTAAACTGCATTAATGTCATCAATGTCTGGGGTCAGGCTCTGAGCTGAGGAAATCCTCAGGATTGAGTGAAGGTGTTCATCAGTAAGACGAGTCCTGTGTGAAGTTTTGTTTATCTTCATCAAAGAGAACAGCTGTTCACACAAGTATGTGCTGCCAAACATAGAGCGTTTGAGCAGCCTGGGAGCGTAGATGGGGCATTGTGTCGGGGATGAAACGTGGAAACTCTGCAGCGCCCACAGACTCATATTTTGCCTTCAGTGTGTCACTACATTGGAGCTCGATCAGCTCCATTTGCAGGTTTGATGGTGTGCTTTCCACGTCAGCTGCAAATGGATTACTGAGCAGTTCAAACCTGCCGAGTTTTTCAGTAAACTGTCTAGTTGGGAAAACAGCGGCAGCGACCTGCTCTTTCATTGTTTGGCAGTGCGGGAAATGGCTCAAGTTTTCCTGAAGAATCTGCGTCTCCCACAGGCGCAGCTTGGTTTTAAAAGCCCTCACTGTAGCGTACATGTCAGTGATGACACGGCCCCGCCCCTGAAGCTGCAGGTTTAGCGCATTCAGGTGGCTCGTGATGTCACACAGAAACGCTACTTCACACAGAAACTTTTTATTTCGGAGCTCTGATGTGTCTTTCCCTTTGCTTTCCATGAACTCACAGATCTCCTCACGCAACTCGAAAAATCTTTCCAGCACCTTTCCCTGGCTTAGCCATCGCACCTCTGTGTGATAGGGCAAGTCACCATAGTCCGAATTTAACTCCGCCAGAAAAGACTTGAACTGGCGGTGATTTAAACCTCTGGCTCTGATAAAGTTAACCGCTCGTGTTATGATGCTCATTACATGTTCCATTTTCAAGGCTTTGCCACACAACAATTCCTGGTGTATGATGCAGTGATAAGCTGTCAGCTCACTTGTGACGTTTTCATCCTGCATCTTTTCTCGGATCCTCCCCACCAATCCACTCTTTTGACCGCTGTATTTGTCGTGGTGCTTCGTTTCATAGTGTCTTTTTATGTTGTATTCTTTCATTACAGCCACACTGTCTCCGCACAGAAGACACACAGCTTTGCCCTTTACATCAGCGAACATGTACTGTGCCTCCCACCTGTCTTGAAAACCCCTGTTTTCAAAGTCCACCTTTCGTTTAGCCATTTTGTTGGGAGAGGGATGAAAGTGTGCTGATGAACGAGTGGGGGCGCTTGTGATTGACGCGGGCCTGTGATTGACGTGCCGACGCACGGGCAGTGCATTATGGGATTTGTAGTATTATGGTGGCGCGTATGATATACCAGCGGGCCAGCTCTAATAGTAAATAGATTTTGACATGCGGGCCAAAGAGAATTCATTCACGGGCCGGATGTGGCCCGCGGGCCTTGAGTTTGACACATGTGATCTATGGCGTTTGAGTTGGTTGGTTGAGGCGGGATAGTGTTCACCGTTAGTAGTTATAGTAGTATATATATAATAGTATATATAATAGTTCACCGTTCAAGTGAATAGTGTTATGTATGTAGTCGGTATTTAGCAGGTAGAAGCAGTGGGAAGGCATGGTGCGGCACCCAGGGACTTAAGGGGCTCAGATATTAAGCTGATGAACGTGAGACGGCCCAGAGGATTAAGCTACCATATGTCTCTTAGTGTAAGGACTCTTGGTGTGAAACCCGACTAGAGGGGGGAACATGACTAGAGACCCCAGTGGGGTTTGAACCCACGGCCTTCTGACCTTCTGTGGCAGCCGTGCTACCGAAATTATTTCCGGTCAAATCTTCCACACTAAATCTGTTTTTGTTGAATAATTATTAGATGGGGGGGGGGGAAGCCACATTGCCACACAATACCGGATGGTATTTATGTCACTCACCAAATTCAATGTCAAAAGTAGCTCATTCCTGTCATTGAAGAGATGGGAATTAGTTTTGACTATCAGTGGCGGCTGGCCCATAGGGGGCGATGGGGCGCCGCCCCCCCTAAACCACACACACAAACAAAATATAATGTCAATATGTGTGTGTTTAAAATATGGAATGCACCCAGAAATATGTGTAAAATATGATTTTAAAATAATTTGCGCAACATAATATGCTTTTCCTAGTACACATATGCCTAGTACACTGTGGCCGTGTTCCATTTCAGGGTCTGCAGCCTTATATCAGGGCCTACATATCTTAAGGGCGCATTTGAATGACGATGCTGGGGGGGCTGTAGAGAAATCGCCCCACGGAGGCGGGTCTCTAGCAGTTTAGCCAATTGCTGATTCAAGATATAAACGAGTGACATAAAATGTAGCCAATCAGCGTCCTCAAAACGTCTTCCGGGAAGACTTTGGAGCATCGAGCATCCAGCATCGTCATTTGTGTGCGTCACAGTGTACTACTAGGAAAAGCATATTATGCTCTGTCTCTGCGGGCGCCATTTTAACTACAACAAGTTCAACAATGGCGAGCGTGAGCACTACCCCAAGACTCAACCCGGTCCCTAACTCGGTGAAATCTCTCATTCAAGAGCCGTTTGAGAGAAGAAGTTTGGCGGACAAACTTAAGGTGAAAGATCTGGGCCCAGATCAACCTGATATTGTTATTAAACCGCATCAGGCGGGTGTTGTTTTTTTTTTCTACATGTCCCAAGGAAGATCTTTATATGTTGACATCCATTGACACACTTATTTGAATTTAAAAACAAACACTGAACAGTTAATGAGTGTGTGGGTTGGAGTTGGAATACAGTTCTTGATATTGTAATAAAAGTCCTGATTGAAATGTCTTTTCAGCAATTTTTTACATTTGTTAATATTTAGGTTAAGCTAATTCTCATTTAGATTTATAGTATAGCTTTGGTTTGCTTGGTATTGGTTTGCTTGTCCTGGTAAGCTAACTTGGTAATAGAAGTTGAACAAACAAAGTTTTACATGTTGAGCCAACTTGATAGACATTTGTAAAAACTTGATAAAATAAGTTTAACCAACATCTCTAAGTTATCTTAACTAATATTTTCTAGTCCAAATAACTTGACACATGAAGTTGAATCAACTTGACTAAACTTAACTCAGTCAAAGCAACAAGATGACTTGACTTAGTCAAGTTGAGTCAACAAATCATTTTTAACAGTGTAGCTGTTCAACTTGATGAAGGCTACAGGATAGGGATCTGTCAACACAATGAGGAGGTGGACAAAAACACATCCTGTCTAAAAGAATAGACTGTGTGAAGTTCTGTGGTGCCTTTGAGCTGGCCTTGCGTGGCCATGATGAAAGTGATGGACAGAAGGGCGACATTTCAATACAAAAAGTAATTGTATATAATGTAATTAACAATATGTAATTGTAAATAAAAAAAATGGTATAGCCCCCCCCCCCTGGTGAAAAATGCACCAGCCGCCACTGTTTACTATGGAAACCAATCTTTTTTTTCTTTCTTTTCCAGTTCTCCATTTGTCTGTATGTATTTTATGTGTTGCTGTAAATAATATATGTGTAAAAAAAAACAAAAAACAACAACGTGTTGCTAATAAGACCTTTCTGCACTTATTCTGTCGCCGTGTGTGTGTAGATCGTCGGTTGGCAGTGCGCTCCCTAGGAGGCGCTGTTGCGCATACATCACGGTAGGAATGATCTTCATCTTCGTCGGCGTGGGGCTCACGGTGAGTACTTTATATTGTAGTTTCAAAAGTGTTCATAATATTAAATTCATTAATACTTGCAATGAATTAATAATATTATTTCAATGCGTTTTTTGTTATTAATAATAATAATAATGATGATGATGATGATGATGATAATCATCATATTAGTTATTTTTTCGCTTTCCACAAAACACAATATTTAAAATAATGTGATACATAACAGAGGAAAACAACCGGTTAAAAACATAAAACACACACACACAACGTTTTATTCTATTCTGTTTTATTCTATTTTTATCTTATTTTATAACTGCTGTCTGTCGTCGGGTATTGCACATAAGATTTTCACTCCCTGCTGAAGTGACAATAAGCTAGACTTGGCTAGACACGACACACACTTGTTATTGTATTATTAATTAATTAAGTACTTGGGTGTGTTTTGCTTTGTGGGTTACATATTTGTATCGATGGTTCTACACACGTAAAACAACTCCCGTCATTAAATGGCCTGTGACTAGTCGGCTAACACCCTTCTCACTGGTTCGTTCAGTTATTTTCCGTCTTGGCGGCGGAAGCCTGACAGGATGTACCTCTCAGATTGGAGAAATGAGTACTTTTATAATGTCCCTCACAAGGGTGTGTGTGTGTGTGTGTGTGTGTGTGTGTGTGTGTGTGTGTGTGTGTGTGTGTGTGTGTGTGTGTGTGTGTGTGTGTGTGTGTGTGTGTGTGTGTGTGTGTGTGTGTGTGTGTGTGTGTGTGTGTGTGTGTGTGTGTGTGTGTGTGTGTGTGTGTGTGTGTGTGTGTGTGTGTGTGTGTGTGTGTGTGTGTGTGTGTGTGTGTGTGTGTCGCTCTCGCTCTCGCTCTCGCTCTCTCTCAAAACAGGTGGGCACCAGAGACTTTGCCAGTCGGTACAATGCGGTGTACGTGTCCTGGGCGGTGGCCTTCCTGCTTGGTCTCATCTGTCTGATACGGGCCTGCTACTGGGGAGCCATCAAAGTCAGTTATCCAGAAAACAGCTTCGCTTAGAGTGGGTACAAACAACGGCACACACCCCCCTGGCTCGGCACGGCCCTGCATGAATGGAATATTATGCCACTTTTATTGTTTTTTTTAATTTTTTTGTTTCAGATATGAATGGGAGTGTATGTTCAACACACAGAGAGAGTGTGTGTGTGTGTGTGTGTGTATGTCTATAATAGGGTGCATGTTGTACATTGTGTTTTTATGAAGTTTGGTTTGCTGAAGAACTTTATGTCAGTCTCTTCCTCATGGTTTCCATTGATGAATGAAACTTAGCAGATATCTTCCAAGGTTCCGGGGCAAATGTGAACACGTAGGCCTACGAGATAAGTCAGAAGACGTGATTTAATTATCTCTCTCTCTCTCTCTCTTTGTGTCTTTCTTCGTCAAGTGACATTGTAAAATGGATCCCTTGCTGAACCCAGAGTTATAGTTTTGCAATCCAGTTGGACTCTCTCTCTCTCTCTCTCTCTCTCTCTCTCTCTCTCTCTCTCTCTCTCTCTCTCTCTCTCTCTCTCTCTCTCTCTCTCTCTCTCTCTCTCTCTCTCTCTCTCTCTCTCTCTCTCTCTCTCTCTCTCTCTCTCTCTCTCTCTCTCTCTCTCTCTCTCTCTCTCTCTCTCTCTCTCTCTCTCTCTCTCTCTCTCTCTCTCTCTCTCTCTCTCTCTCTCTCTCTCTCTCTCTCTCTGAACTTTAATATTTTGATAAGCACTCCTCAGTCTTGACTTGGTGACACCCATTCAACATGCAGTGTTACAATGACGATAAACTCCTAAGAAATGTGTGCCCATTGCACTGCGATTTTATATGCAATAGTATGTGTTGTGTTGTTTTGCTGCTAGTTTTAATTGTGGCTTTCGGAAAGCTGCATGTTGTTCACCTACACAGTATTTTAACCATCTAACTTATGAAAGCCGACGAAATAATATTATATATGATTTTAAGTCTTTATGAGCATACTTTTAAACAAATGATACTTTAAATACCGGTGCGTGCCAATGTCACTGCCCAGTATTAGAGAGAGAGAGAGAGTGTGTGTGATGGCTTGTTTGCCATGCCAGTTGATCATTAAAGCGTCATTTAAATATATTTCAGTTTTAAATCCTGTTCCCAACAATTCTTAATTTTCACTTCATTTAAGTTGCCTTCTCAGTGTTGGAAATCATTTCTAAATGGTTTGAATACATGGTGAATCCCATGGACAGTATTAATCTGTTAGCCACTAACGTATTTTTAGTTTTGTTTGTTTCGCAAGGGTGGCTGAAGCCTCGAGGTTATGATGTCTTTCAACCTTTGGCTCCTCCTACTTGTGATTTCAGAATGTACTGTATACCTTCCCCCAATTAGCTTGTTGCCAACTGTGTCCTGTTCTAGCATCGCTATAGGCTAGCCACACCTGGTCTTTTGAACTTCTAACCATGTTCTGAATGTGTTGATGATGATGCTGACACTGTACCAGAAAGTAATACTAAAATCAAAAACAATACTTTGTACATATGTTCAAATTCAATACATGGAAAACGGTAGCGTGGGTTGGATGAAAAAGATGACTCTCTGGTCTTTTTAAAAAAAAAACATAATTTATCAATAAAATGGATAAAAAAAATAAATAAAAAAATTGGTGATTTTTGAATTGAAGAGGAAGTAACCTTATCTGAATAAAACTTGACTTGAGGTGTTTAATTTCTAATATCTTGTATTTCATGACATGCCTTTTAGTTCTCCTCATGAACACCTTTACTTCTTCCTTGATGACAAGATGTGTCCTTGGTGTAAAAGTCGAAAAGGGTAAACTGATGACAGGGAAAGAATGTTTCTCTCTATGCCTTCAATGGGTCCGTCCAATTCACAATGAGGAGGAAATGATTCTCTTGACGAGCTATAAAGACACACTGGTCCCTGGACACCAGTTTGGTTCCATTTGATCCCTTTTGATTTAAATGTGATTTGAATGACATTCAATTAGTGTGTTTTATCATTTTAAAGGAGAGGACAGGATAGGCCCAGTGAGTGAGGTTCTAATCGATGGATGTACTTAAGCTGTTGTATCAGCCGAGGATAATTCAGTAACTTTAATAGCAATATAGAAATTCAATAGCATTATAGAAGTAGTCTTAGAACTTAGTCATTAGATGTACTTTAGGCCTATCTATTGATTTCAAAAGCTGGGTGTAAATACAATCTCGCTGATGTTATTAGTACTTGAAGATGACCAATCGATCATGTTTCTTCACTTGAATTGTTTGACTATCCCTGATACATTAAGTAACAGTTGATGTCATTTGTGATATCCTTACAAAGGAAGTAAATATTGATGATTAAATATTAAGTAAATATTGATGATTGGATTATTTATATTTTCGAGTAGCCTACCGGTATGTAGAAAGGGTATTTCTGACCTTGTAGATCTGGTTGTGTACACATGGGGGCGCTCTTTGTATGCATGTGATCAACGCTTTGCGATTCAACGTAGCCATTTCCAAAATAAGAAATAGAAGTAAGAAGTACTCTTCAGATGTTTTTTTTCTACTTTCTAAAAATATTAATACCACACTGTTGAAATGATCGGTTACAAGTAAACGTCCTTTATTGAAAATGCAGTTAGTTAAGTCTAAATATACGTACTTAAAGTACCAAAAGTAAAAGTATGCAGAATGGCCCATTTGAGAATATATATTTAATGATTGGATTATTTGAATTGATGCATTAATGTGTCCGTATGTATACCGCAGTATTCAGGGTCAGATTTATCCCTCAGGCCATACGACTGTCGTCAGTTCACTCATCTCTGTTTATATACATGTCTGGTTATATTTATATGTGTATACATGTATTGCTACCGTTCATACCTGCATTGTGTCACTACCTGCACACCCACCTCAACAGTATTTCATTTATATTTGTGTATATAGTTATATTTGTATTCTATTTTCAAGAATTCCATTGCCAATGAATGCTTCCTGTAATTGTGCATATGACAAAGATCTTGAATCTTCGTCGCATTAATGTTGCAGCTGGTAAAGGTGGAGCTAATTTTAATATATTGATATATATTGTATATATTACTTTACGTACTGCTGGGTAGCTTTGGAAATTCCCCCTCCTGGGGACCAATGAAGTCTTATGATACATGATATAATAATAATAATATAATAATATCATGTATTTATTGATTATATTTAGTTTTGTTAATCTGAATCTGCAAAGTAACTAACTAAAGATGTAAGATACATGTAGTGGAGTAAAATAATACAACGTTGACCTGAAGTATGAGCTAGCGGAACATAGAAATACTCAAGTAAAGTACCAGTACCTCCAATATGTACTTAAGGACAGTACTTACCGGAAATAAGTACATTTCAACAAGTCCAACATGAAATACAAACAATGGTTTGATTTGCTAATTAAAACAACCCCCTAAGATATTATCACGTAAAAAACAAAGTATTACATGATTTTAATAGCAATATATTAGCTTTATTTATGACACAAATTGACATATATATATATATATATATAAATACTAAGTGGAGGTCTCCTGGACCGCTACCAAACAAGTATCCCACTATTTTCTCCCTCTCACAACTATCCTCTCCCTCTGACTTTCTCCCTCTCTCTCTCTCTCTATCTATCGGTCTCTCACACTCTCACCCACACACATCTCTCGCACTCTCTCTCTCTCTCTCTCTCTCTCTCTCTCTCTCTCTCTCTCTCTCTCTCTCTCTCTCTCTCTCTCTCTCTCTCTCTCTCTCTCTCTGGATTACAACACACTACATTACGCACACAACATTACGTCATTACTCATTGTACACTCGTAAACGCTCGTAATTCTCTGACAAAACTACTCCGAATATGTACGGTCAAAACCCCCAAGGTGACGATGCTTACGTTGACGCCAAACACAGTGGTGATGTCAGGTTTTATGCGGACTCTGTCCCCCCCCGACGATGAGGTCATTGGTTTAGACTACAGAACGTAAGCTTGAGTTGTAACCATGGGCTGTATAGGTTGTAATAATAGACGCAGATCACACAGAGGCTATAAGAAGTAAAAATCATCGATCGCCTCACTATGAAGAAACACGGAGGTCATGTTAATACTATACTTCACCGTGACTTCACAAGCTTACATTGGTGTGTGTGTGTGTGTGTGTGTGTGTGTGTGTGTGTGTTGTGTACGTGTGTGTGTGTTGTGTACGTGTGTATGTGTGTGTGTGTGTTGTGTGTGTGTGTGTGTGTGTGTGTGTGTGTGTGTGTGTGTGTGTGTGCTGCTATTGTGTGCTGCTATGGTTATGGGGAGGGGGGGGAGTTTCCTGATTTAACAGTAGATCGTCTGGTTTCATCTCGATCCAAAAGGGCGCCAGCCAGGACCAGGTGCACTCTGGCTCTTGTACCAAGTTCAGTTGTTGTTGATGACCCACCAGGAGGCTGCGCAGGGCGAGAAACACAACAAAAGGACTGAATGGAAGTGGAGGGACAAGAAACCACTGGGCCTCAACAATGGGCAGCCAATCAGAGTGAGACATTGAGCAAATGCCCTCCGCCTCAGTCAATGTGGGTGCATTGTGTGTGCTGTGTGTGTGTGTGTGTGTGTGTGTGTGTGTGTGTGTGTGTGTGTGTGTGTGTGTGTGTGTGTGTGTGTGTGTGTGTGTGTGTGTGTGTGTGTGTGTGTGTGTGTGTGTGTGTGTGTGTGTGTGTGTGTGTGTGTGTGTGTGTAATGCATTGCTCAGGAGGATCAATAATGGCAGTGTAGGTAGTGACATGGCAACGATTGCGACGGTAATTCTTGTGAAAGTGAGAAAGGTCAATTTATCGATCGTTCTCTAAACAAAAAGACCCAAGTGACTTCCTACAAAGGATCTAAAAATCCAAGCGGAGTGAAAGTTTAACACTTGATTGGATTGAGAAAGGAATTAGCAGTACCTGAGTCCACTATCCTGTGGACTAAAGGATAGTGCAACAGGGCAAGGGTGTTCCAGTACCAACGGCACTGGGTTCGATTCTCAATGTCCGCAGCCCCGGAAACTGTATCACCATCCGTGATGACCCCTGATCTGCTCCTTACTGTTGTACATGTACTGTATATGAATGGATTGTACATGGATCTGGTGTCTGCTGAACAGCATGGCCCATCCTAACAGATGGCGCCCTCACACCATAGCGTACGCTGAATAAAAAATATGTGTGTGGGTTGCGTGTGGGTTGCATGCAGAACTTACGAGTTGCGTTTGAGTTGCGTTCAAAACTTACAAGTTGCGCTAGACCTGCGTGCTAGTTGCGTGTTATTTGCGAATATCGGTCACGTGATAAAAACCTATAAAAGCGGAGCCGATTCAGTGTTTCCTTCTGATTTGGTCATCGTAGAGTCAACATGGGGAAAGCTACCAAGAAATCTGATTAAAGTGACCCCAAAACCTGGCCAGATACCTCAAATTTGGACCTGCGTTCATAACTTATGAGTTGCGTACCTTTTGCGATCGTGTTGCGTGCGTAGCGTACCTGTTGCGTATAAATTGATCGCAGGCATTCGCAGAGAATTATTGAACATGTTCAAAATTTCCGAACTTACTCTGCGTGTGTCTGCGATCACCTGCGTGCTTGTTACGTACTTCAAACCTATAAAACCTATTAGTTGCGTGTGAGTTGCGTTCGGAACTTATGACCACTTTTTTATTGGCAACCATACGCAACTGGTGATCGCTATGGTGTGAGGGCACCAAGAAGGAGACCTACCAGGGACCAACATGGTGGTCATCATCTCAGGGGTCTCCAGGAAGTCCACGTTTCCCCGCTGGAAGCTCTTGCTGTAGTTGGTTTGCAGGTGACTGGGTACAGAGAGAACACTTTCATACATCTTTCATACATCTGGTGACACTTTATAATCAGGGTACATTCATGAACCATTAATTAGTTAATGCAGGCATTAGTAAACTAGTAATTATTAAGTAAGCGTTAGTATTTAGCATTGGCCTATGAAATCATGTATAAACTAGAGGGCTTAGATCGATGCCTAAATCCAATCAACTTGGCCCATAAGTTATCTAACCACCAGGTTTTGTCCAATTCCATATATCACTTTTTGAGTTATCTTGCTAAAAGACAAACAAACAGACAATCAGACAGACAGACAAACAGACAAACAGGGGTGAAAACATAACCTCTGCTCCATCTTAGATGATAGCTAATAATACCTAATAATAATTAATACCTTAGTTAACATGAACAGTATAAGTAACACTTATACTAGTCAATGATAACAAGACCATTCGTTACCTGTTAATTAACTTAGTGCATGCTTATTACAGAATTAACTAATGTTAATGAATGGTTAATTAATGTATCCTTAGTAAAGATGATGCAGTCTACCTACTTATAATTCCACCCCCCCCCCCCCCCCCTGAATAATAAGTGAATTCATGTGAATGGATGAACTGGCTTCTTACTTCTTCCACAGACTGTTGTGTTCCCAGAACTCGTAGAGGATGAAGCGTGATTCATTCTCCAGCCGCTGAACTGCAATGCTGCCAGAAGTGAAGCACACTCAGTAATTATTGCTGGATCACATCTCTGGCTTTGTACAAATTATATCACTTTTAACCCCGCCATGCTGTCTGCTTGTCGTTTTTTTTGAACAGCTCATTTGGTAGAGGCCATTTAAACATCGGAGGCAATTTAAACGTATAACAGCATGACGCGCGCGCGCGTGTGTGCGTGTGTGTGTGTGTGTGTGTGTGTGTGTGCGCGCCCCCCCCCTGAGCTTAAGATATGGTTTAAAAACTGCCTCATTATCCGACTGAAGAAGAATCCCTGCAAGTTAGCGGCGTTAAGACACGACTGGTAGCCGGCCATTAAAATATGTGGCAGATGTGAGCGGGTGAGACTGCTGAGTCTCGCCCGGAGAAAACAACAGTAATGTGTGAAGTGATTTATGGGCCGCTGCTCGCCCGGGGTGAGGGTCAGGCTAGATTATGAGATGAAAATATACTAGCAAATGTAATTACTCGAGTTGATTCTGGGAGTGAACAGTAGACATGGTACAGTAGCATTACTCTGGTGGCTTACATGACATACATACATACATTACATATGTAATATATATTAGTAATTTAGCAGACGCTTTTGTAGAGGTGACTTACCACTAGTTAGCTTAAAGGGAGTCCTCGTCATAATGATTAACGTTTACGTTATGGCCATTGAACAAACATCTTTTATATCTACAAGGTCAGGTCCTTATTGCCTCTCCATACGCATGCATGCAATACTAACATGTATATAGGAGACTTAATATATAACTAAATATAACGCACACAAATTGTCTTTACATTGTGGTTTACATGTGATAGATGTATGTATTTTGAGTTATGTGACGCAAGCCTCAGGTGTATTGTGTGTGTGTGTGTGTGTGTGTGTGTGTGTGTGTGTGTGTGTGTGTGTGAGCGGAGGCTGGACTGACTGCAGGCATCCGGTCTGAGCACAGGCACACTCCATGTAGTGTCTGAGGGCAAGACGGAACTCCTCCTGCTCGTCCTCCAGCACAAACAGCTGCCGCTGGACCATCAGGATGTGCTGCAAAAACCAGACACACACACGCACACACACACACATGCACGCACACATGCATGCACGCATGCACGCACGCATGCGCACACACACACACACACACAAAAGATTTGCCTCAAGATTTACTTCCCTTGCTTTCTTCCTCCCTTTCGTCCTCCCTTCTATCCTTCTTTCCTTGCCCCCTCACTTTCCTCCACCAATTGTTTTCTTAGTCCGTGTGGTTCAGACAGGTCACGTTTATAGTGTAACATACAGTATGAATGACTTTGAATTAATGTGATGGGAGCTGTGAAAGACGGCAGGCTTGAAGGCTGAATGGCCCGCCTCATTTCTCCCTCTGGGTCAAAAGGACAACAACACCAGCAACGTGTGGACAAACAATAAAGGCATGACTACTATCACTTCCTGTGATGTGATGATGATTGGTTGATGGGTCATTGTTGTAATAAGGAACAAGGAACCAATAAGGTGCCCATAGCCAATCACAGTTCCCAAACTGATTTCTGCAGGGCCCCCCCTTTTGTAGACAAAAGAATGTCAGGCCCCCACCTACATGCACCCACACAAAGACACTCTCAGACACATCCTTTGCTTGCACACTCCTATGTCTGTAATTAATACAGAACTGCAACGGCAAATCTAAATAGGAACAATTCACCTTTACCACATCGCATCATTTACGTTTAGCCGCACGGCCCCTGTCAGAACTCCGGGCCCCTAGCCCCTAGGGGACTGATTTAGTCTATTAGAGCGGACTATTGTCCATAGCAACTTACAGCGAAAATACGGTTATTAATGAGCAGCTGTTGGTTAGGTACGCTATACAATTATTACAATTGTTCGTCACTATCAAGATCTTAGATCTCAGGTCATAAGAAAGTGGACGGTGTGCACGCTCAAGACAAGTTCCTCACCCCTGCTGTTGCCATGACAACAACACTGCACTTCTTCGTTATCAGTGGAGACCTAATCCTTCGCACTCTTTCATTTATTTTTCCTTCACAGAACACACCTCCGGAAAGCAAATAGGTCAGGCATTGAGAGAGAGAGAGAGAGAGAGAGAGAGAGAGAGAGAGAGAGAGAGAGAGAGAGAGAGAGAGAGAGAGAGAGAGAGAGAGAGAGAGAGAGAGAGAGAGAGAGAGAGAGAGAGAGAGAGAGAGAGACAGAGAGAGAGAGCCAGACGAGAGAGACAGACAAAGAAAGAGCTAGAGCGAGGGAGTGTGAGTGAGTGAGCAAGACAGGTCAGAGTCAGAGTCGAGGAACCAACCGATTTGTTGGTGCTCTCTAGGACCTCCTCCTCCACCGGCTCCAGGCGGATCTCCTGCGGAACGAGACGGGTTGTGGCGAGAGAGGAAGAACGAGAGAGAGAGAGAGAGAGAGAGAGAGAGAGAGAGAGAGAGAGAGAGAGAATATGAGCCTGTATAAATAAACCACGTCCTGCACCCACAGGCACTGAGACAAATTAGGATGTTTCTGCTCAGCTTGTACACAAACAAACACACTTGGAAGACAAAGTAAAAGTGGCAGGCCTACAAGGACACAATAGAGAGAGCTATTTGCAGATCTAAATGCGCAAAAAAAAAAAAAATCGAAAATTGAGCCAACAAGGCTCAAGATAAGTGTACGTTTCATTGTTTGGATTATTTTAACCTATTAATTATAGATATGGATCCAATAGCGGAAATAAGTGAGGATGGCAATTAAGATGATTCATCTGGTCCATTCAGGTGTAAATAGCAGATGATTCATACAGTTTATCATTTTATATTCTTTCATTTAATATAATTTATATAATTAATTAACTAATAATTTAATATAAATATTAAATAATAAATTATAATAAATAAATATAATAAATATAATATAAATAAATATTAATATAAAAGCCGGCATTATTTAATGTCTCACATGCCATGCCATGCATTCGAACATCCCACTGTATAGTACCTATGTGCCTATATATTAGTGTCTTCTGTGTGTGTGTGTGTGTGTGTGTGTGTGTGTGTGTGTGTGTGTGTGTGTGTGTGTGTGTGTGTGTGTGTGTGTGTGTGTGTGTGTGTGTGTGTGTGTGTGTGTGTGTGTGTGCATTTGTGTGTGTGTGTGGGTTTGTGTGCGTGTGTGTGTATGTATGTGTGTGTGCGTGTGTGCGTGTGTGTGCGTGCGTGCGTGGACGCATATGTGTTGACATATGTGTTGACAGTTGGGTGGGTTAAGTGGGTTTTAATTGCTGTGTGCTTTTTCGTAAAGTGCATACGTGTTGTGTATAATTACAGCTGTCGAGAATGTCAAACTCTGCTGACAAGTAAATTAAATGTGAAATGTCAACTTTGTGGTTGTACATCAACGGACGTTTTACCTTCTTTTCGAGGCGGTCGATGAGCTTCTGGAGTCTGTTCACCTGGGTCATCCATTGGCTGTCTTCGTCATACACACCTGGAGAGAGAGAGGAGTATGTGGAATATGCTCGTATTTAGCACCATCTGATTCCATCGCCCACCTGTGGAGGCCCCAGTAGCCACCCAATATTTTGCTGCAGTAAAATAAGCCATTATTGTCATATTGTCATATTCCATTGACAATATTGTCATATTGTCATTAGTAGTCTAAAGTAGCTTCTCTCTATATACTGTTCATCATGACAGTCAGTCATACTAATGAAAATCATGTGAAACATGAGCCATGGCATGTGGGCGTCTATATATATATATATATATATACACTACACTACACTACATATATATATACTACCTATCACCCACTCACAGTTTAAAAAGAACAGTTCTAAATGGAATAGCGTTTCCTATACTTTTTGTTGGGCACCCCTAAAGGGCATTTCTTTGAGTAAATTGTGATCAATACTAAGGCTTTCAGAGCGCCCCCAGAGTGCGATCAAACAATATGGATCATAGCGTGGTTCATGAGAAAGCTCCGGTGTTAGAGCCGTATGGAATAGCTGGATAGCTGGAGTATTTCTGAACACCGCCAGCGTCAAATGTGTGTGCTGGACAGATC
>CM051007.1:14533919-14541419 GCA_027704905.1 Muraenolepis orangiensis
CACACACACACACACACACACACACACACAAACATACACACACACACGCACACGCACACGCACACGCACACGCACACAGCACACACACACACAGTTAAACCGCTAGAGGTCTTCTCAGAAGCAGCAGGCCTAGCATGTTGACAGCGGTTAGAGGGGATGTTGTGCGAAGCTAACCCCCTGTGGTCTCCGTGTCCCTGTCAGGCCCTATTAGGGCCCTCTCCGTCCTGACAACCGCCAAGGTCCACGCGATGCCAGGTAACTTCATAAAACCCGGAACGGACGCACAAAGGATTTGGATTTCTAGTGTTGTTCTCCCCACTTACGGTGATGTGATGTGTCTGCTAATGTGAATTAATCTGACCATAGACCCTTTTGTTTAACAGGACGTTGTCAAAGGACAAACACACAGGCACAACCCTTAACACTGATCATCAGCCTGTGTCCGAAATCACTCCCTACTATGGTGCTCTACATAGTGCGGTCCACATTTTGTAGTGCTGTCCGACTGTTAAGTAAGGATTGTTATGCCCTTTATAGGGCACTCAATGAAACCCACAATGCATCGTGAAAAGTGGTGTCCAACCGATGGTCACTACCCAAACACATCACAGGACCATCATGCATTGCGCCCAAAAGAAAAATGGCAAACAATAGCTAGAAATGTCCAATTATTTAATTATATTAATTAATTAATTAGATACATTTGGGAAATACACTAATTATTATATGTATTTATCACAAAATGCATGTCAGTATTTATTGGTGAGTATTAATATCTTATTATAATATGTGTTGGTCCACCAGCCTTAGCCGACGTAGATCTGGCACATTTAATTATGAGACAGCAATGATGTCATTCATGGCGAACTAAGTAGTGTCCCAATGTGGTTTTTTTTCATTTTGCCGATCAGCTCAATATATAGTGCCCTACATTGAACTCCCTATGTAGGGAGTAGTGAGTGGGAGTGATTTCGGATACTACCAGGGTAGTAGACCAGTGAACCATGGACTTCCATCGTTGTTGTAAGACACATGTGTTTTTCCTAATGTTAACTTTTTGTGGAATGTGCTGCTCGAATAGGAACCAGTTCGATCCGGTTTTCTCAGCAACAGAATACCAAAGGAATCAGGATAAACTTCCACAGAATCAACAGAGTTAATGTATATATGCCATAACTCATACTTACCATAACCTTTGCTCTCAACCATTATATAACATTATTACAACAATTCGGAGGGTCATTCTGTGAAGACTTAACATTTGTTGAGATATGTATTCCTCCACATTCAATGACTTCAGAATTTCAGTTGTGGTTTTTCGGCGGCTTTAACAACCCTTCAAAATAAGAGCGGCTCCGGGCTTTTCTGGCTGTCCCCAGGCGTATCACTCGTGATCACAGCCTCCCTTCGCACTCCTGAGCAGAGAAACCCATTTATTAATACACAGAGGAAACACACACTACCCACAGACACTCTCCGCTCGGCTAGAGTGGAGAGGGTGGAGAGGGAATTCTGCCTGGTGGTGTCGCTTCAGCTGAGAGAGAAACGTGTCTCTACAATCTCACTCACCGTTAGTGCCGAAAAAATATATATCTATTCAGAAATAAAGAAGGGGAGAATAGTGTATTATAGAGAGTGCTAGACAGAGGAGATGAATAGAATGAGGAAGAGTCTTCAAAGAGAATATCATTAACGAAAATGACAGAAGAAGGACGAAAAAACTCAAAACAGTGAAGGGCCATACAGGAATTAGAGTGAAGCCAAGATGAGAAAAAGATAGAACATGTGGGAGCATGAAATATCCCTCTCTCTCTCTCTCTCTCTCTCTCTCTCTCTCTCTCTCACCTCCCTCTCTCTCTCTCTCTCTCTCTCTCTCTCTCTCTCTCTCTCTCTCTCTCTCTCTCTCTCTCTCTCTCCTCTCTCTCTCTCACTCTCTCTCTCTCTCTCTCTCTCTCACCTCCCTCCCTCCTCTCTCTCTCTCTCTCTCACCTCCCTCCCTCCCTCCCTCTCTCTCTCTCTCTCTCTCTCTCTCTCTCTCTCTCTCTCTCTCTCTCTCTCTCTCTCTCTCTCTCTCTCTCTCTCTCTCTCTCTCTCTCTCTCACCTCCCTCCCTCCCTCCCTCTCTCTCTCTCTCTCTCTCTCTCTCTCTCTCTAAATATATATATATAGAGAGAGACAAACTCTAAAGCTGGAAATGTCATTTAAAACCAAGTAGGAAATACCAGCCGATCAGGAAGGAATTTCTCCCGTGCCATATTGTTGATCGCAGAATAAACCCTGGAATTAATTCTGCATCACTATCAGATGTCATGTGACCATGTTAAAGTGTTTCGTTTAAACGGTCTCACACTACTCACACTACATCTACTGCTCTTGACCACAGGGAACAGATACCTGTGATCGTCTTTTAATTAAAGTAGCTGAGACCTGCAGTCACACACACACACACCACACGCACACGCGCGCGCACGCACACACACACACACACACACACACACACACACACACACACACACACACACACACACACACACACACACACATTCCCGCAAAGCTGGTGAGTCACCGACATTAATGAACCAAATTCACTGAAGGCATTGCAAAGGCTTTTAGAATAATGAACGCATCTTTATACAGACACGCGCGTGCGCACGCACACACACACACACACACACCACACACACACACACACACACACACACACACACACACACACACACACACCACGCACACACACACACACACACACGGTAGTGCCTGTAGTGCTACAGTTATCAGCACACGCTTCAGTGGCGGATGTTGAAGCTCAGTGTGTGAGTCTGTTGCCATGTCGTCTCCGACTCTCCGGTGACTATGTCAAGGCTTTCTGCAAGTAGTGTATTGTGTATTTGCTTCTATTATTTATAAAGTGTTGTGTATAAAGTGCAAAGATATATGCATGTGTCATTTGTGATAAAGTGGGACATTGTGCATCGTTTCTGGGTGCGTGTTTGCATGTAAGTGCGTGTGCATATGTATGTGTGTGTGTGTGTGTCCACTACATGGACATGAATGCGCACACACACACACACACGTACTTCTCTTGGCGAGTTTGCTCGGCGGTGGTTTCCATGGCGCACTCCAGGGAGCTCTGCAGGGAATGGAGCTGATTGGTCGTCTCCTTGAGCAGGAAACGGGTCACAAACTGCTCCAAGTGGGTGGAGTTCTGATACTCCTGCCAATTAAAAAAGAAGGCGGGGTTAGAAAATAAGTCCGAAAGACCATGAGTGGTAACAACAAACAAGTATGAATATTATTTTCTTTAATGACAAAACATCCCAACTTTATTTTAATATCCTTTGTTTTCCTCATCATGATTTCAAGAAAGATAATTACACACAATTACTCATTAGCAAAGGAAGATGAGAGGAGAGAGCAGAGCAGAGGACAGAAGGGGAAGGTGAGGTGAGGTGAGATGGAGTGAGGAAAGGAGCAGAAAGGAGAGGAGAGGAAACAAGAGGAGAGCAGGCGAGAGGAGGAGAGCAGAGAGGAACAGAGAAGAGGGGAGCAGATCAGCCACTTATTGTCGCAGAAGCATTGACAGAGTTGTGTTATGGAGTGTCCCAGCTCTTATCTCCCCACCACTCACCACATCTAACAGCTCATCTAACCCTGCCAGGCTGGACAGCGGGGATCAGGCTGGTGTGACTTTCTATTATGTTTTCTATCATTGGGCAGACATCACAAGACCATTCAGTGGGACTTTGACAGGTTTTTCATATGTCTGTCTCTTCATCTGTCCATCCATCTACCCCCACGCACATAAGGACTAGCATCCTAAATATTGACCCATTGCAACCTAAAATTCAAACCCCTCTCTCTTTGTATAATTATTATTCCAACAAGATCATCGTTTCCGTTAGAGAAGTGCGCGCGGCGGCTCCTAACCCCTTAACCTCAGACAAATCCACCGCCAGCGAGAGATGCTAGTGTTGATTACACGTTCATCACAGTGCATCTGCTACTCCAGAGCCCTGCCTCGCGACGGGGGGGCACTCGACGACCAACACAGACACACATTCTGTTGGTGGTAACAGAAGTATTTTATCACTGTTGACTCGTTTTTTTACATCCTCTCGGTGCTGATAATAGTTTGAACTGTAAGTCCCGCAGCGCACCACACGCACACATGTGAACAAAAATTATTAATTATAATATTTTTTTTTTTGGTTTGTTGATGGAATGAGAGACAGGCTTCAACTGTATGAGCAACATTTGCAGTGAAGTCATGATGTGAAGCAGATCTTTTTCTTCTATTATTAGCTTAGAAGAAATGTAGATGTGGACCATGGGAGTCAGATCACGGAGAGAACAAGAACATGAGCAGTGCAGGTTCCAGGGCCAGATATGTGAGTTGGCTTTTATGACCACGTATGAACATTTATTGAATTTATTGAAGGTTTGATTCCGTTTTTTCACACAAATCACTCACATAAATAAAGCTTATATGGATGCACACGTTTAGTGCAATTTAGCACAGAGAAACATACAGGTAGAACACTCTCTCTCTCTCTCTCTCTCTCTCTCTCTCTCTCTCTCTCTCTCTCTCTCTCTCTCTCTCTCTCTCTCTCTCTCTTCACAATGCAGAATGCATCATTGGACTCATTGCATCAATTCCAGCCACCTGTCTACTACTGATGAACCTGCCCCTCCACACACACACACACACACGCACACACCATGATGGATCAAAGATGCATGTTCTTTTATACAGACACGGTGTGTTACTACAGCTATTGGTCACAAATATGTTTTGCACATTCAAGACTCATTATAAAGTCATTAGTTCAGCTCAGAGAGGGAACTCACACACACACACACACACACACAAACACACACACACACACACACACACACACACACACACACACACACACACACACACACACACACACACACACACACGTGTTATCTTTCTCTCTCTCTCCCCTACACACACACATGCACTCACACACACAGGCATAATCGACGGGAGGTATTCCGGGCCAGACAGAAGAATGACCTTTACAAGCTCTGTCATGACTCACTGCACACCACTGGATGTGTCATGTGTGTGTGTGTGTGTGTGCTTGTTTGTAATGGCAGCAATCTACCATCATTTCGACCATTTGAGAAACAATCTGGCCTTGCTATTAAGGCCTTTGGCCGGGTGGTAAATGTATGTTCTGTGCAACATTACGGCTATCAAGACTTCTATACAAAGCCACTCACAGTGAACACAGATGTACACACTCAGTCATTAAGAAGCAGGCAGGAGTTCAGCGTCACCTTACTCAAGGGTTGCTAGGTAGGCAGAGGGTGCCGAGGATCAAACCCAAGACCTTTCGACTAAAAATACTCAAATCTTTCATGTACACCTTAAGCATTGCATTCATTACATATTATGACGCATACACACACACACGATTGTAAACTCTCATGATGAAATCCTTTGACTTACAACTTATGCATACGGTACTGAGAGTGCTGTGCAAAAGTGTGTATTTACTGAGTTGTTTATGAACTAAAGCTATGCTGTGTGCCTCTCTGACTGTTGTGTAAATGAGGCTGCTGGTTCCGACATCTTACCCTTCCAGCTGCGCCTCCCACACACATGGAGGTCTGATGCACACGCACACACACACACGCACACACACACACGCACACACACACACACACACACACACACACACACTCAGCCCACCTCTTTACATAGGAAGCCTAACATGTGCCTGGCACAAAGAAGATGTTGAGTTAAACATATTGAGTTAAACATATTGAATATACACATAAAGAATGAGTTGAACATATTGAATATCTATAAAGAATGAGTTGAACATATTAAATGTATATATATAAAGAATGAGTTAAACATAATGAATATATAAAAGTAATGACTTAAACATACTGAATATATTTAATATATATAAAGAATGAGTTAAACATATGGAATATATATATACAGAATGACGTAAACATATTGAATATATATAAAGAATGAGTTAAACATATTGAATATATATATAAAGAATGACGTAAACATATTGAATATATATAAAGAATGAGGTAAATGACATAAACATATATACATATTGAGTTGAATATATTCAACTCAATCTAACTAAAGAGTGACTTGGGTCACCACGCACTCATAATGGTGACTAATAGTGGTTTTGTGTAAGCGTTCGTTTCCCGGGAGACGCGGCCTTTCAGACTCAGGCTCACTCTTCACAGTCCAGGACCAGTAATATGATTTAGAAGTCATTATTATTGACTTGTCTGACCCCCCCCCCCCCCCCCCCCCCTGCTGTCATTTAATTCAGTCCATGCTTTGTTCGTTTGTTTGGACATTGGTATTGCTTGAGCGAGGCGAAGGGTAATAAGATGGCGGCATCGACTGTCCGTCTGCAGCACTGCCTGCTTTGAGGTGGCAGGTTTGTTTCCCTGTATTGTGGTCTCCTCTCTGAGGCCTCGTCGTCACCCTCGTCGTGTCCATGCTGACGCCAAGGCTCCCCGCTTTTAAAACGCGAGGGTTGTCCCTTCACACACACGTCTCTGCCACACATCTTTCTCTCGCTGTTCTCATTTTGGTCAATGTTTTTAACTGCCCTTGTTCTTGAGTAATATGTTTCCCCTTCTGATTAATACTTCCAGTACACTAAAATCTCTTTGTTGCTGGTTACGTTTTTCATTTTATTTTCACACATTTTTTAAATAACCACGGATACTGTATAACCCCTGGTCACGGATATAGGGGTAGACATATGGATCAATTTCTGTTTTTAGATTCAGAAACCTACTTCACGTGTCACCAGAGGTCTACAGATACTGCTAATTGTCGTGAAAGTGTTATTTTTTTTAACCAAGACACATTTGTTACAGATGCTACAGTAAGTCAAGTGACCTTTCCAATATTGACACTCTTGAAGAATAGCAGTGATTAGTGAAAGGGTTGACACACGCACAGAGAGCAGTGAAGTCTGCATTTAATGGACAGAACACACAATTAGAGAGAGAGAGAGAGAGAGAGAGAGAGAGAGAGAGAGAGAGAGAGAGAGAGAGAGAGAGAGAGAGAGAGAGAGAGAGAGAGAGAGAGAGAGAGAGAGGGAGAGAGGGAGAGAGAGAGAGAGAGAGAGAGGGAGAGAGAGAGAGAGAGAGAGAGAGAGAGAGAGAGAGAGAGAGAGAGAGATGAAGAGAGAGAGAGAGAGATGAAGGGCGTGAGAACACAGAATAGAAAGTATAGACTTATATATTCTAGAGAACAAGAACGCTTTTAGGACAAACGACCAGAAGGTTTGTACCGGTGGTGGAGGTCGTCTCATCGTCTTACAACTGTCTCTTTTCTCTCACTCACTTTGTCACCTCTCTTACGGCCGTTGAACTGTTCCTTCTCTCTTCCCCATTCTTGTCCCCCTGTTTCCCAGCTCACCCTCACACACACACTAGATAAGGAACGAGTCCTGGCTGCTATTCCAACCATATG
>CM051007.1:14546419-14618919 GCA_027704905.1 Muraenolepis orangiensis
CATAAGTAATACCTTAAGTTAACATATTTTAGATCAAAGGATTAAAACAAACGAACAAGCTCAGCAAACATAACCACCACTACCACCAGCACCACATTAGATATAAATATAGCAATAATACATCCACTGCTACTGAGAAATGCAGGCCTATCATTTCCATTATTTGACAATTTTGTTATTTGATGCTTCAACACTGAAAATGGAGGGGCATGGGCAATCCACTGTTTCCATGGAAACTGAAAGTGTATCAGCAGAGAGCCATGATCAGAATTTCATTGACAAACTACCCAGTTTTTTTTAATGCACCACAGGAGGCCGGTAGATTTCATAATTAATGAGTGTGTGTGTGTGTGTATGTGTTTGTGTGCGTATGTGTTTACTTACCATTCTTATCAGCTCGCCGTAGGATCTGAAAGGAGAAGAGATGTTCGTTACAACATCAAAGAAGTTTGATGGGAACATGATGTACACCAGCTTGTGGCCATTATTAATGGTCTTTGCATATGAACATGTTGTAAAGCCTTTGAGTGTATGTGTGTGTGTGCGTGCATGCGTATGTGTGAGTGTGTGTGTGTGTGTGGTGTGTGTGGTGGTGGTGTGTGTGGTGTGTGTGTGTGTGTGTGTGTAAGTCTGTGTGTCTGTGTGTGTGCATGCATGCATGCGTGTGCACAACTGCCCATGTCTGTCTATGTACCATTCATCACACCCAGTCTATCAATAATGTATAGTGCTGTCCGAGAGTCCAGAACAGATGAAGGTGACAAGCCATGACCAGCCATGATGGGCTTTGGAAAGGACATCATGACCAGCTGCAATGTGCTGCTGCTCACTCTGTCTTGTCGGTATGCTGTTGAAGAGGACGTATCTTAAAAGAGGAACCGAGACATCACCCTCACTTGCGTCTTCTACACTTGCCTCCTCCCCTCTCCTCCCTCACCTGTCCTCATCTCCTCTCCTCACCATATGCATTCTCTACCATTCCATCCTTTCTTCTCTTGTTGTCTCGTGGTGTCTCCTATCTCGCCTATCCCCTTGGGTGTATTGTATCAATTTCTATTAAATGTATAGAAAGAAAGAGTATAAAGTGTTTTACATTTGCACCCACACACCATCAACACACAACTGAATGTACACTATTTAAAAGGAATGGAAACAACCACGACAAGTGTGGCACCTCGCCTTGGGGCTATGTTTTAACAATACGACAGCAGACACACACACACACACACACACACACACACACACAGTGTGCAGATCGAAGGGTCTCAGAGAGAGATACAGATAAAGAGAGATTGGATGGAGAGAGAGAGAGAGAGAGAGAGAGAGAGAGAGAGAGAGAGAGAGAGAGAGAGAGAGAGAGAGAGAGAGAGAGAGAGAGAGAGAGAGAGAGAGAGAGAGAGAGAGAGAGAGAGAGATCAGGAATGACACCGCTGGTTCGAAACCAACTCCCATCAAAAGGAGGAGACATTCCCTGGTCCCATTTCGTCTGCATATTTCTCATTGGGGTTACACAGCAGCACCACCACTTCATGGCAGGCATCGTCAAACGTGATCAGGACCAAGAAGAGGAGGGGAACACCTCAATAGGCGGTGCACAGAGGAAGCCTGCGAAGATCGTCACAGATCATAAGGAAGAGCCAATATTCTCGGGAGAGAAGCACGAAAGCAGTTCATATTGCAGTGCTATTAGTCATTTGCTATTAGTCTTCTTTAAGGAGCCCTATTACATCATACTAGGTGTGGTTGTTGTTTTTTTCTATCTGTATTAATATTGATATTTTCTAATTAATAATCAATTAAAATGGTACGATTGCACATTCGGATTACGATTCAGGGCGGCAGGATAGCTCAGTCTGTTGGGACTTGGGGCTTGGGAACTGGAAGGTCGCCGGTTCAAGTCCCGAAACACCTGGGCACTGCCGAGGTGCCCTTGAGCAAGGCACCAGACCCCTACACTGCTCCCCGGGCAGCTGTATATAAGAAATAGCTGCCCACTGCTCCTAATACTAGGATGGGTTGAATGCAGAGAAAGAACACATTTCACTGTGTGTGTGTGACCGATGAAGAGGATTTAATCCTCCAGATTTAGATCAAGCTAGAAAGTTGATCAAAATTTAAAACTATACTATAAAGACAAAGTTAGCTTGTTAGTGCAGAGAAACGATTCATTAACTTGGTAATTAATTCCAATTACTGACCTAAATAGTTGGCCAACCCATAGGAAGTGATATGGGGGGTCATCAACAGTGATGTCAATTATAATCAAAATGACAATCATGATACTTTCAATTTCGGTTTAACAGACAAAACAACACATATGTTCAAATCCATGAATTGATATGCACATGAAGTCGTGTTTTCTTGGTTGATTCAAAGCACATTTCCAAAAATAAAAAGCACCTATTTACAAAAGCCTAAACTTTATTTTGCTTTGATTTAAAAATATAAATCAAGCCGCTCTATTAAAATGCAATGCGTAAGCAATAAAGACAGTAAGCTAAGCACAGATGTAGGCTACTTACATCAATAAAAATGGACATTCCTTTTTTCAGCTCGAGTGCAGAGCTGGCTTCTTCGGAAATTGACTGCACCTCTTCGGAACTATCCATTCTCGATTGTGAATTCCTTAATAAATATATCACTAATCAATGTATATTATAAGAGTCTATGTCTGTTATAATAATAATCCTCTCTCTCTCTCTCGATGAAACGTAGTAGAGCGTGTGTTGGCCACAGTGTCCACACTACGGGTCTCAACTCTGGTCTGCTTGCTGTGCCGCAGGTTGTTTGAAGCGCGTCTTCTGTGTTGGTTTGAGCGCGTCGCTCGTCCGATGACGACTATAGGTCCGCAAGATGCTCTAGCTGTTGCTGGCCTCAGGTGGAATTCCTTTATACTATCAAATGATTTAGCATCGTTAATATCCTCAATAATAAAGTTATATGGGTTAAAGGAAAGGGAGACATCCAAGGATACATTTTGGGTACCTGGTTATATTTAGATATATGTGCCTTTTTTTTTTATACAAGGGAATTGTTTGAATTATTGATCGAAGTAGGCCTATGCTATTCTGGCCGTAATGATGTTAACAGATGTCAAAGCTATTTCCCAGAGTATAATGATTCACAAAAGTATATGTATATATATATATATACATATACTTTTGTGAAAAAGTATATACATATATACAAATATATATATATATATATATACTTTTGTGAATATATATATATATAGCTCATGCCGTCTGTGAGAATATACAAAGTGATGAACGAGGATGCATTCATACTGGCTGAACATAGACACTCGATTAGACTTGAGGGAAGTTCAGTTTGTTTGGTTGATTTTCCTTACCCAATAATTTCGTATGGTCCAATTGAAAAGACCAGATATTATATTATATATTATTATATCATTGCGTAATACGAATTGACTTTGTATTCTAGGCAGGGACCACCGGGAAAATACTTTGAAACAGTTCCATCTAGTGGATATCTACTAAAAGCACACACATGTACTGCACTTGTGCTGTGCAATGACAATACATTCTAATCTAATCTAACCTAATATGCTGAGCTAAAAAAAAAAATAGTTCAATCATATTGGCGTACAAACACGATTACATGTTTTGGAAAATGCAATTCATTATTGTGGTTGCTTTGCGCGTTAATAATGCAATGCAATAAACTTTGCACGCTTGCTCCGAATGTAAAGGGTTCAAGCTCCTCGTCATATGGGTTAAACTCTATTAAATATATGGAATATTATTCTTTTGGATTATTCGTATATATTCATTCATGCGGGATGGAAAACAGGACGGGCGTACAATATGTACTGCACACATAATCCCCCCCCCCCCCCAATATATATATATGTCACACTTTCGTCTGTCGTAAGTATTACCACTCGTGGCGTCGTGTTAGTTGTAGTTATAGTTAGTCCCATTTTTACTTGAACGCGGCACAAATGCCCAACGTAATGACGTCACGTTCTCGCGATGTGGTTTTGTAGGCTCCTGGTTGGGTAAGCGCAGCCAACGGTCACATCACAGGGGTTGTTGGCAGCATTGTGGGACACAAACAGTGTGGCGTGGTGGTGGGTATATGAACAACACCAGTGTCCACGGAGGAAATAGGACACACAGCTGGAGACGGGAACAAACAAACACAACAAGCTGAAGTCTTCGATTTCTGCGTGCCGATATCCAGCGGAAACCTGATGTCTGTTTTCAGAGAAGTAGCACTTCAAGATGGAAAGGGAGCTCTTGTCACCCAGGCAGCACGTTAAGCTAACGCCGAGAGTAAGTTAGCGCTGCAAAGATTGATGCTACTCCGTTAGCTGGACGGATCGATAAGGGCTTGAACCGAAGTAGTAAAAGTATAAATCCTGCGCCGGCTTACCTTTAAACCTATCCAGGGGTAAATATTACTGACTCGTTTGACCATCGTGACTGACACTTTTTTTCTCACTTCGTACTCTTCTTGTTTACCATTATTCGATCAATTGAATCGACACTCTTGAGTGCAAAGACTTCGCAATATCCCCGACATGACTTCGAATATGACGTGCATCGCAGAATGGCTTTATGAGAACGGTATTCATAATTCATTCAACTGGAACGTGTCCCAGCTAGTGTACCCAAGATAAAACGAAAAAGTTGTATAATCAGAGACTTATTGTGATGGAATCACAGGTGTAGCTGTATCGCGCGACAAACCGGAATGACCGGAATGACGTACTAGTGAAGCCATCTGTTCAAAATACTTGACATTCCTTTGGAATAGATATTATGTCTCACCGTCATCCCTGAGTCACATCTATCTAATATTTTAGACGGGTCGCCTGAGCTCGTCCCCAAACCCAATCCTCGGGGGGGGGGGGGGGCAATATGTGGATGGCGGGGTCCACAACCCTGCATCTGGCCACCAAGCTCGCCAAACATGCCGTGGGCAAAACTCAGCTACAGATCAACCGCTGGCTTCAGAGGTCCGCCACCGACGAGTGTGACAAAATTGACATATTGATATGCAGCGCCTTCGAGGAGAGAACCACTGGCACCGGGAAGTCTGAAGCCGGGGACTCTGAAGTTTACATCGGCGATGCCACCGGCGGGGTGTCGTTCACCGGCGTCGGGGAGTCTCGTCACCCGTGCTGCATCACCGCCTGCTGCTTCAAGAGCGCCGTGCTGGCGTGCATCCTGACGGCCGTGTGCTTCTCTTCCGTGGCCCTGGTGCGGCAGTACCTCAAGGATCTGCTGCTCTGGGTGGAGGGCTTGGACAGCGCCGTGGGAGCCTTGCTGTTCATTGTCGGATTGATCATCGTGTCGTTCCCGTGTAGCTGGGGGTATATTGTGCTCAACGTGGCGGCGGGGTACCTCTACGGCTTTGTGCTGGGCTTGGGACTGGTGATGGTGGGTGTGTTGATCGGGACCTTCGTGTCGCACCTCGTATGCAAGCGGCTGTTGACCCAGTGGGTGCTGAATAAGGTCGGGAACAGCGAGCAGCTGAGCGCTGTCATCCGAGTGGTGGAGGGAGGCAGCGGACTCAAAGTTGTGGCCTTATCAAGACTCACACCCATACCGTTTGGGCTCCAAAATGCAGTTTTTTCGGTGAGTAACATATTATTGTTGTCTTTGTTTAGTGTGTGGGTGTTATATGCCACTATAGCCCATGTTATATGTAATATGAGTATTTTTTCGCCCCATTGTTTTCTACCTGGATACATAGATAAGGCCCCTCCCTAACTGTCAATGTGGGGAAGAAGAACATGGGATCAACTAGAGAGAAACTAGAAAAGTATATGTACCCACCTGTGTAAGGTGACAGTTGAACAGTAACACAGGTTTTAGGCAGCGGGCTTCCGAAGTTGTCATGTCAATGGAATGTTTTGCTGCCCTATTATAGTAAAGTGTATCGTTTGTCCCCCTGATGATGTGCACACTGTTCCAGACATGGATCCTATACATTAAGGAGGAAAAGTGAAACACCCATTCTTACATTAACTAGGCCTATCTATGCCTAAAGTTATGTCCTCAGGAATGGCTCTGTGTTGCTAGCTCATGCCCCTGTGTTACGGCTTAAATTCAGCATCGCTCAGTTTCTGGTGTAGCAACACGGGGGGGGGGGGGGGGGGCACCAGGTAGTTAAAACCAAGCAGAGGCAATCAAGACTTTATCAATAATCAGAGTACAGAGTTAAGTATGAAATTATAGGATCCGGGAAGCCTGGCTCTGGAAGTAAATGATGCACCAGACTGCAGCCGGATTGACCAAAGGGGTTGTCCAAAGTCTGCTTTCCGGAAGTCTCCTTAGTGACTCTTCATTCTCCATTTAAGATATTTTATTATGACTACAAATTGTTACCAATGGGTGTCGTGTTTTCTTTCTTCAAATGAGTTATAATTCTAATCCAAGTAATTATGAAAACACATTATTCTGAAGAAAGCGACAAAGAAGGAAGCGACAAAGAAAATGAGTGATATATGATATGACTACTGGAGGACACATGGTTTCAGTGAATGCGTTCAGCAGAAATGCTAAAACTAGTATAATCCAAGTAAAGCTGAAATTGTAGCCTACCTGTAGACACTGCACACACCAAGCACTGGTCACGTTGGTGATCCCCCCCGGAATTGTGGCCAAATTGTAGGTCAAGGTAAGATGACACCATGCAACCAGAAAAGGTTAAGCCCTCTCCCAATAGAAATGGGCCTAGTCCTTTTGCAACAACAGCACTGCAATGCCCACACAGTACCTCAGGCCAGTGATCTTCCTGTACAGCATGAATGATTTATACTGTTTTTCTCTGTGAGATCTGTAAATGGTAAGAGTCCCGAAGAAGATAAGTGGCGACCTATCGGGATGTGAAGATTGTGTAGCAGCGCAGGGTTGAGCAGTCTCTTCATTTTTGCTTCATTTTTTAATGATTCACACATTGAACATATTCACATGTTGGTGGTCCTGGACAGACAACTAGATGTTGAATTCTATACACGGGGTTTGAGTGGCAGAGACCACAGTGGTGAGTCTCTACTAGCTCAGTGGCTGTCTGTCAAGCGTGGAGTGTCCTCTTGACCACGGCGTTAGTAAAGGCAAAGCAGGGAATTCAAATTCACCATGTGACGAAAACACATTCAAATGATGTACAGGCCCATGAGATGAATTGGTCAAGTGAAAGTACATTGTCTTTAATTTGTTGCAGCTAAATCATAGAAATATTTAGCAAAGATGCCAAAAAGGTCTGTAGTTTTATAAATAAAAGTGGTAAATAAGTGAACTGTGGTGATCGTGCAGTGCAAACTGCCATCATTGCTTACGTAATCACACATTGACCTGCTAGCACGCTTTCACTTGTAAAAGTCATGACAACCTAGCCCAGACAAATGAATACACTGTATGAGACACACACGCACGCACGTACGCGCACGCACAGCTCCAGTGTGTATTCTCTTGGAAAATATGTGCCGCTGGCAGACCCAGGCAGTTGATGAAGCTCAAACTTCCCTTTCATTTAATTTCCAAAGGCTGTTAACCTGGTTCCTGTTACTATTGGATATGAATATGTGTTCCCTTTATTCAACGGTGTTCCCTGTACCTGCCATTGTTGTCATTTTCAATGCCTGAAGCGAAAGGGCTGAGTTCTTTCTCTCAAAGTAAGTATTTTCAGGTGCCAATAGGATTACAGATGGCATGAAAAGTGGGAGTTTGTGTCTTGTTTGTTTAATACCAGGCAGATGGTATCTTCCATTTAATCTTTTAACTCATTAAATCAGTTTAGTACCAACCGCTCTAGGGTATAATATATAAATCATAATCAAATAAACATATAAAAGTTTATATGATTTGATTTGTTACAAATGTAACATTCTACAAGACAACTTTTAACGGAGTCACGGCTGTGTGGTCATTTTGGATGTTCATATTTCATCTAAATCACTGCTGTTCACCATCGTGGTGTTCACATTTCACATTTGACATGTGAGCCCTTGATGACTCTGGGGAAACAGGCAGTCAAGGTCAAACATTCTTATAATAGGTTTCACAACTGCCAGATCAACTCTCTCTGGCAGGGTCCAACGTTAAGGTTTTTTTTTTTCACTTGCCGGGTCGGGCAAGTGGGTTAGAAATTGACTTGCCCGATGTCAATTTTTACTTTTTCTTATTATTAATAAAACATTTCTCACATGCTGTGACCAACTGGACACTTCATCTTCTTATAATTATTCTTGTCGTGGTTGGTAAACATTCAGCATATTTTGTTACCACATGCCCGATTGGGCAAGGTTAGGTTGTAAGGTTTACATGCATGTACATACTGCAATCTTCCCTGGCAACCCCTATTGTTGAGTCCTAGTATGTGTCCTGGAAAAACCTGGCCTATTTTTATAGAGGCCTTTTTTTTTTCTCTTCCTGCACCTGTCCAAAAGATATGAGCACATTGACCTCTTTTACCTCATACTAAAGCAGATCTTTGTTAATCAGCAATTCTGTGACATTTTGGAACCATGCACACATACAATACTATTGCATATACTAATCTACTCTGGTCATAACCAGCACCAATTCATTGAAATACCAAAAATGACCCCAAAACACTGTTGGTGATCCGATTTCTCCCTCCTTTTCACATGGATATCCTGGGTGGCGTTTACATGGCAAGTGGCTGTGCCTCTTTAGCAGAGTCCCATCGTATTGGACAGACGTCCTCTCCCGGATGGACGGGTCTTGTTCCGTACACTGTGAAGCGTCTTTGTTTCCGGCTGCAGGAGAGAGCGTCAGCGGGGAGTGTGTGTGTGTGCGCTGGGGGGTTGAGCCTCGTCAGAAATGAGGCTAATAGGCTGTGGTTTGCCTCCCGCTCGTTTTCTCACTCTCACTCTCGACGCTTTGACACTTTCCCTCGACACCTTCTCGGCTCCACTGTGAGTTACACACCCAAAGGGGCTTTTAAACGAAGCGCGGCCTCTCCTCGGAGACACCGGCAATCATTACTCGAGGCCCATTATTCAGCTTTGTTGAAATTGTCTTAATTATTTCCTTCCCCCAAATGAAAGTAGGGACGGGGACTCACACATTGGGCGGGCAGTGAGCACCACAGTGAATGAACAACCCCGGTGAGGCCTTTTTAAAGGGTAATACCCATGCATTTTGAGTGACGTGGACATGAAGTCGACATTGCTAGTGAATTAACTTTGGAGAATCATTTGGACGTCCACACAATTGTTTGCTGCTCATGAACAAGCAAACACATTGTCCACAAGATCAGAATGTCCCTTTTTGAGTAATAAGAATGGAGAGGGAGAAGTGGACCCTCCTGCAATCAGTTATTTCAACAGGTCTGTTTGATTTTGGAAAATGTAGTCAAGACCCGAGTTTGTCCAATTCATAGCTTAACAGGGTGGCATCGTTGTTGGAGCCACTGCCACATGTCCAGGGTAACAGTATCTGGGGGGAATGATGTTCTGTCCCAAGGACGAACGTGTTTACCACTTTCTGTGGATGCGGCTACATTTCAAAGTGCCTTCTTCTTTCTCTTGTGCTGAAGTGACTGCCCGATTATCGCCGGTAACCTAAAACTACACATGCTCACACACAGACTGCAATGCTTGGCAAAACAATAGGGTGCTATTGGAGACCTTGCCGAGCTTTTCAGGATGGGGGTTAACAGATTCAACCTCCCTCTGTAATATTATCGCACCGCTAGCCCAGCTTCATCCATTGTTTGCGGTGCTGAAATAGATGGCAAACAAGTTCATAAATAGGCCGGGGCCTATTCCTACACCTGCTACAGCCAGATGGTTGGTGGGTTTGGCGTCAGATTCCTCTCACCTATTTTTGTTGTTGCGAAAACAAGGTTTACCGCCGTGGAAGCCTTTCTCATGTTTACTTTATTCTATGATCAAGGTGCACTTCATGATGAACTAAATCAACATTTGCATTGCTACCGTGATATGGAAACAAGGTCAAACCTATGCAAATACCGACGTGAACATGTATATCCTGATGGTGGGTTGCAACGGGTTTAATTGTGTGTTGTAGGAGTTGTGCAAAGGAGAGGCAGGACATTGGAATTCACCAGGCAGCTATAAAAATACCCTAAAGAATACCCTGATAATATCTGTCCCTGCCCCGGGCCAATCCCGGTGCATCCATGGCCTGGCCAAGTGGTGTAGTCATGACAGCTGCAGAAGAGCTCCACACAGATGTCTGGGAAGAGGGATCCTCCCAGGGAGACCGGAGCGAGGTCACTCTTCTCCAGTGGCTCACTTAAAAGACAATGTGAAATTGCCTTTTAGAGCGCAACGTACTCCTGTAATGTTTCCAAGTGAAATGGATAATTGGCGCAGAACATCACATTAGAGGCATTTGATTTGATCCTTTGGGATTGAATTGTGCCAAATGGAAACGCCAGGCCAGCCGTTCTTGTTGCGGACTACAAATGACGGGGAGGGGTAACGTGAGATCATATCATTGGTTGAAAGTTTAAGCCGGCCCCTTTTTTCTTTTCTTTTTTCACTGGCCTGAGGTCAACTGCAACATAATGACTGGGTTATAATTTATCGGCATACATAGATTGTTGAATGGGTGAATAATATGACAATATTAAATGAGCTTCAAAAGGTACACTTTCATGTCTGCACAGAAGAGACTACAACACGGTGAGGGAGGGAGGGAGAGCGGGAGTGATAAGACTAAGAAGACCATCTCGGCTTTTTCATGTGGCGTGGACACTGCATGGCGCTTATCTTTCCAGCAGACACCTCAGCGTCTGGGGCGCAATGGTTAAATGCCTTAGGATTGCGTTTAGTACAGTCTGTACACAGCCGTTTATAATGCGGCCGTCGAAGATGCCATTAAACAGAGCTATCTTGTGTTTCTGCCCTGGTGACCGCAGCGAGAGGGTGGCTGTATCCACACGACGGAGAACTCCTGCCAGGGCCTCGGCTGATAATGCTGCCACTAGCTGATAACGTCTCGGCAAACGTGCTAGCCTCGATGTAGCCTCCCCCCCCTGTGACACTTGTATCCGTCACACATGTCTTCATAATGGACCTTGTTGTGTTGCCAAGGTCGTGTCGAGACACACACACACACACACACACACTTGTGCATTGCTTATGTTAGGGTAGGGCCATAGTTTAGGGCTGTTATCAGTGTGTACTTTGAGGTTATTGATCCTTCTGTGAAGGGGGTTATAATCTAACGGCTGTTTTGATTATTTGTGCTGGATGTTTGACCTTATTATTCACTCTTTGTATGATTATTTTATGTTTTCCCATGTTAATTCAAAGTGTGTTTAGTCTAAATCACTTCAAAAACAGCTATGCACTATAATTGAGTCAGGTGACTTCAATGCATGCATTTTTCTCCCCAGTTGTATTATAAATATATATATGGCCTAATACGGAACTTTCCTCCACGTTCAGATCACAGATGTGTCCTTGCCAAATTACCTGGTGGCGTCCTCGGTGGGCCTGCTGCCCACCCAGCTCCTCAACTCCTACCTGGGCACCACGCTACGCACCATGGAGGACGTCATCGCAGAGCAGAGTGTCAGCGGATACTTGGTCTTCAGCCTGCAGGTGCACACACACAGACAAGACACACAGACACACAAACACACAGACAATAATTTAAATTCTGCATAACTCCACATTGAGACGCAGATGAGAAGCACCCATAGAGCATCTTAAACTATGTTTTGGTCATTTTGGTTCGTGGTTTTGGTCCTCATCCTTCGTCCTAACTGGAAGATAACCAGGGCTCCTGACGTCCTAACTGATGGATAACCAGGGATCATGACGTCCTAACTGATGGATAACCAGGGTCACGGTGAAACTTGATCATATAACACTTGACAGTCCCTGGTCCTTTATCGCACTGCGTGTTGTTCGGTGTTTACTGAGCCTCAGAGTTCACATGACCATAAATCCCTTGTTCCCTTAGTTCCCTTGATGGGCGAAGTGGTACCAACCTTTTTTGGAGACCTATTGACCAGGGATACAAATGTGTGTGACAAATTGCACAAAACCTATTACCACTCACAGGAGATTTGGAGTTGTACAGGCGTGTGTTGTGTCGCACAGAAACCACAGACGTGAGGTCCAGGCGGGGCAACTGCAATACATTCCCATCACCACCACCACCACATTCCACATAACCCACAAACACAACTCCTACTAACCCAATGGTTCTGACCTGTAGCTTTGCCTCATCTTTGCTCTGCATTAACAGAAGTGCAGATTGCCAAATAGCGGACACTTAGTGGTGCCACTAGGACACGCAACGCGTCATGGTGATGGAGTTTCGCTAATGGAGACGTGTAGGAGAGGAGGCGAGCGGGACCCCGGCTCTGGGCTTGCGTTTTAAGGTTGCTTTCGGGTGTCATTTCTCGCGATTGATGGGCGCCACTGCCAGTGAGGAGGGCGTAGTTTTGTTGATACTTTTGGCGAGAATGACGAGAAATTCCAACCGCTGGCTTCATTGTGTTAAAGGGTGACGCACAACTCCACACGTACTGACTGACATGACGAGGAATACTTGAAACTCGGAAGGTTTCTTTGAATCTTGTATAACCCTGCCTCTAAGGCTGGGAGGACGGCATTCCGGAACACACACACACACACACACACACACACACACACACACACACACACACACACACACACACACACACACACACACACACACACACACACACACACACACACACACACACACACACACACACACACACACACACACACACACACACACACACACACACACACACACACACACACACACACACACACACATCAAACACTACTGTATTTACTACTACTGGTCCCTTTGGACCAAAATACATATTTTGTGTGTTAAGAGACAATCTCTCTCTCTCTCTCCTGTGTGTGTCTCTCTCTCTGTCTTTATGTATCTGTACACAAATTGGTTATGTTAAGTATAAGAAGAGGGGTTTCTGCTGAGGAGCACTGACTGAGCATTGGGTTTGTACGTTTCTCCTGCAGTCAGCCGATGCTAAAATACCCGGGTTGGAAGTTTTGAAAAGCAGGCAAAAGTGTCCACTGACTAGGCAAAAAAACTTGAGTCCTCCTTTTCACGAGTCATTTCATTGATGCAGCGGAGAGCCTTTGCAACTCATCGCGGTCAACCGCCGCTCAGATGCATTATAAAATGACTTAAGCTGTCGTCTTCAGTCAATAAATAACGGAATGACAGTTGGAGCTGGAATTCGAGTCACTGAACCAGTATTTCTGCGCAGTGTCTGTGCAGTCAGTCCCACAACCTTTGGCCAACAAGCCAAAGATAATGATCCCTTCGCTGCCTTGATATGATATAACATGAACGCGGGGGGTGGGGTGGGGGGTGTTTGTGACCGGTCTCAGGCGAGCCCGTCGGGCCACGTGACGAGTCTTGTGCGAGCCAAATGTTGTAACGTGTGTTGTACATGTTCTCCCCCTCGCAGATCATCATCAGCATCGGGCTGATGTTCTACGTGGTCCACCGCGCCCAGCTGGAGCTCAACGCCGCCATCGCCGCCTGCCAGATGGAGCTGAAGACGTCGCACGGGAACGGTGTGTCGGCAAACCACGGCGGCTTCGGCTACTGCAGCAAGCGGGCGGCGGCTGCTGCTGCCGGCGGCGGCGGCGGGAACTGCGTCAATGTGGTGTGAGTGGCCACGCCCCCTTGCCCGCCCCCCTCCCCTCCAACACAGGGTGGGGACAACGCAACACTGGACTATCGGCCACTGAGGATGCGCGTTTTGAAAGAGAGGCTGCCGCTCGTTTCGCCCTATAAACCTCAAAGTACAAAAAATGAGGACAACGATTTTCCACGAGAAACGTGCTTTTACAGAAAAGATATGATCGGACGGTATCTCTATGGCCCATACTTTAATGCAGGCATTGTTCTGATGTGGTGTGTGTGTGCACTGTGCGTGGGCGCTCGCTTGGACCACGCGTCAAGGGAGTTATGCACCATGCTGCTGGGATGTGATTGGTTCGGAGGTACTACCCTGGGCCCGACAGATCGGTGCTTGCTCAGCTCTGTTCCAGGAGTTGTTCAGTAAACACTGATATTCGTGAGAATAAATGCTAGGCAAAAAATAAACGAAACAAGAGAAAAGATTTGCAAACCCCCCCCCCCCCCCGATGAATGTGCATCTAGGATCGTTCTCCACAGAGGAATTTGGGGGTTTCCTTTGCCGAGTCAAAAATGATGACCACCTATGCACCTTTTTCACAACACATCCGCAACTCCTCGAAGCCCATTTACCCCCTAGAACCGTTCATTCATGAGTGTCGGGGAAACCCGTATACAATGCTAATTTACATGGCTGTATGTTCATGTTTATGTATTTTTGTTATCCTCTTTAATGGGGATTTTCTTTATTTTATTCTTAGTTTGGGCGTGGTCTCAGTATTTAGGGATTATTTTTTTTGGGCTGTGAGGATTGGAACAGATGGGAGGAAGAGCAGTATTCCCAGCAGGAATTTTTGAAATGTCCTGCCAGGACAGCTGATGTACAGCATGATTTCAGTCTCCACCCAGAACCCCTCTCTTAACTCAAAACACATTGTCTCGTTTTTATCCTAGATGCTGATTTTTATTTTATTTTTTAGTTTTTTAGTTATTTTTTAAAGGGTTGGATTTTTGTTCTGTTTTTTTAATTGTTTTTAATTTATTTAGGGATTAACTTTGGAAATGTCTTAGCTATTGCTTGACCTAGGCTAGGTAGCTTTACCACACATTTCTGTGCAATATAATATGAATGTCATATTTCAGTTCGGAAAACCAAACTAAACATAGTTAAGCACAGTGAAGGACGGCCTGTTTGGGGGAATTGTAGTTTGGTTTAATTTTTTTTACCTGGCATTAGTTAGACGTTAGACATGCCAGACGAGATGTTATTTTTAATAAGTGCCATATAGAGGCAATGCGTATCAGGTGCCATGGTATTTCCCCCGCTACTTCAGTTGAGGGTGCGTGTGACTTATTTCTATATAACTACTATTGATGGTAAGATTTGATGGATCATTTATGTGAACTTTTGTTTTTTACTTAAGTTTTTACTCAATCCAGCAGTGAAGCTCCATTGTTATTTTTTTATTATTTTTTTCTATACTTTTTCCTTACCTTTTAAGGAAAACAAACATTTTTTCCTTACCTTAATCAATAATAATATCGTCGAGTGAAATGGCAGCCAAGCCATGGACGGATGGTGCGTCACAGAGACGAGACAATCAAACCCAATATGGACCCTTGTCTATGAATGTGATCATAATGATTTTCTATTATTGTAAACGCTGCTCCTCAGACATCGTCTCACAGATAATTAAGGGCTCCTCTATCCACCGTATCTGTCTTCATGTTCACACACACACCACACACACACACACACACACACACACACACACCACACACACACACCACACACTGTTTTGTCATCGCTGGCTGGTGCAAAAACATTTTTCCCCCTATCGGTCTTATTTTGTTTTTCCTCACGCAGGCAACAGGATAAACGGGGCACCCAAATTCATTCCATGCTCTATCTTCTATAAGCATAATTAGCCAGCCTTGTACCTCATGAACCTCATGAGTTGGTCCTTATGCCACGCGGACGGATTGGATGAAATTAAGATCATTCCTGGGCTTCTCTTCCATGCCTTTTTAAATGGGATTTAAGATCTTGAATTACATATCCCCCCCCCGGCCCCAAATCTTCTTCTTGGGAGAGGCGATGTACAGCGTGTTTACGGTATGTTTTAGGATCAACAAATCCAATCCTTTTCGCATGAGAACTTTCCGTTGTCCCTGTCCCTGTCCGGCTTGTGGACAGGAGAACCATGTGTGGAAACACTCTTTTCCTACTTCATCGCAGAATACTTTATTGTCGACGGTGGAAAAATGCAGAACGATATATTTAATATATATTTTTTCTTTTCCATATTGATAACCAGCTGACATGCACATGCATCATGTATTTTGGTATTCAACTAGACTTTTTTTGGGGGTTGTGAATTTCTGTTAAAAATGGAGCGGTTTGTACACTGAAGACTTGACGTATTCTTTGGCGAGCTGTAGTTAACTTAGATATAGTTATGCAACAACCTATTCCTAAGGGAAGCGTATTTCATAGATATTGATGCAAGACCCGAGGCTGGTAAAACTGCACATTTGAACTGTTGGTACCGAAGGGAACCAATACAAATAATATAAATAAATATAAGAGGGTCACATGGTACTATGGATGACTTCTAAACCTGTATCAAGTGCATTACACATAAACTGTATTTTGTAAAACAGAATTTTTACAGACGGTATGACTATTGATATTTATCACTGTACGATGCTTGTTCAGTGTTATTTATGAGAGAAATAAAAAGTCACTTTCTTTAAAAAAGTATTTTTGTTTCAAAAAATAATTTCTTGCACTTTCATTCCAATAACATGTATATATTTATTGACATTCAAGCACATTTACTGTATATATGAGTTACACTACAAACCTTAATGTTGTATGAGAAGATCAGTTGTAAACGACACATGATCCAGTGACCATAAAACTATTCTATATATAAGTACTGTATATTTGTCCTTGCTGTCAAAAACATGATCTATAGCCGCATTGAAAATTGATCCCCATAACAAAACGGAAAAGGAATAAGACCCCAAAAAATAAATAAATAAAGCCCATCAACAACACCCCTTAAATCTCCCTCTCTCCCAGCTCATCCATTTTGTTTATGAAAGTATACGGGAAGTGCTCTCTCTCTCTCTATCTCTCTCTCTATCTCTCTCTCTCTCTGTCTCTGTGCCGTCCATCTTGCCAGGCTGGTGATATAAAGGCCAGGCCCCACAAGGGCACAAGGGGGGGGGAACCCCCCAGCCGTAGCACTGGGAGTCTATTGCCAGACATGCAGCTGGCTTCTGGGGCCGTTTGTCACAGTGATTCCAGCCGTTGATGGATGTGTGGATGCTGTGATATAGCCCACCCCCCCCCCCCCTCCCTCTGCCACCGGCACCACTGCTTCCACTTTGCCCTTGTCTCACCGGTGACAGGCGATCTGCAGAGGGGCTGGGTGGAGCCCGGGCTGCTGCCCTGTGAGTATGTGGGAGGGGAGGTGATGACAGCAACAACAAGGCAAGGGACAGTCACCAGGGGGTAGTGTGTGTGTGTGGGGGGGGGGGGGGGTAGGTCATCTTTGACTTGGGCATTTGATTGAGATTGTGTTTTTTAGGAGAGGAATGCGGGGAGCAATACGACCTTGGCGTCCTCTGTGGTTGCAATGGCTGGGAGCCAAAAGTCAGCCGGCCTTTTTTCTTCTTCTTCTGCTGCATGCGAACAAACCCCTCAGTCCATATAGCCCTGACCTACACACACACACACACACACACACACAATCTCCCCATGGCCATCTGCTCCTTACGCCGACCCGACCACCACAGACACGACGCGATTCAGTGCAAGATCTCTGACACATCAATCAAACGCAAATGGATTAAAACGCAAATAGACAAGACATCGCTTCTGTTGGCTCAATCGGGGGAGGAGGGGGGAGGGTTCTTCTTCTGACCCCCCCCCCCCCCTCCTACTCAGCTGAGAGGACACACACTCCCCCGAGGTCCGTCCGCCCCCCCACACACACACCAACATATAGCTGCCCCTGAAGGGTACGCCTTTGGATGCAGTGTCCAAGAACACATCAATAATAATAATAATGATGATGATAATGAAGCTCATAATATATTATATATTACCATGCACTTTACTGCAACATTTGCAATCTGGTTAATGCAAATAATTTTCGCTGTACTGTACATCTGCTGTGCAATGACAATAAATTAGAATATAATCTAATCTAATAATAGAGATGCTGATAATGATTAGGAGATATACTAATAGTTTAAGAACATAAAGTATCCATGATAATGACCCATGTGTGTGTGTTTCAAAGCACATTTCAGAGTAAAACACCAACATAAATCAGATTGTTCTACACGTCCATCCATGAAATCATTAAATGCTGATTTTCATGTCTTTCTATTAGAGCGGGGGGGGGGGGGGGGCGCCCCGAGGAACAGCCTGTTGCCAGAGGACTTTTTTTGTTTTTAACCATGAACCATGTGACTGCTGTCTTGGCTCCAGTGGTTCCAGCTGTTGCCTCCATCTGGGCCGATCTGAGAGTATCTTCTCTGGATGCGCTGGAGAAGACTCTGTTGCTCTCTCTCTTGACAAAGTTGGTCTTGTCTCAAAAGGCCATTGGTAATTAAGGGAAAGCTGTTTCTAACGCTCTCTGGTCGCTACCCCCCTCTGTGGCTATCTGTTGATTGCATCGATTATCTTGCTGGAACAACAACCTCGTCTGTGTGCGCTTCCTGTATCTGATAGTCTGCCTTGTTCACCAGTACTGCAGTCCATAACAGGGTTAATAATCACTGCTTAATAATGCACTTCAATTACCCCTCGGTGATAGGATGAAAGGCATATTCATTTAAAACAACATTGCTTAATAAAGAAATAAGGATGCCCAACTTGTATTGATCCATTGCTTTTAGTGCTTCACAAATTGCATTTACTGGGCTTAATGTTAAAGCACTTTTAAACGTTGGTTTTAAAAGTTATTAAATATTGAATCTTAAATATGGAGGATTTTGAATCCTCCATATTTAAGATTGTTCACACAACAGAGGATTTAAACACAGGGAAATTAGTTTCTCTGTATTTAACCCATCCTAAAAGGGGCCTGAGTCGGTCCTGCCTTGACAGTTGCAAGGTGTGGTAAAGGCCCTGTGGGGGGGGGACTGGGGGTTCTGGTTTCGCTGGTTTGGAGGAAGCCTCCCTTGTCCAACTGTACAGTAAACCAGTCAGACATGTTTAAGATAAATAGAAGACGCCCATGATTGAACACACACTATATATATATACGTATATATATATAACCCCCAGTCTGCCCCACAGGGCCTTTACCACACCTTGCAACTGTCAAGGCAGGACCGACTCAGGCCCCTTTTAGGATGGGTTAAATACAGAGAAACTAATTTCCCTGTGTGTTTAAATCCTCTGTTGTGTGACCAACAAGGACGATTCAAAATCCTCCATATTTAAGATTCAATATTTAATAACTTTTAAAACCAACGTTTAAAAGTGCTTTAACATTAAGCCCAGTAAATGCAATTTGTGAAGCACTAAAAGCAATGGATCAATACAAGTTGGGCATCCTTATTTCTTTATTAAGCAATGTTGTTTTAAATGAATATGCCTTTCATCCTATCACCGAGGGGTAATTGAAGTGCATTATTAAGCAGTGATTATTAACCCTATTATGGACTGCAGTACTGGTGAACAAGGCAGACTATCTATATATGTGCATATATATATATATATACATACATATATATACACATATATATACATATATATATACATATATACACACACATATACATGTATACATACACACACATATATATACACATATGTATATATATACACATATATATACACATGTATACGTATATATATATATATATATATATATATATATACATATATATACACACATTTGAGACAGAGATGTCATTCTAGAGCAGTCAGATAAAATGAACAGGGCAGATTTAAGCCTGAATCACATTCCTGAGTGTTGGCTCATGAATTGACTCGTAAAATGAAGGGCTTGTACGGAGATTATAGTTCTGCAGCCTCAGCAAAAAGGAGCAAAAGCACAATGGAAGTAAACGCCCCTCTAGTGGTCAGTTTACAACACTACACTTCTAGGGGCAATACAATTTTCCCTTCTATAGGAATTTACAACACACATTGTTGTACCCAATGGTACCTTAACGGTTACTTTCTTCACCCATTGTAATACAATACAACAAAACAACAAGGACTGTTTAAACATTTTAATAATTGTTTTAACATTTTTTTTGCATTTCAAAATATCATGTACATGTGTGAGCAGTGAAATAAACAATCAATTAAACAAAAAATATCCATAATCCATTAATCCATGCCTGGAAAGGTGAAGATAAGGCCAGAGCATTAGCTTTCACAGTGAAAGCAATGGGCGGCCTGAGGGCTGCCGACACTGAACCATAAGTGCAATTGGCAAAACAAAGAAGCAATAAACAACCAACAACAATAAAGTATTTTCCTAAAAGAAGAAAAAAAAAATATCAAAAAAAAATATCAACCCATAACCTTGAGCCGCTTTTCTGGCGGCGGCGAGACTGTCTGTGTCTCGCTAACCGGCAGAGAAGCTGCAGTACACCCCCCAGTGGTCGGAGGTGTAGCGCCCACAGTCCAGCTTCTCAAGCCCCAGCAGGGCCATGTGGTTGGGGAGCAGGCACGCCACGCCCTCCCGTATCGCCGGACGCACGTAGACGCGGTCGAAGCGGCAGCGGCAGACGTAGGGCAGCCGCTTGTTGCTGTTGGCCTTGGTGTCCCAGGTGTAGCGGCAGTGCTCCTGCCTGCCCAGCTTCTCCCACACGTCCATCACGCCACTGGGCAGGCCCACCTTAGCCACCTGCAATTAGAACCATTAAGAGGGTTTTACCCAAATGTCATGAATACGAGGTGAATAAAGGTACATCTTATCTGAGGCTATGTAGCCGTACCCAGACTGCGTTGGCTTTTTGCTTGCACACTTTGGTCCAGGGCCGTTGACTAATCTGGACCTGATAAGCGGATGTATACCACCCTCACACTCCACAGCATACACTCATCCACATTCTGCTGTCCCTTAGATGGGACTTTGTTCACTAAACTGACAGCAAGCCACACTCAAGACAGGGGTCATCGTCCAGGTCCCATGTCCATGCATTCCTGAGATGCACACTTATGTATCTGTATGTATCATTGTGTGCACACACACACACACACACACACACACACACACACACACACACACACACACACACACACACACACACACACACACACACACACACACACACACACACACACACACACACACACACACACACACACACACACACACACACACACACACACACACACACACACACACACACACACACACACACACACACAGATGATCAACAACTACCTCTGCTGACCCATTCCAGCAACAGTGGGGGCCCTGAAACAGTCCTGTGACCAACAATGAGGTCATCCATCCTGTGACCACCCTGACCATCATACAGAACATATGTGGAAGCACCACACTCTACTTATGTTTTAATTAAATTGTGGTAAACAAACAGATTGAATGCATGTATATTAGTTGAGTAGAAGTGATTTTTTTTTTTTATTGCATTCATCCACACATCTGTGGTTGATTCATATATTTTGTATTTGCCATTATTTACGTTGATTTAACTTTAATTACTTTAGTCGAGATTAGTGTTTGTATGTCTAAACTACCTCAACTTTATCATTTTGTTTGCAGATCATTATTTAATTGAATCTCATCAGAAGGTCTTATCATTAGATCCAATCAAGTGAAGATGTGAGGACAAACAAACCCCAGCTTCAGATATTAGGATTGCTAAGACATCGAAAACCCTTTAAAAGTTAGACAATTCTTTGTCTCGTCCTCTTGGCGCCTGCGTGCTCCTTGTACAGCTCCTCGAGTCCTCTGAGGAAACCCTCTCAAGACGATTGAGATTCCAAGGGTACCAAGTACCTTCCGCAGACACAGCACGCACAATCTGTGATTAGTTAAAACTAAGTTGAAGTCAAGCTATTCATCGACAGGTTGTGTGACTTTTTAGAACATGCGCTATAAAATGAAAATCGGCTTATCGACTAAAACTTTTAACGGACAAGTTTGCGAAAGTTCAAGATGTTTGTTAACGTTATAGAAGCAAAACTCTCGAGGCAGAGACTAAAAGGGACGACTGCCGTTTCTCTGCAGCCGTTAGTCTGATCGAGCCAAACAAAAGACTCAGCCCACTGTGTCTAGTCTTGATTGTTTATTTACTCCCCCATCATTTATTCATGTTAATCGCACCCCTTTATTTGTGTTAATACAAGGAACTGTATTCAAAGGAGGGGTTAGTAGTGCTCGTGGGTGATGGATCTTCAAATACACAGATTTTCCACTTTGTCTTCAGACTCAATTTGGATAGGTTAATGAATCAATAGTATAATGTAACATATAATATAAGTTTTATTCGGAAGTGGCGCTACATTCAAGTAGTAACAATCTAATTTACGTTTAGATCAGTTTAAGATACTAAAAAAATCACACTGGACAGGATAGTGTAGTGGCTAGTGAGTGTAGTGGCACACTCCAACTTAGCATACAGTGCCGTCCTAGCTATTGTGCTTAACGACTCAGGCTCTCCACAATGAATGCACCATCATTCATCAACACACACACACACATAGTCATATTACTGATGTGGTAATATCAGCTCAAGGACTCAACCTTTTCAGAGGCCACACAGCCTTCTCCAATGCCCTACGCTCCATATGACGATTGATTTCGCTTTCAAAATGATAGCTGAATAGGGAGCAGGATAGCCTTCATCCTACCCTGCTAACAACCAAACTGAATTTGATGGGTGGATGAGAGACACTCGACTGACCTCCGCATCTCGCAGGTTGGTGTCCCCCCCGAAGAGGACGGTGACGTTGTCGGGAGCCTCCTTTATCTTCTGCGTGATCAGCCTCAGCTGCTTTATGCGCTCCGCCGACTGGTCCTTACAGCTCTCCAGATGAGAGGTCATGAGGCTCAGCTCCTGGCCCTGGAACGTCACCTGGGGAGATGAAGGAGGACCACTTTAGGACCACTTTAGGACCTAACTATCTTTTTCTCAACCCGGCTGGGTGCAGACAAACTAAAGCAGTGTTTCACCAACCACTGAGGCCCATTTTGGGTGGCCTGATATGCATATGGTGTCGCAAGGAGATTAGGAGAACTACGACATTTGACAGTGCACAGCATTTTGTTTATAAAGCTCCGGTCATGGGCCTGCATATACAAACAGAGGATTCACAACCACAAGCTAATTCACAACCACAAGCTAATTCACAACCACAAGCAAATACTAGCAAGTGTATGTGCATTATGCTACACTTAAAACCAAAAGTCGCAAGAGTTTTGTATATTTTGCACTAAGGCACTGCCACTTTCATTTCACTGCTCATCCTGCATGTGTATGTGACAAATACAGTTCTTGATTCTTGAACAAAAAAATGGGGTCACGGGCCAAAACAGGTGGAGAACCACACCCCAGTGGTTCTCCACCTGTTTTGGCCTGTGACCCCATTTTTCAACTAACGCTGCTGAATGAAGCACTGCATACTTATATATATACTATATATACTATATATATATATACTATATATATATACTTACGAGACTTATCATACTATCTCAATCACTCCCATGAACTCTCCCAGAAGACCCTCAGTCCTGACTAAAAACAAACTACTACACATATCCATCTCCTCCATGTCACCCATGCATATTCAAAAACGTACACATGGCGAGGGATATGGGCGGGAATTGTACATGTACACACGCCACTTACACGTGTAAGTGACGTGTCTGTCGGTGGCCTAAACCTACCTGAGCAATGAGCAGATTCCTCATCATCTTGGTGGTGGTGTAGGGGACGATCTGAGTGCCCAGCAGTTTGACACGGGACTTCTTCAGCATCATCCCAGTGAAGTAACCTTCCTCTCCGCCTGGAAGGGGGGGGGGGGGGGGGACGTAGCGGAGAAGCATGAGAAAACTGGTGAACAAAAACATTACCATGTCTTCCAACTGCACGACTGCATTGACCTTCAAAAAAAAATTGTACCTTCAATGAGTGTGTAGCTAACTGCTCGTTTCTTCAAGTACAGGACATAGGGAGGAATGAGTTCCTGGAGAAATACCACATCAGGAGAGTATCTATGGAGATAGAAAATAATATTAAACCTAACAATAAACCAACGTTTCAATAAGAGCCATTGTCCCACTAGCTGTAAAATGTGACAGAAAGCTGCCCCTGGCTAATTGCAGGCAGAGGCAAAAAAGGGAAGAAAATGTCTACATAGTTGACAAATGTAGACGTACAAGACTATGTAGGAGCATAAGCCTCTGGCACGTTCTCCCAGGTTGTCGGTGTCTAGCCCATCCACATTCCATGAGATCAGTGACAGCTTCTTCTCATCTTCTGGAGGGTTCTGTACGGGGGTCTTGCCCGCTGATGAACACGCTGGCTCGTCCGTGGTCAGGTCTATGCTGGGGACATGGGTCACAATCACGCGTTCACGTTACTTATGACGGTGGCAGACTCAAGAGTCATCTTCGTGATGCGAAAACAAGTAAAAATGATTTTTAATTAAACTTGACTTACCAGCCCCCCGGAGAAGTAGGCGCAGACGTCTTCCTCTTCTTCTTGACAGCAGGGCCGACGTTGTCTTTGTCTGGCAAATCTTCTATTCCAAACACTTCCTCCATATTTGCCTCAAAGAAGGAATTCAATGCTTTCTGGGTGCGTAGTGAAACACGTAATGCATTAGGTTACATTGGTTGTTTTTGTGATCGGTTATATTTATTTGCGCCCACACAACATGCATGCTGTGATGAATAAATGTTACGCTGTAGTGCTACTGGATGGACATGCAACAGAAAAATACAGTCACAGTATACACATGCTGCACCTCCATCTCCCATTCGTTTTCAGCCAAGTGACATCGAGCTACAGTGTTATCACTGTCGGTTATTTGGACAAACTCTTCGCATAGTCGAAGTTCTTCATCCATTCCAGGGGCGGTGCAAGCCTCGGTTTTTCGTTTAGGCAAGTTGGCATGTGTACCACCGGAATACATCCGGGTGTGTTCGTGTCTGAAAACTGAATATTCATATAGGAATACATATATCAATGGTATACTGTATTTATTATATATTATACTACTAACTATATTTTGCGGGAATTCAAATCTTGTTAAAACGATTAATCCAATCGGTACATTTAAATGGAACATATTTGAGAGGAACCAAACAACGTCTGTGTAGTTGTAACATCGGTACATGTTAGGCAACACACCCCCGCAGACAACAACCTGCTTAGCTCAAGCGTCACATTGACCAGGACAGGGGTCGAAAATGGCTTCTCTGACTTTAAATTCCCTCAAACAACTCATGAAAACAATAGGAGATAGCCCCGGCTTCGACAGAGTCACAAGCAAGGTAAGCATATGTTATAAAGCATACGTTTTGTAGTATATTCGACAAAACGGCAAGTGTTGGTGCGTAACTTCTCGCCGCGTCGTATCGCACTGGTGAATGAATGAATGAGTAACGGTGTCATTTGTATTATGTCCGTACTTTAGCTGAACGTTTTAGCGGCGAGCCCTGGTAAAGTAGTGTGTGAGATGAAGGTCGAGGAGGAGCACACCAACCGAGGAGGCACACTTCACGGAGGACTGACGGCGACGTTAATCGACATCATCTCAACCACAGCCATTATGTACAGTGAACGCGGGTCACCAGGGGTCAGTGTTGACATGAATATAACGTAAGTAGTACATCTTGTATGTATACGCACGAGTCCGACATTGACGTCAGGTTGGTATTGAATCTCAATGACATCATTTCCTAAACAGGTACATGAATGCTGCCAACATTGGAGACGATGTGCTGATCACTGCTCAAGTTCTGAAACAAGGGAGGACCTTGGCTTTTGCCACTGTGGATGTCGTCAACAAGTCTACAGGCAAATTCATTGCACAGGGAAGACATACAAAGCATCTTGGGAACAGTTAATGTCTTCCGGTACAACTACAGTATCACTCCAGTCACAATATGTAAATTAATTAAAAACTAACCTTATATAACCTTGATTTGAGGTATGTTTGTGCTTCAGTGATTGGAAATGGCACCGTCTAATGCAATTGTTTGATATTTCATGTTTGTCTTGACTCATACAAATGACCACTGTACTACAATCAACCACAGGAGCATACGTGTATATGCAATAAATAAAGACAATTATTTTCAGAATTTGCATTGTATTGGGATATGCTCAGCAATATTGATTTGAGAATGACAGAATAAACCGAGAAGAAAAGAAGACCCTCAAACCCCTTCAACTGAAAACACTGAATTAGCAAACAAAACCATAATCATATGCTTCCCAACTTAAACAAGGTTAATTCCAAAGATAATGCTAATTATCCCATTCAGTCCCACATTAAAGAAAAATCAGATCAGCTTTTTGTTAGGTACATTACATTTTAAACATTAGCTTCTCAGCATCACATTTTCCACCAACAGACCCCTGCCAAACAAAACAAAAAGACATGAGCTCAGTAGCCTGGATGGATAGAAAATGAACCGCTTGCATGGAGTCCATTTTTAGCGCCTAACCAATATTTTACAACTTTGGTTTGTATGACCTTCAAAGTTACTCAAGACTTTCTATCCAAGACATGGCGAGCCGGTTTCAGGGGAAAAGCAAATGACACAAAATGACCAGCGTAAACAACCTAAGGCGGGTGTAGAATGAGAAGCATGACTCACAAATTGACATGTTTATCGTCATCATTGCACCTACGAGTTAAAGCGGCTATTTGCCCCCCCATCCAGTCAAACAGATTCAAGTTGTTCTATAAATCTCTTTAGCTTTGACCCACTTCCCTCACAATGCCAACACACTTATCACAATCCTTTTTTAATGACAACAAGGATCACAAACACATCCACCATGAGAACCTGTTGTTGGTTCCCGTTGTGATGCAACATAAGAGTTCCTTCAGTGACGGGTGTCATTGACAGTGTGGCTCCGCGTGAACAACCAACCAGTCAGAAAAACAAAAATCTAATCGGAGAAAAACAAAAGGGGGGGAACAAAATGTTTGTGCAGGTTGAATAAACAATACCAGATGCTTAAGTGGGGGAGGTTATGGAGGAGGCAGACAGGAACAGGAAGTGAGGAAGAGCAATCCAAAAATAGTGGTGGCAGAAGAGCGCCAGGGTGGGTGAGCAGAGCATAACTAAAAGATGGGAGTCAGCTTCAGGGTCATGGAGAGGGGAACACATGGGTAACAAGACACAAAATAAACCAAAAAAAAGGGGATCCAAGTACAAGTTCATTTCTATTGGATGGAGGACAGTGGAGGTGACTAGGTCAACTGCTTCAGTCAGAGGGAGAGGAGGTGGTGGGGGGCGGTTGGGTGCCTTCCCTTTGTGGCTTGGTGAAGGAGGTAGGCCTCAGTCAGGCATGTATGGGCGGAGGTGGTCCTCTATGTCTCCAACACCCCAGCTGGTCAGCTGGTCCTGGGGCAAGTATAGGCAAAGGCTGCACAACTTGAAAACGGTTGCCTTGGTTTTAGGAGTCTGCAGAGATCAAAATATATGGTTGAGACGTGTATGCCGTAAAACATGTTACTCTTACAGATCGTTAAAGGGTCCCCCTATTTTTAACAGCAGATGTGATGTAGCTTAGCCATCGGTACAGTCCAGTGGGTTGTAGGTCAATCCATCGCATCCATCTGGGTGAAAACTTCCATATGTGATGGGGCACATTTTTGAATGGCTCGTAATGGCTAAACAACATCACACATGGTGGTTGATTAGGGGTCCTCAACATCTAACTTTGGCTAACTTACCTGCAAGTGCTGTCTATCCATGAAGAGAAATACAGACTGATTGGGGTTGTTCATGACCATCCCAGCCTTGTCTTTTCGGCCCACAGCATGCAAGAACTGCTTTTCATAGTCGCCGTGATGAAACTCAAACTTGGCCTGTAAATCAAAGGTTTTTTTTATGAAGCAAAACAAACAAGAGGAAGGCTACCTGGAGCTTCTCAAAACAAAACATTAACTACGACGATTATCGTATTGAATTTTAACAGGCAGTTTTGTCCATAAACAGACTATTATAAGTAGAGATAAAGTTTTGATTGATTCTGCCCTTGTTTAAAAATGTACATAGCGTGGTCCTTATCTGAATGAAGCAAAGGGACCCAGCTTTGTCAGTGAAACAAAACAAAAATGTTTCCCTTCGTTCCAGGACCTCAGTGTCACACACACCCCAATACCGCAACTGTGATCACTTTAAATTGTTTTGGCCACAGTGCCCAGCACTATATTACACATTGGTAAACACTATGACCATTCAAAGTACTTTACTATGAATGAAAAACATGATGGCATTTGATGGCTACGTGTCTTAAGTAGAAACCCAAGTGGCTCTATGGTCAAAAACACACGGTATGTCTTCATCGAGGTCTAATCGATTCCCCCATTTGTAGTCGTATAATTTCAGCCAAACAGGCTATATGAGGCCATCTGTAATCGAACCTGAACAGGCCTAAAGGGCTCGTCCTCTGCCCCCTTCCATCTGGAGAACAGCAGACAGACGATCTTCTCAATGTCGTTGCGGGGCCAAAGGATGAAATCCATCTCCTGTGTGCAACCTATCACATCCTAAGAACACCACAAGGAGAGAACATTGTTTAATTCAACAAATGCATCCCAAATATATAATTGTTTACAATACTACCAATACCAGTTAATTTTGCATAGGGCTGGGAAATATGGAAACAAATATCCTGATAAATATGGGCAATTGTATACAATATCATTACATTGAAGTATATGGAAATACTTTGTGTTCCTTTCTCTCTGAAATTTCCAGCCTCAAATTTGATGATTAAGGTCCTATCTTCTCATCATAATTCATTTAGACTTGAAACTTTGTGTCACGATAAGTCGATATCTCAATTTCATGCCAAGGCAATACTGTTCATGGACGATAAACTACAATATTGTAATATTGCCCAGCCTTAATTTTGCATTACATGGCATGCAAACAGACAGTGGTGTTGGGCTCAGTAATAAGTAAGGATTGAAGATGTAATTCCTTGTTTTAGTGCAGCCAGGAGAGTTACTATGGTTTGATCACTAAGACTTGTATTCGTCCGCGGCGTGTGTGGTCTTACCCTGCGCATTGACTGGTATCTGGGGGCGTGCAACTGCACAACGTCCTTTTGCAAGAGTTCTATGGAGCTTTCGAGGGAGTAGCTGGAATCCCGCACACCCCGGAGGATGTTCTCTTCATAGTTGTTGGTCATCACTGGCACCACTTCGGCCACTTCAAAAAGGGCAGACTTCTTTTTCTGTCGGGAAAGAATTAAAACATCCACGTGATAAAACATCTGACCGCGTCAGAACATTTTAAGTCACATATAAGCATCACCTAAAAAAAGGATGTAATTGAATGACACTGGTCTCACCTTGTCTTTGAATACGAAGGCAATATAAATCTTGAAGTCAAACTGATCAGCCAGAGATTCTCGTTTCTTTCGCAGCTGAGCTCGAAGTCGATTCCTTGTTTGATTTCTTCGTGAGGTTGGGTCTCCCATGGTGAGGTTAGGATGGTAGTCTTCTCTTTTATAGAATAATTTCGGTATACTCCTAGCTTTTAAGTCTTACTACAAGTCTTGATAGAGATTTAGTTAGCTACCTCGTCTAAAAAAAATCCATTAACTAGTTATTCACCATCTCCTAAGGAAAAACGACTAACACCAAATGAAAATTCAAGCAAATAAATTATAAAAAAAAAATGATCAGACTTTTGTTTTCATTTTTGTAAAGGGCCAATGTTTAGGATGGGAATGGTAATCAGGTACGACTACATATCCCTAGTCCTCAATTCGAAATTTAGATTTAAGACATAACTTTTCCATAAGAGCCAGAGGCGTCTAGTCAGCTATTCGTTGGCACAGACCTTATTTAAATATAGCAACTCAAACGTGTCTCTGTAGAGGTTGCGACAATCAAAAACACAACCATAGCAACACTTTTGCTAGTTAAATTGAAGACTACTCAAACAAGCCGACACGTGTTGTATTGCTGGGGACATTTCAAAGCCTCACATTCATGACAGTTGTATTACTTGTTCAGTAATGACTATGATTCAGCGCTTATGAACGTGTTTACATACGGTGTGGAAGTGCAGACAAACATGGCAGGTAAACGCAGATGCCAGAAGATGTTGGCACCGACTAACATCGACAACTACAACGCCACTTGACATGTCTTGCGAGTTTTACTGCCATCCGTGTGGCTCTCGGCCCGTGGTTCTTCTTGCACTGTTGATAGTCATGATGACGGTGTACGGTATGTTAGCAAACTAGCTAACCTACGCTAGCACGCTAATCTAGGCTTACACTTCAACACTAACTAGTAGTGAACCAACCAATTACCTACATCTTATCTTTTGACTGATCGGCATAACTGAGGCCTAGGTGTGGTTGGCTAGCTGGCGTACAGTCATTATTTCGAAGTGTTTTACATTCTCCGCCAGGTTCAATCAGAACATGTCTGCTCTGTTGCGTCCAGAGACACACACGGTCGATTGCCTAACTGTTTTTCCTTATGGTCAGCATGTTCGATATATGTTGACCTTCACCATGTCTAGTCACCAACCTCAACCTCGACGGAATCGAAACAGCGAAGCTATGAACCCAAACGACGAACGGAAGAACAATGAGAACAGTCGAAGTGTGTCGTTGACGCCTGAAGTTTCGAGGTGCTCCGCTTTATTCTCCTTCAGTCGTCACCAGCTGACTCTGGGCCCGCATGCCATGTCAAGACGAGCTGACAGTCGGGCGGAGGTCCTCCGTTCTATCAGTCGACAGGTGGGCTAGTGTGTCATCTGGTGGACCCATAGTTAACAATTTCGCCAAATGTCTTTGGTTTTGTTGTCAAGTCTTCGGCAACGCAGATAATAATAATGGCAAGAGGCTCGCCGTTGAAAACCCTTCCCCAAAATGGCTGCACGCGACGACAAAAGATGTGACGTCGCCGGGCACGTGACCGAGTGCAAAATCAACAGGAACATATATATATATATGTGCTCCTGAGCGCGCGCGCGCCGAGCTGCGTCACGTGAGCGGATGGGCGTATTTAAGCTCGTGGCGCGAGTTCTTCATCTGAAAAGCAGCAGTACTTTAAACAACGGCCAAGAACGAACACCGCGTCCAGACAACGGTTTCGCCTGTTTCTGCCTCGACGGTACGTATATTATTATGTAACCAATAATATTATACACAATAAGTAACACGTTTTGTGTTGTGTACGGCTTACTGCTAATGCTTCGCAGCTGTGAACTGCCATCTTTGGTTCGTTGATTACGTTAACAAAAACAACGTATTCACTTTGTAATCCCTTTCACCTGTGTATTGTTACTTGTATCTTACTTTCGTCTAGTCTACTACTTTTTAAATCATCGTATGTTTGGTCCTAGATTTTTTTTTAAGCTACTCTTTTTGTTACCTACCATGTATTGAACACCACGTCCAGTTGTTCTAACGTGTTTTTTTTGTTTGTTATACTTTTAAAGGTTGAACTCCACACGCTTATCTTTTAATCTCATTATACCACCAATCCTGATCAACGCGTTGGAAGAAAATGAGCTCTAACCGAACAGTGAAACTGGCGAGGTCTTCTGAAAACATTCAGGTAAAGAAAAGCGCAATTTCACCATTATGTTCTGTATACCACGCTACTATAGTATCTTATTTACATCTAATAAGTCATGGGTAAAGAGGGAGTCCCTTCTCTGGAAAATTCTTAAACATTAACCGAATTGGCTCCTTCACCACCCATTAACTGTCTGCTAACGTCCCACGGCTTTTAAAAGGGTTGAACACTGATGATAACATTCGTTTTGGGGAATCAAACTGTTGGCCATTGTGGGTACATGAAAGGACTGCTTATTGTCTGTTGAAGTCGATACCACAATTATACTAATGGTGATATTTCATCCCCATACTTGTGTGTAAAATTGCAATGAGAAACCAGATTACATGCAGCTGGTCTTGTTTTGATACAGCTCGTCTTGTCTGACTGTTTTCTCACATCTGTGTAAACTTGGTCAAATGTCTTTCTGATTTTTATTTGTATGGGCTTCTAGGTTGTGGTTCTGCACATACAAATGAGCCAAACTCAACGTGATACTAAATTGTAAACAAAGAAGCACCCACTTGATTTCATCTAACCACTCAAATGAAACGGCTCCATCTCGACTGGTTGCACTATTGCCTGACCTGGCCGGCCCCTTTTTCCCACGCCTCGTGAGCAATCCGACAGTGGTTCAGCAACCTTCTCTTAATTCCCTTCTCAGTGTTGTGAACCGTTGTAACTAGAGTAAGGCAAAACATATCACCGCAACGGCGGGAACACGACATGGCTTACATTTTAAAACGGGGGCGCTAAAGAATAGAGTTCCCGGTTTCCATTTTTCTGGCAAAGCTGATTAGAAGCCACATTTCTTAACTTCCCCCTTTTTGTTTTATTTTGTTGTCTTACAGAGCTTCTTTAAACATCCTAGCCAACCCATGGATCCCAACAGAAAAACACTCAAAGGCCTCCAACCTTCTGCTGCCAACAAGAACGTGGGCAAGGTGTCACAGGTATGCACCGGCGACGTTTGACTTGACTTTGCCATGTGTTGTAAGTAAAAGCTTTCTGTAGCCCCGACGCACAGACTCGTGTGACATGTTATGCTCATTCGCAGGTGGGGAAAGTCATTCCCAAAAGAAAACACTGGGCGGTAGAACAAGAGAAGGGAGCCAAGAGGGCAAAGGCGGAAGTCAAATCCACCCAAACGGACGAATTGCCAGATGGCATCTCAAATGAAGCGTATGAGCTGATGGTCAAAGGTATTTAAGTTGTACCGCGTTAACCGCTCACATCTGGTGCGACTCGGCCGTCTCAATTACACTGATGTGCGTCTTTGATTTGTGTAACTAATCTCTCCCTGTACGAATTTAAGAAACGCCCCCCTCCACGTACTGGAAAGAAGTGGCAGATGAGCGCAGAAAGGCCTTGTACAATGTCCTCCAGGAAAACGAGAAGGTGAGTTAATCACTGAGCTGTCGTGCTAATGGTTAGGCGTCAGGTGAGCAGTTCTCATGCTCCCAGCTGGTGTTCTTGAGCAATCTGATGCTAAAAGTGTTCGGTTGCAGTTCCATTACAACTTCAAGTCTCACGTAAAGGGACTTGAAAGCACAATTTTACTTTGTACATGCAGTGACGAAAATAAAACTGTACGTAACGTATAAATACACATTAGTGTCCAGAAAGGTGGCGTAAACGTCTGTGGGGAGAAAAAGCTACGAAGGTGTACGTGCATAGAAGGCCATCCTGATGTATTCTGATTAACTGTTTGATTAAACATGAATGTTTGTCTAAATTGCTGAAGTTTTTTGAATTTTTTTTATTAATGTTTTACTTGGGCTGGGCACATGCTTTTGACTAATTTAAATGTATTTTCACGCATGTCAGCTCCACAAAGACATTGAGGCTAAAGATGAGCAGATATGCCAGCTGAAGACTGAAAACGGAGAACTGCAGGAACTGGCGCAACATGTACAGTACATGGCCGACATGATTGAGGTAGGATTTCTTTATTTAGTTTGTCATTTTATCCAAGTGAGGGTAATGTTGGTGTGATGTCTATAGCCAGAAGCTGGGTTCACAAGCTGGACTGCTTTGGCAGAAAGCTGGTATCGGTTGCTTCTGCACATAAACGGATGTGTGCAAAAAGTACTGGCAATACAATTACATTTTCTACTATATATTTTATGTGTAGCTAGTTCTGCTGTTTATTTGCCATATTCACCCATTTGTACACTATTTTAATTGAACCAAAGTGTTGGTTACTTCTGGGCAAATGTACTGCATGCATCTTGCTGCAATAGTTTCTCATGCAGCCCATTGCTGTGCTGCATTGGACATTAATGGGCTTGACTGACAGTGGTGTAATTGGATTCTTCTATTTTTAGAGGCTCACTGGAAAGGGCCCAGAGAACTTGGAGGAGCTGAGGGAGATTGCCCTAGACCTGGATGAGAAATCTGAGACTGATGCAAATGAGGAGGAAGGTGAAACGTCTCTGGAGGAGGAGGAGGAGGAAGAAGATGATGAAGAGTCTCTGGTTGAAGAGGCTGAGTCATGTAGCGAGGCAGAAGAGTCCTTAGAATGAAGATGCATAACCTTCAAATGGATAACTGAACTGTCTGTGTTTTAGGGATTTGTCTTAATACATTTTTACATGCCCCCTTTTTTTTTTTTATTGTAACAAAACATTGATAGAATACTTATTTGAATGTCTGGGCTATGAAACAAACTATGACGACTTAAAGTTGCAGTCCATTTTAGATGGCCCTTTTTGTTTAGTGTTCTACAAGACTATGCTATTATGCAGTTTTATTGCATGCTTGTGTACATATGCTTTAATTGCACTGTAAAATAAACGTTTTAATGATTTTACTTGGCTAGTGCTTAATGCGGTACATTCATGGCATCCTAGTTTTTGGTCCCGCTTACGGTCTGGGCATGGGGTGACTGTTGTGGTGGCCAAAAACCCCAGGGGAGGAGGAAGGAGGCCTGCCGACCACATCTTCAGGCTCTCCGAGGCTATGGGCTGCCTTGGGTCGAATTGTCGCCCTCTTGTAGAACAGGCTGTTGAGATGGCAACTCCCCTCCTTTGGGCACTGGATAACCTGGCATGATCCACGCCTGCATCGTACAGCCTAGTTAACGGCCTGTACACTAGTACTAGTGGTCTTGCGCTCTACAATTAAGGGCGTCCCTCCAATGAACAACCCCACTTGACTTAATGTATACTTCAACTGGACATGGCTTGTTTATAAGGAACACTAGTGTTTCATAGCCCTTCAAGAAGAGTGTCCTTCAGCTCAATGGCAGTGTCAACGGGGACTTTACCTGTAAATGTGCTGCCCGTTTTCTTCAGAGGCATCGCACATGCTGGTAAACGCATGCAGGAGGACGATGGTCTGTCAAATGTGGAGCTGAGGAGGTTTATTTTAAACTTTGTAGTGCATTGGCTTGGAGTCAGATCTCTATGGTCTTAAAGAAACATTGATATAAAAATGTACTTTAATGTATTGTAAACTCTTGACATGATTGCACAGATGAATGCTAATATACACTGGTACAGAACGTCAGGTGCATTTCATTTAGATTTTCTCAATTGCGTTGGCACAATTCTGCAAACCACTGGGCACATTAGATCGCAACAGATTTGAATTCCTTATTTAAAACAAATTGGAAATGTTGCAAATAAGCACATTCTACAATTATCAATTGACCATATCTTGCTGATCAAAACTGATTATGTTGCTCCTCGGTTCAATGGTCTTGTTGTACTCCACTGTTGCATGTATGAATTATTATAACTGAAATATAAATTAATATTAGTTATATGGAATTGTAACTTCCACTAAATTGGTAATTGCCTGTCAGTGGATGTTTGAAAATATCAGGTGTGAGGAGGATGATCTGTGGCCAGAAAAGACAGGACATCCAGTGAGGTGGAGACTTTAGTGTAGCTGTACTGTGTTGCAGTGCTAGGCTATACATACTTTTCCTATGTTGTGCTGTAAGTTTTCTTTGTTACTTTAAGTGAATAAAAATACAGTAACAATTTCAATGGAAATGTGAGTAATGTTAAACCTTGTTCTGTCTAAATCAGCATTTGAATAGTATTCAGTTTGATACACTGAAGGTGAGGTGATGGCGCCGTACATGATGGCTGCCATGTTGCGAGCTCCCGCACGATGTGCGGATGCTGTTTGTGGACTACAGCTCAGCCTTCAACACGATAGTTCCTGCCAAGCTCGACACCAAGCTTAGAGGTCTAGGCGTGCCCCCATCCACGTGCAGCTGGATACTGGACCTCCTGTCGGACCGCCGCCAGATGCTGAGGATGGGCAGCACCACCTCAGAGCCACTGACCCTCAACACGGGAGCCCCCCAGGGATGCGTGCTGAGCCCTCTCTTCTACGCCCTCTACACCCACAACTGCATGGCTATGCACAGCTCCAACGTCATCAAGTTTGCTGACAACACGACAGTGAGACAGCCTACAGGGAGGAGGTTGGATCCCTGGAGCAGTGGTGCCAGGAGAACAGCCTCGCCCTCAACGTCATGAAGACCAAGGAGCTGATCGTGGACTACAGGAAGCAGAGAGGAGAGCACAGCCCTATCTCCATCGACGGTGTTGCAGTAGAGAGGGTCAGCAGCTTCAAGTTTCTCGGTGTGCACATCTCCGAGGACCTCACATGGTCCACGCACACCACACACATGGTGAAAAGGGCCCAACAACGCCTGTATTTCCTCAGGCGTCTGAGGAAATTCAGCATGGGCCCCCGCATCCTGAGAACATTCTACACTGGCACAATTGAGTGTTCTTACAGGGTGTAAGAACACTCACCGCCTGGTACGGGAACTGCACCGCACTCGAGCGCAGAGCGCTTCAAAGGATGGTGCGGACAGCCCAGTATATCGTTGGAGGTGAGCTACCCTCCCTCCTGGATATATACAACCAGCGGTGCGTGGCCAAGGCCAAACATCATAAAAGAAAATGCCCACCCCAGCCACCAACTGTATTCACTTTTACCGTCAGGCAGGCGATACCACAGTATCTTGTGCCGCACAAACAGACTTAGAGACAGCTTCCACAGTCAGGCCATCAAGCTGCTGAACAAGGGTGTATAGCATATAACAATGTACATTTTATTACATTGATTTATATATATATATATATTGCATTTAATATATAATTATATATATATATATAGTTTTTATAACTGCCGTCTGTCGTCGGGTATTGCACATAGGATTTTCACTCATTGCTTATAAACTGTGACAATAAACTGACTATAAACTTGACACTATAGCTGAAATGTGGATATAAGGAACATTTCCAGGGTCCACTGACATGTAAACAAGTTGGCAACTTTTAATTGAGGTTATTGGCTTTTTCTATGAGACAATATGTGTTGGGCGAGTTATGACCGTTTGCAGGTGAGCTCTGGTGTTGGGTTGTACCATAAGCTATTGAGCCTTTTACGCCATATTCTCGCCAATTTTCACCGGCACGTCACGGCTTGAAGAGAATAGAGAGGCCCTTCTGCATCCATGACCTCTTGTCCCGCCGCCGTCCATCTTCCGAGGTCCTTATAAACGTTTCCTCTGTTGGAGGAAACGGGCGGCGCTCGACGTGGCCCTTAAAATTATGTTGTTTTTTTTACGTAAACATGGCAGAATATTTCTCTTACCCTTCTATTTCTATAAAGGGTGTTCTCAATAAAGAGTTTGTTAAAATCCCCCAAACTGTTCCATGTGATTGGACTACATATCAAAATATATGAATTGGGTTACAACCCTTCTTTAAACAGCCACAATAGACGAGTGAGGAATCCAATCAGGAATCATTATCATTCATCATTCATTTTCATAATTATGCAAAAATAAAACTTTATTGCAACTTTCAATGAGCATATGAAATACTGTGGAGCGGGATGGAGTAAAGTGTTATACAGCTAATACAGCGACAACTGAAGCTATTGAACACAGAGGCAAAGAGTGCAATCTCAGAACGCGGCTCACAGATAGCAGATTTTTGTTAAAGCCACTGTAAAAAAAACAAAAAAACAAAGTCAATATATATATTTATAAATGTTTTGCCAACATGTGCTTTTTGACTCAAAATTGAAAAATAACTAATGTGTAACACTGGTCAACAGATAAAAAATAAACAGATTCAAATATTAACAGGAATTACATGTGTGGTATATATATTGTATTCAATGTCGTTATGCTCTTCACCTCAACATAAAATAAAACGTCATAGTTTGCACAATGGGGGGCAAACCCCAGCATAGAAAAAATAAACTAAAGCACTCTTCCGTCTTTAAAGAGCAACCGTCACACATTTAGAGCTTCTAATAATAAAAAATACATATTTCACAAAAATAGTTCAGCTTGCTTTATTCTATTATGGCTTCTGAAGTGTGCAGCTGTAGAATCGAGTTTGAGGTTCGTACAGGATTCCAATGTTATTCGTTGTTTTACTGTGCTTCTCTTCTGAGGCTAGCGTCGTATTCCTGACAAAAATGCAGATGTTTGTATTGTGATGATGTTAAACATTCAGAGTGGATGACGAATTAGTACTTAATGGAATCGGTTTTTTTCTGCTTTGGTTACGCAAAGTGACTTGAAGAAGAATATAGAGCAAGGTGACACTTCTAAAATATAAACCGTCCCATGGGGATTTGGGCAATTTGGATGAAAAAAACAACAACCATATCTATAATATTATTTCCCTATGCACATCTCTGCATTCAAAAATAAACTCCAATTCCAAAAAACATTAAATAAATTTGTGAAGATAATATAACGGTAACAATTTCTGTTATATTTTCTTTTTTGTTTCAAACTAAATATAAATATAAAAATCATACAAGACGTGGAAGATCATCTGTGCTACATTATGTAGTAACGTGTCACAGAATATTAGACTCGAGAATATTAGAATCACAAAATGACAAATAATAAATACATTTGAGTGAACAACAGACTCAGTAGTACCGTAACACCGGTTCAAATCAAATCCAGAGCCCTAACCTCCCCAAACAAATTTCAGGTTATGATATGAGTGAGACGAGCTGACACAATGCATGGTTACAAAATGTAACCTCTGGTATTATTACATCCAGTAGTATATACGCGTACACAATCTATACTACCCAAAATGTCTCCTTATTGTACCGTTATGCACAAAGTTGTGCACCTCTCGCGAAAAGGCCTTAAACTTGCAACCACACCACATATTCAGTAGAAAACAAGATCTAGAAGAAGGGATGCCGTTGTTAATCTGCCCATCTTGTCATACCAAAAGCACACATCCTAAAACGCACTTCGTAAAATGTGAGTATGTGATCCCAAAGAAACTCTGAGGTTCAAATGTATTCATTGATCCCTAAAATAGTTTTTTAACCAAAATAATCCAACCTAAGGTCATCTTGGAAACCACCGCCGCCGCTGACTCACCGATGGCCCACAAAGAAAACAACAACAACAAAGAATCCCTGAAACTGACAAAGTGAAACTTAAAATTGGACAGAACTTCAAAATAATACCAAAAGATAAAAATCCAGTTTGGAAACGACACACTCCACATTACGTCGGCCCTGTACAATGTGCCATATTTACACGCCTGCAACAGTGACAAAAACCTAAAAATATAAATAGCCCCACACACGTTGTGTAGTCCAAAAAACAAACAAAAAAAACAAGCCAACCAACATAACTAATTGATACGGCGAAAGATCACCATTAGAAAACCTTTGATAGCAACTCTGACAGCTTAGGTGATCGTTGAAAGCCTCGTCATATTCATAGTGACAAAGTGGTGTGCCGCAACGACGGACAGCACGGTTACAGTGGTTGCTAGGCAGAGAGGGCAGTTTATTTGGGAAATGTGCTTCGAGGACGTCTGGAGACGCAGCATACTGTATAGCTTCCCCTAGGGACCAAACCTCCCACAACCCCCTTCCAATCCTGTGTTTTTGAAGGGGGGGGGGGGGGGGGGGGGAATCCATAATTCTCAGTCTTTGCAGCACCCAAATGGGCCCCATGGGTCTAGTTAACGTCTCTCTCTCTCTCTCTGTCTCACTCTCCATATATTTCATGTAATATTGCTCTGCGCGTCTGGCTCAGAAAGCAGGCGGGAGCGAGTGGGGACCAAAAGACCTTCGTTCACCCAGCCCGTCGTTGGGCGGGGAAAACCTTCCAGGATCATTGGAAAACAACGACAAGCAGATGCATCCTTTTTGTTGCTCCATTTCCCCACCCGGGTATCAGCATTTACACTGCTTTAGTGGTTTCATGGTTTCTCCAAGGATCCTAGAGGACTCACCCACCCAACACTCACCAACGTGGCGGCTAGGCGGTTGGAAGGAAGGGAGCGGTGGGGTGAGCCGAGGTGGTGGTCAACCAGGGCCGTGCTCAACAGCCCCGATAGTGGTTGTTTGCGAATGTGGCTTTCAGTGTCCTGATGAATCTTGGTATCCCTCTTATAACCCGATTCATTATCAGCGTCTTGTTGGAGCGGTCCGTCTGGACAGAGATGAACAACACCAGTGTAGCGCTGGAGTAACCAAGCAGTGTAGCCACGCCTGTGTTTGGGAGGGGGCAGTGGTCTTGGTCATGGCCTGCATAAGTGTGTGTGTGTGTGCATGTGCACTACTGGTACAGTGGGGTGGGGGAGGGTGGTTAGGCCGAGGGAGTGTATCCTCCTCGGTGTCTCAGAAGGCGGTGGTGACCGCGTGGCCCCTCCGGGTCCCCATCAGTATCATCTCCCCCGGAACCATATCTAGCTGCTCGTACGCCAGACGGCCCTCCTCGCCTGGAAAAACAAAACAAACATGGTGTTACAACCCATTATATATACAATAATGTCAAGCTCTCGCTTTGGGTTGGCTCGCTCCATGGTTTTCTCCAAAATCGTCTTTTACTCACCAAATGCGAGAAGCGTTTCAATCGCCACATGACGTAACTCCTCATCAGCGGAGTCACAGAGAGCCACTACTGCCTTGATGCTCTCTGCCGCCTGGACACGGAGAAAGAGAGACGGAGACAGAGAGATATTACATTACAGTCATTTAGGAGACACTTTTATCCAAAGCGAGAACAACTCGTCACCAGAAGTCAATAGTGCATTTAATTCCTAACAAGTCTCCAAGAACTGAGCCAGTGCTCAGTAATAAGTTCAGGTAAAAGTACAATTAGCTAAAAGTACAATAAGTTGATGAACAATATCTAACTAACAATCTTCTTAGAAAGACGCTAAGACGAAAGACGGGAGATGGAGACCGAGACACAGAGACAGAGACATGGAGAGACGGAGACAGAGAGGTCAAGACACAGAGACAGACAGACAGGCAGAGACAGTGGCAGAGAGACGGAGACATGAAGAAAGAGAGACATGAAGACAGAGACAAAAATATAGAGAGAGACACAGTTCATGAAGGTCAATGCTGCTTAAAAGGTCAGTGCAAAAGTCGCCATACCAGAATTTTGTTTTATCAAATGTTTGGCCACTTTCACTATGTCATTATTAATGGTTCAAATTATACATTCCACTTAACCAACTGTGATTCAGGTAACATTCTACAGTATTTAGAATTAAAACTACTGATCACATTTCAGCATTCAAAATTGTGTCAGCCGTCTCAGTTGACCTCACTGACCTGCAGACAGCAGAGAGCAGCACAGGCTGCCCTCTGGCTCTGGACGCCCGCCTCCGACAGCGCCTGGCTGTAGCACTCTACCGCCTTTTTGACACACACACACACACTTTTATTATTATTTATTATCACTTTTATTTTAACTATATTCTTGAATTATTATGAACTATAATTCTTGAATTATTATGAATTATAATTATCTTATATTGGTTGAGGCCAAGGCAATCATAGACAATTGTGTCCGTCATGCTTTAAATATTAAAATTTAACTCATGTGGAACACACCACTTTCTATTGACTTAATTCCACTGAACCAAAACACACCCAACGCACCGTGTTCCTGAAGTGTGTGAGTGAGGCAGCAGAGGAGAGGTAGCTGGCCGCAGCCCTGCTGACCTCCGGCTCCTCTGTAGTCAGCAGGCCGGCCAGGGCCCCGAGGGTGGCGTCTCTGGGCCAGAGCTGGGCCGCAGACACCCGGTCCAGCTCAGCCAGATGTAGGCTGGAGTCCCCGCTGTTTAGGGCCTCCGCAAACACACCTGAGCACCGGATGCATGCAAGTGTTTATGAGTTCATGAGGTTTAACTCCCAGTCACAGAGATGGACTCATTAGATCACGGCTTCCCAAACTTAAGAATGCCTAATTAGAAATCTGAAATTCACAACTCTTTATTCACAATATTCTCTATATAATATATATAATCTAATACAACTCTTTATTCACAACTCTGATCAACACACGAGTTAAGAAAGTATTTCCATATATATATATATATATACATATATATATATATACATATACATATACATATACATATACATATATATATATATATATATATATATATATATATATATATATATATACATATACATATACATATATATATATATATATATATATATATATATATACATATACATATATATACATATACATATACATATATATATACATACACATATATATATATATATATATATATATATATATATATATATACACAGTATATATATATACATATATATATATATATATATATATACACAGTATATATATATATATATATATACACAGTATATATATACGTATATATATATATATATATATATACACAGTATATATATATATATACACAGTATATATATATATATATATATATATATATATATACTATATATATATATACACAGTATATATATATATATATATATATATATATATATATATATATATATATATATATATATATACTATATATATATATATATATATATATATATATATATATACACACAGTATATATATATATATATATATATATATATAGTATATATATATACATATATATATATATATATACACACAGTATATATATATATATAATTTGACGTTGAATCAACTTTACAATTTCAACAGGCATTTTTACACTTTTATACACTTACACAATTATAGATTTATATTATATATTTAATCATAATTTCCCCTCAAATAAATGTTTAAACTAAACTACTTTTTCTTTATTTATTGTAAACGACCACTGGCAGCCCACCTGCAGTACCTTGACGGCCCACTGCACTAGATGCCTTATTAAATATATATAAACATTCCTGATAGATATTAACAAATGAAAAGGCTGTGAAAAGGCTCTGTCCACAAGTGCTACAATATCCTATTCTCAGACAATGAGGTTTGAATCGTCAGAGAGAAAGGACATTTCCATATACACTATTCAATGTAATGACCCTCAGCTAGACTGTTCAGAAGGGTACTTGGAGCGTATCATGATATACTGTATATATTGGATACGGTGTAAGATTCCCCAGGATTAACGTGGATAATAAACACTTCCATATATACGGCCCCAGCCCTCGATGAAGGACACTCTCCCCTCCCGGGCCCCTTACCCTCCTGCAGCAGGTCCGACAAGTGGGCTCCCATGTCCCGGACGTCGTGCCGCAGCAGGTAGCTGTGGAACTGGAACACGGTGAGGACATCCTGGGGGGGCTGGGGTTGGTTCACCATCTCGCTCACCATCGTACTGATCACTACACAGGGAGAGAGGGGGGAAGACGGTTTGAACCATTTAAATACTGTGGCTGGCACTCTTCCCAACATCTAGCGGGGGGGGGGGTTAGGAATCTGAAGCTCAAGCACGCCTACAGGTTGGGGCTGTATGTGGACACCCTGGGATGAAACCCAGTACCTTTCGGCCCGAGGGGTGGAACACCCTAACCCACGACACGACACTACCCCAGTCTCTGCAGAGGACAAAACTGTTGGGCACATGCTATGAAGCTATGCGACAAGTATATGATGGGTATGTATTTTGAGGTAGGGATGGTAGGGATATGTCCCCAGCAATATTATGGGATGGACCGGATTGTCCCAAGCACTACTTTTGATTGACATCTGTACAAGCTCCTCCCATATGTTATATATTTGTATATACTTATAGTTTATAAGTTATAGGTTTTTTCAATTTTCGATAGTTGCATGGCACTGCCACTTTCATTTCACCGCTCATCCTTGCATGTGTATGAGACAAATTAAGTTTTGTTGATTCTCGGAATCTTGGAATTTTGAATCCCTCTGGACCTCCCAATCTTCCCGTCTGACATAACCATCACGTTATAATGACTCGTTCCCATGGCGACCCCTACCTGATTGGACGGTGTCGCACGGGTGCTGCTGCTGCAGTCCGGCCAGGTACAACCCGTTCATGTGCTTGACGACGGGCTCCAGGGCGGTGTGAAACAGCCCCCCTGACCCACTGCACTCTGACCACAGGGTGGACAGCTGGGGCCGCTCCGCTAGCCCCGGGAGAACTGAGGGGACTGGGGGGGGGGAAAGAGACACAGAGGTGTTAAGGCTCGGGGAGACATATGGGCGGGGGCGGGGTCTGGTAGTGTCATTGTAAATTGTGATGAAGATGAACAAAAATCAGTTGACATGAAATGCGTTTCATGTTGCGAGGAAGCAGGATCAAAAGTTCGTTTTTTTCTAAAGTGAGACACGATCGTTGTTATTATTAACCGTAGAGAATGACATCCACGTCGAAACATCTCTATTTCTGTGGCTTGTTTTGAATTATTTGTATTAACTATTATTCCATGTTAGGCTGATGTATCTTCCAAACATTAATACATCACCTAACATGAACATAATGCATGCATTACTGCCTTTCGACTGTAAGATCTTCATGTCTTGTACACATCATTCAAATTGTTATTTCAATCATTTTATTTATTCTATTTTTGTTTTATTTTTATTTTAAAATCCATGTCTGCTGCCCTTGGGGCTACCTACCGTCTGCAACAGATGTGACGTTTGCCAACGTGTCCATGCTAATCTCTCCCAGCTCCTCAAACAGCTGAGTCTGGGCTGTCAGCTTCTGCAGCAGGCTGCGACGCTGCCAAACACTGACCCCGCTGGTCAACAGCTGTCATTACATCCAAAAGGTGTCAGGTGAGTGTCATGAACATACAATTATAATTGTTTATTTTTGCTTCTTGTTGTAATATAATAATGTAATAATGTAATAATCTTAACTCGACTCAATTAGTTACCTGGATCAGGTGATTGCAGTACTGCAGGTGAATGACAACAGCCACATCCAGGCTCTCGTTTCCTGTGGTGAGGGGTAGGGGGCTCCCGGCCACGCTGTTGCCCACTCCTGTGTCCTCTGTCAGGGCTTCGCTCAAGTGTCCCCTGGCCTCTGGATGCTGACCGCTGGAGAGACGCAGAGAAGGAGAGAAACACTTACACAACGTGACCACGAGGGGGCAGTAGATACACACATTTCGAGCCTATCTAACGTTTGGTCAGGCTCAGTTGGCAGTTTCAATTAGTAAAAATAGAAACATACACGCAACATTTTTGTATAATACAATTAAGAAATAACAAAAACAAATTATGTATTTAGCGCTAGCACACTAGTATGCAATACTTTGATGAAAGTGTATCATTGTCTCATATTTTGGTTAAAACCGGTCCCTCCCTCCCTCTCCTCTCCTCTCCTCTCCTCTCCTCTCCTCTCCTCTCCTCTCCTCTCCTCTCCTCTCCTCTCCTCACCCAATGCGAGCGCCCTCCATGTCGAGCGAGGGAGACCTCTGGGGAGGGGTGCGGAGGATGGCCCCATCGTCGCCGGTGTCCTCGTCGTCGAAGTCCGACGTGTTGAGGAAGTCAAAGCTCTCTAGGGCGCTCTCCACCGTCAGGCTGAGGCTGGACGACCGACTCCTGTGGCCCGGCAGCCGGCACTGAGGGGGGGGGATGATGGAGGAGGGGGGGGGGGGGGGGTTAAAACTCTTAACCCCTTGATGGATGTAATTAGGATTATTTGGTTAAATTAAACCTATGACACAAACTCAGTCATGTGTATATCAGTTGTATCAGTTGGGGTGTAAACCTGTGTGTGTGTGTGTGTGTGTGTGTGTGTGTGGTCTCACCTTTAGCAGGTCCTCCAGGCGCATCACTTCCTGCTCCAGGTCCTGCAGCTGGCTGCAGCGCTGCGTCAGGGCCTCCAGCCTCATCAGCAGGCTTTGCACCGCCTCCTCCAGGCTGCTGCCGCTGCCCTCCCCGGCCCAGCTCAGGCCTCCGCCCCGGGCCGCCGCCTCCTCCTCCTCCTCCTCCTCCTCCTCCTCCTCCTCTTTCTCCCCCCCCTCCACTTCCCCCTCCTCCTCCTCCTCCTCCTCCTCCTCTCCCACCTGGGACCCGTCCTCGTGGTCCTCCTCGGGCCCCATGTCCGCGGAGGTCAGCCTCCTCACCAGCTGGTGGGTGAGGCTGCCTGCGGCCTCGTCCGTGTCCAGCTCCAGGGGCTTCAGGTCCAGGTCGGTGTGGTGGTGCAGGTACACGTCCTCGGGGGCCACCGTGGACAGCCGGCTCTCGGAGCACAGCGACGAGGGCCCGGAGCCCCCGAGGTCAATGCGACACGACTCTGTGCGCTCCCAGTCAGAGTCGTCCACGCCGTACGCCTCGTCGCTGGCGAAGCACCCCCCGCCACTGCTGCAGCTGCCTCGGCTACCAGACTCATCGTCCTCCTCCTCCTCCTCTTCTTCTTCTTCTTCCTCCTCCTCCTCCTCCTCCTCCTCCACCACCTTCACCACCTTCTCTTCCATCACCACGTTCTCCTTCGCGATGGAGTCCTCTCTGGTGGCCGGGAGCTGGGGGCAGGAGGCGTACGTCTCCGGGGGCGTGACGGTGATCTCGGGGTTGGATTGGCCGGGCGTGATGGGGCGGGGCTGGAGCTGGGGCGGGGCTGGAGCTGGGGGCGGGGCTGGAGCTGGAGGCTGACGTGTCGGAGAAGGTGAAAGACAGGCGCTTGCACTCGGCCACGCTGCAGCCGCCGTGCTCGAACACGTCGTCCGGGAGAGTGGACTGATGGTAGGGAGAGAGAGAGAGAGTAAATGAGAGAGAGAGAGAGAGAGAGAGAGAGAGAGAGAGAGAGAGAGAGAGAGAGAGAGAGGAGAGAGAGAGAGAGAGAGAGAGAGAGAGAGAGAGAGAGAGAGAGAGAGAGAGAGAGAGAGAGAGAGAGAGAGAGAGAGAGAGAGAGAGAGAGAGAGAGAGAGAGAGAGAGAGAGAGAGATGCTTGATCGTTTGATGAGGTCAATGCATATGTATGAACGAGAGCGAGGAGAGGGAAAGAGAGAGAGATCAGGTCGGTTCTCCAAACTCTCAAAACATCTAAACAGCTCAACCATCCTCCCAAGATCCAATGTCAACCAAGCAAGAAAGACCTTCCAGTCCAGTCCCCATTGTGAACATGAGGTCTAACCTTCCATCCAGCGTGAGAAAGCAAGCAGCTCGGCGCGTGAAGAGAACCACACACAGCTGACAGACATGCCCCCATGGCAAGCGCCACTCATTCTGGGTGAAGGAAAGGGGTCTCCAGGGATGGATAGAGGGGTGGAGGTCACAAGGTGGTAAAAGCGGGGTGGGGCGGGTGGGGTTTCCCCACACAGCACACTCACATAGACCTCCAGACTGGACTTGGGCCTCGGCCGGAGCGAGGCCAGGTCGCCAAACGAGCGGCTGCGCCTCAGCTTCTCCAGCAGGCTGTCACGGAGCGCGTGCAGGAAGGAGAGCCGCTGGGGTTCCGCAGGGTGCGGACGCCACTGCTTAGCACCCAACGGCATGTGGGATTTGAGGAAGGGGGGGTGGGGTAGGGGGGAGGGGAGAGGAAAATGCGTGTGTTGGGATATTAGATGCAAGGGATAGAGCCGGGGGAGGGAATGGGTTAAGGGTTAAGGGGGGGGGGGGGGTCAAGGGTTAGTTTCCGAGGGGCAGGCACTGGTGGTGTTACAACAACATATATAGGACATAGGACAGCATCATCAGAGCACAGAACAGAGACCGGGGGGAGGGGGGGGGGGGGGTGCACGGTGCAGACAGTCACAGACAGTTAGTGTAGCGCCACTCGCGATAATTAGTGACAGTGACAGCGAGTTTGGACGAACCCTGGATGAAGGAACCTACTCGCACCTCCCCCCACCCCCAACACCCCCCAACCCTCTCCCCCCAAAAGACCCGTCTAGTCTAGATCCAATTCCCTGCTGCTGCCGTTCTCCACCCAGAGAGAGGAGCCACGCCGCCACCGGAGGGGGGGACTCACAAAGAAGTGGGTGTCCTGGAAGGTGGGGGTCTCGGGGGTACCCTGGCTGTAGATGGACACCCGCCGCTGGAGCGCCGCCGCCGCCTTGCTTACGTTCCCCGAGGACAGGGTGACGTCCTCCACGTCGAAGGGGCTTTAGAGATGGAGAGACGAGGGGGGAGTGAGGATCCAGTGAGGGTTTTTTTTTATTAGATCACCCGTGCTGAACAAGATGTCAAGGCGTCATAAAGTTTTAAGTTTTAATGTGTTAACTGACGGGCCCCTATCTCACCACCGGGTGTGAGGCGGACTCTTCCTTCCAAGTCATTTACAAAGTCTACCAACTGGAGTTTGTCCATCATGCGCGTGTCCACGGTTGCGCAGCATCCGTACAAGGACTACCAGGTTTAAGGATGGATTTTATCCCCAGGCAGTGCGCCTACTGAACTGCTAAGAGTGCTGCCACTTTCATAACATTGTCATTACCATTACACTTACATACTTTGCTCGATTCTCTGGACTCGTCACAGTTACTGCACTGTACTCATGATGCTGCTGCACTACGGGCACTTTAAATGTATTTGAAACATTTTTGTAAAAAAAAACCTAAAAAAAACTAAAAGCAAAAAAACATGTACATATCATTTATGTCACTTTGCTGCTCATTTTGGTTTATTTTATTGTATATATATATATGTATATATATATATATATATATATATATATATATATATTATATATATATATATATATATTATATTTTTTTTTATGGTGTTTTTATTTTTACTGCGGGAGGGAATGGGGAGTAAGTGTGAGTGTTCCTATGTACTTGTTACAAATGGCTAATACAAATCTTGTATCTTGTATCTTGTATGCCTCTGGACACGTCTCCCACTTGTGATGTGTCACTAGTGGACAGGTTTTTGAATTGGTTGTAGTGATTAATCAGCCCCACACCTGGTGGTAAAATAAAGGCCTCTTTCATATTTATTAGTGTCCATGAACAAATACTTTCATTTAACATTATATAACACTAGCAGGTAGCCTAAAATGACTAGACTCCCATGAAACAATGACATGCCACATCAATTTTCATCATACGAGGGAACGGTGCACTAACGGTGGAAGAAACCCACTGTACTTACAACCAGGTGACCTCCAGGTTGAGCTTGATGGTCCCCAGGTCGTTGACATCCACGGCCACCACCTGGGGCATGGCGGTGAACAGCTCCTTGGTCTCGCAGATCACAGAGCCCACCAGGAGGTGGGTGGCCAACCCCTTCAGCTCTGTCACCTGGTGGGTGGGGGGCGGGGGGAGGAGAGACGACCACCACCATAAGGGTTAAAGAAAAATACTTATAGTTGGTATTTAGTTGGTCAGAGTCAGTGACTGAGTCAGAACTGAAGTTAGTGTATCCGGCGTGTGTTTACAATGCTGTGAGTGAACACAGTTTCAGCGTTGGGAGGCCCCAGAGGGTATTGAACCCCCAACTCTGTGGAGCCATGCTCCGCCGGTTGAGCGAGACGGGGCCACCATAACCATGTTTGTATTGGGGCTGTGAGTCTATGGAAGGTCATGAATCCAGCATGACGTAGCAGCCATAAACAAGCTGAGCTAGCCCCCCCTGTGGACGAGGGCATTACAGCTTTAAAAGAGCACCAACACATTGTAAGAGAGCAGTCCACCTTGATGTTGATGAGGTCTGTGATGAGGGGCATGAAGACCATCTCCTCTCCGTCCCAGCTCTGGCGGGAGTTCACCTCTATCTTCCCCTTCAGCTTCCATCGCTGGCGGCCGTACCGCATGAAGATCTGACAGAATAAACCAGGGGAGAACAGGTTAAGGAAAGACGGTGTAAAAAAAAGGAGAAACGGCCAAACTTAAAAGAACGTTAACGTTTGTTTTGAAACAACACAGTTCTAATAATAGTCAACTTTCCAATATTATGCTCTGCCGAAGCCAAAAAAACAATATATACAAACATTAACTAGGAAATGTATTGTTTTTTTCAAGTATGTCCTCCTGGGGCACTATAATATATATTTATATTAGCATAAAATGTTACAACAAAAACAAAATCAGAGAGAAAAAACGAAACACCTTACCTCGTACTGATCTCCGGGACAGAGCCGGGCGAAGCCTGCTAGCCCTAAACACCAAAAGACATGGAAACACAGCGTCATGTGACCGCCAGGTGAGGTACACCTATGTAATCTTGCATTCCCAGACTGACAAGTAGATGGTTCTTTAAAAAGGGTAGTGAGGTACATTTGAACTGTGCTTCAAATCAAAACACTCCCACAGAAACGCCTCCAGTTTAACAAACCCGTTTAAACATTGAATTTAAAGTTGCATTGCCTCATTTGTTTCAGAAGAATTTTAATTGATCTTTAAAACATGAATTTATGAATTAAGAATTTATTTTAATTGATATTTAAAATATGAATGTATAAATTAATAATTTATTTTAATTGATATTTAAAATATGAATTTATAAATTAATCATTTAATTTATTTATTCCTCAAGAAATACCTTTGTCATGAATTCTATAATATCATAATAGCATATAATTGCTCTGGTTACTCTCCCCTTTAAGTACTCCCCTTTAAGTAATGCTATTATAATACTAATGCTATAAGTCAGATGTCACATGACTCTCGTCTTACCTTTCATTTTGATATGGAACTCTCCGAGTAAGTTCTCCAGCTCACTCTCGAAGGTGCTCATGTTCTACACGCAGAAGACGGAAAGAAACATGAACAACAACAACAACAACAACCAACAACAGTCATTAAAGTGAGGAGGACAGGATGTATTTACTAGCCAGTCAAAAGTCAAGTGGGAGTCGAGCTGCCGGTTTAAAAGGGGCTTGTTTCCGTGAGTTCCGAGGTTAAGGTCAAAGGTTATTCTACCTGCCTGCAGCCATACAGGTCCAAGGTTTAGTATTTTTATGAATTTCCCATGATGTCACTTGAAGGACAATATAGGTCATGATTGTCGACCTCGAGTGCTTCTAGGCAGCGATAAGTACAACTACAGAAATAAAATTAAAATACTTTGAAAAAATTACCTGAAAGAAAAATCTAATTTTTTCAACTTTCTACTACTATTTTAACATCGTCGTCCATATTACAGTACACTATTATACACTATCATACTTTTGCTGGACTTTCTGGACCGAATACAGTTACTACACTGCTATACTGCACTGTATGCATGGTGCTGCTGCACTACTGGCACTTTAAAATGCTTATTATTTTTGCACAATTCAACACATGTATATATTATCCATCAGTCACTTTATTGCTATTTTTGTGTACAGCATTGTTATAGTATAGTATAGATAGTATAAGTTCTTATAGCGCTAAATTGTAGGAAATTCATACTGCGGGAGGGAATGGGGAGTAAGCATTCCATTGTACTTAAATCTTGAATCTAGCTGGGCAAGGCAGACAAATGAAAACATGCCATTTGGTGGAGTCTTATGATGAAGCGTTGTATCATACCTTGTGCATACACTGTATGCACACTGTGTGTGTGTGTGTGTGTGTGTGTGTGTGTGTGTGTGTGTGTGTGTGTGTGTGCCTCTCTCTCGCTCTACCTCGGTGTACTCCTTGTATCGGCGGTTGACCTCTGCGATGCTCTCCTTGGTGGCCTTGGTGGAGGGAGAGGAGGAGAAGGCCTGCTTCATCCTGCTGGCCCCATCCCTCAACCTGCTCTGGATGCAGAACGCCTCATACAGCTCATCCACCTGGAGGGACACACACACACACACACACACACACACACACATTAGTATAGTAAAGGCGACAGAGACAACAAATCAAATCAATTGTCTTTTTTCTCAAAACATCCAAGGGCAAACACATGATGATGACGTTGTCGACTCCTGTTGGAACTATTGTGGACGGGATCGACCCATGATGTACTGTGATGCTTCAAACGGCCCTCTCAGGTTTGTTTTTTATAGATCCGTTTCCTCCCGAGGAGAGGAGGACAAAGGGGTATAGGTAACAAGGATGGAATGAGAGCTGGAGAGAGAGAGAGAGAGAGAGAGGAGAGAGAGAGAGAGAGAGAGAGAGAGAGAGAGAGAGAGAGAGAGAGAGAGAGAGAGAGAGAGAGAGAGAGAGAGAGAGAGAGAGGAGAGAGAGAGAGAGAGAGAGAGAGAGAGAGAGAGAGAGAGAGAGAGAGAGAGAGAGAGAGAGAGAGAGAGAGAGAGAGAGAGAGAGAGAGAGAGAGAGGAGAGAGAGAGAGAGAGAGAGAGAGAGAGAGAGAGAGAGAGAGAGAGAGAGAGAGAGAGAGAGAGAGAGAGAGAGAGAGAGAGACGACCCCGACAGAGGAACATCGATCGGACAAACGCAGAGACGGTGGCCGGTTTTGTCTTTCAGGGGAACCGGCACGTCACGCTGGGCTATCTTCAGAAGCCAATGGTCCCAATGGCATTTTTCTAATCAAGGAATTGTTTTGTTTTTTCCACAGACACAGTTATCTGTGCCCTCCCCCTTCCCTTCCCAACACCCATGTGACTTCCCCTACACCCATGCGACTTCCCCTACACCCATGTGACTCCCCCTACACCCATGTGACTTCCCCTACACCCATGTGACTCCAACAGACGGAGCTGATAGCCCATTTGGAGCCGTCTGGAGTTTCTAGTTTACACTGGCCCGCTCCATCTCATCTCAGCCCCTGGGGACCTGGGACCGTTTCCATGGAAATGCTGTTTATTTAGTATTTATTTATTATTAAGATTATTATTTTCCCGAATGATGTGCAAACATTTGAAGACTGAACACCATTAGAACCATGAGATGTGTGTGAGTGAGTGAGTGAGACAAGGTTGCTATTGTTACCAAAAGGAACCATGTCCTATTTAACGGCAGGGTATTCTGATTGGGTCGACGGAGGTGTGTGTGACGGTTAACAATGAAGAAAGATGGAGGACAGATAGACTTCATGGGGATAACCATTTCCCGTTCCAAACCCATCACCACATAAAAGCATGGGTTTCCGTGAGTCAGCCTTAACAAAAACAATAACCGCCATCTCTGCTGTCGTCATGACGCTGGCAGCAGGTAATAGTGTCGTAGAAAAACAAACAAATGTTTTCCTTGAGCAAAAAAATCGGGTAAAGCGCAGAATGAGTGATGGAGAGTGTCCTTGTGACAGTAAACGGAAAGCAATTATCTGATTCTGAGAAATATAAATATACGGAAATAGAATATAGAAGGAAGGACTCACAAACAAAAGCAGTCAATAGGCTCTAAAACAAGGACCGTGACAACGCTTCGATGGTAATGAAGGAAAAACGTGTATTATCAAGTCCATGAAATATTCAATGATTGTAGTAGGATAGGCAGCCCTAGATACAGTCACTCAGTCAGTTAGTTAGTGACCGACTGATTATGACCACAATGTGATGCTGCTGACAACCACTAGCAGGACGTCACCATGGGGGCTCGTGTTCCATGGGTGGTCACACACACACACACACACACACACACACACACACACACACACACACACACACACACACACACACACACACACACACACACACACACACACACACACCACACACACACACACACACACACACACACACACACACACACACACACACACACACACACACACACACACACACACACACGATCAAGGCTTCAACATTACTTTTAAACGGACTAGTGAAGAAATGTCAGTCTAGCCCAGATCATTTAGCACTAAAAACAACAAACCACCTAGAATATCTTCGGCATTCCCAGGTTTAATTGAATACAAATCATGTATTTTTGTGGATCTTTAAATCATAGCTGAAATCATGTCTGAAAGCAACATGAATAAATGGATAGCCTGAAGCTCTTACAGAGAATTGTGACAATCCTTCTGTGGTGATTGGATCACACCCAGTAGAGCAATCACAGGCTTTATACATAGAGCATGGCCTGGTTAGGGTTTTCGGTTGCAAAGCCCTTTACAGATATTAACCCATTCTGATCATAGTTTATCATGTGGGTTAAGCCTATAGAATTGGGTCGGTATCCGGGATAGATATGTTTGAATGGAGTTTACTGCTAGGTTTATATAATCATATGATGTGAATATGATAAGGGGTTAACACGTGCCCAATGGTATGATACTGCCACACACACACAATTATAAGAGGCGAGGCACCTCAAACTGTGTGTGTGTGTGTGTGTGTGTGTGTGTGTGTGTGTGTGTGTGTGTGTGTGTGTGTGTGTGTGTGTGTGTGTGTGAGTGTGTGTGTGAGAGTCAAGATAAACAATAAAGGAAGGCCCAGAATTGGGGGGGGGGGGGGAGAACCCCTTAATTAAACAAATAATGCAAATAGAAAATTAATTCACATTTTAGCCAAAATCTGTAAACACATTATCCTCTATTGAGACAAACACTCCCCCCTCGGTGGAATAGGGCCACCTGCCTCATCAATGTGGGCCAATTACATTGTTGACATCTGCAGGCAGATATGTGCAAAAATAGGAAACAAAGACCGCCGTCATGCGTCACACAGACAAACACATCCACACAGACTCATCACCAAGCTGCTGATAGACGTCAAGATATCCCCTTTGGAGGTTACTTCAACTGCAGCTGTCCGACAGAAAAGGCGCCACCCGCCACCAACACAGACTAAACACACACACACACACACACACACACACACACACACACACACACACACACACACACACACACACACACACACACACACACACACACACACACACACACACACACACACACACACACACACACACACACACACACACCACACACACACACACACACACACACACACACACACACACACACACACACACAGAGATGACAGGAGACTCATCACCACCTGTGTCCTGACAGACAACTATACCTGTTTGGGCTAGCCCCACTTCCTGTGTCAAACTGTAGTGTAAACCACTCACGCAGGAGGTGAACAAAGTCAAGGGAATGGGAGATGTATATCTTCCATCGTATTCCTTGCACAACCTTCAGAACCAAGGCCAATAAAATAAAAAAAAGTATATATATACTTTTCCACAATCTTGAGTTATCAATAAGTCATGTAAAGTCACAAGCACACCCACCCAGACAGACAGACAGACACTCAGTCTCTCTCTCTCCCTCTCCACTCCCATCCCTTTGTCCCCTTTCTTCGTCTCTTTCTTTGACTCCTCTTCAATGGTTCTCGTTGCCCTTTGCCTACGCTTCCCCTCCCGCCAACCTAGATTCCACGCTAACAAACACGACTTAGAGGTGCGGAAAGTGTGTACGTGCATGTGTGTGTGTGTGTGTGTGTGTGTGTGTGTGTGTGTGTGTGTGTGTGTGTGTTATTGTTTTGTTCTTCGTTTGTGTACTTGTCCTTGTACATCTGGGTATTGTTCACTCCTCATCACCACCACCACCATCTTCCTCTGACTACTTAATTGACCGTTACTTGGAGACATTCAGGGCATCAAAGGCCCCATCTAAGGGTAGCCATGGTTACCCCTGGAACATTGTGCATGTGCGTGTGTGTGTGCTGCATGTGTGTGCGTAAGTGTGTGTGTGTTCAGACAGCCTGCTGTCCCGTTTGATTTGAAACACAGCATGAGGGCTCAAAAGCAGGCAACAAAGGGAGACTTACATTAATTTTCTTTACCTTTTTGAATTCCCTTTTTGAATCCCTGACCTAGTCATACAAAAAGCCACACATAAACCAACCCTAACCCCAACTGCCCCAAATATCATGGAATAAAAAACAGATTTCGTTTTGTTTATTTATTTTTTAATAATTTCAATTTCTATATTGCGGTTACTGTGACCGTGAGGATTGCTACACAATTGATTTGTACTTGTGCAATGACAATAAAGGAGCGTTCAGATTTCAGGCCAATACATCCGTACCCAACAACGAGCACAGTAGTACATGTACACAAACCAGCATAACGCCACCAGAAACCCCAACTCTTAACTTCCTGAATTCCCCTTCCGGCATAAATAAAGTGTTAAGTCTTAATTAACAACTTGGCCTTAGTCATTTAGGTTTTTAAAATGCATCCAGTCTAAAGATTGTGCCAGGACTCTGTGGTTAGCAGACGAAGAAGAGGAACGACATCGTGAAGTGAGAAGAAGCCGTTACCTTGCTCATGTGAAACTCCAGGCGTCTCATGTAGCGCTCAATCGTTTTGATTTGCTGCAACAGAAGGAACAGAATGCCGGAAGATATCAAATGAAAAGTACAGTTTACAACGGTTGAATAATGACAGTTGGGAAAAGCATGTGTGGTTGGACAGCAGCGTGTGTGATATTTTTAAGATGTGTCTCTATTTTCATACTCAAAGTTTATATTTTAGTATTCTTATAACATACCAAGCATGTGCTTGGTATGTTATAACCCTAAAACTTGTATTCTTCAAATTAAAAGGCACATTGCCTTTTTTCAATGTTTTGTTTAATCTGACTTTTCCTTTTTCATTAGACTAATAGTAATTTCCTAATGCACTTTCTTGTCCTCTCTCTCTCTCTCTCTCTGGTGGATTCATCAAATCTCTGGCTTTGTGTCTTTGCTCCTTCAAAGAGAGTCCTTCCATGCATGCAGCGAGACCCCCCTAACCCCCCCCACCCTGCCAACTCACCTTGTCCAGATCGTACAGCACTCCCTGGAGAGAGAACACACACACACACAATTAATGTGAGGCACATCTGAGGTTGGATTAAGTAATTCAAATGAGACTGGTGGTGGACTAAAATCAGAAGCTAAATAAATTTAAAAATCCTATTAAAAACTGTCCCATGTGAGGGGTACCGACTGTGTGTGTGTGTGTATGTGCGCGTGCGTGCGTGCGTGCGTGTGTGTGTGCGTTTGACTATATTATAATTTTCAATGATAATAAAGCACAGAGGCTTCCAGACGCGTGCACCTCTGCACATGCGCAACCTTTACCAGCCAAGTCCATCATTAACGACGGAGCCCACGGTCATTCAGACTACATCCATCCTCCCCCTGAACACTTTCCTATGCCAACAGACGTTAAATAAACCCATCAAAGCTTCATTGGTCCCTGGCTTTACGGGAGGGAGTCGAAGCTCGCCGGACGACGGGCTCTGGATCTTTCTGGTCCGGCAGCGTTGAGATAAGAAGCAGAGAACAGTGTGTGTGTGTGTGTGTGTGTGTGATAACTCACCAGGCGACTGTTCCTCCTCATGTCCTTCATGTGAGCTGTGAGTTTGTCCAGCTCCGTCTGGTGGACCTCTAGGTATTCACTGTGGAAAGGGGGGGGAAAACGTTAGCCACTGCTGGTGTGCAGCTGGGGTGGGCTACTTCTCCTATGGGAGAGCCTCCGGACGGGCGGGCGGTGGTGGTGGTGCTGGTAGTGGTGGTGGTGGGGTTAAGAGTCTTGCACATCAAACGTCTTAAAGTCTTAAAGTTTAAGCGAAAGCTCGCGAAAGGTCAACCTCGAACCGGTTAAAGGTCAAAGGCCATCGAGGCGCCATAATAAAGAGGTTTGGCGTCGCTTTTATTAGTTTCACCTGACCCGGCAAACCTCAGTGTGATTGAGATACCGACGGCTAACCGGCCAATTCTTAAAAGGTATGGCAACATTATTGATAGACGGCACACTTCAAAACACAAAAGCCATTCAGAGTGCTTTACAACTCATAAATCACATTTAAAGTCATGCCTTGTGCCAGTGAGTGTTTCTGATGACCTTCTGGAGGTTGTTGGACCTCAGCAAACAATCACTTTACTGTTTAATCTGTGTAGTTAAATATAAAAAAATATATATATATATAACAACCCTATCGCATTGTAACAGAAAATGCTTTGTGAGTGTGGGGGAGTGTGTGTGTGTGCGTCTCTCACTCCAGGCCGTGTTTGAGGGCAGTGTAGACTTCCTCCAGCCTCTTGGGCTGGGGGTCCCGGGAGCCGCTGCTGCCCTTGTGTCCAGAGAGGTGGGGCTTCTTGGGCTTGGACTGGGGCTTCTTCTGGACCACTGCGTTCCCCATGAAGGAGTTACACCTGCACACGCACACGCACATACACATTAGTGAATACACAGGTACAGAAAAGCTAATTTCCTATACTATAGGGTTTGTATCAGCCCCATTGCGTTTTGTCTTGCCGTGGTACAAAGCTCCACAAAGCAACACACAAAATGTGCAAGTTTGAAAAATGAAAAACATCGACACTGACATATTCAATTAATCTAACTGGCTGGAAAAAAAACCACCCTGCTCCTGGGGTTAACAGCAAGGCTGTTCTCTGAGAATTAACTGAAGTGGACAGGCTGACATGATTCAAGAGATTCACTCAGACTGTGGCTGATTCAAGGGGGGGGGGGAAGAGGCTAATGCATAAAGCATTCATTTCACACTCATGTCAAAAGAAACAGGAAACTGCATCATGTGCTCACTGCTACATAATAACAATATCTTCAAAATAATGGACCAAAAAAATAATCTGTAAGGATCGTCTCGTCTCCATCACTTAATTAGACTGAAGCGGATGACTTTTCTCTGGGCTTTTTTGCAGGAAGACCAGAGTCATCTCCGAGACACAGAGGTAAAAACAGCTAGTTGTGGTCGTGAAAAAGCAGCGCTACTACTCCGAGAGCAGCGAGGTACCCGCGTATCCAGGGCACCAACGGAGCGCATGAGGAGGAAATGTGGCGTATAGCAGCCCTGAGGTTGCGTTCGCCTTGGCTAACTTATTAGCCCGCGGCCCTGTGGGTAGGAAACTACTCAGACGCAACGCTGCTTATTGTGCACACACTTGGCTCAGACATCAACCACACACACACACACACACACACACACACACACACACACACACACACACACTTCAACCATCCCCCCTGGACTCAATCAAATGGAGATCCCAAACACACACTGCAACACTGAACACGCAGATATTACCGGGACACAATTGCGGGGAGGGAGACGACTGGGGGGGCCTTTTGAGGAGCAAGTCTAGGGCCAACAAATAATAATCTAAATCTGTAGGAGTATTGAATCCTCCTTATTGGTCCTACATGTACACACACAGTGAAATGTGTTTCTCTGCATTCAACCCATCCTAGTATTAGGAGGAGCAGTGGGCAGCTATGGTATATACAGAGCCCGGGGAGGCAGTGTTAAGGGGTCTTCTCTACGGCGCCGTGTCCAGCGGTGTACACACATGTCACATGTGTAGCGGTGCTACATCGCTTTCAGAGCGTTTCATCCAGAAAGGTTCACCACTACCGCTAGAGAGAGCACCGTGTGTGTGTGTGTGTGTGTGTGTTTGTGCCTACCGTAAGCGCCGCTCCTGCAGCGTGCTGAAACCGGCGAAGGATTGGCTCCGGATGATTCCGTTGGGGCCCCCCGGGGAGTGGGTCCCCGACGCCATGATCTCGGGCAGGCGGGACGACACCCCTAGGAGACCAGAGGAGGAGGAGGAGAGAAGAAGAGCATCCCAGGTTAACGGTTGACCTCAAAGTGACCCCCTCCCCTTCGGCGGCGTCAGGTCATAAAGATTACTTCCGATGTGTGCCGATGCCCGGGCGGAGCGGTCTATGTACGTACGTCTGTATATGTCTTTGTTTATGAGTGTGTGTGTGTCTTTGTTTATGAGTGTGTGTGTGTGCGAGAGAGGTGCCGCTTTGCCATCGCAAAGACGTGGAAAAGCAACATTCACCAGCTTGTGCTAACATGCCTCATCCGCCTTGGGCACACACACTCTCAGTGTGTGTGTGGTGACAGTAGTGCTGTCCACACACACACACACACACACACACACACACACACACACACACACACACACACACACACACACACACACACACACACACACCACACACACACACACACACACACACACACACACACACACACACACACACACACACACACACACACACACACACACACACACACACACACACACACACACACACACACACAGTTTGTTGTTGTCTGCACTTTTAAAACAAACAGCGCTGACAAAGGTGCTATATAAATACCAGTTATTATTAGTATTATCACTCTGTGTCTGGTGAGTCACACCTTGACCTGTGAGGGGAAAGGGTTTTAATGAACGTCTGCCAGGACTGGGAAGGGTATAGTGAATGGATGTGGTTGTTTGTGTTGCGTGGTATTGCAATATTTTGTCTCATTTTGTGTGGGAAATTGCTTTTTAAATTTGCTAAAATTACATTTTAGTGTGTGTTATGATGTAAGGGGACCTTTACATCATACCGTTTTGAGTTTTGATGCGTTTGCTCACTGAAGACTGAAGTCTATTTTCTATCTTGTGTTTCTACTACATTCAGCAACACTCTCCCATCAGAAAATCAATGCAGTTATATTTGTATGCGTTACGATGTCAAGTAAAAACGGATAGAGGGTTAACCCACACACACTTTTGTGTGTGTGTGTGTTTATTTTGCTCACTAAAAGAAGTGTGTCCGTCAGAACATTCATGTTTTTTGTCAAATTCAATACAACAAAATAGCTGGGAGAGAGAGAGAGAGACACTTGGAGAGGAGTGTAATGACCGACCCAAAAGGGACATAACCACGATAATGATGTTGGAAACATCAAAGCCTGAAGGGGTTATCAGGTCCATTGACAAAAAACAATTAGGGGTTTCAAGGATGAGGGGGGACTAAAAACACCAAATTTACACTCTTGGAACAGAAATCAAAACAGCAAAGTGGGTTGAAAGAGATTAAAGGCTAACGAACCTGGATCACAACACACGAGCCAGGCCAGTATTGCTGGCGTGTGGTGGGGTGGGGGGGGGGGGGGGGGGTGGTGGGGGGTGTACTGCGGTGTTAGTGCACACCAACAAGACACCCTGAGGGTGAGGAGCCTAGAGCCTTAGTCTTAGTCTTACACTCCTTCCCCGTGTTCGTTTTTCACTTTCGCACGACGGAGAGACACGGGGGGGGGGGGGGGGGCAATGTGCTGCCCTCTCCCTCCAGTCCTGCCTACTGATGTTGGAGCTCAAACACATGGTGCCCCCCCCCCCCTACCCTCCCCACCCCCCTCGGTTGGGTTTGCAGGGGGCCCTCTTGTATGCATAATGCGTGTGTGTGTGTCTGTCATTCATTCATCCATCTTTCTGTCACAGTGGGGGGAGGGGGTGGGGTTGTGAGGGTAGGGGGTGGGGCCTTTCACTGAATTTGGAGGGAAAGGAATGAGGGGGTGGGGTGGGGGTACACACACACACACACACACACACACACATGCATACGCCCAACACCTACCAAGGGGCTGTCCTGTAGTTTCTCTATCTAAGCACCCCCATTGGTAGCCAGAAACTCAACACCTGGTGCTGGTAGATCCAGAGGCCAAAGTGACACCCAGTGATACTCTCTGACATCACAACCACACAATAGCACGCCACCAGCCTGTGTGTGTGTGTGTGTGTGTGTGTGTGTGTGTGTGTGTGTGTGTGTGTGTGTGTGTGTGTGTGTGTGTGTGTGTGTGTGTGTGTGTGTGTGTGTGTGTGTGTGTGTGTGTGTGTGTGTGTGTGTGTGTGTGGCTCTCTCTGGGCCACTGGGATGAAACTGTGCAAATGATTGAGCGCGGACAATGGTTTGGTTTGGCCCGGCTGGGCCTGTTTACTGAACCGGTGGACTAGTGGCTCTGGGCCGTAGACGCACTTTCCATTAAAAAAAATATTGTATGTGTGTATATGTGGGATCTGAAAACAGGTGCTGGATTTAAATAAAGATGGTATGAGAGAAAACCTAAGACACAAAAAGGCAACAAAAATGCCTTTGTTGCCTTAAATCAATTTTCAAATCATTATTTTCTTCAATTTGTATAAAGATTGCAGTCAAAATGCGACACGAATCCAGTCATCGTTCTTGTCGCCACCACTTTAACTCCGAACCCGACTCCAGAACAGTCTGTGCCGAACTACGACAGGACAATATCTTCCCCAATGTCCTGGGCCATTTCACCTTTCAGAGCGGCCGGAACACGCAGCTCCAGGAACACATGGGGTCGAGCCCAGAGGTAACGCCACTGAAACATGGTTCAGACTACGGTCGCTTGGCTCGACTTTCTTTTCACAATCACTGAAGAGATTTGTCCAACACTAAGTTGAAAAAAGGCAGAAAAAATGCCTTTTTGAGCAAATATTGATGATGTTCCAACTCAAACTAGTACATGCACTTGTATATGTTTAGTTTGTTTATTATATCATATTTTTTATTTATGGATTATCTTGCAACAGCGCTGGTTAATGCTATAAATGCCACATGCACATTCTCTATCATAAATACATGTTCGAAGGGGGATACAGGCCCAGTCTCTGACATAAGCAAACATGGCTCTCCGTTGAAGAACGCCCAAACAAAAACCTGAACGCACACCTTTTAGTGTCACTTCTCATTAAAGAGTCTTATAGATGAGGCTAGCCCCCCTGGTTGTGTGCCAGCTTCACCCCTCTGCTCAATACAGCAGCACCCCCAACCCATTCAGAGATCCACAGTGTGTGTGTGTGTGTGTGTGTGTGTGTGTGTGTGTGTGTGTGTGTGTGTGTGTGTGTGTGTGAAATGCATCACATTGATTAGTATTCTGAATAGCAACCTGGCAGGATTGCAATACCACACACACACAGTCTCTCAACCACACACACACAAGAAAGGACAGGGAGAGAGCATGGGAGCTCAGGGTAATATCAATTTGCTCGCCCAATCTCCACTGCCTGTGTGTGTGTGTGTTTACAGGCCCCAGGACACGAGAGAGAGAGAGAGAGAGAAATACCATGTAAGTGGATAGTTGCTTGTGTGTATGATAAATGAGAAGACAAGAGTATATCGGTAAAAGGCAGGGAAGCCATGAAGTGTGTACGTGGACTTGTCCTTAACTGTGACCTCCAAGGGGGGGGGGGTGAGAGAGAGAGAGAGGAGAGAGAGAGAGAGAGAGAGAGTGAGAGGAGAGAGAGAGAGAGAGAGAGGAGACCACCTGGACCAGGAGATTTCCCTTGACTCTCTAGAACCTCATGTGAACAAAAAGGCATTTTCCAAAAAACACTTCAAACCGGTGTAGGCCATTTATTATACTCATCACGGCTTTCTCAAATGCTGATGTTACTAACTTTAGTCTCTCTCTCTCTCTCTCTATCTCTCTCTCTCCCTCCTCTCTCTCTCTCTCCCTCTCTCTCTCTCTCTCTCTCTCTCTCTCTCTCTCTCCTCTCTCCCTCCCCACCCTGGGGTCGTTTTCTTGGCTCCCTCTCTCAGGTTAAGTACCTATTGACACCAGAGTCACGCTTGGCAAAGTCTCCGCCGCTTATGCTGACTACTGTACCCTTGGACACACACTTCTTCACTCTCACAAGCAGCGGGGCACAATGTGTGCCTTTAGACACATTTTGGCCTTTTTTAGATGCCTTTCCTCTTACATAATAAGGATAGCTCATTGCCTCACACACACACCATCTGCTGAGAGAGAGAGAGAGAGAGAGTTACATAAACCTCAGACTAACCCCAGTGAATGGTCACTATGCTAATTCTTTAAAGACTGTATAAATTGCCTTTCCCATGGCAACAGCAGACTCTGTGGAATGAAGTGTGTTATGTAAAAAAATAAATAAACCCTAATTGAAGCTGCAGGACAAAACACACTCCACGCCTTACAGAAGGTCTACTCACTCTCCTCCATCAAGAGGCCCCATCATCACATGGGAAATAAAGAACATTGTTATTATTCTGAAGAGTTGTTTATTTATTTCAGGAGGAGCCTTCCTCCTCCTCCTCCTCCTCCTCCAGGTTGGGTGTTTTTTTCCAGGTGCGAGAGACGGAGGCTGAGCCAGCGCCCCGTGTTGTACAGTACAGACAGAAGGAAGACGGCATCACAGAGACAGCAGCTGAGCTCTGATGACATTATTTTTTATTTATTTTTTTTAAAGGAAAGATACACCACGATGATATTCAACGCAGACCTGGTCTAATGACGTACCTTTGTTATAATGTATGTAGTACAACTCTCACTGGGACCACCCATGCTAAGAATAGCCTACTCAACCACATGAACAAAGCAGAATACTATACGTGGCATGACAAAATGGCATACTGCTTCAGCTACATTAAATCAACATGACATTAATGTATAACATTACATCTATATTACATTACACATCGACTTCCTTAGCCCTTAGAAGCAGACAGCTTCTGACAGCGATTCGATTCACTGCAAACACCATTATAATAATAATACAGATAATGATATTTCTCCCTGGCCCGGCCCATGTAATCCCATGGAGGGTAGCCCTACTGGATGCAAAAACGGCATTTATTCTGATTTAACACATGGCTTCAGGGTTAGCAGGGCGATCAAATGTCTGGACCGATGTCCGCTGGGAGCACGGATCAGATGGTGGGCTCACGTTACAGCGCCCACTGTACACACTACACACTACACACTACCACCGCAGCAGTGGACACAGGAAGAAGTGTGTAACAGAGGAAGAGGCTTCAGGGTTCACAACCCGAGAGGAACCAGCTTTTCTGCAGAGGAAGGATGAATACTACCGCTGTAGTGAGTGTGTGTGTGTGTGTGTGTGTGTGTGTGTGTGTGTGTGTGTGTGTGTGTGTGTGTGTGTGTGTGTGTGTGTGTGTGTGTGTGTGTGTGTGTGTGTGTAAAACAGTCGGCAATGATAAACTGGAATCATTTTAAGACTACAGACTACTCTGTTCATCGCGGTGTAAGTAGAAGAAGCGCTTTTTAAAAACCAACCAGGGAGAAAAATCTACTTTTAAATATAGGCATATAAAACACACACGTCACCATATACAGAGATAACATTTACAGAGATGGTGATGGTTTGTGTGCGATATTGAAACCAGTACAAAATAAATGTGCCCATGACAAAATATAATAAAAAAAACATGAATAATAGACATGGACTCCAAAACTTGAAATTGCCAGTTCTTCAAGATGACTCAACACTTGTGAAAGCCACTTAGACCCTTGAGCTCATTATGTCTACTGTGTGTTTCCCCGCAATAGCAGAGCTTTAAAAAGGAAGACCGCCTCACTAATGTCCACTAAAGGCTTCACAGTGGGAGGAACAGCCATTAGGACAGCACTTAGCTAGAGAATGTTCAGATCATACGGTCAAATTTACATTTAAGCCATAAATATACATATATATATACATATATATATATATATACACATATATATATATACATATATATATATATATACACATATATACACACATTTTTAATGGCTAAAATGTCAATAATATATCTATATATACTGTTTATAGGGCGAGCAGGATAGTATTATAGTGGGTGTGTTTAGGTTCATGGTTTGAATCCCTGGACTTGGTACCTTGAGAAAGATGTCAAAACCGATACCTGCTCATTAGTTACAAGCATCTAAAATAAGTTAGATAGAATAGTAGAGGATTATATATTATAATAATAGATGAATACATGATTTAATAATGTTGGACATTTTGGGCACTATCCAAACTATCGTCAAAACAACTTCCATTGGACCATATCTGGGAGTGTACTCAAAACACACACACACACACACACACACACACACACACACACACACACACACACACACACACACACACACACACCACACACACACACACACACACACACACACACACACACACACACACACACACACACACACACACACACACACACACACACACACACACACACACACACACACACACACACAGTAGGTGTGAGGAGGATTCATGTTACATATATTTTTGCGCTTTGTGTGTTTGGAATTCTCCCGAAGCTTTGAACCAGGGACCATACATCAAGCTACGATAACCATCTCAAAGGGGAGCAGTCACCTTCGCGGATGACGAATGGCTCCTCGTGGTGTGTCCACCGACCCAAAGAATCACTTCTCAGTAGTTCCAGGAACTCATCATCACTGCTCAGGGATGTGGAGAATGTTCGAGATGTGGAATATGAGGCAACAAAGGCACCGTCCGTCTGCCGCGACTGCTAAAACAAGGAACCTAGTCAAGGATCCTCGCAACAACAAAACCAAAAAAAAAAAAAAAAGAGATGTATTCGTGGAAACATGAGTAAGAAAACCCCAAAAGTGTGAATGGAACGCCGTGACACCTGTCACGGGTGAACAAAAGCAGTTTTGTTCAAAAACAGAAAAAGTAACATGCTCTCTCGTATGTTGGACACAGACGGCTCTGTCAGGTCTGTCATCTCAGAGTCCCGAAGCTCCACTGCATGCGAGAAAACATTGAGAACACCAAACATGGATTCGTATATATATATATATATATGCAATGAGCAAACTTGAAAAACAGAATACATTGTAAACAACAGTCATTGGTGAATTACAAGGAGAAATAAACTGTTTAGGAACAGCGTGGTATTGGATATTCGTCGTGGCCATGTGAGAGCCCAGCTAAACCTGATCAGGTCTTCAATATTTTTTAACGCAATCTGATAAGCCAAAGTTGTACGTTTGATTATCACCAGTGTGATTTTAGTCTCGTCAGCCTCAACAGATCACACCAAAACAGGCCAGTGACAGGAGTCCCCCCCGCTGGGAGCCAACAGAATCATGTGAGGTATTCAATGGAACTTGGAGCATGTGAACAAGGACAGGGGTTCAAGGCCGACCTAGGTTACGAGACACTCGGAATCAGTGTGTGCGCGCGCGCGTGTGTGTGTGTTCAATTTTGTGCTTGTATCACATGAATGTTAGGAAAACTTCCAACTCAATTGCGTGCAAGCATTGCACCGTTATCCCCCCCCCCCCCCGACATCAGGCGCACGCACGTGCACACACACACACACACACACACACACACACACACACACACACACACACACACACACACACACACACACACACACACACACACACACACACACACACACACACACACACACACACACACACACACACACACACACACACACACACACACACACACACACACACACACACACACACACACACACACTTAAGCCCAGTTTAACATTAATCGTAATCGTTTAACATAAATCAACTGATCTGGTCATAATCTCTGGCTCCTCTGCTAGCCAGTGACATTTCAGTGGCATTTAAAGGCACCTCCACTATCCAACTTCTCCAAGTGAGTCTACTCCACTGCTTGAGCAGTAATGTTAATCTCAATCTCACCATTCTAATTATAGGTCACTTTTATTGTGGCAGAGCAGTGCACTCTGGGGGATATTAAGGCCAGACCGTGGCATGACATTTAGATGTACAGATGACCACCAGATTAGAGCAGGCACTGTACAGTACACAGGCAGTGTGTGTGGGAGGTCTTATCAGCCGCTTTTCAAAATAAAAGTATGGGGGGGGGGGGGGGAATATTGTCTTGACATTTAAACAACGGCTTCACTCAAAGTATTTTTACCGAGTTCCATTCCATTTTTTGTGTGATCCTATCCAACCCTATTTTGATGTCTGAAATGTCGCTACGATAGCTAGCCAGAATCTCTGGCTAGCTACGACCGTTTTACTAATTTAGGATTAGCATGTCACAGCGGTTTCTCTCCACATCAAGGCAGGTATGATACAACCACACTCCGCCACTTAAATAAACCTCCCCCGTTTCCTTTGAACCTTCCCGATGGATAGGGCTATTGAAGTTTTGAATGCAGAACTAACTAACACAGTGAAAGACATTTGTAGTTTTTACTTCCCCTTATTCCACACACACACACACACACACACACACACACACACACAATGGAGTGAATAAAACACAAACCACACCCAAGCATTAAATGCGGCAATAAAAACCTAATGTATTGGCAGCAATGGAGTCATTCAGCGTGGCTATCCCAAAACGCTGGAATGCGGTGACCACCCAAACGGGATAATCGGGCCGTTTCTGCGATACTTGTTGTTTTAGAAGAAAGACACATTCCTCTTGTATGGTGGTGGCTGGCTACTGTGATCATAACACATCACAGGCTTCCATCCCATAACGTATATAGTAGCCAGTAGCCCCCGTGGGAACAAATACTCAAGTACAAATAAATAGATATAGATATATTTCATGAAGAAGTTACTGCTGCCATCCACACCTTTCAACAACGGAATGCTTAGGATATTTTCCAAATGTTCAAGATTCAAGATGTTTGTACAATGTACAAGTACAATGGAATGCTTACTCCTTAAATAGTAATAATTGTTTAGGCTTCAACGGAAATATGAATATGAGTTAATATTTGTGACTTATTCTGTGATCAATCATTTTAAATATATGGCTATATTTGGCTTGATTCATAATCTACCATGAGGCTAAACTACCATAGCCCCTTGATTTAAGACAGGTTAGCGAAGCAAAATACATTCTGTCTACTACAAACCAGTAGTGTAGGCCACCACACACACACACACACACACACACACACACACACACACACACACACACACACACACACACACACACACACACACACACACACACACACACACACACACACACACACACACACACACACACACACACACACACACACACACACACACACACACACCTTTTTAAGCAGGAAATTAATCATTTTTGCTGTGCAGCTGGAAAACAAAAGAGGGGGGGGGGGGGGGGGGGGGGGGAAGGAGGGGAGGGGGATAAGGAAAGAACAAACCTTGGCCCAGGTGAGGAGATAACGCATTTGTCTCGTGTCTCAGTTTTAATACAGCAGTGTCCTTTCCCCCCCCTGTGTTAAATGAATCCCCTATAAAAAGGGATGAGAGTCTGTTTGGATCTCGTTACCCTTTTTTTTTCTCATGAGCCATTAAAAAAAAATAAAAGTGAAACTAAGCGCTCGTTTGTCAGCACGAAAAAAGGTTTCTGCTTACGTGCCGAAAAGCCGCAAGGTGCGCTCGGCCTGTTTGAGCCGGCTTGATGGAGCTCAAGATGGAGGACAAGATAGCGGTAGCCCGACCGCTCCATGCATAAGTCATGCGAGACGGACTTACAAAGAAACTTGAGGGTGTGTGTGTGTGTGTGTGTGTGTGTGTGTGTGTGTGTGTGTGTGTGTGTGTGTGTGTGTGTGCGTGTGTGTGTGGTCTCAAAAATGGAAACAAACACGCACCGTAAACATCGTAATAAAAAACTGAACAAGTTCAAACACATCTCTTTCTTCAGGCAAATATAGACAAAAATCCAGAAAGTAACAGTTGTAATGGACAACTTTGTGTATCAACTGTGTGCATAAGCATACATCATGGCAGTTAACCAATCGTATCCTACGTTACAGTAGCCAGAAAATGGAGGACAGTGTGGTGTGTGTGTGTGTGTGTGTGTGTGTGTGTGTGTGTGTGTGTGTGTGTGTGTGTGTGTGTGTGTGTGTGTGTGGCTGTGATGCAGTGCCTCAGCGGAGAAGGATGACTCATGAAAAGACTAACAAAACCGAAGAGAAGACACAAGAGACAAGATGGAGAGAAACCATTGGATGAGTTGGTGGGAGGGAGGGAGGGAGGGAGGGAGGGAGGGAGGGAGGGAGGAGGAGAGAGGGGGGAGGTAAAGATAAGCAGGGAACTCTACCACGGTCATTTATCATACCACTATGCAGATGAAAGGAGAAAATGGTTCCCCCGGAAGCGGTAAGTCCAGCCTGGACGTCCATCTGGCCCCAGTATGTTCTGTACTGGATGGATGGATTCGAAGGGAGATGTATTTCCGTTCTATGATGATATTTCTTATAGCTTTGATGTGTCTTATTACAAACTTATAAAAATATGGTGCATGAAAAACAGGTCAAGAGCCATGGCTCATTACTCTTAACAGATTATTTCCATTTTTCTCATTCTATTTCTTTATTTTTAAATCATTGCAGGACAACAACAAATTGAGGTCTTGTGAATGCCTCCGGGGGGGGGGGTGTGGGGTGAAGTGGTCATGTGACAGACATCTGTCCTGTCCATATCCAAAATATCTCACACACACACACACACACACACACACACACACACACACACACACACACACACACACACACACACACACACACACACACACACCACACACACACACACACACACACACACACACACACACACACACACACACACACACACACACACACACACACACACACACACACACACACACACACAGCGCTTCCTCTACGCAGCGTCAGCACTGCCATCCGCCAGCCTCACTACAGAACCCCTTATGGGGGAAAAGGTCGAACAACTAAGCAAAGCATACACGTTATCATGAGAGACACAGCGGTGAGCGAGCGCAGCGCAATCTGTTTTAGTCGGCGGGGACGGACATGAACAACGGAGCACGTCATCGACAGGCAACAACATGACGCACAATACCAGGACAAAGGGACACCCACCTCCAACAAGCACAAGCCCTCCAGTGTATGTCATCACACACACACACACACACACACACACACACACACACACACACACACACACACACACACACACACACACACACACACACACCACACACACACACACACACACACACACACACACACACACACACACACACACACACACACACACACACACACACACACACACACACAGTGGACTACCTGTAAGCGTCCTTGAGCAGGATGCCTGAAGGCCTACCTGATCTATAATGACTGTCCCTAGAACAATGTCTACTGAAAGAGGCTTTAGCTAAAAGCCGGGTGTGAAATACAGGGGGGGGGGGGGGGGGGGGGGGGGGGGGTTCGGAGCGAGACCCTGATTGTCACGCCCAACGCTAGTGTTCGGGGGTCTCTGGAGAGATCTTTAGAAAATGATTCGTCACTGGAAATTACTTTTTGTAATTTTTCAAATTGCAAAGCATATATTCCCGGATGTTGTGTTGTTTTCTATTATGTTGCCACAAACACAAAATTGTTTCTGTTCGCAAATGGTCCACCAGCCGAACATTGTGTCTGAGAAGCATAAGCCTCTCTCTCAACCGCTGTCCGAGACGCAGCTCCACACACACACACATAGTGGATGGTGGAGACTGGCAAAATAAATGGGATTTGACACCAGTTTGCTCTAAATGAGGCTGTTATTTTCGGAACAGTGACCACATTCTTTTCAACTCACACCCCATTTAAAAACTCCAGCACACTAATACTCCGGGGGCCGGAAACAAGAATTGTTAGCGGCGGCCCACACACACACACACACACACACACACACACACACACACACACACACACACACACACACACACACACACACACACACACACACACACACACACACACACACACACACACACACACACACACACACACACACACACACACACACACACACACACACACACACACACACACACACACACACACACACACACACACACACACGAGGAGAGACCGAACATGGCAGAGAAGAAAGTACAAGACAACTCAGACACTTCAAAGACCATCTCAAGAGGCATCCCAGACAGCATACACACTGTGCTGTGTCGGCTGTGTATGATGCGGATGATACTACTGTCCCCAGGGCAGCAGCTCTTTCTGCCGAACACACACGCACGCCCTCTCTCTCTCTCTCACACACACACACACACACAAAAGACCATCAGCTTAAAGTCATGAAAAGAATGCTTAAAAACTGCCATCTCTAGCTCCCAGCTGTTATGGACAGAGGTGGCCGACACTAGGAGAGAGTGTGTTTGTGAGTAGGTCATACGCCATGTGTCAGGTGACGTGTGAGACAGTGTGTCGTTCCCATGACTGGTTTTGCACTTGGAGGAGAGGATTAATAAACAAATCCCCCACGAGAGCCAGTGTGTCTTTAACCCAATCTATGTGGAAACCAAGGGGGGGGGGGAAGAGAGAGAGAGAGAGAGAGAGAGAGAGAGAGAGAGAGAGAGCTGACGGAGGGTATTAGTTAAAGACGGATGATATGAGAAGACAAATGGAGACAAGGGAACAGATGAAATGCGAAGAAAACCAGACCAACCGGGAGGGTGGGGGAGTCTCAGTACCTGCAACCCCATCACACAAACACACACACAACTAACATTAACCAACATTTCCCCACCACAGACATTATCGCCACTCCCGGGGAAGTCCTAGCTCCCAGTAAGCTAAGTACTCCACAGCAGGCTATTGCTGGCCATGTACACACACACACACACACACACACACACACACACACACACACACACACACACACACACACACACACACCACACACACACACACACACACACACACACACACACACACACACACACACACACACACACACACACACACACACACACACACACACCACACACACACACACACACACACACACACACACACACCACACACACACACACACACACAGAGAGAGAGAGTGCGAGAGAGCTCCGTTGGGCCTTTAAGCCAAGGGCCACTGAAGATTGTTTCATTCACATCATCTGTGTTCCGTGTCCCCATCTCACACCACTTCACCGCCACTCCTCTGAAATACCGCCACTCCTCCTTCCCCTTCCTCCCCTCCACCACGCTATCCTAAGCTCTCTCGCTTGTCCACTGCTCTTCCCACACATTCATCCCTCCATTTCCTTTGTCCCCCCCCCCTCCCTCCCTCCCTCTCCCCCCATCCACCCTGCTTATCCCTCCCCACAACTTTACATATCTTGGACACACACCCCCCCCCCCCAACACACACACACACCCACACGCACAAACACGCACGCAATCCCCACCTTCTCACACCTTGAGGTGGGGTTGCGTCACACGGGGCCTGGGGGTTTTTAGGGTGGGCCGTGTCGTGACACGAAAAGCAGACCTCCACCCCCCCCCCCCCCCCCCCCCCTTGGACCTCCCCTAGGACCAGATAGCTCGGGACTTAAAAATAGTCCACTCACTCGACACACTCTTCCTGTCTTATCGGGCGGTCTTATCTGGTCTCCAGAAGTCCCCTA